>CM053594.1:85315938-85323438 GCA_028646575.1 Pseudocheirus occidentalis
GGGATGTACTTCTTGGGGTTCTCCAGGTATTCCATGAGCGTGTCCTCACCCCAGGTGATGCCTTTGTTCTTGTTGGCGTCCGTGTAGGAGAAGCCCGGAGACTGGCCGGTCTTGCGGCCGAAGAGCCCGTGCAGGTTGGGGCCGGTCTTGTGCTTGCCCCCCTTCTCCACCGTGTGGCACTGGGCGCACTTTTGCACGAAGATCTTCTTGCCCTTCTCCACGTCGCCCATGGTCAGTCCGGCTCGGTCCGCAGCCTTATACTCGATGACCCGCTCTCCGCACTCGCTCCGACTCACGCTTCCTCTGCCCCTGTCATTCTTTATAAAACAATCTATCACAATAATTACCTTGTTTTAATGGTTTCCTCTTCTTCAGCTTTAGGGGATTTATTTTAGACATAAAGTTAAGAGTTTAGTTATAGTCACCCCATGTCCCAACTTGAGAAAATTCATAACATTTAGATAGAGGTTGGATTTTCTAAATTTATACTTTGTATCTATTTCTAATTAAAAACTCTATGTTTATAATTGAGACAAAATTCATTTTAGAAACGCCTAGCAATAAAATAGCAGATTGTAATAGCATCTATTGACAGGCAGGCACCAGGAAATTATGGAAGGAACTTCTCTCAGCACATATCTTCTGTTCTGAGATGCTCATGAAGCTGATGACACCCCTCAAGATCTTGCTTCTGTGACACAATTTGATCCTACCTTTGATCCTCAGAAGTGTGCTCAACCTTCATGCTTTCAAATCCAGATCCTTAGGCTCTCTAGCCAGTTCTGAGATAGATACTTGCTTTTATGCAGATTCCTTTGGCAATGACCAAGTATCTTACATAATGGTGCATTGCATATAAAACAGGTTTAATACATATTTATTGAATGTTATTAGATAGGGTGAGGTAGAGTACAATGGGGGGAATGTTCAACAGTTTTAAAGAAAAACTGCAGTAAAGATCATAGAGATTCCTATTGCAGTCCTCATTGTATCTTATCTCAATAAAGTGTTATGCTTTAAACTTTCACTATTACTATTGCTATAGCGTTCATTTCAGAAATTTTATTTTGTCAATATCTACTAGTGAAATTAGGCTTATTTCTTCACTGCATGTGGTTGTAAAATGAAGTACAAACTTTGACATAGAGAATGATGTAGTATAACTGAGGAGAGTCTAGAGATTCCACTACTAATGGTTATGTTAGCCAAAATCGACATTTGGGATATACATACATATACATGCATGCATGCACGCATGCATGCACACATACATATGCACACATGCATACATTCATTCAATCCATTTCCAATAAACTAACGGGATAAAAAAAAACTTTGTTACAAATAAGTATATAGTCAAGGAAAATAAATTCACTCAGTGACCAAGGTACATACAAAGACATAGACATAGACATAGACATAGATATAGACATAGACATAGGCATAGACATAGACACAGACACAGACACAGACACAGACACAGACACAGACATAGACAGACATAGACATAGACATAGACACAGACACAGACACAGACACAGACACATAGACATAGACATAGACATAGACAAAGACAGACATAGACATAGACATGCACATACACATATGCATATACATATGTGTGTGCACATACACACATGCACATGTATACACGTATACATATGCATGCACAAACATGTTCACAATATATTCGTGTGTGTATATGTATGTATGCATGTAAATCCATTTGGCAACTGATTTGATCCCAGTTCTTAAGTTTTTCAAAACAGTTTTCTTGTTTGTTTTTGTCAATGTTATCCTTCTACATAAATTGCTCTTCTGGTTCTATTCACTTCATTCTGCAGCAACACCTAGTATCCAAGGTTCTCTGCAATCTTTCATTATTTCTTATGGCTTAAAAATACTTCATTATATTCTTATAGCACAATTTGTCCAGTCGTTCTCCAATTTTATAAGAAGCAATACAAGGTAGTTCTTTTCTCTCTCTTTTTTTATCTTGTGTTTTCAAAGTTATTTTTCCTTCCCTCTCCTTCCCCCCACCCCCCCATTAGGTATCCACTTCAGGATAAGGAAGTTGATTTTGCTTATAGCTGTTACCTCTCTAGTATTATTCTCCCCATTTACCTTCTCTCTCCTATCCCCAATTATTCATTTTGGGGTTTGATATATTTTTGCACCACATACTGTGTGTGTGTGTGAATATGTGTGCATTTAACCCTACATTGTCAGTTCCAAATAAGTGAAGATTATTTTATGCCCATTTCTCCAACCCTTTCCTTCTTGTTTATATATTCTTCTCATATACCTCAGTTATGAGAAACCACATTCCCTCATTCTGTTTTTTATGAGTGCAGTTTTCCTTTTCCTTTTCTATTTTCTTCTCTTTATACACTTTAAACCCTCAGAACTGAACCAATCTACCCTCTTCCCCCCTAAGAAAATTTAGATTCTTCTTTGACTCCATCAATGACCTTTGAAGAATTAGAATGTTAGCACTACATCATCACACAGTTCCTTAAAATGTTAAAATGCTTTTGCCTTTCCAAACTTCCCTTGGATCCTTGTCTTTGCATTTCCAACTTTCTACACAGTTATGGTCTTTTAATTCAAAATTTTTGAAATTCCAGTTCTAATAAAAGTCCATCATTTTTTTCTATAGGATTTAGCCTTGTAGCACAGTCCATTCCACTTGGATAGTTGTTTGTTTATTTATTTAGAGAGCCAAAAGTTCTCTTTTCCTTCAGTCCCTCTCCCACCCATTGAAAAGACACACAATTTAAAACCATACAAAGCATATTTCCTTATCAACCTTGTTTCAAAAAAGACAAATAAAGTAAAAATAAATTATATCTTTTCATTAAGTTCATAAGTTCTCTTTTTAGAGGTGGATATCATTTTTCATCACAAGTCAATCAGAATTATCTGGGATCGTGGTAGTTAAGTTTTTCACAGTTGATTTTAAGTACAATATTGTTGAGGTTGTATAAAATAATCTCCTAATTCTGCTCATTTCATTCTGCATAAGTTCATATAGGTCTTCTTAGTTTTTTTCTGTAACTATCTTGCTTATCATATCTGATAGCACAATAGTATTCCACTACAATCATATGCCAGAACTTGTTCAGTCATTCTGCAACTGATGGGTATCCCCTCAATTTTCAATTCTTTGCCACCACAAAAAGCTGTTATAAATGTTTTTACACATATAGACCTTTTTTCCTTTAAAAAAAATCTCTTTGGGGTATAGACCCTAGTAATGGTGTTGTTGGGTCAAAATGTACATGATGTTTTATAGCCCTTTGGGCATAGAACCAAATTGTTCCACAGAATGGTTGAATTAGTTCACAATGCCACTGACAGTGATTAGTGTACCTATCTTTCTACATTTCCTCCATCATTTGCCATTTTCCTTTGCTATCACATTAGACAAACTGATAGGTGTGAGGTTGTATCTCAGAGCTATTTTAATGTACTTTCCTCTAATTATTAGTGATTTAGAGCATTTTATATGCAAATAGACAACTTGGATTTCTTCTTCCAAAAACTTCCTGTTTATAGTCTTTGAGCATTTGTCCATTGGAGAATTACCTTTATTTTTATAAATTCAATTCAGTTCTCCATATAATTGAGAAATGAAGCCTTTATCAGAGAAACATGACATTAAAGTTTTTTATATGACTTCATTGTTAACTATTAGCAAAATGTGGTTACCCTGATTATGTTTTTTTAATTATGTCCATTGTTTTTTCTTTTGCTTTGTGTGAGATAATGATTGCTACACTGTCTTTTTTTTAATTTAAGCTGATGCATGATTCTATTCCAGTCCTAACTCTCTCTGTGTTTTTAATTTCAAGTGTGTCTCTTGTAAACAACATGTTACTGAATTCTGGTTTCTAATCCATTCTGTTATCCATATTTGTTTTATGGGTGAATTCATCCCATTCAAATTCACAGTTATGATTTCTAGCTATATATTTCTTTTCATTTTGCTTTCTTGTATTTCTTCTTCTCTCTCTTTTTATTCTGTCACTCCTCAAAATTTTGTTATATTTCTGACTACTTCCTCCCTCAGTCTTCCCTCTCTTTAGCACCATCCCCTTTCTCTTATCCCCTTCCCTCCTACTGCTCTGTCGGATAATATAAATTTTCATACCAAGTGAGTATGTATTGTAAGTATGTGTATAGAAATATTCTGCCCTCTTTGCATCAGTTCAGATGAGTGTGAGGTTTAAACATTGTCCATCTCCCCCTTTTTCCTTTCTAATGTAAAAACTCTTCCTTTTGTGCCTCTATTATGTAAGATTATTTTCTCCACGCTTCTCCCTTTTCCTTCTCCCACTTCACTACTCTTTCTTACAGTTTTACTTTTTCTAAGATCATACCACTATAATTGGGTCATACTCAATCTCTTTATCTATGTATACTCCTTCTCAATATCCTAATAATATTAAAGTTCTTGGGAGGAATTACATTTATCATCTTACCAAATTGTAATGTAAAGACTTTAATGTTATTGAGTTTCATGACTTCTTTTTTATGTTCACTTTTTATGCTTCTTTTGAGACTTATGTTTGAATGCCAGATTTTCTATTCAATTCTTGTGCAGTTTTCCTTCAACATTTCTTGACAAATTATGTCTAGGCTCTTTTTTTATCATGGCTTTCAGGTAGTCCACTAATTCTTGAATTTACTCTCTTCAATCTGTTTTACACGTCAATTGTTTTTCTGATGAGATAGTTCACATTTTTCTATTGTTTTATCCATTTGAGTGATGATTTAAAGACACAAAGTTCTTCACTAAGTACTTCAAGAAGGGGCAAGATAATGAAAGGGAAAAGCAGCTGGAGAAATTCTTTAACAATACAAAGAATTACTGCCAAGTGATAGGTGTCTTTGCCCATGCCAAGATGTGCCTTCTCCCTCTGAGGCAGAAGAAGTGGATACGTTGGAGATCTGATGGAGAGTCACATGAATGGTGGCAGTGTTACTGAGAAACAGGACTGGGTTCATGAGAAGCTGGAGCAGCAGGTGCCCGTGTCAACCATAATTGGGCAGGATGAGATGATTGATGTCATTGGAGTGACTAAGGGCAAGATTTACAAAGGTGTCACCAGCTACTGGCACATGAAGAAATTGCCCTGAAAAAAATGACCAAGAGTGGGGGCTAGGTGGGGCAGTGAATAAAGCACTGGCCTTGAAGTCAGGAGGACCTGAGTTCAAATCTGAGCTCAGACAATTAACATTTACTAGCCATGTGATCTTGGGCAAGTCACTTAACCCCTATTGCCCTGCCTCCCTCCAAAAAAGCAAAAGAGAGAGAGAGAAAGAAAGAGAGAGAGAGAGAGAGAGAGAGAGAGAGAAAGAGAGAGAGAGAGAGAGAGAGAGAGAGAGAGAGAGAGAGAGAGAGAAATTCACCAAGGCCTGCATAAGGTGTCATGCATTGGAGTTTGGCATCCAGGGCATGTAGCCTCCTTTGTGACTCAAGCTAGTCAGAAAGGCTACTACCTTTGCACTGAAATCAACATAAAGATGTATAAGATTTGCCAGGCCTACTAGATCAAGGCACTCAAGCTGATCTGAAACAACATATCCACCAATTATGATCTGTCTGACAAGAGCATCAACCCTATGGGAGGCTTTTTCCACTATGGTGAAGTGACCAATGATTTTATTATGCTTAAGCTTAAAGAAGTATAACCTCATCCTGTGAAAGTCTCTGCTGGCAGTGACCAAATGTCATTCCATGGAGAAGATTGACCAGAAGTTTATCTATACCACCTAAAAATTTGGTGAGATCACAGTCAGTTCCAGACTGTGGAGGAGAAGAAAGCTTTCAAAAGAAAGCTTTCAAAAAGGACCATGTCATTGGTGGTGCAGTGGCACACCTAGATGGCAAAGTGATTAGATCACCAACCCTACAGTCAGGAGGAGCTGCATTCAAATCCAGCCTCAGACACTTGACCCTTACTAGCTGTGTGACCTTGAGCAAGTCAGTTAACCCTGATTGCTTTACCTTCCTCCCTCAAAAAAAAAAGATCATGTTGCCAAAGAAAAAGCTTCCTCATATTTCCAGACCACCTTGGGGCTGGTGGATTCTCAATAAATTTTTCAGAGCTAAAAAAAAATTTCCATCCTGCTTTTTTGATGTTGAACTTTATGTTAAATTTGGTGGCTGCTCACCTGGGATTGGGGAGGCATTATCACAAACTTCAGGCTTCTTCATATTGTTCTTTTTGTAGGTAATTCTGGGGATCTGCAAGTTTTCAAGGCTTGATCTGAGTGATTTGATTGAAGAAGAGGGGTTGTCACTGAACTCTTGGTCTCCATTCTGATCTTTACTGAGGAAGAGCCCTCACTTCCCTGCACCCACATACATTAGTGTTGTTCCTGGCCCTGGAATTGTAACCATGTCCCAGGTGCTCCTTTCTGCCCTCAAACTGCAACCAAGGCCCCTGCTCCCTTTTAACTGACCACATGAGCTCCTCTCCTCCCCAGAACTGTGACTCAGAAATGTTTATGGGCAATAGAGTTGCCAGTCAGTGCCAATTGTACCCAGTGCCAACTAAAAGTCCCCTCTAATCTCTCTCTGACTAATTTTCTGACTCTCTTGCCATCTTTGGGTTTAGAACTCCCAAATACTGCTGTTGCTGCTTCCTCCAAGGCTCATGGTTGACGCTGCCTGGTCAGGCCCCCACCCTGGTGTCACAGATCTCTCTCTCTTGCTAACCTCCTATGTTACTTTAGTCTGACTTTTTCTTGGCACTACTACTCCATAATTCAATTTGGGGCATTATTTCAAAGTTGTTTGGAGGGGAATGTTTAGAAAATTTGATCTCTACTCCATTATCTTCACTCTGTCCTGAGGATAATTCTAATTGTTAAGAAGTTTATTCTTTTTGGTTTTTTCTTGACTTCAAGTCCAGATCACTTTCTCTTTTGTCAACTTGCACATATTACACTTCATTCTCCCTCTAGATCCTAAGTGAACAAACTTAATAATGCTAACATTTTGCTCAAAGATTTGCAAAGCACTTTTAAAATATTATCATATGTATTATCTTAAAACAGTCCTGTGAAGTAAAGTTCCAATTTCCTATATGATGAATATCCCCATTAATATTAACCCCATTTAATATCCCCATTTTCTATATGGAGAAACTGAGATAGACAAAGATTAAGTGACTTCCTCAGTGTCCTACTACTAGTAAACATAAAAGGCCAATTTGAACACTTGTCTTCCTAACTTTAGGAATGTATCAGCTGAGTCACCTATATGCCACATCAATTCTTTTTTCTGTGTAACAGTTCTTTACATATTTATATATATTTATCCTCTCCTATAGTACCACGACCCTCAATACCAAGGGCTTCAACCAATCCTTATATACCAGGGACTTGATTATGGTTGCTGACCATTAGAGGCTTTCCAGCTTATCAATACTCTTCTTAAAACACAACTACTCACTGTATTATTGGATTTAGAGCTAGAAGGGTACACTG
>CM053594.1:85328438-85340989 GCA_028646575.1 Pseudocheirus occidentalis
AGCCTGCTAAAAAGGCAACTTTCCAACATTCCAGTAAGTTCCATTTACACCCCAGATATCAACTCCAGCCTACAATCATAGGATACTACTCCTAGTACTTGAATATACCACCTCTCAGAAAGAAAGAAAACTTGGGGCAGCTTGTGAAACAACATCTTTCTAATGGAACCATCATAGGCTAATGCTACATTAGTAGCAGAATGTAAATTCCCACTCTAAATGACCCCATTTCACATTTCATTCCCTTGCTATTCTTCAAGCTTAAGGACAAATATATGACTCTATTTCTACCAAGGGGCTAACATCATCCAGAAATGTCCTCTTTTCTCAATAAAAAGTTAGATTCCAAGGATTCGATCATTTTCATTGACTGGCCTGCAATTCCTTTTCTCTTCATTTTTCCTTCCTGGCTTCCCTGATTTTCTTCCAGTTCCATCTAAAGATTCACCATCTTTTTCAAGAAGTCTTTCCCAATCCCCTACTATGGAAGTGACTTCCTTCTTTTTATGAGAGAGAGACAGAGAGAGAGAGAGGGAGAGAAAAAGAGAGAGAGAGAGAGAGAGAGAGAGAGAGAGAGAGAGAGAGAGAGAGAGAGAGAGAGAGAGAGAGAGAGAGAGAGGGAGAGAAAAAGAGAGAGAGAGAAAAAGAGAGAGAGAGAGAGAGAGAGAGAGAGAGAGAGAGAGAGAGAAAATAATTTTTCATGTTGTTTCCTCCATTAAATTGTGAACTCTTTGAAAGCAGGGATTTTTTTTTATTTTGGTGTTCCATTATATTCTCATTGCTTAGCACAATGCCTTGGACATAGTAGGTACTTAAGAAATACTTGTTGATTTGCTTGCCTTGACTTCTTTTTAAGAGCTCAGCACTGTGGAAGAGCTGCTTTTTCTCTTACTGAATTTCTAAACCATATAATTTGGGTTCGTTAGAGAGATTATCTTGAGATTTGTGCTGTCCAAACAGGCCACCTTTGCAAGGATCCTGGGTTCTTTTGCTCTGCAGGTATTCAACATTGTGCAGGAAAACCTTTTTATAATCAAGATGATGAAATTAAGGTACTCTCAATACTTCCAGAAACCTGA
The DNA here is from genome assembly GCA_028646575.1 of Pseudocheirus occidentalis. Taxonomy (NCBI): domain Eukaryota; kingdom Metazoa; phylum Chordata; class Mammalia; order Diprotodontia; family Pseudocheiridae; genus Pseudocheirus; species Pseudocheirus occidentalis. The sequence goes on from CM053594.1 coordinate 85,329,518, forward strand.
ACTTCAGGAACTACCTCCACTCAAGCTCAGAATTTATGCTACTGCTTCTTTATCAATGGGACTAGGAACTTGGAGTTTAAGAACTCTCTTCCCTGAGTGTACAGTAAGAACATGAGTGACTCTAATGTACCTTTATCCCAAGATAGCTATCAGTCATTCTTGATATTGAAAGTATATGAACTCTCACTATGATTTTCCTATCACTTTCCATCATCCCCAAAACAAGTAAAAAATAAATCCTTCTTCCACACTTAACATGTTATTCTCTAGGTTGTTCTGAAAAAGAACCAACTCAATTCCCTTGCTTGTAAGTCCAATACAAACAGGCAGTTTCAACTAGAATAGGCTAAGCCAACAGATTCTCCTCTAATTAATCTTCACAACTATTTTTCAATCAATTCAACCCTAATCTATAAGAATAAAGGAGATGATCTCATTTTTAATCAGCTATCAAAGATCATGGCCTATAATTTCTATAGGAAAACATTATCCAAGTCACCTAAAATGGCTCACATTACTATAATTTCATTGAACTGATTAGTAAATTCTCTTCATCATACTTCTACATACAAATAGCACTAAGAAGGTTTGTGCAATGATATGTACTATACAGTGTTCCACACTCATGGTTACCATCTTCCTTTAAGGTTTAAGTCTGTATTTTTTCCTGGGCTAAGATGATAGACTGGTCTTAGTATCAAAGAAGTAGGCTTGAAAGGGACCTTGAAAGTGACTTAATTGAGCATTTCTCAAAGTGGTGTCACTTTGGACCCATAAAAGTTTTTGAGATATTTTCAAGAATACAAAAGGTCAAGTGTATTTTAATAAATAATATAATATAAATAATTTCCTATTAAATACTCCTTCCTTTTTCAACTACATATCTCAGTAAGACTAGATTTTTTTCATATGTTTCAACTAAAACAACATATCAAAAGAGATTGAATGTAGAAGCAGACATGGAAATCCAGATGTCTTATATTAAGCCAGATACTAAAGTCATTTGCCAAAATATATAAAATGATACCAGTTTTCATTATTTTTTATTTTGAAAATTACAGTTATTTTTCATAAAACTGTGATTTATGTTAACTTGCAATGGAATCTTTATTAACATGTGATGGGTTTATTGTGTTTTTAATGAATTAAAATAATTTTAAAACTTTCAATGTTAATATAGTAAATATCAATAACTACAACCCACACTAACAAAAATTCTTTGGGATTCTTATTTGTTTTTAAGAGTATAATGGCTTTTGAGACCAAATATTGTTATAACAAGTGATTTAATCTTATTTTTTTGGAGGGCAATTGGGGTTAAGTGAATTGCCCAAAGTCACACGGCTAGTTTTTGTGTCAAGTGTCTGAGGCCAGACTTGAACTAACGTCCATCCTGACTCCAGGGTCAGTGCTCTATTCACTGCACCACCTAGCCGCCCCACAAGTGATTTAATCTAATACCCTCATTTCAAATTTAAGGCAGCTGTGGCCTAAGAAGGGTGTCTTTCAAAGGATCAAAGAGTATTAAGCACCAGATTGTTTTGAACCTATATCCTTTACCTCTACAATCTACACTTGATTCACTGTTCCAAACTGTTTCCTTTGTCTAGAAGATATGAGTTGGTTACTGGATATTCATGGGAAACCACAGCTACCTTGTAGCTCTCTATTTGTACTCATGATCTCTGTGTGAAGATGGAATGGTCCAACAGGAGCTATCATTTGTCAGGGACCTTGGTAAAATGGTTACTCTTGAATCGAATTTAGCACTTTTTAATCCTTTATTTCATGTTTTGAATCTTCCTCTTCACCAGCTACTAATCCTTCATCTGATCCAGAAGTTTCCAAGCATTCTTGGTTCCTGGCACCCTTAATTTGTTACTAATTGTTTTTTACAGCTTCTCTTGGGCAGAAGAAATATTTTTATTCCATTTATTAAATAATTTGTTCCAAGCAACTTAATAAATATTTATGCCATAACAACTTAGTAGATATTTGGAAAAAATACACCAAAAAATAAATGAAAAAAGAGTATTTTTATTTCATTCTTAAATGACTACTATTACTAATGAAATGTGAGTATCTATTGGGTGCTATATAACTTCTTAAACTTTAGAATCAGATTGTATACTCCCCCCTCATTTCCCATGTTACATTGATTTTGCAAGGTATTGAGTTCTTATCACAGCAAAAGCTGAAAGCCCAGCTTCACAAAGGTATGACATCACAAAAAAGAAAATTCAAAAAGTTATTGAAATAGCTAAAAGGACAAATAAAAAAATATATCTGAGACTTTAAAGAATGCATTGAAAGGAATATAGTGCAATCCAGTGTTTAAACTGTGAACTACCCCTTGCTGTGCCCAATAAATTTCGTGTTGCTATGTTTTGTCAAAAAAAATTAAATGTTCTAAGACACCCCTATCAACTCTGGGGGTGGGGTGTGGGGCAGAGGGGCATGGCACGTGGTTTGGAAACCATGAATCTAATAATGGAGTGAAAAATTTGGGAAGGTGAAATACCCCATGACCCTCACACTAGTTAAGGAGCATGAAGCACAAGGACAATAAAAGACATTGAACAATAACTGCACCCAATTCAGACTACCTATCATTTGCTTTAAAATTACTCATTTTCTAACTTTTAACTGTGCTCAAATAAGCTCACAGAATAAGACAATGTATTATATAGTGATTCAGGAAGTCAAATAAGAGTGTTAGAAACCTTTCTGCTTAGCCAATCTTGGCAATACACTAAATTATCAATTGATACCTGGTTATCTTCAAAGTGCTATTAAGGGGTGGTTCAGTGTACTTAATTCACCCTTCCCCTCACTAGCTCCAGCTGGAAAAATAGGTCTCAGGAAAGTGGACCTAAACAGAAATCATGTGACCCGATTGATGTGGCAGCTGTTTGTTTACAGGACAAGACCCTTTTTTCCAAGACTTGTTCCTTGAAAAGGGATGTATGGTTAAAAGATATGAATACACTGTTCTCAGTGTAACTCTGTCAAATGAAACAATGATACAGATCACTTATAAGAGAAATTAAAGTAAAAATGACTCAGGTTTTGCTTGATATTCAGGAATTTTTTTAAACATGGGGATAATCAATACTGGAGGGTTGTGGAAAAATTATCACACTAAAGCATTGTTAGTGGAGTTATGAATTTGGCCAGCTGTTTAGGATCCATTTGGAATTCCAAGAAGAAAGTAACTTAAATGCCCATTTCTTTTTTCCCAGAAATACCAATGCTAGGGATATACACCTAGGTATTAAGTGAAAAAAAGAAATGCCCCAGACATACCAAAATAATGATAGCAGTAATTTTTGTAGTGGTGAAAAATTAGAAATGAAGTTGATGTCGGATGATTTAGAAATTGTTAAAGAAATTACAGTACATAAAATAAATAGGATATTACTGTATTCTAAGAGACAACAATTATGGTGACCACAAAGAAGTATATGCTTCATGAACTAAAGCAAAATGAAATATGAAAAACGAGAAAAATACATACATATATGTGTGCATATGTATGTAATCTTTAAATGTATATGTATGTGTATTATTTAATATAGATGTAAGCTAAAGTTGTTCTCTTCTCTTTATTTTCTATCCTATCTTTTTAAATGTTTTGTTCAGTATTAAATAATTTTAATGTGCGCGTTGGGGGGAAGGCATTTCCTTCAATTCTTAGCAAAGGTGAGAGATTGTGGATGTACAGCATCACAGGTATGATCAGCCATCTTCAATGTATTGGGTTGGTTTTACTCATCTGTTTTTGTTGTTTTTCCTCTTTTTGGTCTTTGTTATAAGGGCAGCTTTGGCAGGGAGGGAAGAGGTAGGATACACAGGGAAATGGAGGTGATGCCAAAATAAAAGATGTCAAAATAAAATAATTTTTAAAATAGACACAATTTTTGTCCACTAGAAATAGGTCTCACTTAGAAAAAGGTCTAATATTGTGACCTCACTCTTCTTCCTTGGAAGTTGAGAAAATTTTATTCTGACATTCCAATTCACTTTCTGTCCCCGGAAGTTTGAAAAATAGAGGCTTTTACCTCTGTTCCTTCATATTCTCTCTATCCCTCCCTCCTTCCATCCCTCCTTCCCTCCCTTCCTGCCTCCCTTCCTTTCTCTCTCTCTCTCTCTCTCTCTCTCTCTCTCTCTCTCTCTCTCTCTCTCTCTCTCTCTGTCTCCATCTCTCTGTCTCTGTCTCTGTCTCTCTCCCTCTCTCTGTCTGTCTGTCTCTGTCTCTGTCTGTCTCTGTCTGTCTCTGTCTCTCTCTTCTCTCTCTCTCTCTCTCTCTCTCTCTCTGTCTCTCTCTGTCTCTCAATTTTCCATGAAGGATAGAATAGTATAGCAGGTAGCATCAAGTCTTGGTATAATATCTGGTCTATAGGGTACAGTGGTAAGTAGAATGCCACCATATCTCTCTCTCTCTCTCTCTCTCTCTCTCTCTCTCTCTCTCTCTCTCTCTCTCTCTCTCTCTCTCTGTCTCTCTCTCCCTCTCTCTCTCTCTCTCTCTCTATGTATCACTTTCTGTCACTTCTCCCTAAAATATGAGATGTATAATGTGTGGCAACCACAATTTCAAAGTGGAGACCATACAAGACCCAATTCTTTGCCACCATAGAAAAAGATGCCATATTTTTGCACAAATACTTCCTTTCTCTCTCTCTCTCTCTCTTTAAATATCTTTGGCATACAGAATAGTGGTATTGCTAGATCACAGGTTTTTATAGCCTTTGGGGCATGATTGTAAATTGCTCTTCAGAATGGTTGTATCAGTTCACATCACTACCAATTGTACATTAGTGTCCCAATTTTCCCACATGCCCTCCAACACATATCAGTTTCATTTTCTGTCATATTAGTTAATCTGGTTTTTGTGAGATTGTACCTCAGAGTGGTTTTAATGTACATTTTTCCAATCAGTATTAATTTAGAGTACTTTTTCACATAACTACTGATAGCTTTGATTTCTTGGTCTGTTGATATACTTTAACCATTTATCAATTGGGGAAGGATCCATATTCTTACAAATTTGACACAGTTTTCTATGTACTTGAGAAATTAGGGCTTTTTCAGAGACATTTGCTCTAAAAAATTTTCCCCAGCTGTCTGCTTTCTTTGTAATCTTGGTTAAATTGGTCTTGTTTGTACAAAATTTAATCCAATCAGAATTATCCTGTATGCATCTCTTAATTCCCTCTGTCTCCTATTTGGGGACAAATTCTTCTCTTCTGCATATATGTGACAGATAAACAATTCCTTGCTCCCCTAATTTGTTGATGATATGACCTTTTAGGTCAAAATCATATCTCCTTTTTGACCTTATCTTGGTATACAGTATGAGATGCTGGTCTATAACTAGTTTCTGTCATATTGTTTCCAGTTTTCCCAGTAGTTTTTGTCAAATAGTGAGTGCTTGTCCCCAAAGCTTATGTCTTTGGGTTTATCAACCCATAGGTTACTATGGTAATTTGCTACTGAGCCTTGTGTATCTAATCTCTTCCATGTTATTTCTTAGCCAGTAACAGATTTTTTTTAAGATTACTGCTTTATAAAACCACATAAGATCTGGTATGGGTAGGCCACCTTCCTTTACATTTTTTTCAGTAATTCTCTTGATATTCTTGACCTTTTTTTTTTAGATGAATTTTGTTATTTTTTTAGTGCTATAAAATGACTTTTGGGAGTCTGGGCTGGCACTGTATAAGTAAATTAATTTAGGGAGAATTTTAATTTGTATTATATTAGTTCAACATACTCAGGAATAATTCATATTTTCCAATTGTTTATATCTGAATTTATTTGTGTTTTGAAATTGTGTTCATATAGTTCATGAGTTTGTCTAGGCAGGTAAATTCCCAAGTATTTTATACTGTCTACAGTTATTTTAAATTGAATTTCTATTTTTTATTTCTTGCTGCTGGACTTTGTTAGCAATATGTAAAAATGTTGATGAATTATATAAATTAATTTTATATCCTGAAACTTTGTTAAAGTTGTCAATTATTTCAAATATTTTGGTTGATTCTCTAGAATTCTTTTAAGTTAATCAAATCATCTACAAAGAGAAATGGTTTTGTTTCCTCATTGCCTTTTCTAGTACAACATTGAATGATAGTAGTGATAATGTGCATCCATGCTTTACCCATATTTTATTGGGAAGACTTCTAGCAAAATCCCATAACAACATGCTTGCTGATGGTTTTAAATATATAGATACTACTTTTCATTTCAAGGAAAACTCCATTGAAACCTATGCTCCTTACTATTTTTAATGAGAATGGGTGTTGTATTTTGTTTAAAAAAAGAAAAAAAATCTTTATTAAGTTAATTTTATGATTTCTGTTGGTTTGTTATTGACATGATTAATTATGCTGGTAGTTTTCTTAATATTGGACCACTTATGCATTCATGGTATAAATGCCACCATCGTATGTGATTCTTGTGAGATATTACTATAATATGACTATAGTAATCTACTGTTTGATAAACCAAAAGACTCTAGCTTCTGGCATAAGAACTCACTATTTGACAAAAAATTCTGGAAAAACTGGAAAACAGTATAGCAGAAAGTAGGCATAGACCAAAATCTCATACCACATACCAAGATAAGGTCAAAATGGGTACATGATTTAGACATCAATGGTGAAACTATAAGCAAATTAGGAGAGCAAGAAATAGTTCACCTGTCAAGTATATGGAGAAAGGAAGAATTTATGGTCAAACAAGAGACAGATAACATGAAACACAAAATGGTCAACTTTGATTATGTTAAATTAAAAGTTTTTGTTTGTTTTTTGCAAAGTAAAGTCAATGAAATTGAAAATTAGAAAAGAAGTCATGTTGTCTATAGTTACTTTAAGTGGGATTTTTCTTTTTATCTCTTGCTATTGGGTTTGGATAGAAATACATAAAATGTCTATGATATATTTTATATCTTGCAACTTCGCTAAAGTTGTTTATTATTTTGAGTAGATTTTTTAATTGATTGTCTAGGATTCTCTAAGTATATAATAATATTATCTGCAAAGAGTGGCTGTTTTGTTTCTTCATTGCCTGTACTAATTCCTTCAATTCCTTTTTCTTCTCTTATAGCTAAAGCTAATGTTTCTAGTGTAATATTGAATAACAATAGTGACAAAGGACATTTCTGTTTCACCCCTAATCTTATTGGAAATGCTTCTAGCTTATCCTCATTACATATAATGCCTGCTTGTGGACTTAGATATATGCTACTTATGATTTTCATTATGCTGCTGATTCCTATGATATCTATTGTTTTTAATAAGAATGGTTGTATTTTGTCAAAAGCTATTTCTGCATGATTTCTGTTAGTTTTGTTGTTGATATGGTCAATTGTGCTGATAGTTTTCCTAATGCTGAACAGCCTTGCATTACTGGTCTAAATCCCACCTGGTCACAATGTATTTTCCTCATGATATGATCCTATAATGTCTTTGCTAATATTTTACGTTAAAAATTTTTGCATTCATATTCATTACAGAAATTGTCATATAATTTTCTTTCTCTGTTTTGGCCCTTTCCATTTTGTGCATCCAGGACCCTATTTGTATGGTAAAAAGTATTTGGTTGGACTCTGCTTATTTTTTCAAATAGTTTACATGGTATTGAAATTAATTTTTTCTTTAAATGTTTGGTAGAATTGACTTGTAATCCCATCTGGCTCTGGAGATTTTTTTCTTAGGGAGATCATTGATGACTTGTTCAATTTTTTTTAATGAAATGGTGTTATTTAAGTATTTTATTTCCTCTTTTGGTAATCTAGGTGATTTATATTTTTGTAAACATTCATGCATTTCATTTAGATTGTCAGATTTTGTTGGCATACAGTTGGACAAAATAACACCTAATTATTGTTTTAATTTACCTTCATTGGTGGTGAATCTATCTTTTTCATTTTTGATATTGGTAATTTTGTTTTCTTCTTTTTTTAAATCAAATTCATCAAAGGTTCATCTACTTTATTGTTTTTTATGAAACCAGCTCTTAGTTTTATTTATTAGTTCTATAGTTTTCTTAATTTCAGCTTTATTAATCTCTTCTTTGATTTTCAGAATTTCTAATCCCTTGTATTGCAATCAATATCACTCATCATCAGGGCCCCTCTTTCCTTGGCACCTTGGCACCAGAAGTAATTGTGAATGAACCACAAGATTCTCTGACCTTTTAGGACTCCACCCTTTAACTATGACTCAGACATAGTCATAGTGAACTGTGCCAAATGGCATCTAGTCCTGCATCCAGTATTAAAGGATACTGGCATATCCTTTAATCTCTTTCTAGCCAGTTACCACGTCACTTTATTGTCTCTTAACTTGAGAACTCCCAAAGCTGCTATTGTTTCCGTTATCCCCATTCACTCCACTGGTGTTTCATTCATATGGGCTCTCAAGCAGCTTCCTCCTCAGTGTCACAAATCTCTCTTTCCAATTTCCTGGACTGAAATAATCTGTCATTCCATTCTTTTGCTCGTTCTGCTACTCCAGAATTCAATTTAAGGTATTATTTTAATGTTTTGAGGCAAATTTTGGGAGAAATCGACGGAGTGCTTCTCTACACTGCCATCTTGACTCTGTCCCATCTAGTGTCTTATTCCATCAATCGACAAATATTTCCTAAGTACCTAGTAAGTGCCAGGCATTGTGCTAAATGCTTGGGATACAAATTAAGGAAAATGGCAGCATAATCTAATATCTGCTTAATTGTCTATCTTGTTTCTTTCTTGAAGTAGGTAGCCCTCTTCATCATCAGTGCCATGGTTCATTCTATTGATCTGAGTTCTTAAATTTTAAGAATTATTAATTTTTGTAACACTGATGTTATAGTATAAATTGTTCTCTGGCTCCTTTCTATTCACTTTCACATCAGTTCATGCAAATCTTCCTGGGCTGTGGTGAAACCATTATCTTCAATATTATTCCATTTCATTTATATGCTGCAATTTGTTTGGTCATTCCTCAATTGATAGTCACCCCCTAGTTTCCAGTTCTTTGCCATTACAAGAATAGCTATTTTTTCACATAAACACATAAGCACACACTTACATATACATAAGGCCTTTGCTCTTTGGTGCAAGTCTATTGTTTTTATTGCTTTTAAAATGCTCTCAATCATTAATGATTAAAAATGTGTGTTAAAGCAACTGAATATCTCTCAGATGAGCAAAATTGAGAAAAATGGAGAGGTTGTGGAAAAAACATTAATATAATATTAGAAGAGCTGTGAATTGATACAGTGTTTCTGGAGAACAATTTGGAACTATGCCTTAAAACTGCGCATACTGTTTGGCTCAAATATATGAATCCTAGACCAACTTCACAAAGACATACTCTACTCTGTTTTGCTCTATTCTATTTATAACAAAAATATACATTTAAAGATATGCCTATTTTATGGAATGAAGCCCAGAGTGCTCTGTCAAAGAAAAGCATTCAATTTTTAAGTAATAGAGTCAGAATTCAAAACTACATATTCTAACTCCAAATGTAGAGTCTATCTACTATTTCATTATTCTACCTACTTTTCTCTTTTAACAAATTGTAGCATAGTGGATAAGATTCCTGCCACATGGGTTTGGATTTTAATTCTGATATCGATTAGCTGAGACCTGGATCAAGTCATTACATCTATCTGAGTCTCAGCATCTTTGTAGAAAGGAGACAAACATACTTTTGCTACCCTACCAAACAGGGTGGTGGTGAAAGTTAGATACATATAAAGTTCTTTGTAAACCATTCATAAGTTTCAGCTATCATATTTTATCACTATTTTTGTTATCATTGTCATCATCATCATGATCATCGTTATCCATTTTCCTCATCACTAATATCACCATTATCCATTATTATCACTATCTTGTTTTAGACCAATTCTTATAATTGCCCAGTTCTCATTGCCCCTTTGACCTTCCACAATTGAATTTTTTAATGTGGAGGGATAATCAGATAACTGACTAGATACTTTCCAAATGCTAGTATAAATATTAGCAGTGGTTGCAGTATCATTAGTAGAAAAGGATATGATAAGGTAATCATCCATTTTATTTTCCCTTTAAACCATGGATTCTTAATCTTTTTAACATTCTGGTGAAATCTATAGATACCTTGTAAGATTTTTTTTAAGATTCCTAATTCAAGGAATTGCTAAATTTCCGATTAAAAGGACATCATTATCTTTGTTATACTAAATAATAACTAAAAGTGTAATTAGGACATAATTTTTCTCTCTCAAATATTAGATAGAGTTTATAGATTGGGGGGAGTTCATGAATTTGGATGGATGAAAAATTCTATACTCAAATTCATATTGTGATAGAACCTCAGCATCAAATTGATGACATCAGAGTTGTTGAACATGACTAACAAAGCTCTCTGTTGGCAGAGATTTCCAAATTCTTTTCTCTCACCATCACCTATAGTCCTACTTAGGGCCATCATAAATAGCTGCCATAGGGCTCGATCTAGTGTTCTGGGGTATAGAAACTCCAAGAGTCACCAGAATGGGTAGGTGAAACAAAGTTGGCTTATCTTTTGATGGGATGGAGGCAGGCAGTTCACTCAGTTCTGTGTTCAAGATATGTTTTTTGTTTAATTATTTTATTTATTTTCTTGTTTACACCATTCATTTCCATGAGATTTTGAGTTACAAATTTTCTCCCCGTCTTTCCCCCACCCACAACCCTAAAACAGTGATCCCACTGCAAAGCCCCTCCCCTAATCTGCTGTCTCTTATATCCTCCTCCAACTCCCCTCTAACTTTCCAGTAGGGCGGAGTAGATCTCCCTAACCCAGTACCTGTATATCTTAATTCCCAGTTGCATGTAGTTAATAATAATAATAATTAGGGGGGGCGGAGCCAAGATGGCGGCGTAGAAGCAGCAAAGCACCACAGCTCCCACACAAATACGCTAAAAAACTCATAAAATGGGACGCTAAACAGATTTTCAAGCTCCAAAACTTTCCACAAGACAGAAAGCACTACAGGCAGCTCAGCAGGCGGGGCTCTTCTCAGTAGTCTGGGACCCACGGCTGAAACCCCGGCCGGCTCAGACCCTGGGGCATCGGGTGGGGAACCGCGGCTGCAGGAGAGCAGATCGGCTGCACTGGAGGCAGAGTTACCACATTTATCAAGCCAGAAGAAAAAAAGGCTAAGAGAAAGGTCAGTGGATTTTGCTAACTGGGGAGGAGAAGAGCAGGTCCGGCCAAATTGCTCCCAGGGCAAAGAGGCAGCGGGAGGCGGCTGTTGCAGCACGAACTGCTGAGAGCCACGGCGTCCCCCACTGGGCTGCTTCAGAGCCCTCGGCCTGCAGATAGCAGGGGGGCTGACGCGACCCATCGAGGCCAAGGGCTCTTGCGTTGAGCGGCCTGGATCTGGATCAGGGTCTTGAGTGGTGGTCCTGGGGTGCGCTTTCAGTGAGCCGAAGCTGGGGGGAGGAGC
>CM053594.1:85341489-85366873 GCA_028646575.1 Pseudocheirus occidentalis
AGAAGAAGAAGAAGAAGAAGAAGAAGAAGAAGAGAATCTTTGCTTACACTTTACTCCAGTATATCAGATGACTTTTGTTTTTAATCGCCAAACTCTAGTAGGCTAAAAGGCATTTCTGAATCTTTGACCTTTATCAATACTATTCTCAATGACATAGTTATAGTTGATGAGTGTGGAAAACCCCTCTCTGCAGTTAAGACACAAGAGAAATGAAGAAACAATGACACAGTGAGTATCTAAAGCATTTTTAGGAGAAAGCACCATAGTTTAGTTTAGCATTTTTTCTCAATATATTTTCAGCTTTAATATTTAATGTAGAGAAACTTTAATTAGGGATAAGAATGATTTAAGTAGATTTTTTTAATGTCCAGCGTTCTTTCTTTTTTTAAAATGTCATCATTGTTCCCATTTTTGCAGCACATTTAATATTAATATGAATCCTTGAGGTTTTTGTGTGAGGGGCATAGGGGAAGGAACAGCAATAACAGGCATTGATGCTGTGTGACAGACTTTCTTGGCAATGTTCAACAGGATGATGTACTATGCCTTCATGCTTAACATCTCAATGGCCCTTGTATTAAAGGGGGTGGGGGGGAGTGCACATGACTAGCAGCTGTTCTTCTAAATAAAACAATGTGTTTGACTCTTCTTTTAACAGGTCACATTTCCATCCTGCGGAAGGCAATTGGCATTGAATGAAGCATATCCAGTCAACACTGGCACACAGAGCAGTGAGCTCACCATAGCCACATTATCCTTAAGGACACAATTTGTCTATCTCTTTCAATTTTGAAATGACTCAATTTGAAGGGAACTTCAGTATCTGATGACAAAAAGATGTGTATGAACATTGATAGCTTTATATAAATATGCTCTTTAGTGGAACGACTGCAAAGATCTGTAGAAGATTTTTGTTTTACTGGAAAAGGAAAGGACTGGGGTGAACAACCTACCTGTTAAGTATTTGAAGGGAGGTTTTATAAAAGATGTATTAGAATTTTTGTCCGTTTATTTGTTTGTTTGTCTGTTTTAACTTGTTCCTAGAGGACAGAGTTAGGAACTATGGTTGGAAATTTTATTCATTCATTCATTAATGCATTTATTCAATTAATTAATTTTGTATTTATTCATTCTTTGTTTGCTTATTGAGTTTATCTGGGTTATCAAGAAAACGCTTTTTAGTGATAAAACCCAGTGGCTAAGTTTAGATAGTTCCTTCAATAACATACCACAGAAACATTTTTTTATAATCTGCATTTTCACCTAGTACTAGTTACAGCCCTAATTTTTTTCAAATTTAAAAAGCAGACATCTTAAAAGGGTAAATGGAAAAAATTTATATCAGCATAACAAATAAACCCAAGTTGTATTCAAGTTAAAATTTTCAAACATATTACAACCCAGAAATGGAGAGAAAATACACAAAAGTACAAAATCTATAATTAATGACATTCTGTAACCAAAGTCAATAGTGCTAGACAAACACTTTCAAAGTTAACATAGTTAAGAACTTTTCAGGGCTGATACAACGAAATAACATATATAAAGTGTTGTAATTATAAAAACCATTAAAAATGCAACAAACATAAAATACCTGATATATATATATATATAGTACAATTTTTTATGACATATCCCCTTTCCTCAAGAAAATTATCCTCAAGAAGTTATGGTATATACATACAAATCAATATGATACAAATTGGAATGTAAGGGACAAAGGAGAGGTTCAGAAAAATTGTGATGACATTTAAGAAGGAAGAATTTTCATTGTATAAGTAAGGAGCAGGGGTGGCCTCAGTAGAGACTTCATGGAAGTAGCACTTGAATCGGGTATTGGAGGAACAGAAAAATTTCCATAGGCAACAAAGAGGAGGAGAAAGAATAAGCTCAGAATTTGGTGAGTGGTCTAGTTTGATTGGAACACATTTAAAGACTAGAGTGACATAGACTTGCAGTAGAGGTTTAGAGGGTCTTGGGTGCCAAGCTATAGGGTTTATATTTTTACTATAGAAGGGATTCCTCTCTAATTACATAACTAGAGCAGGGGTGGGGAATCTGTGGCCTCAAGGACATATGTGGCCCTCTAAGTCTTCAAGTGCAGCCCTTTGATATCCAAAAGGCCACAATTGAGGACCTAGAGGGCAACATGTGGCACATTACCCATCCCTGATCTAGAGGCTTACCAGATGGCCCTTATAACTCTGAAATGCTATAGATAAATCCCATGGTTGAGGAATGTTATCCAATTCTTGATGAGTTTAAAGAAAATGAACAAATAAGCAAACAAAACTACTCAACAGAGAGCTAAACTAGAGAACCTATAGGAACAGGTATTTGATGAGATTTGCTTTAGTCAAACCTGGCCCTGTTTATGTAGTTTTATTATCACAAAGTGTCCTAGGGATGAGAACTCCAGACAAGGAAACAGCTTTCATTAGGGGGAATCTCAAACACTGTCTGGCCAGTTGATAAAAACTATTTTAAGACAAAATGAGGTTTATGGTTTTCTTTAAATCATAATGCATATGCACTCACCTTCTTTGACTATATGTACTTCATTATAATGATCCATCAACAATTATTTATGTATTAAATCAATAAACATTTTATCAAGTTGCTACTGTGATCTAGATACTGCTCTACATGTTAGGGATAAAAAAATGAGATAATTGTTGCCCTCATGGAGTTTACATTCCATTAGAGAAAGTTAAATAATTGTCATTCTCCATAAACCAAAAGTTGGGAGTATCACTAACTGTCCCCTTGATCCTGTGATCTTAAAATAAGTAATTCATTACCCTATAAATTATGAAACACTAGTGAAACCCTCCCCTTTTTGGGGAAAGGACTTAAATCAAAGCAATAATTATACTGTGAAATCTCAGAAGTCATGAGAAAGTTGAGCAATTCATACTGTCTGGTTCATTTCTTTTTATAATGGCAAGAAGAACAATAGTCATGTGGATGAATTTAGTCCTTGTTTTTTTTTAGTTCGTGATATGGGAAGAGACAGATCTTATTCAAGGCTAAAAACTGGGCCCAGCTTTGGCAGCTTTGTAAAGGTGGATGAGGCTTGGAGAACAGAATGACAGAGAGAGAAGGGACCTTAGAACATACAATGTCAGAACTTCAAGGGATGTTAGAGATCATCTGATTCAACTGCCTCATTTAATGAGGTGGGGGGAAACTGAGTCTAAGAGAGAAGTTATCCGGTTATAGAAGTTATCCAGAGTTATAGAGCTAGGAAGTGGCAGTGCTGGCAACCTAATTCAATTCTTACTACACTCAGTGTTCTAAAATCACGTTGTTTCTCATCTTCCTATCTTACATCTCCTCTGCTGGAAGACATCCATACAACTCAACATGAGGAGGCTGAAGAAGTTAAACCGTAATGTTCTATGATTCTATCATTATAGCCATACTATGACGTAGAAGGGGAGATGCTACTCTATAGAATTGTAACAAATCAGTGCACAGGAATTCAGAAGAGGAAGGAATTGCTTCCATTAGTGCTGACCAAAGAAAAATTTGTAAAGAAGGTAACGATTTGTGAATTACGTCCTAAAGAATGAGTAGAATTAAAATAGGTAGAGATGGAGGACAGGAGAGGGGAGTGTTTGGGTTGAAAAATACCCTTAATCCTTAATTTAGTAAAAAAAAAAAAAAAGTAAACACAGAGATGTCTTAAGATAAGAACAGGAGTTTATTCTCTTCCCCTGGAGAGGAGGTGCTCTGCCCCCTGAGTGAATCATGGAGAAGAGGCACGTTACAAAGGGCAGAACCAGAATTCATTACTTAACTTAGTCAAGCCCCCTTTCCCAACTGTTTTGACTCTAATTGGTGGAGAGGCACACCTCACCAAATTCTTCCCAACTGGGACAGCAAGAGAAGAGAGGGGGGAGGATCCCACCAAGGTGGGAAAACAGACAAAGGAAGGTAAAAGTGATTGACAGCAGCCATGGAAGGGGGAGGAAAGGAAGGTTAACAACCCCAAATTGAGGAGTTTTCACTCATTTCACACAGTAGTGATGAAAAAAGGAACATGGATGATGGAAAGCACAAGGTTCATTTAGGGAACACCGGGGGATCTAGAAAAGCTGAAACAGAGGGTGGGTAGAGGATTATTGTGTGAACTGAGCTTGAAAAAGTTTATTGGAGACCTGTGAATGACAGACTAAGTAGCTCAGGTTTTAGGCAGTGAGGGACTCTTTAATCAATATATTCAGAAACATTTAATAAGCACCTACTATGTTCCAAACACTGTGGATACAAAGGTAAAATAATCCTCAAACTCAAGGATCTTATATTCTAAAAGGGGGACACAAGACATGAAGAAATGATCAAAGAAAGAAGTGTTGCTCTAGGTACCTACAGAGACAAAAACCAGATTTTTAGGGCTATATAATATGGGTGTTGATCTGATTATTTTTCAAAGTTGAAGAGCAAAAGTAGCAGAAAGACATATATGCAAATAGCAACAGGGATGAAGGGAAAATGACTAATATGATTCCTTTTGATTCACTCTGCATCAGTTCATTTGAGTCTTCCAAAGTTCATTTGAAATTGTCCCTTTCAATATGAACAGGCAATTTTCAGATGAAGAAATCAAAACTATCTATAGTAATATAAAAATCACTATTGATTAGAGAAATGCAAATTAGAACAATTATGAGGTACCATCTCACACGTATCAGGTTGGGTAATATGGAAGAAAAGAAAATGATATATGTTGGAGAAGATGTGGGAAGCATTGGTGATAGAGTTGTGAACTGATCCAACCATTCTCTAGAGAGCAATTTGGAACTATACCCAAAGGGCTATAAAACTGTGCATACCCTTTGGTCCAGGAATACCACTAGTAGGTCTATATACTAAAGACATAATAAAAAAGGGAAAAGGGACCCACGTGTATGAAAATATTCATAGCATCTCTTTTTGTGGTGGCAAAGAATTAGAAACTGAGGGGAAACCCATTAATTGAGGAATGGCTGAAAAAGTTATGGTATATGAACACAATGGAATACTATTCTATAAGAAATGATGAGCAAGCAGATTTCAGAGAAACTTGGAAAGACTTACATGAACCAAAGTTGAAAGACTTATATGAACTGATGCTGAGTGAAGTGAGCAGAACCAGGAGAACATTGTACGCAGCAAGAGCAACATTGTGAGCTGACCAACTTTGATAGACTTACCTCTTCTCAGCAAAACAATGATCTAAGATAATTCCAAAATACACATGACGGGGAATGCTATTCACTTCCAGAGAAAGAACTCTGGAGTCTGAATGCAAATTAATGCTATTTTATCTCTCTTTTTCCCCTTGTGGCTTTTCCCTTTTGTTCTGATTCTTCTTTCACAATAGCACTGACAGGAAAATATTTAATATGATTGTACATGTATAGCCAATAACAGATTGCTTGCAACTTGGAGAGTGGGGAGAGGAAGTGGGGAGAAAAAAAATTTGGAACGCAAAATTTCATAAAAGTGAATGTTGAAAGTTATCTTCATATGTAAATGCAAAAAATACTATTAAGTGGAGAAAAAGAAATTGTCCCTTTTGTCATTTTTATGGCATAATACATTCATACGTTATCATATGTTCAGCTGTTCCCCCATTAATGAGCACTTCCCTTAGTTTCCAGTTCTTTGTTACTACAAAAAAGAGCCATTACGTGCATATGTATGTGTGTGTACATATATATATATACATATATATTAATATATATATACACACACATGTATATATTTTATATAGGTAATATATATGTATGTGTGTTTATATATATGTATGTGTGTGTATATATACACATATATGTATAAATATAGATCCTTATCTTCTTTATTTGATCCCTTTGATGTATAAACCTAGTAACTGGGTTGGTGGGGGAAATAAAGAGGCTTACTATGGGTATGTTATGGTGTCCTGATGGAATACTGGATATGTGAAGGGTGGTATGCAGTTGGTTATAGGTTGAGGTAAAATGTCTTTCATTTACCGACTAATCAGGATAGTTCAGAGTTCCTAAACTAAGTGTATTAATTATCCTGGGATGGAAGTAGATAATATGGTCTCTAGAGAGTCAAGTCCAAATGACTACCATTTCTTGTGGGATGAAAGGTCATAGATTTTTTTTAAAGCAGAGTTTGAAAAAAATAATTACCCCTTTCTGCCTTCTTGTTTTCTCTCAGCCTAAACTAACTCCCACTTCCCCAACCTTATCTAGTTATTAAAGGGTAAAGTAGCTATAATATAAAGGGTACTGGATTAGGCAGGAAGGAATTTGTATCAAAATACTATCTAGTTAATTATATAACCTTGGACAAGTAGAACTTTCTCTGGCTCTATTTCCATGGATGTAAACTAAGAGTGTATTACTTGGCTAAAAATGGATTGGGAAGACCTAAAGAATAGTGGTTTCTTTGTCACTGGAAGAGTTTAAGTGGAGGTTGGAAGTTCATTTAGCTCCATAGATTTATGGAAGGAACCACAGAAGCCTTTTAGTCTAAAGCATACATTTTACACATGAGTAAACTGAGGCTCATGGAGGTTAAGTGATTTGACCAACGTCTTCTTGGAGATGTTATGACTAATAACAACAATAATAACTCACAGTTGCATAGTCCTTTAAAGATATTATTGGCAGGAATCCTGTTTGGAGTATAAGGTAGATAATATGACCTTTGAGGTAGATATCTAACAACTCCCAAATTCTATGATCCAAGGAAAAAGGTGATATTTGAGGTCTCTTCCATCTAGAAAATGGTAAGGTTTCTTTGGCTGACAGCTCGAGTTCACTTCTAACCCATCTGGAATAATTCTATCATATAAACAAATGGAGTTGAAATAGATGACTATATTATTTAAAGCAGAGGAGCTCTTTCAGTCTCTTTTAAATCATGCTACTAGATGTCTGCCCACTATTCCAGCTCAGAAGGCCATCCTTGCTAACAGCTGTAAGCTGGAATTAAAGTCCAAATTCTCATTCCTTTCCTCCTTTGCTTCGGTTCCAAACACTGAATCCCTATCATGTTTCCTAACTCTTCCCCATGAGGGCAGAGCAGATTATTCTGGGTGCAATTCTAATGGGCCAGAGTTAGGCTGGTATTGCCACAGCACCCACCTGCTTTTTAACTTCTGAGATCTTCCACATGGACCATCAGTCAGAGCCAAGTGGAGGCAACTGGAATCCCAGTGATTTATGGGGCAGATCCCCCATTTTAGTAACTTGGAAACTGTAATGTGTTTTTTTAAAGGGGAAACAGATCAGGTTCAACATGCCTACAACTAGCAAGGCAGGGGAGATTCAGGGAATCAAAGAACTCTGGAGTCCTCCTCCACTAGGTGGGCACTCACTTCAGAAGTCATTCTAATCTCACACCTTCATTTTACATAAAAAGAAACAAGATAACTAAAGTGAAATGACCTTCTCACAAAGAATAAGTGACAGAGCAAAGACTACCCTTTAGGTCTTTTGACCTCTAATACAAAAAATAATACTTTTTCATTATCATCATCATTAACAATTACAGCAAAATTTATGAATCACTTTTAAGATTGGAAACAAACCTTACACATATTATTCATTTTATCCTTATGACAGCCCTAGGGGGTAGATAGGAAAGTAAGGCAGGCAGAGGTTAAGTGACTTATCCAGATTCACACAACTCATAAAATTTTGAGATCAGATTTGTGCCCCCTTCTTCCTGATTCCAGGTCTAGGATGATTTCTTCATTAAAAAAAAGTTACTGAGGTTTTCTACCAACACTAAAGAATGAGAAGCAGAATTATTGGAGAAGAAAATATGTATTTCCACTATGGACCGTTTTTTGCCTTTGATGTTTTCATAGAGAAAGGCAGGATGGGCTTAGTGGTGAACGTGGATGGGAGTTATGTCAAGAGGGCAGGGAAGCAGGCTGATGATGTCAAATATGCATATTATATACACACACACTCACATATTAAAGAGTATGAAATGTGCAGTTTTGAGAAAGGATTAAAATGTCCTTAATTTCAACTATTAAAAAAAACCAACTTGCCAAGGTCTGACTCAATGTTTTTTTTTCCTCCATGAAGTTCTTCATGGTCCCATTTGGTGAAAACAATTTGCTCTTACTTGAATTTTCCTAAAACATTTTGCCTGGATGTCTACCTAGATGATTGCTCCTCCTTGTATATGCCATTTTAGCTTGGAAACTCTGTCCTGTGTTCAGTTATGTTTTTGTTTTGCTTTTAATTTTATTTTGTATCCTTGACATCTGACATAGAGCCTTGGCTAATGAAAAGAGTCAATAAATAAGGCACTATGCAAAGCCCAATAGTACAAAAAGAGACAAAAGACAATCTCTGTTCTCAAGGAGTTTACAACCTAGTGAGATAGACAATATGCAAACAAATACATGCTAACCGAGCTATATACAGGATAAATAGGAAATAATTAACAAAGAAAAGTATTTGAGAAGGTTTCTTGTAGAAGGTAGGATTTTACTTGGGACTTAAGGGAAGCTAGGGAGGTCAGTAGTTAGAACAGAAAAGGAAGTATCTCGTGCATGGGGAAGAGCCAGAGATAAAATCAAGAGTGAAAAGATGGAATTTCTTTGTGGAAAAAGCCAGGAGACCAGTGTCATAAAGCACTGTGCTAAGCACTTTGACTACAAATATAAACAAGTAGTTGCTGCTCTCAAGGAGCTCATATTCTAATTGGGGAATACAAGACATATAAGAATTTTCCACTATAAGTAAGAGGCTCCATAGTCTGCAGGCACAGTGGAAACCCAGATGGCAATGCTTCTTCCTTAATTCTGTTTCCACTTAAGATGTGTTTGCCTCAATTTCCCTATCAGTAAAATGGGTTCTCTCCCAGGACTGTTGTGAGAATCAAGTAAGATAATATTTACAAAGTGCTCATCACAGTGTCTGGCAAAGAATAGGCTTTATATAAATGATAACTATTTTGTTTTTATTATTTCGACTGATAAAATATTTGTTTCTGATCTTGAACTACTTGACCATTTCAAAGATTTTTGTTGTTGAGAATTTTCTTTTTTAGGTCTTCCTTATCTATGGTTGCAGTTCCCATAGAAACGCTTGCCCTGTCACCTCTTCATAGGAATTTCTTCCTAGGATGGTAGCCACTATTTGGCCTGGAAGGATTGCTATTCCTTGGGCTCTAGGGCTTACTGGATAACTGATGGCAGTTGGCTAGTGTCTGATGTTGGTTGTAGTAAGGAAGGTAATTCTCTTCTCTACATAAATAGCGCCCCTATGGGTTCCAGGTTAGAAGCATGGATCACTTTTATTCTCATGGCTCTTGGCCTCAGAAACCAGAGCTACCTTCATCAATTCTGAAATATGATGATCAAATTGTTAGTGGAGATTTGAATGACTCGCATATATCACTTATTGTTTCTCCAACATAGTGCCTTACTGCATCAGCCAGGCTGGTTTTTCTGTCTAACGGTCAATTGATGGAGATGGCTGGCCCCTTCTCAGCAAAACCTACTTTCCATGAAGGTAGACAGCAGGAGCTTATTGATAACTCACATTCATATAGTAGTTTAAAGATTACAAGGCAGTTTCCTCACAAAAACTCGATGAACTAGATATTAAAAGTGTACCGGTCTTAAAAAGACCATCCAAGATCTTCTGATCATGCACATTCTTTTAACTAAGAGATGATTAGAGAAGTTGCATTATAATTTTCTTTCCTTCTGTAGCCTAAGGACCACAAGACTTACAACTGAAACCTTCCATATGAATTATCTCCTCTAATTGATTGTGAGTGCTTTGAGAACAGGAGCTATCTTATTTTTTTTCCTATATGTATCCCAAGAACTTAGCACAACCCTTTGTCCATAATGATCACTTAATAAATCCTTTTTCATTCATCCATTCAGACTCCATTTGTAACTGGAAGGGGCTGTTTAGCCACATCACTTCCTATAATATCACAGAGACTAAAGAACCAACAGGGAGCCTCAGGTTATACATATTTGCCTTTTAGTTGGGGCTAGATAGCGTATCCATCCCCATGGAGTCAAAAGCATGTGATCCATGGGCCCACTTCTGTTGCATTAGTATTATAACCCCCAGTTTACTGATAAGAATATAGCTGGAAAGAGGTAGTGACTTGCCCATAATAGCACAGGTAGTGAGACAACACTGCAGGTCCTCTGAACCCAGGACCTGAACTCTTTCCAGTACCTTGTTACCACCAAATTTTGTTCTCTTTCCACCATACTCTGGTGCCTATAAACATTTTTTTTGTTGAATGTAATTAAATTCATGCAGTTAGATTACCAAGAGAATATTTAATCAACAACCATATAGATTTCAGAAATTTGTTGGTTATAGGTGTGTATACACTTAATCTGTTAATTACTTGGTATATTAGAATGAATACCCTCACAACCCATGCATATGTCTTCTCATTATATTCATTTCGGTAAATCTCCCATGTGGATCAGAGATTAGCACAGTGCCTGATATAAATGGGAGTTTAACAAATACTATTTGACTGAAAAATCACACCTTCTGCAAAAAAGTTTTCCCAATCCTCCTTAATTGTAATGCCTTCTCTCAGCTGATTATCTCTAATCTATCAGGTATACAGTTGTACAGAGTTGTTGCCACTCTTGTTAGACTGTGTGCTCCTCTAGAGAAGTGGCCCCATCTTTACCTTTCTTTATATCCCCAACATTTAGTGCAGTGTATGACACAGAGTAAGCATTTGATAAATGCTTATTAACTGACTATATCTTGGCTTTGCTGACTCCCCTTTCCACTCTTTAATATTTAATAGATATCTATATGATTCTTAGGCTGCCCATCTGTTATCTCATAGACCCATGAAAGAAATCTTTATACACTTGTAAAAATGTGAGTAATTTTCATCTCTCTGAAATTATTCAAGTTTAATTATGTCTTATGTTGAAAGAACAGACTAGCCAATCATAAATGAACAGTTATGAAGTGCTTACTACGTGTCAGGCATTGGACCAAGCTACATAGCCAGACTACATAATATCTTAAGGTTTCTTTGAATTTTTTGATTCAGAACTATCTGAGTTACCTTATGTAAGTCATTTAACCACTCTTTGCTTCAGTTTCCACATTGGTAAAATAATGGAGGGAAACAGCATACTGTGGTGAAAAGGAAAGATGACTGGGAATCAGGGCAACTATGAGACTTTTAGCACCTTATGTTACCTCTATAGGCTAAGACATTTCCTTAGCCACAAAATTGCAAGAATGCCATATATGATTTTATAGCCTCTGCCAATCTTAATATCTCATAATTCAGTGGTACTCAAGGTCCCTAACACGCAAAATATGTCATAAATTTTTGTTCAGTCTTTTTTCCTTCATGCCTGACTCTTCATGATCCCAATTAGGGTTTTCTTGGAAAAGATAATGAAGTAGTTTGTCATTTCCTTCTCCAGCTCATTATATAGATGAGTAAATAGAGGCAAAAAGGGTTAAGTGACTTGCCCAGAGTAACGTAGCTAGAAGGTGTCTGAGGCCTGATTTAAACTCAAGAGGATGAGTTTTCCTGACTCAAGGCCTGACTCTTCCTGAGTCAATCCATTGTGCCACTTAGCTCAGTTGTAAATATATAATGCCTAATATTCTTTCTTACTCTGAAATTCTATAATCTTCATATTTCTTAAATACTTAGGACTCTTTTCAAGCTCTGAGGCAGAAAGACTCTCTATACGATGATCCTGACTAGAATTCATAGAGTTCTCTCCCACCATCCCTCTGAGTATGCCATATGTCCCAGTCAAGTAGCTTTAGAATCCTATCCTCCAACTTCCTTACTTTCCTAACCTAGAAGTAAGATAATTTCCATGGGATATATGAATAATAATGTCTCTTCTAATTATACATAGATATTGTCCAGTTATTTTATTTGTCTATATGAAAAAAGTATAGTATTCAAGTCCCCTTTGTATAAAACACAAGGCCATCTAGACATGGAGTTGAAAAACTAAACAGAGAATTAGTCTTTCATAATATCTGGGGCAAACAGAATAAGCATAGGATTTGGAAACAGAAGGTCTCTGTCAAGAGTGTGCTGGTAGATGTCTAACAACTGGCTCACCCAAAAAAAAAGTACACATGACAAACTTTTAAGTTTAATCTGTACTATTATTTTATTATTAACATTTTATCCATCGTTTTCTTAAGACTAGAGAATCAACAAAACAATAAATCAAGCCCTGACTTATAACATTTGCCAATTTCTGGGGTATAAATATTCACACTGGAAAGCTTAACAATTGACAGACCAAGTCAGTAGGAGTTGACTCAAGCATACCCTTGATTGTGTTTGAATCCTGGCTCATTTATTTGTTTCTTTTATGACCTTAGAGAACTTATGTAAACTTTCTAATCTTCAGTTACCTTGTATATAACATACATAGTTATTAATCCAACTATTTATTAACTCAGTCCTTCTACATTTCAGCCAACTCTATGTAGTCTGGCATGGTAACTCATGGAATTAGTCTTACTGACTTTTCACCTGCTTTGCCAGATATTTAACTTCATCAATGAACTGGTATATATTTGGGCTGACATAAGTCTAGCCCATCCTGTGATCTTCTAATTCTTTAGTAGCTTGTCATTCTATTTTTATAAGTGATTGAATTATTAATAAAAATGTTGGCATCAATAGGTATGGAACAAGACCCATCCAATTCAACTGATCAGCTACTCAGTTGGCAAAATTACAACTTAAATTTCCCTATTTGGCACATAGTCTTATTGTAAACATGATGGCTTACATATTCTTTTTACTCCTCAAATGTCCATTTTAAGGAGGATATATGACCAAGCATGTCATCTTTCCCCTTCAGGTTTCATTCCTGATTCTCAGGACTTGCTCCACCATGCCACTGAAAACTCTTCACCTTGGAAACTCCCTACACCTCCTGACTTCACTCAGTAGATGTCCCCTCAGCTTCTTTGGCATCTTTCTCTGATTGGTTCTTTACAGAACCTACAGTTTTAGGAAAGTCAGGTGAGTCACATATTCATTAATCTTCAAATTATGCTATCAATTGCCTTGATTGTCTTTGCCATGCTGCTGAGCAGGGTACCTTTTTCACTTCCCATCCTACAATATTCTTTTTGGCTTCCTTTCATGTGTCATCTTCCCTTATCAGAATGGAAGCTCTTTGAAGAGAAGAAGCTCTTGTTCTTTCCACCTGAATTTCTATCCCCAACAGATCACAGTGCTTGGGAAATGTATGTATGTATGTATGTATGTATGTATGTATGTATGCACACATGCATGTATGCACGTGTGCATGTGAGTATGCATGTGCATATGTATGTATGTATAAATGGATATTTGAATGACTCATGATGTGGTCAGGATGCAGAATTCCTGATGTAAAGCCATTTATTGAGGCAGATCAGATTAGAATTTAGCATAGTGTCACAGCACTTAGCATAGCTTCCATAATATATAGCAGGACTTACTTCAGTAGCTATATTCTATATCTAGGAGATTGCCTGAAGCACAAAGGAGTTAAGTGGCTTGTCTAACAAACTTAGCTCTTAAGAATCAGATGAAGAATTTGAACCCAAATCTTCTACTAGAGTTATTTTTATAATAATAATATGTAATCAAATTGTAGTTCCTTGTGTCCTAGCACTTTATTCGTGAAGTCATTATACTGTTATATACAAGATGATGCACATATAAATTCAGATTTTGACTGTATCAAAACACCAATGTGGAGCAGCAACAAATTTGAATGTGAATACAATTTCTACTTTCAGTTCCAAAGTACATGTGGGCTTGGGGCATGGAAAAAAAGGAAAAAAAGGAAGCTAGTTAAAGGGGGAAGATCTTTTGAATGCATCTAACATTATTTTTATTCAGGAATAATAACCTCAAGTCCTGGTGACTCATGGATAAAATGACTGTAGCAATAAAGCAGCCATTGAAGAAAGCAAGTTGCCACAAGTTGGTTTTGAGTATGAGGAGATGCATTGTATGTTATTAGTGTAGCTAGAATCACTTAATGACTGATAAACCACAAGTAGAGATGGTAATAGAGCCATAGTCTGGTTACTGGCAAGTGATTTCAGCTGGGTAATCGATTTGTTACTCTTGTTTCCTTTTTCTACAGAACCATTAAGTTAGAGTTCAGAGCTTGAAAGAATTCCAGTCGTTATCTTGTCCATCACATATGCGAGCAGAAATAGTCTCTATAAAATCACTGACCAATAAATAGTCATCTAGCCTTTTTCTTAGAGATGATGGGGAAAAACAAGTCCCACTCCCTCCCAGTGTTGTCCATTGTACCTTTCTATCTTTCTTAACTGGGTATGTGATTTCATTGATATTGGGGTCTCCCAACAAGCTACAAGGATAATAGATATGTATCTAGAGAGGACCTTGATACCATGTAATTCAGCCCCTTCCTTTGACTGAGGAGGAAACTGCAAGTCAGGAAGAGGAAATTATTTTCCTAAGGTTTCACGGTAATTCTGGAGAATTTGAGCCCAGGTCTGCTGCTGCCTTTTTCTTCCAATGTACTGCTTTTTCAAATTGTCTGCTACTTGAAGTAATTATCATTATTATTGTGGTTGTTAATAATAGTAGTTATGGTGGTGTTGCCATCATCAATAATTGATCATTGATAATCAATAATAACTTAAAATAAATAGTTCATATTTGCATAGTACTTTAAGCTTTATAAAGCCTTTTATGTTAGACCATTTGATGCTTGAAACAATTCTATGAAGCAGGTGCTATTATTATCCACATTTTTCAGATGGAGAATGTAAACCTGAGACCTATAAATCAACTTGCTCTGGGTCACATAGCTAGTAAATATCTAGGCCAGGACTTAAATTCAGACCTTTCTTATTCTATGGGCAACTCTTTAGTCACTGTATAAAACTAGGAGATTTTCCTGGGGCATTGAGAGGCTAAGGGATTGTGCCAAAGTCATGTGTCAGAGATGGGAAGTGAGTATAAATCTTGACTGTAAGTCCAAGTATCTCTATAATGCCATGATGCCTCTATTCCACTTTTTGGACGTCTCTAATGTTAGAGTTTTGTTGTTTTATTTTTGTTTTTTTTCCCTCTTACATTAAAGCCTACTTTTGTTTCTGGGTACTTTGCAAGTCTTTCTAATTCTACTCTTTGATGAAACTCTTTCACATGACAGTTCTTCAAATACTTGAATGTAACCATAGTATTATATCCCTTTTTCTAGGGTATTTTTGAAGGTTAAATATTCTCCCCTCTTCTTTCAAGCAATCCTCTCTCTCTCTCTCTCTCTCTCTCTCTCTCTCTCTCTCTCTTGCTCTTTCTCTCTCTCTCTCTCTCTCCACGTCCTTCCCTCCATACCTCCATATCTAGATCTACATCTTTAACTATATACATATACACATACATAAAAACACAAACACGTGTGCATGCACATGCACATACACACACACACATATATAGTGTCCTTACTATACCTTCCCTCTCATTTCATGGACTCACACATGCCTTGCCTCCTCAATCTGATCTTTCTGCTTAACTATTGCTTAAGTTTAGAATAGAGTCTTTTATGGCATGTTTTATCATTTCTATCAAGCTCTTCCCCATTCTTTCCAAAGAAGATCACCTCCTCAAACATTCCCTTAATTTGAGTTGTAAACAACCTCCTAGAAATGTTAGCCTCATCAATTATAGTAGCTCACTCTACAATGATGCATTTTCTTCTCCCTAATGTTTTAATGTCTTCACCTTGTTTGGGGGAAAGGAGTATCTAAATTTTGTTTTAATTTTATATGGTGTCTGGCAGGAAGGTACTTGAAAAATTTCCCTCCAGATCCCTTCAGTGAAACCTTTTGTGGGTTTCAGTTTCTTCCATTGTATGAGACCTTTAATTGAGATGATATCTAAAGATACTCCTAGCTTAAAATCTTATAATCCTGTGAAATTGGATTCTTCATTCCACTTAGAAAAAAAGTTGTCAAAAATGGTCACTCCATGATTCGCTGTGTATACACTATTCAATTGTCCTTCATGATATTATGATACTGCTATAGCTAGGTGATAGTCTGGACCCTTATACTTTTACAAGTATCAGTAATATGTCAGTATCTACATTTTCATTTCCACCATTAATTGAGGTTTTACTTTTATGTTCTTTGATTTCTTTCTTTTCAAAAGTAACAACCTTCTTCCCATTAATTCTGATGGAATTATGTTTCCTTTCTGTGAGAATGTGTGAGGGTATGTGCGTGTGTGTGTGTGTGTGTGTGTGTGTGTGTGTGTGTGTGTGTGTGTGTGGCGGCAGCTGATGGAAGTAGATAAGACACGTGGTCTACTACATGGTTTAATTCTTAAATGTGCAAGCTAATTCACCAAACATTGATGAAGCACTAGGATCAATGATAGGAAATGCTAACACCCAAGAGTCTCTGTTCTTGAAGAGCTCACTTTCTAATGGACATGGTTTGTGAACTCAGAAAGAAATCCCCAAGTTAGAACTAAGTTTACTTCTCCAATTTGCAGCTGTTTTGGTTGTGTGCGAAATGAACAGATGATAGATACTATGGCTTTTCTTGACAAATACCCGTTCCAGTTATCCTATGCAATTGTCTTGCCTAACGACCCTCCGCACATAGAATTAAAAGGAACTCTAGGCACTTGTCCCCTGACTTATCATAATTCAGTGGTATAATTCAATAAAGCATCTTCTATATGTAAGACGTAAACTTCTCTGAGTGAGCCATAGGGCTAGTATTGGAAATTCTTCTTGCCTGGTGTCCATATCTCATGTATCTCATTGTATCTTTCTCCTTACTCACATGTGGCAATACTTAGACGCTTCAGGGTCAATGATTTGGTCAGTGTTGGTGCTCCTTCTATCAACATAGGTCACACTATGATCTCCCTGGCTAGTTGTGGTCAGAAAATTAATCACTCTGTTGACAACCTAGTAGCTATGTTTTTACAACTTACTTAGGCTCATTTGTGGACAATAATCAATCAATTGACAAGGATTTACTAAGTGCTTACTATGTACCAGACACTGTATTGAGCACTAGGGATACAAAGAAAAGCCAAAACAGTCCCTACTCCTAAGAGGTTCATATACTAATGGAGGAAAGTAATATGTAAATAACTAGGAGCATCCTAGGAACAATGGATAGGAACTGTGGGGAGGCAAATTCAGGCAATATCCAAAGAATCCTAATAGTGAGAATCATCCAGAAGTGGAATGGACTATGTTAGCAGGTAGAAGCTAGGTGGTGCAGTGGATAGTGTCTGACTTGAAGTCAGGAAAACCTGAGTTAAAATTGGGCATTAGATACTTACTAGCTGTGTGACCATGGGCAAGTCACTTAACCCTGCTTGCCTCAGTTTCCTCATCTGTAAAATTAGCTAGAGAAGGAAATGGCAAACCCCACCACTATCTTTGGCAAGAAAACCCCAAATGTCACCATGAAGAGTTGTACATGATTGAAAACCCATTGAACAACAGCAGCAAATTTCCCCTCACCGGAGTTCTCCAAGAAAGCATATGTGACTTCTCTTCTAATGTACTATAGCATAAATTCTTGTTTAGGCATCGGTTGAAATAGATGGAAATGAGGCTATTTGATAGTCCTGACATTTTTAGATTTTTTAATTTTGGTCTGGTGTTCATTATTTATTTCCTATACTATTTAGACATCTTTCCAATCAGTGTTTTCTCCCCCAGTCTCTCTTTTCAGGTCATCTAGCACAAGGCCATGAAATGGATATGCCTAAAACACAGGCATGATGATGCCATAGTCCTATTCAGGAAGCCTCAA
This sequence comes from Pseudocheirus occidentalis, assembly GCA_028646575.1. Taxonomy (NCBI): domain Eukaryota; kingdom Metazoa; phylum Chordata; class Mammalia; order Diprotodontia; family Pseudocheiridae; genus Pseudocheirus; species Pseudocheirus occidentalis. The sequence continues at coordinate 85,359,315 of CM053594.1, forward strand.
AATGTAAAAACTATACAATTTGTTTAAGAAATCAATCTTTCTACTATATGTATATATGTATGTTTATATGTATTTATGGACACACATACATATATACATATGGAAAAATATTTTTCCAAAAAAAATAGAAAAGAAAAATAAACATATGTATGGAAAAATATTTATAGCATCTCTTTGTAGTGGGGGGGGGAGACTTGAAACCTAAAGGGTATTCAGTCATTTCCCAATTGATAGTATATTAATATAGCACAGTGCAATTATACCATCAGAAATGATACTGCATTGTGTGCTTCTCCACAAGTTTCAAAGAAACCTAAAGTGATTTGTATGAACAGATGTTGAGTAAAATGAAAACCAAGAAAACGATTTGTATAATAGCAATAACATTGTAAATACAAATATCTTTGAGCAATTCAATGATCAATCAGGATCACAGACAACCACTTGGGAAGAATGTGACCCATCTCTTGACAAAGATACTATGGAATAAATATGAAGAAGGAGGCATATATTGTTTGGACATTATAATTGTGGGGATTTGTTTGCTTGACTATTTGGGTTTGTTACAAGATTTTGTTTGTGTGGTTTTTTTTTCTTTTTTTGTTGGATGTGGGGGTGAGGAAATGAAAGGCAAAAAAATAGCTGATAATATTTTTAAAATTAATAAAGAAAAGTTTCAGTCATTCCCAATTACCTTGAGAATAAAATACAAACTCCTCTGTTTGATATTTTAAGCTCTTTGCAATCTGGTTGTAATCTATCTTTTTCAGACCGGTCTTACCTTATATACCCAATGGACTTTTAAGACAAGTAAATTGGCCTACTTTCTATTCCCTGTATAAGACATTCCATCTCTCTCTTCTATATCTTTGCAGAAATTGTCTCCTATGCCTAGAATTCTTTCTCTCCTTACATTGACCTCCAGGATTTCCTAGCTCTAGTCAAGACTCATTCATAATGGTACCTTACACAAGAGGTCTTCGGTGATGCTCCCAATTATTGATATCACCTTCCCTGATGACTTTGTATATGTGTCACGTTTATTTAGGTTGTTTCTCCTTATTTGAATATGCATTCCTTAATGACAAAGTGTATTCTTTTCTGCCTTGTATCATAGTGCCTAACATAGTTGTTGTGTGTTTGTCCTTTTGAAAAGGACCATAACTTCAGGAAAATGATGACATGACTTGCAGTTGACTTGGATTTGAGTGAGAGAAGGCTTACAAGTTCACCAGCCTCACTTTCTCCTCCAGAGCCATCTGGATCCAGAGAACTGATATTTTTCAGCATGACTGGAGATGACTCAAGATGCAAAGGGAGACCCTGGCCCTTCTAGGCTAAGGCCTTTTCAAGTACAGACTTAGAATGAGGTAATATCTCTTTAAGAAGTGAGTTAAGTGGGGCAGCTAGGTGGAATAGAGTACCAACCCTGGAGTCAGGAGGACCTGAGTTCAAATGCGGCCTCAGACATTTGACACACTAGCTGTGTGACTTTGGGCAAGTAATTTAGCCCTAATTGCCCTCCAAAAAAGAAGTGAGTCAAATGAGTGACCCCTTTAATTAGAAAAAAGAAAAACAAATCAAGCTGGGAGGGGAAGACCCTCGGAGCTGCTGTTCCAAAAAGGAAAAAGTTGCCATTGACATTCACTCTAAGCTGGGAGGGCCCAAAATACAGCCCCTAAGTGGAGCTTGTGCAGGGACCTATTGTGTTCCAATCTAAGAACTTCTGAGTGAAGTGGGTTTAAGGATTTGTGAAGTAAAGAAAAGAAGAAAGAAAGGAGGAAAGAAGGAAAGGAGGAAAATAAGGAAGGAAGGAAGGAAGGAAGGAAGGAAGGAAGGAAGGAAGGGAGACAGAGACAGAGACGGAGAGAGACAGAGAGACAGAGAGACAGCCAGTAATCCCCAAGTTAAGTGGGTAGCTTCTGGCCATCAAAATTTGTCTTCCTTTGGAGAGGAGAAGATGGAGAGGATGAGTTGAGTTACCTAACTAGTTGGGTCCCCATTCAGGCAGCACAGTCTATTCACAGGTTGTGTTTGTGCTTCATTTTTGAAGAGGACCATGGCATCAGGGATGACTTGACATGACTTGACATGACTTTGGTTTGAGTAGTACCTGGCATATTGTACACCATTAAAAGTTATGAAATTGAATAATTTGAAATATAGGATTGTGGATGGCAGAACCTTGATACTGCTATCTCTAAAAGACTATTTTTAATTAGTTTATCCTACTAATCGGCTCTTTGCAGATTTAGAAGAGACTTTAGGGATCTTCCAACCTAGCCCCCTCCATATACAAAGGAAGAAACTGAGACCAAGAGAGTGACCCACACAGTGAGTTAATGGCAGATGTTATGCCTATCCATGTAGATCATAAGCTCTAAAAATGTAAGCAAATAATATTTGGGTTAAGGGGGAGGGAAGAGATGAATCAGACAAATGTGTGTGTGTGTGTGTGAGCTCCTCTTTTGGAAAACATTCTGTGAATTGCTCCACATTTTATATATATATATATACACTAACTGCAGGATGATACACCCAAAACACATGATACACTATTCAGCTTATGGAAATCCAGTAAAAGATCAGGAATACTAAGATCATATTATTCTGGACCCTTAATGGTTACAAATAAAAAACATTCACAATAATCCTGTGAGATAGTATGACTTTTGTAATTACTATTTTATAGATGGAGAAATTGAGGCCCAGAAGGATTAAGTACCAGGCCCTCTGTCACACAGCTCATAAATGAAGGAAGCATGAGAATTGGAAGTGCATGGAAAGCCTTCACTCTGCTATTTCTTAACTTGGAGAGCTTAAGGACATCTCATTGTCTCATTTTTCCTAATTATAGAATAAGGGAGTTGGATTAGCTAAACACTAACTAAAATTGACTGCAAATCTCAATTCTATCAATCTGTGAACATCAGACTCGGGACGCAGTGTTCATCCTTCCAATTTGAAGTCTCCTGGACTCCTTCATCCCTACCTATGTAATTATTTTTGTTTTTCTTTGAAAGCTAGGGCTTCTATTCAAGGCACAGTTCTGACTCTCTCCCTACTCTACTGAAAGGGATAAGCATCCAGGAGGGCTAAACATTTAAAGAAACACTTGAGCTGGCCACACAACAACCATAATTCAAGCTTAATTTTAGTCTACAAGTGTTGATGAAAAAGACCATCCAGCTCAATCTTTTCCCTAGTGAAAATGAAGCTCCAGAAAGGAATTTGGCTGAGAATATAGCACTTCATGATGTTCAGGGACCTAAGAGTCTAATATATTGGGTCAGGCTTCTGATCCAGTCCATCTAATATCCTATCTCTAATAGGTTCTCTATTAGAGATAAGAGGGCAATTTTGCTCTAATTGAGCATCAGTGCAATGATTATTGTTCTCAGGATCCAGAAGACTGGGTCTGAATCTATTTCTTAGCTATGCAACATTGATTCAGTCACTTAACCACACTGGTCTTCATTTAATTTCTTTTATAAAATGGAAAGGCTAGCAAGGAAATCAAAAACAGAAAGAAAGATTAAATATATACCTAAATATGGTAGGTAGGTGGCACAGTGGATAAAACAGCAAGCCCACAAACAGGAAGATGTACATTAAGATCTGAACAAGTCACTTAACCCTGTTCATCTGTTTCCTCATCTGTCAAATGAGATTGTGTGAGATGAAAGAGTTCAGAGTCTGAATCTAAGGTCAGAAAAGGTCTTTATTCTTTCTCAGAAGAAAGAACTCTTCCCATGTTACCCACTTGGCAGCAGGGATAGAGTAACAGGTAGAAGCCAGGCCATGGTTATATAATTTTCTAATGCAGAAACTCAACACCCCCAACTGGCCTTCACTCATATTGGTAGGGAGGCTGGCCCACAACCTAAGCACAGGAATCTAAGACAAAGGACCTGGAATCATGTGGGTGTCCAGTGAAAACAGTCAACCTTATTTGGCACATCTTCTGCTGAACTGGCTCTGGGGAGGGTCTCCATTGCTAAGCCCCAGATTGCTTGAAGGTCAGGTGACCTAACCTATGCTTCATGAATACTGAAGCCATTCTAGATTTGATTTTTTCAGAATGGGGAAACTTCACTATAATTATCCCTCACAAGCTGAAGAAGGAGAGAGAAAACTACTCGAGTATTTTTGCCAAGAAAACTCCCAAATGGGGTCATGAAGAGTTTGGGAAGACTTAAATGACTTAACAACAACATATATACCTAACTATTCATAATTCACGCCATTTTGTGTGTGTGCACATGTGTGTATACATATGTGCAAAATTGGTGTCCATTTAAGAAAGTTCAACAAACTACAGTAGTAGAATGTGATGAAATATCTAATAAAAAGAATTTAAGGAAACATAGGTACATTAGTGTAAATTGAAATTATTCAGTTCCAGAAATCAAAGAACAATGTACAAAATGAATCGAATGGTGCATAAGGAAGACAGCTACTAAAATCAGAGTGACTTCATTATTTTTCTTCTTTGTTGTTGTTTTTTTTTTCCAGGCTTCACTCCTGAATCTCTACTTTCATCATCATAGTGTAGAAACCTCTTTTTCTGGTAGTTTACTTTACCTTTGGACTACTTCTCACATTAGATCTCTTACAACTTCTCCCTCAGATTGGCTGGTTCCTCCCTGAACCACCAATTTAAGGAAGAAGCCTATATAAACATATCTTAATTGCCCTCCAGGCTTTACTCCCAGTTCTCCAGACATCTACTTTTGATCAGTCACTCAGTAAACATTTATTAAGTACCTAATATGTGTCAGGAAATGTGCTAAGCACTAGAGACACAAATACAAAAATAATAGACATTCTTTGCCCTCAAAGAGCTTATAATTTAATGGTGGAGGGAAGACAGCACGCAAAAGAAAGCTGAAAATATGTGGGTGGAAGCAGGGGTGGGTTGGGAGGAAAGGAAGAGTAGGGAGTTGAAGAAGTGGGGAGAGGGGAGAGATATCTGGTATGGGGGCATGATGGAGACTTCAAAGTAGCATACACAGGTGAGTAATAAAAAGAGGGGTAGTCAAGGCACCCTCCTTAAATGGAGGTTAATCAAAACAAAATTAACAAATCAATTTGTTTGGTTGGGATATGCAATAATCCACATTCCTAGGTCCCTACCACCTCTTGGCTACTAACAGAGATTTGGGCCCAGCTAGAATGAAAGACTTATGGCCTCAGGCAAATACAGCAAGTGGGAAGATTCAAGGAGAGCTCCAGGGGGTTCCCAGAGCCTGTAACTCATCTATACCTCTAGAAGTCTTTCAATGGGGAATAAGCAACCTAATTTGGAGAGGTGAGCAGGGTGAGGCAGTTTAGTGCATGGGGTGCTGGACGTGGAGTTTGGAAGACTTGAATTCAGATTCAGCCTCAGGCATTTATTAGTTGTATTGCCCTGAGTAAGTCACTTAATCTCTGTCTGCTTTAGCTTTGTAAAATGGGGATAATAGTATTTACCTCTCAAGGTTGTTGTGTGGATAAAAAAAAAATACATATTTTCAAAGTGATTTGCAAACAAAGTACTGTAAAAATTCTACTCTTTCATTGTTATTATCATTATCACAGTGAACAGGAATTACTGGATAAAATAAGAACTTGCCAGATGTAGACTGGGGGCAAACTCCTTTCCCAACCCTCACTGATCTTGTTTCACATTACAACTGTGATTATATTACCCATAATGCCTCCTAGATTTGGATTGAATTGCCTTATTGTTATGTTTATTCTCAAGAGTCCCTATAAAGATTTACCTTTCAAGACAGAGTACTAAGGGAAGTTACTGACCAGAGTCCTAAGTTGAACCTCACTGTCACTGAAGAAGAAATATGAAGTACTCTATTAGGGAAGGGAAGGGAAGGGAGCTGAGCATGCAGTTACACGGCACACAGAGACTGACAACCTATGAGAAACCAGAGCCAGGCAGCAAACACAGACCTCTCACATAATCAGTGCCAAACACTATCCAGAGATCCCCTAGGATGGCCTCTGTGATACAATTGCCTAAAATAGCGATTCGACTTCTAATATGCTAGCATTAGATTTCTTTTGTAAACGGCAGCAAAAAAGAATGAACACTCGGGATGTTACTGACCTGCTGTGTTCATCCGACTTCTGTTCATTAACCTCTGATTTCTCCTTCACAACATATGTTTAACTGGCCCATGATGGCCTTTCTTTATGAAAAACTGGAGATTTAGAGACAAAAGTACAAGATGGAGCTTCTGGAAATTCTAATTGTTGTCTTTATTTATCTTTTGGGGGCCTTTAGATGGATTTCTGAGGAACTTTGACTGACATGGTGCCTCCTTCTTAATTCCCTGCTATGTAGGCAGACATTTTTTTTCCCATTCAGATTCAGATTAGTCAAGACAGCACTATTTCTATTACAATTCCTTCAATGACGAGATAACTAATTGATCTTCAATCATTACAGCATCCAAACTATTTCAAAATCTGGGAGGGATGGGCAAGTAGGTCTTCTGTCTTTTGTATTTGCTTTTATTTTTCTAAATGTGTTTTAAGTACTAGTTACGAACAAGTGATTCCCTAGCAGGCACATCCAAACTCCCAAGAAATACCTCACAAGATTTCCCTACTGAAGATAGAAACCACTGGGAGAAAAAAAATACATTGGTAGAAGCCCACTGTCCATAAGCAAAGTGGTCACAGCCATACTTTAAGAACCTCCCTGGTCAAACCACCTATAGACTATTGTGTTCAGTTCTGACTCTCTCTCCCCTTCTTTAGGAACTGATAATAATAAAAATACATAATTCTTTAAGGTTTGCAGAACACTTTATAAATCTTATTTTATCCTTACAGCATCTCTGGGCAGTGATGTTAATATTATACCCATTTTACAGTTGAGGAAACTGAAGAAATCAAATGACTTGTCCACTGTCACACACCAGCTAAGGGTCAGAGACTAAATTTGAATGTAGGTCTTCTAACTCTAGGTCCAGTACTCTGCTGCCCCATGTCCAGAGAAAGGATATTTTAGGTATTCTAAACTGTATCATACAAGAACCAATTTAAAGTACTGGGAATGACTAACCTGGAAAAAAGAATACTTTAATGTCAACAAAAGTGTATGAAGCACTTACACCAGACAGAGAGTTCTTCTAGGTACAGGAAGGGACCATTATTTCATTGAAGTGGGTATTCTTTCCATCAAATCTAGAACAACATTTTTCATGATCCCTGTCCTTATGGGGATCTTAATTTACTAGGAGAATATGGCATATAGTAAAACAAATTTAGATACAACATTATCTCTATCCTCAAATATGTGAAGCACTCTCCTGGAGAAAAAAGGATGATTAGACTGATTCTATTTGTGTAGCAAAATGATACACAATGAGTAGAAATTAAAGAAAGGTAGGTTTAGGCTGAATGTAAGCATAATCCCTAAAATGCTCCCTTAACAAGAAGGACCACCATGTCCACTCAGACAAAATGGCCATTTAATTTTCTGAGACCACTCAGAATATTGGTCACCAATTCCTTGTGAAGTCAGACAGTTCTCCAGGTCTGATAGATAAATG
>CM053594.1:85367373-85386278 GCA_028646575.1 Pseudocheirus occidentalis
TGCTTCCCTCTCTGGTAACTTGAATAAGTAATGGATGTGATGGTCAGATGGTTGGAAGCTCATTTGCTAATCTGTTTCTTGGTCTGCTTGTAACTCGTGTTTGTATTCTCTGGAGTTCAGGGTGCTGACTTTTTCCCCTGAACTAGGTAAATGATATGTGTTTGATTGATTAAAGTGAACTGTTAACCCATTTTGAGTGGCTTTCCTATAGAAAAGAAGATCTAAGAACCTGTGCTAGCAGCCATACTGGGTATGCTAGGGTGCCTGCTGATACAATGACTTGCCTTGAATCAATAGCACACCTGTCACTGGTGTTGCTAGAGACAGAATTTGAACCTAGATCTTCCTGCCCCAAGTCAAATCTCCCTACAACGTGCTGCTTCTAGCTAAAAACTCCTTTCCCTATTTTGAGACTGTCAGAGGATAGAGATTTGTATAGTTGTTCATTAAAGAAGGCTTAGTTTGTTCATTCAGGAAGACTCCCTTCCATTGTTCAAATGGATTATCTTTCTTGCTTTCGTTCAAAAACTAGAAATCTGAATAATTCTTAGGGGCTGTGAATCACTTGGCAAGTGTGGGGAGGTGTAATATAAGGAGGAATACTGAACATGCAGTCAGACTCAAATAACAGCTCTTCCCTTTTCTACTTGGGTCACCTTGAACAAGTCACTTCTCTAGCAATGTTAATTTACTGACATGTAAAATGATGGATTTTGATGAGACTAATGCCCCTTCCAGGTCCAAATCACTGATCCCCTGATGCTACCAGCCTCCAGTAAATATTAAAAAGAAAGTAGATTCTGGTGTCTTTAGTCCCTCTAGCCTCTATCCTGACCTTGACACCTTTTTTTTTTCTTCCAGAACTTATTTATTTATTTTTAGTTTTCAACATTCATTTCCACAAGATTTCAAGTTCCCAATTTTCTACCCATCTCTTCCCTACCCCACCACAAGATGGTAAGCATACTAATACCCCCTACTACAGTCTGCCCTCTCTTATATCCCCCATTTCCCCTTTACCCCTTACCCCTTTACTTCTTGTAGGGCAAGGCATATTTCTATATCACATTTCCTGGGTATCTTATTTCCTGATTGGGTGTAAAAAAAATGAGTTATAGATTTTCTCCCTTTTTCTCTTCTCACCCACTACCACTGGGAAGATAAGCAATTCAATATAGGTTATACATGTATAGTTACGCAAAATATTTTCATAGTAGTCATACTGTGAAAGACAAACTGTATTTCCCTCTATCCTATACTGCTCCCCCATTTATTCTATTTTCTCCTTTGACCCTATCCCTTTTCAAACAGGTTTGCTTCTGACTGCTCTCTCCCCCAATCTGCCCTCCCTTCTATCAGCCCACTACTCTTATTCCCTTCCCCTCTACTTTCCTGTAGGGTAAGATACCCAATTGAGTGTGTATGTTATTCCCTCCTTATGCCAAGTTCAATGACAATAAGATTGATTCATTCCCTTTTGCCTCCCTGCTGTTCCCCTCCACTGTAACAACTTTCTCTTGCCTCTTTTATGGGAGATAATTTACCCTATTCTATCCCTCCCTTTCTCCTCCCAATATCTTCCTCTCTCATCTCTTAATTTTATTTTTTTAATATTTTTTAAAATATCATCCCTTCATATCAAATTCACCTTATTGCCTCTGTCTGTGCATACATACACACACATATATACACCAACCTATACATACATATATTCACACACACGTGTGTGTATATATGTCTATATACATACATAAACATGTACACATATATGTATATGTGTATATATACATATATGTATGCATATGCATATATGCATACACACATACCACACACACACACATATATGAATATATATATATATTCCCTTCAAGTATCCTAATACTGAGAAAAGTCTCATGAGTTACAAATATAGTTTTTCCATGTAGGAATATAAACAGTTCAACATTATTAAGTTCTTTATGATTTCTCTGTCCTGTTTGCCTTTTCATGCTTTTCTTGCTTCTTGTATTTGAAAGTCAAATTTTCTCATTAGCACTGCTCTTTTCACCAAGAATGCTTGAAAGTCCTCTATTTTGTTGAATGTCCATATTTCCACTGAAGTACTGTACTCAGTTTCACTGGGTAGGTGATTCTTGGTTTAAATCCTAATTCCTCTGACCTCTGGAATATCATATTCCAAACCTTTTGATCCTTTAATGTAGAAACTGCTAGATTTTGTGTTATCCTGATTGTGTTTCCACAATACTCAGAATAGTTTCTTCTTCCCTCCTGGAATATTTTCTCTCTGACCTGGGAACTCGGTAATTTGACTACAACATACCTAGAAGTTTGTTTTTGCAATCGTTTTCAAGAGGTGATTGGTGAATTCTCTTGCTTTCTCCCTCTCTCCCTCTCTCTCTCTCTCTCTCCCTCTCTCTTTCTCTTTCTCTCTCTCTCTCTCTCTCTCTCTCTCTCTCTCTCTCTCTCTCTCTCTCTGTCTTTTTTGGAGGGCAGAGCAATTGGAATTAAGTGACTTGCCCAAGGTCACATGTCTAATAAGTGTTAAGTGTCTGAGGCCAAATGTGAACTTAGGTCCTCCTAACTCCAGGGCCAGTGATCTATTCACTGTGCCACCTAGCCACTCAATCAATTGGTGAATTCTTTCAATTTCTATTTAACCATCTTGATCTAGAACATCAGGGTAGTTTTCTTTAATAATTTCTTGAAAGATGTCCAGGTTTGTTTTTTTTTATCATGGTTTTCAAGTAGTCCAGTCATTTTAAAATTATCTCTCCTGTATCTATTTTTCAGGTCAGTGGTTTTTTACAATGAGTTATTTCTCATTGTCTTCTTTTTTTCCTGAATTTGCCCTCTTATTAGCCCCTTGGCCCTCCCACTGTCTGTGGACCTGGAACTCCAGGAGCAGCAGCCACCACAGTGCCTGCAGCAACTGACACCTCTGCCACCCTGAGGGCAGAGGTTGGACCTTACTCTTGTCTCACCCAGGTTTAACAGAGTTTTCCCACTGTGTGGAAACCACAGCTGCCAGTGATTCAGTCCCCTGAGGTCTGCTCCTGCTGGTCTATACTGCTGGTCTCTGCTGGCTTGGCCCATGTGGGACTATTCTCTGCTTCCAGGCTGGTATGATAGACCCTCCCTGTCAGCTTTCCAGGCTGCCTTAAGAGGGAGATTTGTTTTACTCAGTCATTTTGTGAGTTCTGAAGCTCTAAAATTTGTTTAGAGTCATTTTTTACAGGTATTAGAAGTAGTTGGGGTACAAGCTCAAACAAGTTCCTGCTTTTACTTTTTAACATTGGCTCCCCTTACCAGAAAAAGAACTATTTAAAAACATAACAGGCCAATACAAAATAAGGTCACTGAAGAAAATAATCCCTTAAAAAATTGCAATTGGGCAAGTGGAAGCTAATGATTCCATGAGACATCAAGAAACAATAAAACAGAGTTAAGGGAATGAAAAAAGCAAGAGGAAAATGGAAACATTAAAAAATCAATTGACATGGAAAACAAATTGAAGAGAATTAATTTAAGATTTATGGGACCACTTGAAAGTCATGAAAAAAGATAGTGTCTAGATATTACATTCACACAATCTGCAGATTAAATAGGTAGATATAGATGAGTAGATACCCTACCAGCTCATTCTATGATCAGGCAGTTGTTAAGCAGGTTCTATACTATTTAGGGTGGCATGTCTCTTGGATATCTCCTTGTTCCATTTTATGACCTTGCTTTTATGGACTTTTCTCCTCTTTAGCATTGTTTCTGTGCTCCAAAGATTTTAGATTATTACTATCCCCACACTACTTGGGAAAGGTCTTTCTTGTTCTTTAGTAACACTAAGAACTGGAGAAGGAGGATTTGCAGTAGGGCTTGGCCAAACATGCTATGACTTTTTACTGGAAAAAGATTATTATGAACAAAGTACTTTGCCGAACTTCAGTCCCTATAGAGAGGAATCATGATGACTTTAGAAATTTAGTTTTCCAAGAAAGAACAAACCTAAGTTCAGGCCAGAGTAGTGGGAGCATAGCAGTGTAAAGGACATGTACCTTAACTGATATAGCCAGAGATGCTGGATACTCCACTAAGTTTTATCTGAATTGAGTTCTGGTTCTCTGATATATGAATAGCTGAGTCCCTTTCCAAGTATTCAGTATTTGTCCCATCATCAGTTATCATCCTTTGGAAGAGCTAACATTTTAACCTAAATATAAATGACAGATTTTGGAGCTATATAAAGTCATATTAAATATCCACTTAATATGACCCTGTCCATTTACTTTGGCCTTCTCTAATAATTAAACATCCAAAATGAATATTGCATTATCAATGGAAATAGCATGAAGGAAGAGGTATTACCATCTGCTTTGCCTCTGGATCCTAAGGACTTTTAGTTGAAATATTCCCTATATGTTGTCTCCCAATTATAATGTGAGCCACTTGAAATCAGGAGTTGTTTTACTTTACTATTTGTATTTGCTTCGCACGTAGTAAGTGCTAAATAAATGCCTTGTTCATGTATTATTCATTCACCCCTACTTCATTTTACAAAGAAGTTGATTGATGTATTCATGTAACACAGACAGTAAGTAGCCCAGCAAGCATCTGAACCTAGGCCTTCCAGCACTGACTTCAGTGCTGTTGCCAATATGCAATGGTGAGTTTTTCTTAGAACTGAAGAGTTTTAGAGTTTTAAGGGACAGTGGGAACCAGTTAGTTCAACTTACCTGAAAAAATTCAGCTTTACAACATTCCCAACAAATGACTTCTTGAAAAGTTCGTTCCACTCTGCATCTGCTTCCCTTGCTGGTTTCACTTCCATGGAACAAGATAATTCCTGGTGTCTTCTACCCCACCCCCACTTTTCTGACTCTTTTTGTGAATTGTCTCTCTCTTTAGATTGTAAATTCCTTGAGGACAGGATTGCCTTTTTAATAATCAGAATACCCAGATCTTAGCACAGTGATTGACATGCAGTAGGTGTCTAGAAATGCTTGTTGTAATAGATTGGATTGCATTCTTGACGCCCTACTTGACCTCCCTTGACTCTAAATCAATAGAAATTATTGAGATTTATCATCTAAATAATTAAAGCTGATCTGTATCTTAAGGAGGAAACAATTACCACTTGAGACAACCCATACCACCTTTGAATAGCACTTATTGTTAGGCAGTCTGTTCTGATATCAAGCCTAAATTTTCTTCTCATGGCGGTTTCTATCTATGGATTCTGGTTCCGTTCTCTGGGGCCAAAGAGAATATGAAGGTCTTCATATGGCAGTCCTTCATTTACTTGAAGACAGCTATCATCTCTCTTTGATAGTGTTGTAGCTGATTAGGTTTTGGTTGTGCCACAATTCCATGGAGCTTGAAGTAATACTTCTTTCTCAGAACACTAAACCCTATACTGATCAGAAGAGTTTCAGACCTATGGCATTTCAGACATGGCACAACTGCCCAGTGCCCATACCTTCCCATTTCTATGTCAGATTCTTGCAGCCTCAAAGCTCCAGATAGAGTAGTGGTTGGGTGTCTTCTCTGGCTCTTAGTATTCTTTTTCCTCTGTGTTTTAATTATGAATTACTTCCCTTCTTCCAAGATATATATCATTCTTCTCTCTATTCTGGAAGATAAAATATGAACTTCTAAAACTTTTCTCTTCTTCTCCAAGCAGAGAGACTAATCTGATCTTTGTATACTCATTGTCATGATTTGATTAAGGGAGAAATACAACAAAGTATGACCTCTGTAGGTTAGCCTAAGCAAGGTGTATAAACCTATATACTCCTACCCCCCTTATATGTTGTATATATTTATATTACATGTTTTGTATGTTTATATATTTTATATTTGCATAATATAGACTACGTGTGCATTCACACACACACACACATATATTCTACTACCTCTTTTAAAAAATTTGGAGTTCTGTGTAATAAATAAGAGCAGAACCATAGCTAGTGTGTCAATTGTAAGGAGGATAGTGGAAGCTCAGTATAAGGAGAAACTTCCTGATCCAGTAACCTCCTAAAGTAATGAGCATTCCATCATTAAAGACATCCAAATCACAATCTATTAGCATCTCTACAAAAGGGCTTGTTTCAATAGTTGGGTTGGCTTAGATGATCTCTGTGATGCCATCCACTTCTTAGTCCTATGTTAACTATGATGCTAATTCTAAAAATGGAGAAACTAACTTTATGGCAAGGATCATGGTAGATTAATCAACCAATCTACTATTTGCCAACCACTATGATTGGTTCTAGGGATACAAGGATAAAAAAAAGAAGCACCTCGTGTCTCTCAAAGGTCTTACACTCTATTCAGGCCCTGTTTTCATTCTCTTGATATAGTCATAGCCCAATATTGACAGATCTGGCATTTAGAAGAAAGAGTAGACCAGTTCTATGAAGAGGACAATTTTAGGACAAATCAATAGAAATTATTGAGATTTGTCATATAAATAATTAAAGCTGTTCTGTATCTATAAATTCTATTTCTATAGGTCTGTTACTAATATTATAACACTTTAAATTTTTGTTAATGACGTCAAGATCATGAGTTTAATCCCTCCAGAGGTTATCCAATTCAAAGTAGAAGAAACCTTTGCAGTGGTTCTCAACCTTCCTAATGCCACGGCCCTTTAATACTCATATGTGGGTGTATCTGCATGTGGGCAGACCCGCCTGGAGACACATAGAGGAGTGGTGTCTTGGTTCCTAAGACCATTGGAAATATGTGTTTTCCAATGGTCTTAGGCGACCCCTGTGAAAGGGTCATTCGACCCCCAAAGGGGTCGCCACCCACAGGTTGAGAACCACTTCTAGAGTCTAAGGTTTCACCTCACATTAAAAAGAATTTCAGCCATACAGAGATATAAAAGAAGCATTTATCTTAGCATGGATTAAAGATGGGAAGAAGCAAATGAGGATGAGAAGACACATCAATTAAACACTTTTATGGAAGACTGAATGCTAGTATGATCTCTATTGCTAATTAATTATGTGATTTTAGTTGTCACTTAACCCCTTTGAGTATCAACTTCTTTTTTTGATACAATGAAGGGATTAGAGCAGAAACTCTAATATTTTTTTCAGTTCTGTTATTCTGTTATTCTATATCATCTTTCACTTGGGGAATTAGTTGAAAATGGGAGTGGTTTAGTACAAAGTCATCAGCTTTACCAGAAATAGCTGCTTCAACTTAGATTGGGTCAAAGATATAAACTTCTTATGCCAAGAACAGGATCTACTTGTGATTTGTCATTTTGACATGACATTTTGTTGAGAGCCAGAAGATACATACCTTAGAGATCCTAATTCTAAAATTAGACTTAAATATTGGGATACATTAAGATATCCAAAGAAAAAATCATCCAGATTCTGAGAAAGAGATGGTAAAGGTTTGATAGGCTTCAAACTCACTTTTAAAAATAATATTTTGATGAGTTAAGTGTAGATGAATAAGAAACATATGGATTAAGTTTCCCTTGGTATACATGTGGGTTTAAAAATTAAGGGGAAAAGTCCTGGCAAAAACGGGCCCCAGGTTTTGCCAAACCAAAAACATTAGAAAAACATCTCAAGATGTTTGGAGAATCTAAAGAGCTTGTTTGGATTTCCCCCTCCCTATAGAGAGCAAGGAAGGATGGAATACCTTTCTTTTTGATATTATAGGTATACACATGCTTTCTTGACATGATGCATATCTACACAAATTGGTAAGTACAAAAAAAGCATCATATAGACATAATTATGGCTAAAATCCAGTCTACAAAAATGGCCACAATACCTGGGTGATCTTAAACTAGATGAGGTTTTTCCAAGTACTACAAAGATCATGTAATGCCCAATATGGGAGGAATCTTAAGTCTTCCCAATTTTTCAAATAGAAAACATATCTGAGACTCAAGTTGTTCGAGATGACATATAAAAAGTCACAAATCTGGTCAATATCAGAGAAAGAACTGAAACCCTTTTTTCCTAGGTTATAGTCTAGTATTTTAACTAATGCTATACTACCTCTGCCAATATCCACTCAAATCCCAGTTCCTGAGGGAGGCCTATTCTGATCTCCCCTAATGTTAGTACTTTTCCCTCTGAGATTACCTTTCGTGTTCACTATATATCTTGGATGTGCCTAATTTTTACCATATTTTCTCCCCTATTAGAACATATCCTCCTTGAGAGCAAAGACTTAAAAAAAATTTCAGTGTTTTATAAAGCATCAAATATTATATAAATTCTTCATTTTCTCAGTCCTCATTCTCCTTGACTTTTCTGTAGCAGTTGGCACTGTTGATCCCTCTCTCCTCCTTACTCTTCTCTTCTTTCTAGGTTTTGGGGACATTCTCCTTTGGTTTTCCTCCTGCCTACCACTCCTTCTCTGTTCCCTCTGCTGAATACTTTTACAAATTATACCATAGGTATTAGTCAAGATTCTTTCATAAGTTGTCTTTTCATTCTCCTTCTCTATTAATTTAATAATCTCATTAGTACATATGGATTTAATTTCATCTCTATATTGAAGATTTTCAAATCTACTTGTCCTGCCTAAATCTCTCAAGTGACCTCCAGCATCACATCTCCAACTGCTTATCAGACATCTTGAAATGGGTGTTCAGTAGACCTTTTAATTTCAATATATCCAAAATAGAACTCATTATCTTTCCTCCTAAATTTTTTCTACTCCCATTAATGTCAAAGATACCACCATCGTCCCAGTCCCCCAGGCTTGTAACATAGGCGTCATTTTTTGATTTCTCACTCTCTTTCACCCCACATATATCAAGGTGTGCTGATTTCACCTTTGCAACTTCTCTCTAATGCATTCCCTTCTCTCCTCTGACATAGCTCCTATTCTAGTGCAGGCCTTGAACACCCATGACTAGATTATTTCAATAGTCTGCTGGTATGTCTGACTGGTTCAAATCTCTCTCCTCTCCAATCCATCCATCATTCAGCCAACAAAGTGATTTTCTTAAAGCAGTTTTGATCATGTCATCTACCTATTCAATAAACTCTAGTGGTTCCTTATTGCCTCCAGGATAAAAAAATCATCTGTTATTCAAAGCCCTTCATAACTTAGCCCCTTCCTACCTTTCCAGTCTTCACATACCTTACTCACCAAACATGTTCTTCAATTCAGTGATACTGACCTCTCAACTGTTCCACAAACAAGACAGTCTACTCTCAGATCCAGAGATTGTTTTTTTGTCTTGTTTTTTTCTGGCTGTTCCCCATGCCTGAAATATTCTCCCTCCTCCACTCTGACTGCTGACCATCCTGGCTTTATGTTCCATCTAAAACCCCATCTTCTATGAGAAGTCTTCCTCAACCGTTTTTAATTCCAGTGTCTTCCATCTGTTAATCATTTCCTCTTTATCCTATTATACTCCTTTTCATGTTGTCTCTCCCATTAGATTGTAATCTCCATGAGGTTTTCTTCCCAGAATTTAGCATATGCCTGACACATAACAGGTTCCTAATAGTTTATTGTTTGATCTATTGATTCTTGCTCTAAAGATCCATGATTTCATCAGAATGTATGTTCTATCCCACAACTAGGCAAGACTGGTGCTTATGCCAGTCACAGAATCTACCCCTATACTTTTATTGAAATCTTTTGACCTTTGTAGGAGGTACCAAACACTGTTGTATTTCACTGCTTTAATGCTCAATGATTCAGGGTCCCCACTAAGCTGTGATGAAGGAGAGTCACTAAGGCTAAATAATTCAGGTTCTTATTTGAATGATTGTGTCTATGTTATATAGTTTGTAAGATAGACATAACAACTTGTGTATATGTATAGGGATGTATGTGCAAACATTTTAAACAAAGTAGATGGACTTTGATTGGGAATGCCTAAAAAACTCTGGCATATAAATATAGTGGAATTATATAGTACCATAAGAAAGAACAATGGTGAGGAATACAAAGACATGAATGAACTGATACAAAATGAAGTAAGCAGAAGAAAAAAGATACAATGTATATGATTACATAAGTGGAAATGGATCTAAAATATCAGCTAACCTCAAATGAATTACAATTCATCTAAGGCCTGGAGAATAAATGAAAACTTTATTTTCCTCTTGATAAATAGATTGAAGACTGAGGGGATTAGATACTGCATACACTACAGAGTGAGGCTGTTTTGTTGATTAATTTTGCTTTAGTTATATGGATGAATATTGATAGAAGATTGTGGTGTCAACAACATTAAATTTTTTAATATATTATTTATTTATTTTTAGCATTCCTTTTTAAAAATTTGAGGTCTAAATTCTCTCCCTCCCTTTTACCTCTCCTTTACCCTTTGCAAAAACAAGCAATATAAGCTCAATTATACATATAAACTCATAGAAAACGTAATTCTGAATTAGTCATATTGCAAAAAAGCAAGAACAATAAAGAAAGTTAATGTTTTTATTTCAAATTGCACTGTAAATTGTTCATTGGTTCTCCCTGGAGTTGGATGGCATTTTTTTTCGTTATGAGTCCTTAATAATTGTCTGGGATCAGAGCTGCCACATCTTTCAGAGGTGATCAGCATTACAACATTGCTGTTATTGTATACAGTGATGTCCTGGCTCTGCTCACTTGACTTTGCATCAGTTCATATAGGTCTTGCCATGTTCACTTGTTTTTTTTTTCCCTGAAACCAACCCTGTTGTCATTTCTTATAGTCCAATAGTACTCTATCACAATCATATGCCACAACTTATTCATCTATTCCCCAGTTGAAAGCCATACTCTAATTTTCAATTCTTTGGTACTACAAAAAGAGCTTTTATGAATATTTGTCTACATGTAAGTATTTTTCTTTCTCTATGAGTTCTTTGATTTGCAAACATAGTAGTGATATTACTGAGTCAAAGAGTATAAACAATAGTATGGCCATTTAAGCATAGTTCTAAATTATTCTCCAGACCATATTCACAACTCAGCCAATAAGTGTTTAGTGTACTTATTTTCCCTTATTCCTTCTAGCATTTGTCATTTCTGGTAGATATGAGGTGTTACTTAAGGGTTGAAACATATTTAAACTTTAAAAATAACAAATGATAAACCTTGATTATCCACACTGAACAATGAAACCAAATCATTGTCAAAATTTATCTTCATTTTCTGACAGCAGAATAAAGTAGGATGGTGTTCTGGAAAGAACATTGAGCTTGGCATTTGATAACCTTTGTCTGAATCTTGCATCTGCCATTTGCTAGCTAGGTGAACTTTGGCAAGTCAATAAGTATTGTTTAAATGAAATTTATCTATTTTTAGTTTTCAACATTTATTTCCATGAGTTTAAAATTTTTCCCCCAACCTCAACCCCCTTCTCCCCAAGATGGCAGGTAATCTGATATAGGCTTTACCTACCTTCCCATTAAACGTATTTTCGTATTAGTCATGTTCTATAGAAGAACTATAACAAATAGTAGAAACCATGAGAAACAAAACAAAACAAAATGAAATGAAAAAAGAAAATAGTCTACTTCTCTCCGCATTCACACTCCATAGTTCTTTTTCTGGATGTGGATGACATTGGATTGGACCATGAGTCCTCTCGAAATGTTTTAGGTCCTTGCATTGCTGAGAAGAGCTAAGTAAATAAGTATTTATTAAGCACCTTTTATGGGCCAGTCTCTGTGTTAAGCTCTGAGGATACAACGAAAGTCATAAACCAGCCCCTGCCCTCAAGGTGCTCAATAATGGGGGACTATGTACAAAGAGAACCAGATAGGAAAAACTGGAAATCATGAAGAGAAGACACTGGGGATTATGGGATTTGTGAACAGCTTCTTTTTGAGGACAGTAATTTAACTGGGGTTTGAAGGAAGGTAGGAGGCAGAGATGAGGAGGAAAAGAACACTAAGCATTGGGAAAGTCACTGAAAATGTAGAATAGGGAGGAGAAGTATATTTCTTGAGGAAGAGTAAGGTAGCCCATCACTGAATCACAGGGCATGTAGTAGTAAGTAAGGTGTAAATTTTAAAAAGTGGAATGGTAAGAGGGGAGAAATTAAAGATTTTAAATGCCAGAGGATTTTATATTTTATCCTGGAAGTTGTAGGGAGAAATTGGAGTTTATTATATATGGGAGTGATTTGTACTTTAGAGAACTCTAAGACCCAACTTTCCCATTTACCCCGATAAAACTTACAAGATTATTATGATCATCATAGATTTAGAGCAGAAAAGTATTTTGGACATGATCTAGTTCCATAACTTCTTTAATAAATAATGCTAACTAGAATTTTTATAACATCTTAACATTTGAATTGTGCTTCACAAACATTCTCTTATTTACTCCTCTCAGCAGCCCTGGGAGACAGGAAACTGAGACAGATGAAGGTTAAACAAGATGCCCCTACTAAAACGTCTGAGACTTAATTTGAACTTAAGGTTCCCTGCCTCCATGTCCTGAATTCTTCACATTGCCTTTTAATAGACCCTTCCTGTAGGCCTAACAAGCTGGCTTCAGTGGGAGATGTGTTTCTCTCTGTCACTTTATGGGTTTTGTAGCTCTAACACTGTGTAGAGTCATGTTTTTTGTAGGTATTGGAAGTGGTTGGAGTGGGAGCTCAAGCAAGTTTCTGCTTTTACTCTGCCATCTTGGAAGAAAATAGTCCCAGAGAAATTGTCTTCAGTCACACAGGCAGTCTGTGACAGAACCACTTCCATTTCCAACTCAGGTTTTTTGCCTCTAAATTAAATTATGATCTTTCCACTGTATCTTTTTACTTCTTAATGGGATAATTGATGTGGAAGCACTTTTTTACTACAAATTGTATATTACTATATAAAGTAGGTAGATATAAAGTGCTTCATCTTACATGGCACCAAAATTATTCAATTGAAAAGTGAAAAACAAATCAACTTATCAGTGGATGTTGGATCTCCATGATGTCCACTCTATGAAGGGTTGAGAAAGAGGGTAAATTTTCATCTAGGTAGTTTTATGTGGACCTAGATACAGCAAAACAAAAAGATTTAAAAGGAAAAAAAGGAAATTTTAAAAGGGAGCAGTTAAACATTGAAAGGGCTATTATTTTCTGTTTTTTTTGAAGGAGGGGATATGGAAGGATGACCTTGATTGCATAATGAAGGAACCATGGAACAAAATCATAGTACAATGGGGGCTTGAGTTGGATTCAGTGTCAGAGACAGAATCTAGCTCGCATCATCTCCTTGTGACCTTGGACAAGTCACTTAATCTTTCTCAACCTGTTTCCTTATCTATAAAATGAGAATATTGGACAAGATGACATCTGAGGCTCTAAAGGTATGATTTCATGATGCTGCACTACTTTTATGGGACTGAAGTCCATCACATGTGCCTGCTGCTGTCAAGAGAGAAGTGGCCCAGAGCCTTAGTACAAAAAGTTCTTTTGCAAAACCCCATATGCTGACATTTTATACTTACTCATATTCAATGAAACCATCCCAAATAACCAGCCCTAATGAGCAAAAAACTGTCAACTAGTTATCACAGGGAAATTATACTCACTTAAATTCAGACAGCCTCTGCACTGAGGGCTAACTAACCCTTCTTCAGCTAAGCTGATAAAAAGTAAACATTGTAGACCACCAATAGCTTTTTATCAGCACATTATAGTCTTCCTCAACTTTCCATTTCTCAGTCACTAAAAATGGCAGCCAAGCTTTCTCCAGCTGAGATAACAGCCATTTGTTTTAATGTCCCTGGAACATCTGGAAAGCCAATTGACTCCACTTTTCTAACAGCATAGGTTCTCTCAAGCTTCTGGGCATAGCCTGCATGGCACACACAAGCAAATAGAAGACATCATTTGCTTTTTGCAATGCAAATCTCTTCCATTTCACTGCAAATCTGCTATATGGTCCACCTTCTTGCTGCTTTATTACACTCAGAAATACATATTTTTATTTATCTGTAGAGGGTATAGACACCTGGTGCACTGTGTCTGTATTTTACATCCAAATAGAAGCATAATTGCATTAGATTAGGATGGTCCCAAAGATAATGGTTTGTATTTATATCACTTATGCTTGCTTTCTTCTAAGGACTCCCACATGTTATACATCAGAAATACATGGAGTTTTATGTCTTAATCAGGAGGGAAAAATTCAGGCAATATCAGTTTTACAGACTAGGAGGTTGGGTATATTGAGGTTGAGGCAAATAGGATTTCTAGGATATGAAACTATAGATTGCTATGCAAATGAGAACATGCCCACATATTTTAAGCTTTAGAAAAATCAGAGAGTTTGTACAACAGAAACTGAATTAGCTCAGTCAATCCCTGTTCTGGAGTTCCATGGAATTAAATAATAGCCCAGCTATTGCTTCAACAACTGGCAAGAAACTGGACAGCTTTTATCTGTGGGGGTTCAGTGAGATATGCCAAGCTAGGCCTGAAAGGAGCAGAGCTAGCCAAATATTTAAGGCCCATCTCTAGTGATGAGTCTAAATTCACTCCACAGAAGCAAGCGTGAAACTGTAACTCACACAAGGAGGACCATACAGCTATGTTTCTATACTTTCTCAGAAGAAATCCAGCTTTCCCCATGATTCTGCCTTCAATATTAAGTCATGAGGAACGTTTCTATGATATTTACTTTTAAACATTATTTGACAGGCACAAAATGAGAGTCACTATGGGATTAGTGGACAAGGTAGTTAATCTTGCTTCAGACATTAATGGTGTGACCTTGGGAAAGTCTCTGAAACATTTCTGTGCTTTTAAAATGAGGGGATTGATCTGGATTGTTTCTATAATTCCACCCAGTTCTATGACTGCAACATTATTTGTAACCCTATGATCCTAAAACTTTGAAGTTCTCTTTGGATTACTGAATGACCGTGTCCATAAAGTTTTATGTTAGACTATTTATGCCTTATTGTGATTTGAAGGTGATGTAGGTTTCTAAAAACCTTAATAGTGGGGTATAAACTCCCTAAGAGTCTAGCAAGCTAGAAAGGCTTGAAATATCATCCCAATAAAATGCCGCATCTGCTTTACAACTACTATCTGTTAAATACAGAGCAGTTTGTCACCACTAAGACGTTTAGTGATGAATTACTTGTCCATAGCAACCCAAGAAACAAAGACAATTACAAAGGCATCCTTAGGACTATAATGGCTTCTTTCTAGTTCTGAAATGAATGTAGCATAATTACAGAAAAGGAGGCTTAAGCGACTAAAATAGTATCTTATTATGCCATCGATAAGCATGATGTTAGTTATTTGTAGTCTAGAGGTAAGATCATCTGTGGGTGTACAACTAAAGGAATGGAATTATATCAACTTTGACAATCTTGTTATGAATGAAACCTTAGGTTAAAGAAAGTTGCATTTAATTGAAGAAATGTATCATGAGTTTTCCTCGAGGCAAATCAAAGAAAGGTCTGGAAGATTTTATTGTGCATGCCTTTGGGACATTTAGTCTAATCATATTGCAGTATTCCTAAAAATATTTATAAAAAGACAATCAGAAATAATAGTAGGTTATGCACCAATAGCAGTTGCAGAGTATAAAGAAGTAAATAAATTCTATGGATAGGTTGAATAAGAGTATGCAAAATTAAATTAACATTGATTGAGATATTCAGAGACTGCTATTGAATCATAGTTATAGGTGAAGAAGGCAGAAATGATTAGAAACAATGGTTCAGTATGAAAGAAAGAGAAAGGCCTAAGGCTTATAGACTACGCAGATATCATGCTTATATATTAGGAATGTTTTCTTTGAGAAAAAATTAAAAAAAACTTGTTCAGCATAGAGGGCATCAAACTACATAAAAACTCAGTTTCTTATATTGTAACAGACTTGAAATAACTCCTTACTAATTTGGGACTTACTCAAAAATCACATGCTTGTGGACATTGAGTACACTACTTCACTTGTTTCCAAAAAAATATCAAATTTCCACACACAATAAGAAGAAAAATACAAAAAGGTATGTGATACAATTGAATTGATTCCATACTAATATATTTAAATATAATATTAGTGCCAAAACTGGGAGCTGTATAGATGATTAGAAATAGATTCTGAATATAACAATTTCTTAAAGAAGTTTGCTGAGTATGAACTAATTGTCATAACAAGGAAACCAAAAGATACTAGAAATTCTAAGCCAGCAAATGTGCTCTATTTTTCATGTGTAGATATTTGCCAGCCAAAGGCAACACAAATTTAAAATTTAAAAATTTAAATTAAAAATTTAAAATTTAAAATGTTTCTACATTTCCATAAAATCTTAAGGATAAGGATAATGATAATGGAAGCTTGAGTTTCTTGGAAAAAGCATATGTCAAAAAAACCCAAAACCCTGAATACTATAATAAAAGACTACTCCCTGTATACAACTTCTGAAAGCAGGAAGCAAAGTATTTATTGAAAGAATCCCCAAATTGCTTTTTCAAAAAAATCAGCTAGCTATGCTATTGAATCCAAGATGTGTAGGGGTTAATTTTAATAATTAAAATGACAAAAATTTTTACAAATGCTAAGGAGAATATCACATGTATGCATGTATAATGTATATATTATAGTAATTTAGACACATGCATGTACATATAAGTATAAACATATCTACATATGCATGTATACACAAAGATATTTCTCCTTGTTACTTGTATACTTTATTTATATCAATAAATATATATTAATTCATATATGTATACATACATACATAAATACACATAAAATAACACAGGATTATCTTTAACCACCAGAAACTTCAGAAGGGAAGGGAATGATATATTCCAAAAGGCAAAAGATCTCAAGATACAACCCAAGATGGCTTAACTTGAAAATCTGCAATTGCTAAAGTTAAAAAATAAGTAAATTCATGAAACTGAAATTTTCTACAAAAAGAAAAATTAATGAATTTTTAATTAATTAATTTTTTAAGGAGGCAAAATTGCCAAGTGAAGGAAAAATTGTTATCAAATTTCTCAAATATTTGGTATCAGATAAAAATACAGATATATAAACCAGAGGAGTCAAATATGTAGTATGTGTATTGACAGGAAGAGATTCAAATGTTGTTTCTATCTGATTTTAATGTGTTGATGAATTAATTTTTTAAAAATCTATTTTGGTTTTCTAAATAAATATATGGCCCATGGTGACCTTATTTGACTTGACATCACTGATATAGAACATTAACAAATAAGATATGTTATATGTATGCATGAGGGATATGTGTATAAACACACATATATGTATATATTTATATAACGATATGCACACAAATATATGTAACCAAAAACCATTCCCAAGTAGTAAAGTTGTCAAATGAAGTGAAAAAACAGTTCTCAAAAGAACTGCAAACTATTAACAATTGCATTAGAGTGTGCTTCAAATCATTAATCAGGGAAAGTCAAATAAAAACAACAGTGAGGTTTTACCTCACATCCATGAAAATGGCAATGATGACAAATATGCAAATTATTGTACAGGAAGATTTGCAGGAATATACACACACTGGTGCGTTGTTGGTGGGGATGTGGGTCAATGCAACCTTTCTGGAAAACAATTTGCAATTACACATAAAAATGACTAAAATACCTATACGCTTTGATTTAGAGATTCTACTAGGGTTATCTCCTAAGTAGAACACTGATAAGAAAAAAATTCCCTTTCATACCAAAATATTTACAAAATATGGTAGCAAATAATTTAACAAAGCAGATAATTTGAGGGATGGATAAGCAAATTGTGTCATGTGAATGTATTAAAATATTACAATCCTAGCAAGGCATCATCAGTGAAAGAACAAGGGGGATGAGGAATTCAAGAGCAGAGAATGGCATAGAGATGAACTGGTTTTTCAAAGAGTTAAGAAAGCAAAGTAAGAAAAGTATAGACAGCATAGGGGTTACAAGATAAAAAAGAACAGAGGGGTGGAGAAAATGGATATCACAATGAAGATGAAGAACAGAGTTAGAGAATCTTATCTCATAGAGAAAGATGTAAAAATAGAAGATTATAATTATAGAAATGAATTTTGTAATGCATAAACATGGAAATATTGATGACAGGCTTGAGTATATTATCATCTCCATGTGTACCTGAAGTGAAATGGAGTAGTTCATAGGTTCTAAGTGGATTGAGAAAACATGGTAAAAGAAATCAATTCTATATCATATGAAAATATGCAAAAGTACCTGAGCATGCTTAGTCTAGTAAACACAGATCTCTTTAAGTATTTGGAGGTTCATCATGTGGGTGAGGATTTAGCTAGTTCTTTTTGCTTCCAGAGGACATAACTAGAAGCAATAGGAGGAGAAAATCTCTTTTTTGGAGAGTTTCAAGAGGGGGTTCAATGATCAGTTTTAACATATATTACGGTGAACATGAATTTTCAGGTATGGTTTAGACTAGATGGCCTCTGGGGCCCCTTCCAAAGCCTCCTTTCTGTGATTCTATGAAGCGCTTAAACTGTCATGATGTTGATTCATTTGTCTTTGGCAGAGACAGAATATTAACCCAGACCAAATTATTCTCAGTTTTCTGTCTGGACCTAATAAATTTGATTGTGTTAAAGCAAAGCTTTGGGATTTCCCAAGAGAGAGCTTCGGCCAAATGAAAGCAAGGCAGATAATTAAATCTAAATTTGTAAAATATTACTTCTTTTTCTTACTAATTTATTTATTTTGTTGTTTACATCATTCATTTCCACCAGATTTTGGGTTACAAATTTTCTCCTCATCTTTCCCCCACCCACCATCCCAAAACAGCCATCCTACTGTATAACACCTCCATCAATCTGCTGTCTTCTATTTCCTCCCCCAACACCCTTATGACTTTCTGGTAGGACAAGATGGATGTCCCTACCCCAGTGCCAGCATATCTTAATTCCCAGGTGCATGTAGTAAATAATAATGATAACAATAATATAAATATATATGT
>CM053594.1:85386778-85408821 GCA_028646575.1 Pseudocheirus occidentalis
CAACAACTCTGGAATTTTCACTTTCTTCTTCTCTCTTTCTCTCTCTTCCCACACAAAGACAATACACACATTTGTGTATATCTACATATTTTGCACACATGTATGTAAACATAGGGGTGTGGGTATGTCTTGTGTGTGTACATATACACACATATGTAATCTCCATGAAAAATTAATATTTTTTCTAATTACAGCACTTTCTTTTCTTCTCATATATATGTACACTTTTGTGTCTGTTATTCTAATTATTATTATGAATGCAGAAGAGAAATTAATTGTGATATAACTTTGTTGAGAATTTCCCAACATTCTTTGAAATCACTAGAGATAACATGGTCTATGAAATTAAACCTGGTGAATAACTGGGGTTTAAAATGTAAAAAGAGGCCTCAGAGTTATGAGTCTCATACTTTGCTTCTTATGGAAGAGAAAGGAGGGAGCCTCTCCATCTTTATAGGTTTCCATGATCAGAGGCATCTACCTAGCCCCGAATTATCTGAAATAAAATTCCCTCATATTTAGATAACACTTTGCACATTATAAAGCAATCCAACACATGTTGTCTAATTAGATCCTCATAATAGTCCTGTGAGGTCATTAGGGCAGGGATTATTATCCCTATAT
The DNA here is from genome assembly GCA_028646575.1 of Pseudocheirus occidentalis. Taxonomy (NCBI): domain Eukaryota; kingdom Metazoa; phylum Chordata; class Mammalia; order Diprotodontia; family Pseudocheiridae; genus Pseudocheirus; species Pseudocheirus occidentalis. The sequence goes on from CM053594.1 coordinate 85,387,403, forward strand.
GACAGATGAAGAAACTGAGACTCCAAGAGGTTAAATGACTTGGACATGAACACATCTGCATGTGATCACAAAAGGGATGTTAGGAAAGGTCAATTGCTCTTCCTAATTGCAATGAGATCCCAAAATAGAAGCATATACTACAAAGATTGCATCAGTATCTCAAGTGGCTGTGTTTCATCAGTGTGAACATATTTTTCACTCTCTAATTTAGCTTCTATGAGACCTTCTTAACATTTCTTGTGTCTTGGGCCCCTTTGGCTTTCTGGAAAAATCTAAGGGTTCCTTATCAGAATCATTTTTAATGGAATAAATTAAATAAAATACATAGGAATAAAAAGGAACCCAATTGTATTGAAATACTGATGTTAAAGTAGTAGTATTAGTAGTGGTAGTGATGTTGCTGGTGATGGTAGTGGGATAGGAGCTGGATCAGTATGAGTAGTAGTATCAGTAGTAGTAATAATCATAGCAATAGTAGTAGTGTGTCATAGTTGTAGTGATAGTGGTGGTGGTGGTGGTGGTAGTAGTAGTAGTAGAAGTAGTAGTAGTAATAGTAGCAGCAGTAGTGGTAGTAGTAATAGCAGTAGAAGTAGTAGAAGTAGTAGTAGTAGTAGCAGTAGTAGCAGTATTGTAGTAGAAGTAGTAGTAGTAGTATCAGTCATAGTAGTAGTGGTAGTAGTAATAGTAGTAGTAGTAGAAGTAGTAGTAGTAGCAGCAGTAGTAGTAGTAGTCATAGTAGTAGTAATAGCAGTAGAAGTAGTAGTAATAGTAGCAGTAGTAGCAGTATTGTAGTAGAAGTAGTAGTAGGGGAGGAGGAGGAGGAGTAGGAGTAGTAGTAGTAGAAGTAGAGTAGTAATACTAGGCCTTGTCATGGTTGTAAGAATAGCAGGAGGAAGAGGAGGAGGAGAAAGAGGAATGATAATGGTGCTAGTAGTAATGATTATGGTGCTGGTAATGGTAGTAGTAATATAACCAGAGTTAACAACCACAACCACAGTTGAAGAATTTCTGACTAAATCTTAAAAGACTTGTCTGAGGTTCAAAGGACTAAGTGTCTTGTCTGGGATTATAAGTGTGGGAACTCCTCCTGATTCCAAGTCCAGCATGATATCTGTACAGCAACTCTACCTCCCAAATACTTTATGATCAAAGAGTAATTCATAAATAACATTAATTAGAAACTTTCAAAGAATAACTACTATGTTTGACCATATATGAAGTGTGGGAGGATGCTACCTAAGAAGAAAACTTCGCTTTGGGGGAAAAATATAGCCAATGCATGGAAGGAGATTTTTCAAAGTTTACTCAAGAATACAATTAGATGATTAGTGAAAATAATGAATCCTCTGACATGGTTGCATGTATTAGATTTTGTACTATTTGAAGTTGTAATTATGTAAACTATAATAATTGGTTCCAGATTAATGGAAATAGGCAGTGTGAATGCTCATAATATGATCATTTCAGAGGACTCGTTATTTGCACTAATTGGGGCCTAGCAATATAGTTCATGAAATCAGAAAATAAAGGGACATTCTGAGAAGATAGTGCAGTAGGTCAGAAATTTCAAAGCTCAATTTGTACATGGAAAATTTGCAATCCTCTTATTTTATTGTACTGTGTTACAAAAATGCTTATTTTGTTCTGTGAATTGAAAATAAAATAAATTTTGAAGAAAAAGAAAAACAGAGGGTACTCTAAGGAATTACAGGCTATTCCAAGGAGAAGGCAATTTTATGTGGAAAAATATAAGACACAATAGACATTGTCCTGTCCTTTGCATAGCTGAATCTGAAGGTTACCTGGAAAAGAAAGCAGTAGCAAACATTTCATGTCCACATAAGTATGGTAAAGATGGAGAAAGAACACAAAGGACATCTGAACATACAACTGACACTTTCTTTCAGCCATTCTGCACCAGTATAAATACTAACAAATAATTGAAGACCTGTCATGTGGAAGAGGGATTAGACTTACTCTGTTTGGCTCCAGAGGGCAAAACTGGGAACAATGGGTGACAGCTACAGGGAACTACTTTTTTGTTTCCATTTAAGGAAAAACTTCCTCTCAATTAGAGCTGTCCAAGAGTAGGAATTGGGTTTCTTTGATAAGTAGTAATTTCCCTGTTCCCATCAGTCTTCCAGCACATACTGGATGACCACTTGGCAGGAGTGCTGCAGGAAGGGTTCGTCCTCATGCATTGATCTGACTGGACAGGATGGTTCAGAGATTCTATAATTCCATAATTCATGGGAGGAAATTTGAAAAATGTCTAGTCCCTTTATGACCACCAGTAGATTTGAACTTGAGTCCATAGTCCATTTGAACTTGAGAAAAGTAGAGGAAGATATGTTTCCATAAGGCCCACAGAGATATTCGTTTTTCCTTTTCACTTGCTGCCATATTTTTCATTTAAAAAATTTTTAATTTATAGAAAAAATTAAGCATATTTTCTTATGAAAAGTATATCTCTCCTGAATCTCCTCCATTTTACCATTTCCTATTAGTGGTGTATAAGAATAAACCATTAGTCAGTTTGATTTCAATAACATAACAATACATTATACATTGTAAGTTCGCTTGGTTCCATGTGTGACTCTGCATTAGCAAGTGCATGAGTTGGAAAATAATATATTTCTCTGCCATAGCTGAAAATAATATAAGGAAGCAAGGACTTTTTACCCAGGATGCTGAAATTGAGAAGGATGCTAACAAAACTTCAATACTGCAGCAACATATAAATATCCTTGAATAAGTTGTTTAACTTCTCTGAAGCAGTTTTCTTATCTCTAAAATGGGTATGATAATAATATTGTATTTACACTAATTTGACCTAACATGAGCAAAGCATTATGGAAAACATTATAAATAGCATATTTAGCTTTAAACATCTCATGTTACTGTTCTAGGTATTCAGTGAAAAATGAAAAGAAATGAAGTACTTACCCTGACTTCAAGCAGGTTACAATGCAGTAGGGGAATTAAGGCATCAATTAGAGGATTTAGAAGAGTCAGAGAGACTCATTTTTCTGAGTGCTAATTTGACCTCAGACGTGTACTAACTGTGTGACCCTGGGTAAGTTACTTACCCCTGTTTGCCTTAGTTTCCTCATCTGTAAAATGAGTTGGAGAAGGCAAACACTCCATACATTTGCCAAGAAAACCCCACATGGGATCATGAGGAGTCAGACACAGCAGAAAAATGAGTAAACATAGAATTTAGAACTAGAAGGAAACTTTGGGATTGTTTTGTTCAATTTCACATTTTGCAGATGAGGAATCCGAGGCCCAGAAAGGAAGGACCTAGAAGATTTAGGGTTGGCACCCAGGTTGGCACCCAAATCCCCTAGTCTTACCAGAGAACAAAAGAGTAGTGATAAAGAAGTTTGAAAAGAGTGGTTAGAGCTAGACTTTAGAGAGCTTTGAATGCCAAAGTAAAGTTTCTTGAGCATTATCTTATTGATTAGGGAATAATAAAGGCTTTTGTTTGTTTGTTCTTTTGTGTTTGACAATAGAATACAAAGATCAAGTCCATTCTCTAGGGAAATCCATCTCTGAATAATATAGGAGAAAGACAAGAGAGGAGAAAAACCAGTCAGGAAGATATTAATGTAGTCTGGCAAGAGGCATTGAAAGCCTACACAAGAAGAGTATCAGTGGGAATGCAAAAGGAAGAAATGGATATAAAAACATATTGATGCATTTGGGGACAAGTGGGAGAATGAGGAATAAGTGTAAGATCTTATCAATTTGTACATGGTATAATAAGATGTAGAATTTAAAAAGTAATCATGGACTCATAAAATCACAGAATTTAGGGGCAGCTAGGTGGTGTGGTGAATAGAGCCCTGGCGCTGGAGTCAGGAGGACCTGAGTTCAAATCTGACCTCAGACACTTAACACTTACTAGCTGTGTGACCTTGAGCAAGTCACTTAACCCCAAATGCCCTGCCTTCCTCCTCCAAAAAGCAAAATAATAAAAAAAAATCACATAATTTAGAATTCATGGGCCCCTCAGGTATTATCTAGAACTACCTCCCTCATTTTACTGATGAGGAAACTGAAACCCAGAATTTCTATGTAGGTTTGCTGATATCACACTTGTATTATGCAGAAGACCTTGGATTTAGACCCCCCTCTAAATCCAGTGTTTTTGCCATTATTAGTTCATGACTGTTTGGGGTAAGTTCTTAGATCTGAGTATATCAGCCAGGAAAGTTTCATTAAACACTTGAGAAACGCAGAGAAAGATTTCCCAGGTATAACATAAGGGACAAATTGCAGGACAGCAGTAGGTTAGAAATGATGTAAGGATTTTAGTGGACTCAGTAAAAGTCAAGAGTGTGACATTACAGTCCCCAAATACAAAGTTAATTCCATTTATGATTGCCTATCAAGAGAAATATAACTTCTAGGGATGAGAAGGAGATCATATTATTGAATTATGCCCTAGTCAGATTGAATCTACAGAATCATGTTTTGTCCTACTTTCCAGATTTTAGAAAAGGCTTTGATAACTTGGAAAGTCTCCAAAATGAGACAATCGGTATGACAATGCTCTTTAAATCCAGGCTAAGCAGAAGGAACTGAAGATATTTAGCCCAAAAATATAATATTGGTGTGTGTGTGTGCGTGCGTGTGTGTGTGTGTGTGTGTGTGATAGTGGGTAGAAGAGGGAAAGGACTTAGGCAGTACAATAGTGTCTCTAAGCATTTAAAAGGCTATCATATTGAAGAACTGAATAAGTATTAATTTTCTATAATATTAATAATATCATAATTAATATATATTATAATTAATTAAATATTACAATTATAATGTAATATATTTATAATTATATATAATTAATATATAATAATATAATGATAAATAAAGTTCTATTTCAGTTCAATGTATAAGACTAAAATGTAAAGGTGGAATTTGCATAGAGACAAAATTAGGCTCAATGTGTTAAAAAAATTGTACTAAATTAGAAACTTCCAAAAGTGGAATAGGTTGCCACCAGCAATGGTGGATTCTATCTTTTAGCACCCAGCATCTCAGGGATTAACACAGTACCTAACACATGTTAGGGGTTTAATAAATGCTTGTTGTTGACTCAATAGAAGTTTTCAAGCAAAGGCTGTCTGACCAGTTCTTGGGCATATTATAGAGCTGATTCTATCTCAGACTGAAGTTGGATTAGATGAGGTAAATGAGGAACCTGAGACTCACAGAGGCTACATGTCCAGAAAATAGTTGATCTCATAGATCCTGAGAGAAGAGATAGGGAATGATTTATGTAGGAATCCTACATTTCTTTCACCCTCAATCAATCAGCAAGCTCTTACTAAACACCTACTATGCTCTTGGACTAAGATGGCATTTGGAAATTGAACAGAGTAAAATCAATCTATTAGACTTGGGAAAATTGCCAGTACCACATTTGCAATAAAATATCTAATATTTCAGTGAAGAGGAAGGGACCTTGACAACCTCCAAAGTTTAAACAAAAAGATAAATTTAGTTTGGGTTTCACACAAACTAGTTCACATGGAGAATTATTCCTGATAAACTGGTTTTCAGAGGGCTTCTATTTCCTGGATGTCACTTTCAGAGGAGAAGAAAATGTCGACCATACGGTTTGAAATGTTGCGGGTTGAGGGTGGGGGTGGAGCAGCAGCATCCTGTTCCTAACTTTGCCAACTAATCCACTCTATGACCTTGGGTAAATTATTTCCCCATTTTGGAACCTCAGTTTCCTCATTTGTCAAACAAGGGTAATGGACTAGAATTTTTTTTTAAGCTTACCCTTTTAAGCTCTGACTAACTTGTCAATGTCCATTCAGAATCACTTCCTCCTGTCCGGAACCTATAGTCCAGTGGGTCTCTCTGGACACTATTAAGAGAACTAGGAACAGACTGCACAGCCTATAAACTACCCAGGCCAAATTCTCTCCATTTGCAGCTCCTCCTTGTATGTGACCCCAGGTCCCTTCACACATGCTTTATTTTAATTATCATTTCACCAGCCCTCTTTCCCCATTTTTCTTAGACCATCTAAATGCCTGCTTTCTCTCCTCTCAGTAGCTTACTGTGCAGTAGAACTCCCATTGAAGTCAGCAAACATATGTCCTTAATTAGCAATAAAGACAAATGGTTGGGGGGGGGGCAGGAATGGACACATTTCAGAGCCATCAAACATCTTGAGTGCTTTTGAAGGCAGAAAGAATTTGACTGGGCTCCTCTGGACCTTAGATCCATCAGGAGTTGATGGTAAATGCAGAAATTCTTCAAAGTACAGCAGGCTAGCCAACAGAGAAACTGGGGCTCCAATCTCATTTCTTCTATGAACTTCTGCCTGGCCCAGGGGGACCTACTGGGTCTATCTAGACCCCAACATCTTTATCTGCTCTTACAGTAAAGGAAATTCAAACTAAGTTCTGCTTGATATTTGGAAAAGCCCTACTCCCCAAAAGGCTGAGAACCTAACTCCACGGCCCATATTCACTACTTGTTCCCTGTGTTACCCTGGGAAAGTCACTAATTATAATAATATCTTCTCTGGGCCTTAGTTTCCTCATGTTTAAAATGAAAGGTGGCACTAGATGACCTCTAAGTTGCCTTCTAGCTCTAAATCTAATAAGGCTGTGAAATACTATAGTAGATATCAAATAAAAACACCTTAACTTTAGTCCTGTCTCTACCCCATACCAGTTTTGTGATTATGGAAAACTCACATAAACTTTCAGTGCCAAATCTCTGACTTGCTACAACTTGCTGCTAATGCACATATAAATCCTTCTTGGAAATCCTAAATCCTTGGTAAATCCTAGGGAAAATCAGTGCTTCCCACACCTCTAGCTATAGTTCTAGCCTGACCCCCACAGAATCATTAATGGAGGCAAATGCTGTGGTGAAGGAGTCTACCATCCTCCTCACTACAAACAGTGAATAGATACTGCCAATCAAGGCAGTCAGGACAACCTAATTGAAACATCAAGGTGTCCTGAGGGAAACAGAGGCAATAAATTCCTGGGAGAGCCAAACCACTATCACCACCTCAACTACCACTTAGCCTTAGATCCTTAGTGGAAACGGTTCATGATACAGACCCCAAGAGCCTCAGACATAACAGGGTCTTCCAGACCAGTATTCCAACCCAGTCCCTACAATCACTTTTTTTGCAGGTGTGGGGGAGATGTTAGCATGGTTCTTTATTCATGGATTCAAAAGGATTCAAACTGTAGACAATAACTTTCACAGTCTGTAGATAACTCCATGCTTCTTTCATTTCTGTGTATATTTTGCGTGCACTTAATTAAAGTCCCTACCATAATTACTGAGGTGAGTAACCCTACAAAGAAGGAGACCATCATCACTGCCACCAGTAACACCCACTGCTGACCAGCTGCCACCAACGAGCAGTTAAGCCCAAGAATCTCAGGAAAGGCAGAGCTCCACAGACCAATCCTGCTACAAGTCTAGTCCCTGCAGTAATGATCCATAGCAGCATGTCTTAGAGATGAGACCTGTTTTGACATATCTCTGCAGGTGATACAGCTCCACAGTCCTCTGTATCAACTACTGCTAAAGATTCAGAAAAGCAAGCTTTACCACAAAAGTTCTTGGTCCTGTCAAATCGTTCAATATCAGAAATAGATATGATTTTACCAATGGAAATAGAATTAAAGAAGATGCATTTATTATCTGCTTTATTGATGCACCTTAAGGACTGCTGCACCTTCCCATTTGACTTGTAGGCCAAGTTGTGCTCCCCATTAAAGTGTGAGTTCATCCGGAACAGGGACTCTCTTACTTTAATTTTTATGGTCCTAACACTTGGCACAATTTGTTCATCAGACTAAAATGCTTAAAACATATACCATTCATTCATTCATTTATTTATTCTTCTGTATTAGTGGAGAGAATTGACATGCTGGTACTTTCAGACATGGAAGAAATCAGATACATAACTAGGTTAAACCAAAGGGAAAAAAAAGAAACACAAATATACAAGACATTTTATTAGATATTGACAGAAATATAGAAACTTACCACCTACTGGGAGTGGGTATTGTAGGGGTGAAAGACATGAGCAATTTAAGCATAAATAATTCATATGAAAGAGTTAGATAATTGCAATGTGTACAGACAACATACCATAAGATACGTGTGGATGAGGGAGATTATTATTGAGAGGTGAAGTGACTTGCTCAAGGTCACCTAGCTAATGTGTCTGAGGCTAGATTTGAACTGAGGTCTTCCAGGCCTAGAAATGTATCCACTCACTGCACCATCTAGCTATGTACTCAGTACTCAGCCACCCTTGATATAGAACAGTGTATCCATTTGAAAGAGAACAGGAATACTGAGTTACTCAACTGTATGGAAGATGGGCTTACTATGTATTCAAATCCTATCTAAATTTCAATTCTGCTTCTTCCATGAGGCTTTCTCCAACTACTCTGGAAGGAATACCAGACTGGCAATTATTCTGCCTGAATTCTAGTCTGACTTTTGTCACTACCTAGCCCTAAGTTATGATCTTTGAAATGCTTTGACACAATTTCACGTAAAGTCCTAGGTTATCTTGTATTTGTGTTGGCCTTGTTTTTGCAAACATATTAGTAGCTCCTTGAAGCCGATGACCATGTTTTATATCATGATATGTCCTCCCTATCATGTTGCAAATGATTCCATGAAGACGGTGGTTAATACTTATTGATTACTTGAATTGTTGTTGACATGAAGCAAAAAAAGAAATCTAGACTCTAGAGAAACAATATTCAAAGTGTGGTCCAGGAGCCTCCTGGGTCCCTGAGACCATTTGGGGAATCTCATGGGGTCAAACTATTTCCATAATAATACTAAGAGGTTTAAATTCTCATGAGGTAAGTATTGAGAAATAGAATCCACATTACAAAAGCTTATCGGGGAAGGGACTTCTCAATGATGTTTGAGAGTGTAAGTGAGTTTGAGGCAAATAATAAGTTGGAGAACCACTGTTCTAGAGATACAATCACCCTCAGGGGGTTCCTCCTCTCTCAGCACTCCTCATTCATTAGATTGCATTACTAGAGCTGCCACTTAAGTATCTATATGACCCTAGACCCTAGACCCTAGACTCTAAACTCCTTAAGGACCAATTCCTCATCTCTAAAATGAAGGGACTAGACTAAATGGACTCTAAGATCCCTAGGAGCTCTGAATCCATGATTCTATGATCACATTTTAGAACTAAAGGAAACTTAAAGATCATTTAGTCCAACTTCTTTATTTTACAGAAGAAGAAATAGAAAATGAGGTTCTGAAGTGATTGTTCCATGGTAATACAGCTTAGAGTTGGCAGAGTTAATATTCAAACCCTATTCATTGGAATCCAAATCCAATCTTTTTGTTCCAATTCAAAAAACTTCATTCTTTTATTTTTTTTATTTTTTATTTTTATTTTTTTGCTTTTGGAAGGGGGAAGGCAGGGCAATTGGGGTTACATGACTTGCCCAAGGTCACACAGTAAGTAAGTGTTAAGTGTCTGAGGCCAGATTTGAACTCACATCCTCCTGACTCCAGTCCTGGTGCTCTATCTACTGTGCCACCCAGCTAAACCTATTTCTTTTATTCTTAAAGGAGGCAACTGAGATAATCTAGTCCAGGGTCAGTGGGTTTAAAAAAAATGTGTTGTTGAATCATTTCTGACACTTACTACCCTATTTGGGGTTTTCCTGCCAAAGATATTGGAATGGTTTCCCATTTCCTTCTCCAGATCATTTGACAATGGGGAAACTGAGGCAAATAGGGTTAAATGACTTGCCCGGGATCACACAACTAGTGTTTGAAGCAAGATTTGAACTCAGATCTTCCTTATGCCAGGCCTGAAGCTCTATGCACTGTCTCACCTAAGCTGTCCCTATTTTTTCCTATAAGTATTCTAACATAATTTATTTCTTTTTAAACCCTAGGTACTTTATATTTTTGCATTTAAAAATATTATGCAAAGGGGTCCATTGGATTTGCCTATCATATACTCAAAAAAATTAAAAAGGGTTAAGATCTGCTCATCTAGATCAAGGGCAGTTAATTGGTCCAGTGGATAGGGTGACAGGCCTGAAGAAAGCAAGACGTATCTTCCTAAGTTCAAATCTTGCCTTCAGACATTCATCACCTGTGTGACCCTGGATAAGTCACTTAACCCTGTTTGCCTCATTTCCTAAAATGAGCTAGAAAAGGAAATAACAAACGACTCCAGTACCTTTGCCAAGAAAATCCCAGATGGGATCACAGTGAGTCAGATATGACTGAAGAATGACTGAATAACTATGTCTATTCCAAATCAGAGAAAAAAGAATCTCAAGAAGAATGTGATTTTCCCACGGTTGCATCTCCTATTAGTAACAGCACCAGGACTCAAACCCAGATGTCTCAATGTTATACTCTTTCCACATTATCCCATTATCTCTATTATTTCAAAGGAAATTGAGCAGCTTTGTTATTGAAGTGTAGAACATGCCTCATGATCTCTTTCAGAAAATAAAGACCAACCCCCCCAAAAAAACAAACAAACCCAAGGAAAATTTTAAAAAGCAAAAAGCATCTTTGATCAGCCTTCAATCATACTCTAACAGTTCTTTCTCTGAAGATAGACAGAACCTTTCATCATAAGTCCTACAGAATTGTCTTGAATCATTTTATTGCTGAGAATAGCTAAGTTATTCATGGTAGGTTATTACACAATATTGCTGTTAACTGTGTACTGTGTTCTGGTTCTGCTTATTACACTTTGCATCAAATCATGCAAATCATTCCATGTTTTTCTGAGAGAATCCTGCTTATCATTTCTTCTTTTTTTCTTTTTTGAGGGGACAAAGCAGGGCAATTGAGATTAAGCAACTTGCCCAAGGTCACACAGCTAGTAAGTGTTAAGTATCTGAGGCTGGCTTTGAATTCAGGAACTCCTGACTTCAGGGCTGGTGCTCTATTCACTGTGCCACCTAACCACCCCTTTGATCATCATTTCTTAAACCATAATAGTATCACATCACAATCATGTACAATAGCTTGTTCAGCCATTCTCCAATTGATGGACATCCCTTCAATTTCTAAATCTTTGCCACCACTACAAGAACTGCAATAAGTATTGGGTTTTTTTTTTGGGGGGGGGGGAAGTAAACATATGTCCTTTTCCTTTTTTTTAAAATCTCTTTAGGATACAGGTCTAGTAGTGGAATTGCCTGATCAAAATTGCATGGTTTTATAGCCCTTAGGGTATAGTTCCAAATTGCTCTCCAGAATGGTTGAATGAGTGTTCAATTTCAGCAGTAGTATGTTAATGTTTTAATTTTCCCATGTCACTTCCAGCATTTATCATTTTTCTATTCTATCATATCAGACAATCTGATAGTTGTGAGGTAGTAGGTCAGAGTTGTTTTAATTGGCATTTCTCCTATCAGTAGTGATTTAGAGAATTTTTATGACTATAAATAGCTTTGATTGCTTCATCTGAAAACTACCTGTTCATATCCTTTGACTAATATTTATCAGTTGAAGAATGGCTATTATTTTGATAAATTTGATTCAGTTTTCTATGTGTATGAGAAATTAAGTCTTTAACAGAGAAACTCAGTGTAAAATTTTTCACAGTAATGATGACCAATTTTATATTTCCCCCTGTTTATCCTACTCTATATCAAGGAAAAGTGCAGTTTTTCTATATAATTACTTGAAAGATGATATCAAGACTCTTTTTTTTGGTCATGACTTTTAGGTAGTCCAATAATTCTTAAATTGCCTTTTTTGCATCTATTTGCCAGGTCAATTTATTTTTCCACTGAGATATTTCTCATTTTTGTCTTCTTTTTTCATTCTTTTGATTGTGTTTGATTGCTTCTTGATTTCTCATAAAGTCATTAAGTTCCACTTGACAATTCTAACTTTAAAAGAACTCTTCTTCAGTGAGGTTTTTTTTACCTCCTTTCCCAATTGGTCACTTCTACACTTTAACAAGTTTTTTTTTCCCTTCAGTGAATTTTTGTGCCTCTTTTTCTATTTAGCCAATTCTGCTTTTCAAAGTATTCTTCTCGTCATTGGGATTTTGTACCTCTTTTACCATTTGGCCTATTCTAGTTTTTAAGACACTCTTTTCTTCAGTATTTTTTGTGCCTTCTTTAGTAAGCTGTTGACTCATTATGTTCTTGTATCACTTTTCATTTATCTTCCAAATTTTTCCTCTACCTGTCTCACTTGATTTTTAAATCCTTTTTGAGCACTCCATGGTCAATATTTTTCTTTGAGGCTTCAGAGGAATTTTGACTTTTTTTGTCTTCTTCTGAGTATGTGCTTTGATCTTCTTTGTCACCGTTGTAATTTTCTATAGTTAGATTTTTTTCTTTTGTTTGCTCATTTTCCAGCCTATTTATTTACTTTCAACTCTACAGTGTAGTGGGACTTCCCATTTGCTTCCCAAGTGGAAGGGCCACTGTCTCAAGCTTTAGTTTAGTTTAGTTCAGTTTAGTTTTTAAATGAAGCTCTTTACAGAGGTAGTTCTGGAGACTTGTAAGTTTTGGGATCTTCCAAGGTGGTATGATCTTGGAAGAAGTGTGTTTACTACTCTCCTGTCCTGTGTACTGGTTTGGGAACAGCCACAAGCACTCTTTCCAAACCTAGAAGTGTGATCAAGGCCCCTGCTACCCTGAGACTACAAGCTGTAAAGACAAGCAAGAGCAGCTTTCCAGAGGACTGCTGCTGCGAACAGCTTTCAAGATTCTCATTACACAGTATAGTAAACTCTCTATCTATTAGCAAACTAAGGCAAAATATTAAAAGAAAATCAAGGTACAGCATTCACAATGTTACAACTTAACAACTTACCACTAAAGTGGACAAACAGTTTTTACCAAAGTGGTCAAGTAGTTAACATTCAATTAGTAACACAATCATTTAGTAAGTCCTTAGTTCAATCATCCTTAAGGAGGAAAGGCTCCTTAACTGACACAAAGTATAAAGGTCAAAGTTCTCTGTCCTTGTGTCACATTCTTCCAATCTCTTCAACCAAAAAGTCCTCTTTCTTCTTAATTGGAAAAAGTCTTTCTTCTTAATTGGAGAAGTTTTTAACCCAATCATCTTTAAATATGTAGGTCAGAGTTCTCCACCCCTAGGCCACAGAAAGTCATGATTTTCTCAATTTGCATTAAATACCCAAGGAGAGGTCTTTTCATCTTGACTCAAGGCAGACTCTCAGCTTCCATGGTTCCTCTTCCATGGTCCCAGTTCCTGCCATAATCTATCCAACTGCCACCTGGGTTCAAAGGCAGACAGCTCTCCATTTTTTGTCCAGCTTCTTGTGCAGTTCCTGTTCCATATTGAAGCTCACTGTGTCTAGTCCACTTCAAGTCCTTCAGAGTTTCTGTTCCTGGAAAGACTGAGCTTAACAAAGCCACAATAACATTCATACACATTGCCAGCATCCTCACCAATTCACTTTCTGCCTGAGAAATAGACATAGACCCAACAATAAGGTCTGAGGAATCGACACAAGTCATCAGTGTAGTCTCAGGACCTCTGTCAACAAGACCCATCTCCAGAATTTTATAAACACAACAAGAAAATCCTCTTTCAGAACTTCTGAACTAGCAGCAAGGTCCCAGGGCTTCTAAAACAACAGCATTATCCTCTATAAGCAGATGAATCTGACAAAGTAACATCAAAACAGAAAAAGGACTGACACCACAGCCGTGCCTCCTCTGAGTTCTCTTCTCTTCTCATTTTTAAATTTCTTTTCAATTCTCAGTTCAGTTCTCAGTTCTCATTTCTCTTCTCAGTTCTTCTAAATTCTCAGTTCAGTTCTCAGTTCTCATTTCTCAGTTCTCAGTTCAGTTCTCAGTTCTCTTCTCTCTCACTAGCAGTAGCAGCCTGTCCTCCAGATGTGTAGTCCCAGGAGTTCTGGCCCCTCTCAGCTTGGGATTTTCTTTATATATGGTTTAGTTCCTCCCTGTCCTGCCCCTACCTGTTACATCAATAAATTCACCCCACTGTGGGATTCAAAAGTTCTGGGTCTTAATACTTGACACAATTATGAACTTGAAAATAAGTGCTACTTACCTGTTTGATTGCAAATATAAGGGGCAGGGAAGATCTTCAAATTCCCATAACCATTATACAAGCTTTGCTATGCTATTGCACTGGGACTAAGACTCAGGACTCCAACCCAGATCCAAGTATAGGCAATGAAACAGAGTCCTCTCTCTTGTTCCAGCATAGGGATCCTTGTAAATCTCCTTCTGACTCATTATCTGATCCCCATACTGTCTGTGGGCTGAGAGGTCTAGAAACTGCCTCTGTTGTCATTCAGTCGCCCTGAGGCCTGCTCCTGGTTTGCTGGGATCCAGTCTATGTTTGCACTGCTCTGTGTTCTCCTCTTAACCTGATGTAACAGATCTTTCCTGCTGACATTCTAAATAATCTTGGATTAGAAAATTGTTTCACTCCATCTTTCTGTGGGCTCTGTCACTCTAGAATTTCTTTAGTCATTATTTAAAGGTATTTGGAGGGATTTGACAGAGAGGTGAGGTGAGTCTTTGCCTTTACTCCCCCATCTTGGCTCCATCTGTCTAGGGCTCCTTTTTTTTGGCAAAAGGGTAACACATCAGAGTGTACAGGTCTATTTGAATTTCAGGTAGCAAGAGAATCCAGTTCCCCAAAATCACTTTTTGGGCTTAATCATTTGGACAAAAGTTGCCATCCTAACTAACACATTTATGCCTTTTTTTAAAACTCAAATTAAATGAGCATTTGAAGGGTAAAGAGTCACAAGGGGAAGAAAGATTTTGCATGTAAGAGCTTTTTCTGATAACAAATTTTCTATTTACAAGACAGAAAGTATCAGTTAGAAACCTTGAGAAAATCAGCCTTAAAAAGGGAAAGGTAGCTATTATAAAGTAAGATAAATAATCATGGCTTTGGGGACACTAAAAGACAATGGTTTTTAGCCTTAGAACTTAAGGTCAAAGAGATTTCTAAATCCTGACCTAAAATGCTTGGTGTATTGGGTTTGGAGTAAGAAGATCTGAATTTGAATTCCATTTTTCCTACATACTACCTATAAGACTTTTGACAAATTAGTTAGGTTGCACAGTGGATATAGTACTGTACTTGGAGTTAGGAAGATGAGTTCAGATCCCATCTTGCTGTGGAACTTTGGGCAAGTTGGTTAATCTCTATTTCAGTTTTATCACTTGCAAAATTGGAATAATAATAATGACACCTTCCTAGTATTATTGTGAGAGTCAAATATGATAAAATCATGAAATGCTTTGCAAACCTTAAAGTATTATATAAATGCTATGATGAGGAAGAAGAGGAAGAACAGGACATTGCCTCCTCTCTCTGAGTCGGTTTTCTCTTATGTTAAATGGACAAGACAGGATATAATGATCTCTAAGTTCTCTTTGGGTTCTAAGACTAGATGACCCTTTGATTCAGTTTTAGTTGTCATTGAAACAACATAGTAGGGAAAGATTTGTTCTAAGAGCTCCAGGACTGAGAGCAGATCATTCCATAGACACCTACTCCTGCTTATTGGTACGTTCCTGCAGTCAACAACCTCCAGGAAACTCCTTTTATGGGTACTGTATTTAGTAGCCCCAGCTAGTAAGACTCAGAAAAAAAAGTTCTCACCACCAAATCCCTTGGCACTATAGTCTGGCTGAGAGAAATTATTATTTCTCTGTATTATTTATAACCAATTATTAATTGAGATTAAGATTTTCCCTTCTTATTTCTTCATTCTCTGCTAGGTCAAATCAGACTCTGAAGAACAGGGCAGATGATGAGATTGGATTTAACATTTTCCTGTTATCAAGAACCCACCCCACTGGGGAAGCTTAGTTCTGATTACAGACTAAAAATAATCTGACTTAGGTCAATTCTGGCCCATTGTGTTCGACTCCAACAGGCTTGGGTGGCTTGTAGATCACTTTTGTATTTATTGCCTGAGTCAGAAGTAGCCAGGCTTGAGATGAGCCTTTCTTTGTCCCTGAGTGACATGATCTGAGTCATACACTCAGCCCCTTATTAGCCTAGGCCCACCTCTTATTAAAATATTTACTCTCTCATTAATTGTTAACCAGTCAGAAATGATTTTTGACTGTCAGGATCAGGAACACCCACTCTTCCAAGGCTATATAAGCATTAAACTCCCCCGGGAGTCCTTGGTTTATAAAAGAAAGCCAACTGACTACCCTTTTATTAATTTTTTTATCCATGATTATTAAAATGATTAATTACCCAGAAATTATTTCTCTCAGACTTTTTATGCATCATACAACATAAGAAACTGATGCAATTTTATTTGTGGAAATGACATTAACAAGAGACATTTATATTTGCCTTGCCACTGTATACTAAGCACCATGGGAGTTTTCTACCTGACTTGCAGCCAGAATCCTGTATATGTGTCTTCTACCCCATTAGAATGTAAGTTCCTTGAAAGTAGGAACAGCCTTACTTTTCTATTGGTATCCCTAGTCTTTAGCACAGTGCTTTGCACACAGCAAAAACTAATAAATGCTTTTATATTCATTCATTAATAATGTAAGTAATCTTGATAACTCGTATTAATCTAGAATATTAGAAACAACAAATATTATCAGGGGCCGCTATGTGGCACAGTGAAAAGAGCACTGGCCCTGAAGTCAGGAAGACCTGAGTTCTAATCCAGCCTCAGACAAGTAACACAAAAACTAGCCATGTGACCTTGGGCAAGTCACTTAACCCAAACTGCCCTCCAAAAAGGAAAAAAAAGAATTTAGAATATTAAAATAAGAAAACTCCTTCCTCTTAAACCTGGAAGTATAATAATAATGTAAGCACTATTATTCCAATTTTATATATGTGAAAACTGAATCTTAGAGGTAATGTGATTTATCTCTCACCATCTGGTCAATAACTGGAAAAATTGGATGACACACTCCCAAAACAATCCATTGAAATTTGAAAGTCAGTATGTACCATGATCACTGTAGTGTGTTTAGTTTTTCCTCACTGAGTTTACTAAAATGTGTCATGACTGGCTGAAGAGAATGGATTTTAGCAGTACAAAAACTGGGCCAAAAGATGTTAGTGGAGGCCTGAATTGTGTTGTGTCTATAACAACTATCATTTAAACAGAATTCATTTGTGATCATTATTTTTGTTGTTGTTCCTGTTTTTAACCTTCTTTTTGCGTAAAGACAGAGAAGTAGACAGGGTGCTTAAAGAAAGCAATTCTAAAAACAGAATCATCAAACAAGATTGCTGCCCAGAATTTGTGTCTAGTATAGAGAACACCAGGTCTGTTATATATTCATAAAAAATAAAAAACCCTCTTAGTACTACTATTTCTCAATTTGGAAAATGAAATTAAAAGATCATTAGATTTAGAGTTGGATAGCGTCCTAGAGATAATGTAATAAATCCCTTCATTAAAAAGATTATAAAACAAAAACCTAGACAGAGTTAGCAGTTTCCCTGAAGTCACATAGCTATTTAGAGCAAAGCCAGAATTCAAACCCAGGTCTTTTGATTCTCAAATGTAGCACCATTTCAGATACAAGTTAAGGCAGGGGGCACAGTAGATAGAATGTTGGGACGGGAGTAAAGAAAACCTCAAATCCAGCCTTAGACAACTATTAGCTGTGTGACCCTGTGCAAGTCATTTAATCCTGTTTTTCAAGTTTTTTAATCTATACAATGATCTGGAGAAGGAAATTTCAAACTATTTCATTATATTTTATATATTTCATTCAAATATATATATACATAAAGAATAAGACATGGTGGAAAATGATAAAACAATAACAAATTTCAGGTACTCAACTATTTTCCTTGATACATTTAGGTATTATTGAAGTCAAATTCTGTTTATAAGCAGAATTAGAGTCTCCTTGGCAATAAGTAGGATTATCTGATAAGGAAGCAGTATTCTTTAGAGCTTATGAAAAATGGAATGGACTGTGTTGGTAAGGAATGAATTTCCTGTTACTTGGAGGTCCTTAAGAAGAAGTTGAAGGACCACTTTGTGGAGATGCTAGAGAAGTGATTTATCCTTTAGAAAAGGTAAAGCACGGTGATCTCTGAAGTCCTTTCTGATTTTCCGATTTCCAACCAATTCCTGAGTGAAAGTGATCTATAATTCTCTGATTTTCCTAGAATATTTTCCTAAAAGCTCTCTTTTGCCCTCATCAGCACACTTACTCTACACATATCTGTGTGCATATCTTATGCCCCATATTAGATTGTGAACGACTCAAGGGTAAAGACAAGGTCTTATTTCATCTTGCATCCCCAGCAAAAAAAGCACAGAACTGTGCTCACTATGGACTTGATCCATATATATATATATGTATAATTTTAATTGAGTTTGAAGGATATTGTGGAATGTTTTATTACTTGAAAATGATAACAGGAATATGGCTAAGAAGGGAGGTGAGGCTGGATATGTAACTTTCTTACTTTGATCAATGGACAAGAAAAATTTATAATAAACACATTCTGTGTGTGTGTGTGTGTTTGTGTGTGTAGAGACAGACAGACAGAGAGACAGAGACAGTGTGTGTGTGTGTGTGTGTGTGTGTGTGTGTGTGTGTAGAGAGACAGAGAGAGAGAGAGAGACAGAGAGACAGAGAGAGAGAGAGGAGAGAGGGGGAGAGAGAGAGATTTGACAGAGATGAGCTGGTGGCCCCACAAATCAAGTCTTTTTGTTGGAATCAAGAAGACCTAAGTTTCAATCTACCTCAAAAATTTACTAGCTGTATGACCCTGGGCAGATCACTTAATCTCTCTGTGCCTCCTTTTACCCATTTGCAAAGTGAGGGAGATGACCTCTAAGTTATATTGAAACAATGAACAGTAGGAAGGAGATGCACATGAAATTGAGTGGGGGAAGAAGGAGCTCGGGGACACTGACTGTGATGCTAATATAAAGTCATCAGTTCCAGGACTCACTCATCCAAAGTATATAATCCAATTACAGGACAACTAAAACTTAATCTTAGGGAAGGCCCTTGTTAGACCTGTGAATCTTGGAAAAGCTTATATTCTAAGGGCTCTGGTAAAAATGCAGTGGGGTCAGGGTGGGAGAGGAGAAAGATACTAGACACATTTGGGCATATGACTGATAGTGCTTCTATTTCTTTGTTATTCTTTTCTATCCTAAATAAAGGTTTTACTCTATGTAAATAGTTCTTTTTCCTGGATCTGTTAGAATGTTTATCCACTGAACACCCAGGCCTGAGGTAGCTTCAGATGTTCCCAATTTTTTAACTGGGTTGAAGCAAGCAAACCAGATACTTTGAATTACCATTTTAAAGGCCTTGTAATTTAAAGCAGAGTCTGTCAGGATCCAGACTGAATGGGAACTAACAGGTTATATTTTAATGCAAATGTTGCTGGTAAATTTGTCTTAAAAGCAGATTTGGGAATTTTGCTCTACTATATTTTGAACATTTGTTTATTGTACTAGAAAGAACACTGGAGTTGTATTTGGAGAACCTGACCGAGTTCTCAGTCTAACTTCTTTTACTAACTTCCTGTGTGACCTTTGATGGACCTGTAAATTAGTGCCCACCTTCATTTTTATATTATTCTTGGCTCAGAACTTTTGCATAAGAAATGGTCTTGTGGAAAAAGCCTTGGGTTTAGAATACAGAAATCTGGCTTCTAGTTCATAGACTTAGAACTAGAAGGAGTCTTAGAAAGAAAAGGGGAAGATAACAAGTTTTTATTAAGCACCAACTGTGTCCCTGGTGTTTTGCTAAATGTTTTACAAATATTATCTCATTTGATCATTTGATCCTGAAGATCATCTAGTGCATGACAATGATGATACACAGACCAAGGTCACTTGGTAAATTGCACAGCTATCTGACTCCTCTGATGACTTTTTTTATTTTATTTTTTTAATTAACTTCTGTTTATTTTTAGTTTAGATCATTCATTTCCATAAAATTTTGAGTTACAGATTTTCTCCCCATCTTTCCCCTACACAGCACCCCAAAACAGCAATCTCATGTTTACCCCTTCCCCCAAACTGCCCTTCCCCCATCACCCCTCTGACTTTCCAGTAGGGCAGGATGGATCTCCTTAGCCCAGTGCCTTTATATCTAATTCCCAGTTGCATGTATATTATATTACACACACACACACACACACACACACTCACATCTATATACTCACATACACACACATACATATATACGTATATATGTGTGTATATGTGTATATATATAAACATTTGATTTTAGAACTTTAAATTCTAGATTCTTTCTCTACCTCCCTTGTCATCCACCCCCACTGGAAAGACAAGCAATTCAATCTAGGCTGGACATATATAGTTACATAGAACATCTCTACAATGACATATTGTAAAAGACTGACTATATTTCCCTCCTTCCTATCCCACCCTCTGCTTGTTCTCGACCTTTTCCCAGTCCCTTTACAGAAGTGTGTACTTCTAACAACCCTTCCCACTCTAACCTGCCCTCCCCTCCATCATCACCCCTCCCATTCCCATTACCCCTACTCTCCTGTAGGGCAAGATACCCAATTTAGAGTGTATGTCATTCCTTCCCTAAGCCAAATTCAATCACAATAAGGTTGACCCATTCCCTTTTGCCTTCCTGTTCTTCCCCTCCATTGTAATATTCCTTGTAATAATTCCTTGCCTCCTCTATATGAGATGCTTAACCCCATTTCATCTCTCCCTATCTCCTCTCATTCTATTCTTCTCCCACTTCTCAATTTCACTGTTTAAAGTATCATCCTTTTCTATTTAATTTATCCAGTGCCCTCTGTCTATGTACACATATATATACACATTCACATATGTATTCATATACATGTATATCCTCCTATATAGATATATGTATATGTATGCATATGTATATACATTTATATTCCCTTTACCTGTCCTCATACTGAAAAAAGTTTCATAAGTTACAATGACCATTTTTCCATTTTAGTATGTAAATGGTTCAACTTTGATAAGTTCCTTATGATTTCTTTTCCATGTTTACCGTCTCATGCTTCTTGTGTTTGAATGTCAAACTTTCTATTCAGTTCTGTTTTTTTTCCTCAAGAATGCTTGAAAGTCCCCCACCTCATTGAATAACCATATTTTTCCCTGAAACATCATACTCAATTTTTCTGGGTAGGTGATTCTTGGTTTTAATCCTAGCTCCCTTGATCTCTGGAATATTATATTCCAGGCCCTTTGATCCCTTAAAGTAGAAGCTGCTAGATCCTGGGTTATTCTGATTGTGTTTCCACAGTATTCAAATTGTTTCTTCTTGGCAGCTTGTAATATTTGCTCCTTGTTCTGGGAACTCCAGAAGTTTGCTATAACATTCGTAGGAGTTTTCTTTTGGGGATCTTTTTCAAGAGGCGATGGGTGAATTCTTTCAAGTTCT
>CM053594.1:85409321-85434703 GCA_028646575.1 Pseudocheirus occidentalis
AACTGAATCTTGTAAACTAAAAGTAAACAAACGAGTCAAAGAAAAAAAAAAGATTTTGCTTTTCATCATTAAAGGAAACTAGGTGACTGAGTGGATAGAGTAATGAGCCTGGAGTAAGAAAGTCCCAAGTCCAAATTTGGCCTCTGACACTTATTAGTTATATTACCCTACGAAAACCACATAATCACTGCCTGACTCAGTTTCCTCAACTGTAAAATGCTCATAATAAAAGTACCATCCTCACAGATGATTTTTGTTTTATTTTGTTTTGCTTTGCTTTTGGTGAGGATTAACCGAGAGAATCTTATAAGGAGCTTAGCACAATGCCTGGATAGTGATCACTTAATAAATGCTTTTTTCCTACCCTCACTCTATCCCTGGCTACTTGAAAAGAGGGGTTGAGGAGTACTGTTCATTTTTATTACTTTTTAATATATATATATATATTCTTTTCTTTAAATATTTGTCAATTTTCACATTCATTTAAAAAAATGTGTTCCAAATTCTTTTCCTCCCTCCTGCTACCACCTCCTACTTGAAAAGGCAAGGAGTTTGATGTCAATTGTTTATTTTACTTTTATTTCTAAACTTTTGATATATAATATTAAAATAATGTTGGCGAATGTGAACAATTTGTTGTATTCTGCTTATTACTCAGATACAGAGATAAAAAGAGGAGGGAGGGAATCCTCTGTTCGGGGACAGAAAGCTGTTTGTTCAGCTGGAACTGAATTGGAGTCTGAACCATGAGGACCAATTGGAGAAAGCAGTATTAAGAGCTGGCTTTTATATAATGCTTTAAGTTTTGCAAAATACTCAACATATGTCATCCCATTTGAACCTCACAACTGAGGCTGGGAGAGGGTAGACTTTGTGAAACAGGGATCGAAGCTGGTTTTTCCTGTCTAAACTTGGGATGTCTGATAACAATTCCAAGACCAAGATATTCTTAGCAATATACAAAAAAACAAAAGCAAATAGATGTAAGCCATTGTAAACCCAGAAGTGAGCTTACAAAAAAGGCAACTAATTTATCTTTCCTTCAGGAGTAACAACCACAGAGTTTGAAAAAAACAAAAGCTGTATAATACAAAGGAAGTGAGTTGCTTCAGAATTTCCAACATGAAGGAAAAGAAGAGTGAATTCATAAGATGAGTGCAGTCTGGCCTTCTCTCCCAGGTTCAGAGGTGACTGATAATTTACCTGGCCTTACCTTATATTTTACGACCTGTTATTTTAATACATGGGCAGCTAGGTAATGCAATGAATAGAGTGCCATGTTCGAGTCAAGAAGACTTATGTTCCTAAATTCAAATCTGGTCTCAGACACTTTGTAGCTGTGTGACCCTGGCCAAGTCACTTAATATTGTTTATTTCAGTTTCCTCATCACTAAAATGATCTGGGAAAGTAAATGGCAAAGCACTCCAGTATCTTTGCCAAGAAAATCCCAAATGGGGTCATGAAGAGTTGGACATGACTGTTTAAAACAAAGGTTGTTAACCTGAGGACCATAGACCTCTAAGAGTTCTGTGCAAAGATTTCTAGAGGTCCATGAACTTGGATGAAAATTTTAAAATTATGTCTTTATATTCATTAGCCTCTAACTGAAAATTAGGATTTCTATCAATTGTGTTTTAACACACACACACACACACACACACACAAAACATCTGAAGAGGGCTTTCTTTTCCTAGGCTTAATTGGACTATCAAAGGAATCCTCCATGTCTACTTGCCTCCCCTCAAAAAACCAAGCCAAACCATAACATTAAAAACCCTTGACATGTTCTCTAAAAATTATATGAAATTGACCCAAGAATAGTTAGCAATAATTAAAATGAGTTGGGGAAAGGCTACCTCCTACTAATTTTAGACCTTCTATCCCCAAGAAATGAACTTGGGGTTTAAGTCGTCTGTTTTATTCATCTTTTTCAATTCCAGGCATACGTGAAGCTATTAAATCCAGACTCTAGCCAAGGTGAGTTTAAAGGCAAGAGGTTCCAGCACACAACAGCTTTGGACCTGGAATTTGAAGGAACTCTGTTATATAAGGAATTTTGTTCAACTGTGATAATAAAAGTACCAACTTTTTGAAATTAACTTCCCTTCTGCAGACTGGGGTTTGAAATATCACTCTAAAAATGTGGGAATAGAATCAGTGAGGGCTGGAATCACTGGCAGAGAAATCAGGCACCCTGGTCCCCTAACCTCTTTCAAGAGCAATAGTTAGCCTTTGGGGATGGAGCTATCTGTCCTTCAAGCAATGTGGCCTAAGGAAGTCTCCCTCCCTCCCTCCCTCCCTCTTTCCTTCCTTCCTTCCTTCCTTCCTTCCTTCCTTCCTTCCTTCCTTCCTTCCTTCCTTCCTTCCTTCCTTTCTTCCTTCCTTCCTATTTATAATCTATTTCCAAACTTTGTGTTTGTTCACTTGAAGAAAAAATGTGTTAGTGCTTGTTTGTGTGTGTGTGCATGTGTGTGTATTTTCATATATCAGGGACACAGGGAGTAGGGACATATGTAGCTCTTGGGAGGAACTTATCTTATTAGCATTTTAACCCAATCTATCTTTATCCTTGGATGTGAAGTATTCAGATGGACAAAATGTAGCCAAAAAAAGTAGGAGGCACACATTCTTGAACCTTCCACATCACCTGGATTTCTCTTTTATGGGTTCAGTTTCCACTGACTTCAAAAGAAGCTTCACCTTCAGGGAAAAATATTGGGACATTCCAGAAAGGCAGATTGTGAATGAATTCCTGGAATTGCATTCAATGTCTATCAGACAATCTCAGAGCTGTCTGTCTCCTTCTCTCTGCTTCCCCCTAGGTCACCCTATTCTCATTGCTGACACTGGAATTATTTTAGAACATCAATGGCAACAAATTGTAAAATGTTAAGGAATGAACATTTCTAGGTAATTCAGTGATAAAGAAAAATTTTACTTCTTATATTTTTCCTTCTTGGTGTGTCCTATTTACAGTTTTTCTGTCTCTTGTTTTAACTTTCACTCCCTAAAATCATGTCTTACTTAGAGCAGATCCTCAAGAAATATTTTAATGAATGTATAAATAAATGAATGAATGAATGAATGATTAATTAAGTACTTACCACATGGCAAACACTGTGCTAAGCTCCTGCTGCTGTTTGTCCTTCCTTCTCAAAGAGGACCATGACATCAGGGAGGTGATGCCATGATATGCAAGTGAATTGAATTGATTTTTTTTGCTTGTTTTCACTTAAAGACCTATCATAAGGCCAAATCACTCTGGTCCCAGACCAAACCCTACTTGGTGGCTGTTTGGGCCTTGATTGACTCAGGATAAATGTAAATAATAATTGTTTCTATTTTGGTCAGAAATTCTGAGGGTCTTCCCCTACTAGATCAAATTTTTTAAGGCCATTCTTTGCCTCATTTTTTATTGTCTTAATCACTGAATGGCCATTGGCTGTTAAAGATATTAGCTAGAAAAGACCAAGCTCCCCCACTGCATACTGGGCCATATATGGCCACTGGACCCAGTTGACTCTGGAGGATAAAATGAGGCTTGTGACTTTGCACTGTAAGCATCGGGAATATAAATAGTAAATTATGACAACCTCTGATCTCAGGGAGCTGACAATCTAGTGGGGAGACAATTGCTGTGCAAAGTCTTAGCTGTAAGCTAAATGGAAAAGTTCCATGACCCTTAAGGTCCAATAGCTTAGCAGATGGTCATGCTTCTTTTTTTAATGTCACACCAGTATATTCATATCATTTTCCTGATGTAGAACAATGTGACAGTACTAAGGACTTTGGTAGCAAGAGCTTTCTTTTCTGAGTCTTCAGTAGCTTTGGCCAGATCACCTGCAGCAGTGGCTTCTAGGCTGTGTCTTCATCTGCACAGGCTTGTTCCCAGGATGATGTCTGAGGGCACCAGGCCAGGAGCATTGTTATTCAAAAGTCTCTTGGATTCAGAGACCTAAACTGTTCCCTACAGGGTCGGAAAGGACATAATTGTCAAGGTGACCCTATACATGCAAATGTATCTGTCTCTCCCTCAGGGCTCCTATCCACTTCAGGGAGACTGGCTTATTTGGGTGATTGTTCCTTAGCAAACAGTGGCTAAAGCTGGTCCTGTCTCTATAAAAGTTACCTCCTCAGTTGCTAACAGTGAGTTATTGGAAGGAAATCCAATTGTCAATGGGAAATCTGTGCTTGTGAAGAGAAGGAAGAAGCAGATGCTTTGATTTCAAAAGTGTGGCATACTGAGTAGAGTGGTAGAGATAGAATCAGGAGGATCTAAGTTCAAATCCCACCTCAGACACTTATTAGACGTATGACCTTCCCCCATCCTGGATAAGTCACTTAACCTTCCCTCATTTGTAGAATGGGAATAATGGACAGTACCTACCTGACAGGTGAGCATCAAACTGATTAATGAATTAAAGCACTTTGTAAACCTTAAATTGTTACATAAAGAAGAGCTATAATTTTAAGTAGTCAAATTATCAAAAGAGTTAATGTAGCTAAAGTACTTTGCAAATCTTAAAGTGCAATGGGGAGAGAGGGATAATTTTTATTATCCAATGAAAAGTTCGACATAGTCAAATACTTCACTCTGATAAACAGCACGAGCAGTGGCAGAGCCAAGATGGTAGAATAAAGGTTGCAGTCCAGCTAAATTCTCTCTCAACATTCCCCTCCAAACAACTTTAAAATAATGTCTAAAATCAAATTTCAGAGTGGCAGAGCTAACAAAAGGTTTAGATGAAAAAATTTTTCTGCCTAACATAACTCATGAGGCTGGCAGGAGAGGTTTGTGACAGTGGGATGGAAGCCAGTCTAGAGTGCATAGACCTGATGGCAGCTCTGGTGGTGGACCTTGGAGGAGGGAGCAGCAGCAGCACCTTTGGGAGTTCTCAGCTCAGAGACATTCTGAATTGCAGTTCCAGGGTAGAGAGGAATGTATGTGGAGGATCACAGTTGAGTGGGGCATGGGGGATGGTCTCAGTTCCAGGGTCAAGAGGAACATTAATGCTTGTGGATTCAGGAAAGCAGGGGACCTTCTTGGGTAAAGGTCAGAGTGCGGACCAGTATAGCAGGACAACATTTCTCTGCGCATCACACCACTTTGGAAGCCACAAAAATTTGCAACCCTCAAGAAGTAGCTCCGAAAATAGCAGTATGAAGCAGTTGGCATTACACCCAAGAGCACCCACCCAACATAACTGAGAATAATCCTTCAGAGGAAAAGAAAAATGTATATTTAATGAAGCAGAAGACTTTCAAGAGGAAGAGAATTTAGAACTCAGAATTTAAAAAGAAATTTAAAAAGAAATAACAATTTGTTTAAAAAAAAATCAAACAAGCAACATGCAGAGTTCCGTTACAATGACTAGGATTACTGGAGTAAAATCCTTGCTCTTTTATATATAAGATGTCTCAGAAGAGTTAGTGTAGTTTTAAGCTATTGAAATTTGAAACTGCACTAAGAGTTTTTGGACACCCTGTGTGACCTTTAGTCACACCCAAGATGGTAGCACCCATAACTCCTTGTCTATTTTACAGCCCCCTTACATATAAGAACCATTCATGAACAATGTTTTGACATGATCAAGCTAGTTTTTTAGGTTTTATTTACTCATATGGGTAGGGGAGTTTTTTGATTTTTTTTTTTTTACTTTTTAAGGAAAAGGTGAGTCACTAAGACACAGGACCCTGGGGGAATTGGGGAAGGGGTGGGTTAGACTGAAAAGCTGGTCTTTTGAAATTGTAGCAGTTTGTCAGTCAGTATGAGTCAACAAGCATTTATTAATTGCTTTCTAGTTGCCAATCACTGTGCTAAGTGCTGTTTTTATAAAGAAAAGGCAAAAAAACATGATCCCTGCCTTTAAAAAACCCACATTCAAATGAGGGAGAAACATGGAAATAACTAGGCACATAGAAGATTTTTAGAGTTCATAGAAGTGGGAGAGATGGGGAAAGGCATCTTGGCCAAAGTGAGTCTTGAAGGAAGCCAGGAGGCAAACCTAGGGAGAGAGAATATGCTTGGCATGGGGGGCAGACAGTGAAAAGGCAGTGAGGAGATGGTATGTTGAGTGCGAGAGATGAAGAAAAAAGGCATTTCTGGATCACAAAAGTGATCTTAAAGTGTACAAATAATGAGAAGGGAGGAAGGGGTCATGTTAGGAAGAGTTTTAAAAGCCAAAGAGAATATTTTATGCTTGATCCCAGAGGTCATAGGGAGCCACTGAAATTTATTGAATAATCAGAGAACTGACTGTACCAGTCAACTGCTTCAGCAACAGCTATTACCCTCCACTGCCACCTAGAGTTAGAGAACTTCATAAGGATTTAGGGCTCTCCACTGGCCCCTCTGGTTTAGTAGGGATAAAACAGGAGGTCCTGGCAGCTATTTTGCTATCTTTGTGGGCTGTTCAAGTTTATTTGTCTGTTTGAAAGAATTGAAATACAAGAATACCTTGAAGGACCAAGTTACATCCATGAATTCCTTGCATTTTTTAAAAATCATGATGCAAAGAAAATACGGTAGGATGACTTAAAAAAATTTGAACTACAACTATACTGTTTACCTATAATTATTTGCATTTTAAGTGCATTTGCACAGCTAGATTATAATAAATTATATCAAAATTATTTTGAAATGCTTGAATTATTAAACATATCTGGTTCTTCTAGTTTCAGAGAATCACTCTGAGTAGTGCTGCAGTGAGCTACATTCTGTTAGGACAATACAACATCCAAGTTAGTGACTAATTAACATCCTGGACTGCTATGGATAGCCCAGACATAGGCAGTTCAGTTAGCTTTTCCTCTCCCTGACTTAAAGAGAACTTCTATTCACATAATGAGATAACACTTTTAATAAACGCCTTTTAAGGGCAAATGTAAATGTCTCTATGTTAAAGTGTAGAGGAAGAGATACCAGGTTCAGCTGAAGTGATGAGGGGGGAAAAAAAAAACAGTCAGGTAGTGAGCAAAGGATTTGATGTGGATATTTCTGAATAGGCTAACCAATACTATCAAAACATGTAGCCCAGAATTACCCTGAGCACATTGATTTTCCTTCCTCATGTGCTTGCTTGCTCAGTTCTAAGAAACATATATCCACTTTTCACCTAGATGCTTAATGCATTGGTAGGAGAAAGTAATCTGGGTGTATATGCATATTATGATAGACTTTATTACATATGCATTGACCTTAACACATTAGTATCTATGAGTTTATTTCCTTTATTTTTTTGGTTGAATGAATGGTTATGTTTAATATCTGAGTATTATTATTATGAATGGCAGATTTTATGCATAGGGTTCTCATGAACTAGAGTGAAAAGAGGCTGCTAGGAGGCACAGTAGCTTCAGTCAGGAAGACATGACCTAGACCTAGAGTCAGGAAGACATGAGTTCAAATCCAGACTCAGGTACTTATTATCTATATGAGGCTCGCTAAGTCACTTCACCTCTTTCCATCTCATTTGTAAAATGGGAATAATAACAACATGTGCCTCCTAGGGCTGTCTCCAGGGAAAGCAGAGAAATTTCTAGAGGAATTAGAAGAATTTTCTTATTTGTGATAATATAATAGTGATATGGAACAAAAATTTTACTTAATATTTGATTATTTAATATTAAGTACAAATCAAAGGTTTTTTTCTGAATTTAATAAATTTAAGTATTTGAAAATATTCCTTTTAAAATTTTACTAATCACTCCAATTCAAAGTCTGAAACTTGAACTTTGGGAACTTTTAAGAAGACTGCTTTGTTGATTACAGGACCACAGATTTAGGACTGAAATGGACAGTAGAGTTAAATTACTCTAGAGAGGGAAAGGAACTTAATTGTCCAGGGGAACGAAGTGAAGTGGCAGAGGCAGATTCAAACTAGCTAAAAACT
The DNA here is from genome assembly GCA_028646575.1 of Pseudocheirus occidentalis. NCBI lineage: Eukaryota > Metazoa > Chordata > Mammalia > Diprotodontia > Pseudocheiridae > Pseudocheirus > Pseudocheirus occidentalis. Next base: position 85,417,215 of record CM053594.1, read on the forward strand.
CAAACTTTACTGGAAAAAGAAAATGTTTCCTTCTGGCATTCATTATTCCAGGTTCATCTGATGTTTAAATTACTCCCTAAACTATGCATTCTACCAGCTTGAGCAATTGTATTTGCTCTCAGGGCACTGAACTGATACAGATGGCATGGAAACAACAAATTTCTGGCTGATCCCCAAGTGGCCTGGAATAGGGCAGCCAGTTTTCAAGGACATCTATTTTAGACAATGACAGCATTGGGACAATCCAGCTCAATATGGCCCTTGCTCATTCAAGTACCAGCCCACAGTTCAAGCCTTGCCACTTGGCCATAGACAGTTGGCCTCATTAGACCTTCCTTGGCTGCATCCAGTAAATTCCTGGAAAGTCATTACAGGGAAAGAGATGGGTCTGGTTTAAAGACTGTGTCCAGAAATCATAAAAGTATTTACTGATTTCCTTGGTTTGACAAAGGTTATGGGAGTCATCCCTATATAGAATATAAGTTTTCTGCCCTCAAATAACTTATATTTGACAAGTCAAGGTTAACATTATTAGAGAAGGGATGAGGAAGGAATACAATCAGTTAACCAGTAAATATTTGTGGAATACCTAGGAGACAGCATGGTGTAATGCAAATAAAGTACTAAGTTTAGAGTTAGCAGTCTTGGGTTCTAACCCTGATTCTGGTGCTTACTATCTGTGTAACACTGGGCAAATCACTAACCCCTTTGGGACTCAGTTTCTTAATCTCATAGATTAATGAAGAATCTGGTTTAAATGTTCTAAAGTCATTTAAAGTTCTAGATTTCTGATTTATGCATTATCCTGACTGGGTACTCTAGATCAGAGGTGCCAAACTTGTGGCCTTCTTGGCATACCTCCAAAGTGCACTGGAGTCAGATGAAAATGTAACTGGGAAATATTGAACATAATAAATTAAAATACAATAAATGTAGATTGTGTTTTTCTAAGTCAACTGTTGCCTATAGGGATCTGAGTTTGACACAACTACTCTAAGTGATAGGAAAAAAAAAGGACAATCTGCTTCAAACAACAGAGCTGGCTATTTCAGAATCTAATCAATTCCTTATTGCTGGAAATCTTCAGAACAGAGTCTGGATGCACTCTGTCAGGAATGTTGTAGAGGGAATATATGATTTGGGTAAAAACTGAAGTAGATTCCTTCCAAATCTAAGATTCATTGACTTTGCCTCAAAGTGTTTACAATTTAGTACCATAAAAAAGCATCTTTGGTTTTAATATAGACCAACTTAAATACAAAACATACTTCTAAAATGAGGAATCTTTGAAAGAAAATATAGGCATGTTATACGAGTGTGTACATATATATTTCCATCATTGCCCATCTCTTCCTTTTCTATCTCTCATGAATAGCTGACAAAAACATAGGTTTAAAGTACAGTTCTGTCTATTTTGTTCCTTTGTTCAAAAAGCTAAGGGGCTCCCTTTCCTCTTGCTTGTTAAAAACAAAAGTAGAAAAACCCAATAACTTATACATGCATATTCCATATGTGCATATTCATACACGCATGTATATACAAGATATAGTATTCCACATGCATATTGCATGTATACATACATGTCTACACATATGTAGATCATGTGTTGATGGAGATGGAAATTTGAGGGAAACCAATGACAAACCGGTGAGCTTCCAAAGGAATCCTGGCAGGAAGATGTAGGGGTCTAACATAATAGCATATGAAGACCTAGTGAAAAAAAATGGGAATATTTCACCTACATAGAGGCTTGGGGTGAAGGAAATAACAAAATAACTATGTTCAGAGATTACAAGGATAACTAAGCAGGTGGAAGAGCACCTAGATTTTTGAAAAGAGACAAAGGTAAACTTGATTTTGGGGGAAATGAATTTTCTAATTATCCCAACAGCCCAAAAGTGGGATCAGCTACTTCAAGAGGCTGAACATTTCTCCTCACTGAAGTTCTTCAAGTAGAGCCTGACTGATGACTTCTGATGGAAAACATGCAGGACATTCCCCCTAGGGGATGATTCAAGGAGTTTCTCTGTTTCTGAGGCTAGTTTTTGGTACTTCTCTAACTTCTTTTGACCCATGATTGTTGTCCTTTGTTCTCAAAGGGGAACAAAATGACATCACTACACTAGAGTCAAGTTTCAGTTTGTCCGACTGTGGCTAATAAGATTAATGTTGAGCTCACAATGCTCTACCACAGGTGGGGCACAAAATACTCCACGTGGACATTTGGTGTGGATTCTCTGAATTTGTATATCTCATGCTTCTTTTGAATTACTTCAATTCTGCTTTGCTCATAAAGCACAGCAAAACTTCTCTAAAACAGGCACACCATACTGAGTAATCCTCTGACAGTGTCTCCCCTATCACTCAATCAATTCTGAAGTTCTTATAAGAGACGTTGAAAGTGTCTTTGTATCACTTCTTTTAACCAGCATGTGAACACTTACCCTGTATGAGTTCTCCATAAAATATTCTTTTTCGCAAGCATACACTGTGCATTTGAACAATGTGGCCAGATCATTGGAGTTGCATTCTATGAAGCAAAATTTGAATGCTTGGCAGTTTAGTTTTAATAAGGACCTCAGTGTCTGGTGCCTTATCCTGCCAGGTGATCTTCAAAATCTTCCTACAACAATTCAAATGGAAACGATTCAGTTTCCTGGCATGGTGCTGGTATACTATCCAGGTTTCACAGGTATACAACAATGAGGTCAGCACCACAGCTCTATAGACCTTCAGTTTGGTAGTCAGTCTAATACCTCTACTCTCCCATACTTTCCTTCAGAGCCTCCCAAACACTGAACTAGTTCTGGAAATGTGTACATCAGCCTCATTCTCAATGTGTACAACTGTGGCAAGTACACTACCAAGGAAAATGAACTTATTCACAGCATTTAAAATGTCTCCATTTGCTGTAACCAATGGTTCTACAATGGCATAATGAAGCACGTACACTTTCTTGGTGTTAATTTAGGCCAAAATTAGCACAAGCAGCAGAAAATCATCCATATTTTGTTGCATCTCAGCTTGAGGCTGCATTGAGTGCACAATCATCTACAAACAGAAAATCATGCACCAACACTCCTTCCACTTTACTTGAAGAATTCTTCATATAAAAAAATCATGTAACATCAATGAAAGAAGATGACAGAGAAGGCTTCATAGGGGTAGATGATATTTAGCTGTTCTTAAAGTTTGATCATGGCTTGGATATAATCTAAAAGTATGGTTATGGTGGAGACATGGAGAATGTACATTCTAAGTAGAGGAAACACCTTGGATAAAGACATAAGAAGGACAAGTCAAGCTCTCTTCTGGCTTTGACATTCAATGAGTTATTTAGGGTCACATCCAAATATGTCTTCTACACCTTCCAAAATAACATAGTAGGTTGACTTACTTTTATTTTTAATGACTATATATATATGCAATGTCTTAAGTTTTACAAAGACTTATCTCATTTGAGATGTTGTTACCTGTGTTATCTCATATCATATTCACAACCACCCTGCAAGGTAAGTGTTATTATTATCCCCATTTTACATATAATGAAATTGAGGCAGAAAGAAGTTAAAACTCACCCAGGGTTACACAGCTTGTAAGTGCATGCAGTTGGATTTGAATTCAGGCCTACCCTCCTTGACTCCAGGTCCAGGGCAATATCTACTATGCCATTTATCCCATTTATGGTGGCAATAGTAATTGGACTACTTTTTGAGTTGGGAATAGAATTATAAAACTGTAGGATCATATATCTAGTCCTGGAAAATATCTCAAAGGGAAATTAGTCCAACACTTACATTGTACAGATGAGGAAATTAAGGCCAGAGGATTGACTTGTTTGAGGTCACACAAGTAGTCAACATGATTGGTGGGTTTGAAACCATGTCTGATAAGTTCAGATTTGGGCTCTAGATTCTATAGAACTTGGCAGAGTAAAGGAATTATTGGCAAACTTAGACTCCATCTCAGACCTGTCATTTGTAGCCAGGAAAAGCCGAGCCCAGGGTTTGTTATTACTTCATTAGTGACATTTTGTTGTTCACAGAACTTGTTAAAAAAAATACAACCTAACCAGACTTATTATTTTCTGAGAGGAGGGAAGAGATGGGAAGAAAGAAAAGAAAACCAAGGAAGCAGCTGCAGATTCCCAAAGCTATTATACTTGGAGACTCTCCAGTCATATGAGAATGACTAAAGATTCTGCTTTCTCCTTCCCTCCCAGAATAATGTAGAGAAAGACACAAAGGGGCCCAGACAGAATCAGAATAAAGAAAGGAGAGATGATTCCTAGCATACTGCAGGCTAGAGAATCCTGGAGGTAGAAAGGAGGAAGGCTGATCTAGATTTTTTTTTCTATTTTATTTTATTTTCTACATTATTTTATGTTCTACATTATTCTCCAGTATATTCTCCATCATTCTCCATAATGTATCCAGTATCCAAACAACCCTATGAATTTTGGGGCCTCCTTCTTATTAGTAGGGGTTGGAAAATGCTGAATGTTTTGTCAGGCTTGTGGGAGAATCTCTCGTAGTCCATTTTTCCACTGTGTACCCCCAAATTTTACATTTTGAGCTGGTCCTTGTACCTTTGCAGGGTTAATTTCCCACCTTTCACTTTTCATATGCTCAATTAGAAGGGTCAAACTTCTCTCCATGTTTTTTGCATCTTTTTCCTGTATCATGATGTCATCAATATAGTGGGTAAATTGTACACCAGGTAGCTTCAATTCATCCAACTGTTCCACCACAATCCTGTGACAAATAGTGGGGCTATGCAGGTATCCTTCTGGCAAGCAGATGAAAGTATGTTGTCTACCGAGTGAAAGTGAACTCGTCCCATTGTTTAGGGTCTATTGGGATGGTGAAGAAGGCATTTACCAAATCAATAACTGCATACCAAATCCCATCATATTTCTGGATCCTTTCTATTAATGTGACAGTATCTGAAACAGCAGAACACAAAGGAAGAGTCCTCTTATCCAATTGTATATAATCCACAGTCATTCTCCATGTCCCATCTGATTTTTGTACTGGCCAGATAGGATTATTTCATCATGTGGTTGTAGGGACTAATAATTCTGCTTCAACATATTCCTTCATAGTAGTGGTAATTTCATCTTGCCCACCTGGCACATGATACAGCTTTAAAGTAATTACTTCAGAAGGTTCAGATAAAGTGATTGGGTCCATTTTTATTTTTCCCCCTAAAACTGTTCTAATTCCTACCTTCCTTACAGCAAATTGGTATCTTCCTTCAGGTAAATTCAGAGTCATGCCTCTCAATATATCTATTCCAATGATGCATTCAGGAATGGGTATAACAACCACAGTATATTCTTTCTTAGGTAACTGCCCAATTTTCATTGTCATTTTAACTTGTCTGGCTGATATTTCAGCCCCTCCAAGCCCTGTGATGGTAATAGGAGTTCCATGTTTAAACTTATCAGGATTTCCATAGATAAGTGTGGCCTCAGACCCTGTATCAAGCAATGCCCTAGTTACAGTATTTGATGCATTCTTCCAATATATTGTTAAACCAATATGGGGTCTGCAATCTCCCCAGTTACTTCTTTAATCTGGGTTGGGGCTTGACCTATTTCCTATTCTCCTTGAAGGTGGGGCAAACTTGGATACAATGATTCAGGTTCTCCCTGAAGCTGTGGCAAACTTGGATATTCAGGAGTACATGAAGGCGTGGTTTTTGCTTCCCTATTCATTCAAATGTTAAGTACTTTTTCTTGGTACATCTTATGAAGCTCTTCAATTGGAATACCATCCATTCTTCTAAAATCCACACCTGCTCTCAGTAGAGCAGTAAATAATTCCCTTCTTGTTAATCCTTTTTGTCTTTTAATCCTCTAGCTATTTACTCTTCTCTCTTGAGGAAATTTATCTCTCCCCCCATTCCCCTAAGTCACTCAATTGTGAAATCTTATCCAGCACCTCAGAAAGAGGGTGCCCTACTTCCCCAATTAATAGAGTCAGAATTAGGTGCTTGTAAGCTGGAGGAGCCATCTTCACTACAATATTCCTATGAGGAACTCCTAGGGGGGTATCATGATATGTATTTGTACCTCCAAGCATGATAGCAGTTTTCCTTACCTCCTCCTATACTGTCACACAGTGTCTAAGTGAGTAGCAGGGTCTGTCTCCACCAGGTCACATAGAATCAGCAGGATATTGCTTTTTGCATCCCTCTGCAGCTAAAGCTAACAGATTCCAGTTCTGTGGATGCCTCCTCGTGTATGGTGATCCCTAAAAGCTTGGTGTACAAATGGATCTTGACTGATGTTTATGAATTTTAAGCAATCCACAGTGTCCACTGTTATTCCTACAACACCTTCATCTGTGATTCTTACCATCCAAGACACTAAAGACTCTCCCATTCTTTGGGTGAATCTACTCAATTTATCAGTAATCTCCTGTTGAGTGAAATCCTCAATTATCTCCCTGGACTCTGTTTGGCCCTGGATGTTCTCCTGTCTACTTCTTCATATGGGGAGATCTTCTACATTAGAAACTCCTCAACTAACCCTGTTCCATTGTCCTCACACACATTCTCCTGGCAGCTGTCTGGGCAACTCTGTCCAGACTATACAAAAGCTGCATGCACATTCCTTCTGCTAGTTTTTTGCTTCCTTCTAGCTACATGAACAGTAGTTTGCTCTTCCACCTGAGACCCTGTAGTTTGCTCTTCTGAATGCTGTGGCACAGAAGAATTGTCAGGCAAACCAGCCAACTCCCTATTCAGCTGAGAATTTTCCTCTAGCAGCTTATCTCTACTTTTACACATAAGGTGATAACTTGTTACAAGGACCCAGACTCTCCTGCACACTCCTGCCAGTTCTTTGCCTGATTCTATGGGTATTCCTTTCAAGCATCTTTCCAAATCTCCAGGTTGTCCCCCTTTCAGCCTTGGTTCCCAGTTTTCACAGGGCCCTGTGCTTTTGGCCCATTTTCTGGTTAGAGAGGAATAAGGCAAATCCTCCCATCCTGGGATAGCCATTTCTCCCTCTACAGCCCTCCTACTTCCAAATAGAGGTCTGATATTTTGTGATCCCACCCTCGTTGCCAAATGTATTACCAATGCAGTATTCACAATTCACAATACTATAAGTATGCTGATATGGTTGTTAATCACAAAATGTAACAGGCTCTCTACATAAGAAATATAGCCAGAGCATTTATTCAAGTACCAGAAAACGGGGTCCCTAAACCAAACAGTTAAAGCCATCACAGTAGTTATAAAGTTGGCACATGTAGTTAAAATAGTGAACACCCACGTTCTCAAGCCTTCAAAACAGGACAGGCTACCTCAGGCAAAGGCTCCTCATGACAACTGCTCATCGTCTAGGCAGCTTGCTCCCAGCAGCTCCCCCTTTTCCCCCCTACCGGAGTTCTGGACTTAAAGAAAAAAGAGTTTGCACCCCTGCCACCACTGCCATGGCTGCTGCTGCTGCAGCAGCTGCTTCTAGTCACCACCACATGGGCGCTAGATTGGTACCAGCTTTCTCTTGCTCCACCCCTTCCTGCTACATCAACAAGTTCAAGGGGCATGGAAGAGCTTCAAATCCCAGTATCATTACAGCATAATGGTAAGGAATGAAAAAGAGAAATTAGACTTGACCATTGAAAGATCATTATCCATTATTCCTGGGAATCCAGACAAGTTTTCACAGATATTATAGCCAATATTGATATAAAAATAGCTAAAATTGATGCAGTGGTTTAGTGCTTTAAGATCTGCAAAGTGCTTTACAAATATTATCTCGTTTAATCCTCACAGCAACCCTGTAAGATAACTGCTATTGTTCTATCCATTTTACAGACGGAGAAACTAAGAGGGTTAAGTGATTTGCTCAGAACTGCACAGAGAGTATGTGTACCAGAGGCAGGATTTATGCTTCGGTATTACTGACTCCAAATTCAGGATTCATCAATTGCGCCACCTAGCTTCCCCCAGAAGAAGTTCAAGTTAAAAGGATTACCTGAAAAATTAAAGAGCTGGTTTTGTTCTTGATCTAGATAAAAAAGAAAAAATCAGTCTCTTCAATCTAAAATGGTAATAATAATTGTTACTCTAACTTGTGTGTGGCTCACAGGCTACATTTGTTGTTGTTTTGAGTGATTTTCCAGTTGTTTGACTCTGTGATCTTAAGGATATCTATGACTATTCTCATAAAGTATATGAATTTTATAGGATTTTTCCATCACAACACATCACGACTCTATGATTTAATTGTGTAGGAACTTTCTCCACTGGAGTAGAGAGCAACCAATCAGTGAATGAAGATTTTTAGCTGCCCAAGACTCAGAAAAGTAACTGACTTAGCCAAAGTCATAGACCCACTAAAGCTTCAAAGATCAGATCTGATTCTGATTCCAACACTCCAGGCACTATGCAATGCTATCATTCTTTTTTTTTCTAATTGCAAAGATTATAAAATGATGATGTAAGACAGAGATATTAAAGTATGTGGGAGTAGGGGAAAGGAAGAAGATACATATTTCTATAGTGGATACTACACGCCAGGAACCACGGTAAGTGCTTTTATGAATATTATTTCATCCTCATCAAACAACCCTGTGAGAAAGATGCTGTTATTATACACATTTTATAGCTGAGGGAACTGAGTTAAATAGAGGTTAAATGACGTGCTCAGGGTCACACAGTTTGTGGGCATCTTAAGCTTGACTTGAATTTGTCTTTTTGACTTCAAGACCAGGTCTCTATTGCACCATCTATTTACTTTTTAGAGAAAAGAGAATTTTAATTACACCTTTGTCTGGGCTGTCATGTGTTCCTTAATTTTAAAAAGGAATCTGGTCTTGGTTTTGGATTTGAAGACTAGATACAGGAATAGTGACTTGCAAGGACTCCCTTTCCAAGGGGTTGGTCCCACCCAAGGTTTGGAAAAGACATGTCTTAAATTAATTTCAAAAGGAGTCATGGTAGTCCCTTAACAAATGCTTCTTGATGTAGTGATTGAATCAGACAAGCTCCAAGGAATCCTCAGTATCACAAAATCTTCTGTTGTTCTATCTAGACAAGGGAAAGAGGAAACACTTGTGTATATAAAATTGCAACAGAGTAACCAAACGTTCCAGCTGTTCTGACTGACCACAGCTGGTGAAAAATGAACCCTCAATCGGCTTACACATATTTCTGACTCTACTATTGGCCTAACTAGGTAAAGAGATCATAAGAATAAACAATTCTTCTAATTCTGTCCTATTCCACTGTAGTAATGCAAGCATAACTGGCATGAGCTGGTGCTTTGGGTGAGATAAATTGGGTAATGGCAGCAAATTACTGGCTTTACATCCATCCTGTGCTTCAAATGATTTTGATTTTGAACTTGATTTTGAGCAAGTTTCATGACTCCGTAAATAATATGATTAAAATTTGTTGTTGTTCATGCTTCATTTTCATCATCAGGAGATGATGTCTCAACTTGTGCATGAATTGGATTTAAGTGAGGCAGAGTTGCATAAAGTTGTCAGCCTCACTCTTTCTTCTGAGTCATTGGAATCCATCACCAAGACAAAAGTCAAGATGTGTGGTGATGGCTCAGGATGCAATCAATAACTTTGGCATCTTCAACATCTGTCCAAGCTCTAAGTGCTCCATAGCACATGCTTCAGCTGCCTTCATGGTCGTTGGAACAAATTGTTCTCATTCACCCACTCTGCCATGGTGAATCTTCATATGGTTGAGGTAGATACCCCTCAACTCACCAATGGGTTTGAGGCCTCTAGGTTACTCTTAACCTGATTTAGCCCATCCACTGAGACAAGCATATGAGGTATTGAGGGAGGACTAGCACATCTGGTATGAGAATTGTCAAGTCCTTTACAGGGCTGCTCATCTACCTTTGGTGTCAACCTGTCACCTAACTTATATGTAGCTCCAAGAAGCTGCAGCATGAGCAGCAGCCCACACCCTGGTATTAGAACCTAAATAACAGAGGCATGGGCTACAAGTGTCAATATAAATATAAATAATAAATAGGAAAAAGTGTCAACAGAAATATAAATAAAACATTGGCATAGACTTAAGTACCAAAGCCAGATTTAAACTCAGGTTTCCTGACTCCAAGTCTAGAACTTTTTGCTTCATGGCACACAATGTTCATAGAACTCTAACTTTCAAAACTTAAACATGATCTAGTCCAGCCCTTGATGGAACATAGGGATGATCATTGTATCACAGGTCTAGAACTGGAAGGGAACTTTGAAGACATCAAGCTCAGCTACTCATGGTACAGACAAAGAAACTGAAGATGAGATAGATAATGTGTCTTGTCCAAGGTCTCATGTATAGTTGGAGAGCTAGGATTCAAACTCAGATCCTCTGTCCCAAATATTTTATAAATGTTATAGCACCATAGTATAGCAAGTCATTATGCCCATTGTCTGTAGACATTGGGCCCTCTTTGGCTTGGCCAGGCCAGATTTCTAAGCACATATGTCATTCTCCTGTTTATAGGAGACATATTATATTATATTCAGAGAATGAGACAGTGTACATTTTTAACAACAAACCCTCAGTGGACTTCAGCACATAATGTAACAGCCCTGATGGCTTTTGTATATTCTATACATGTGCAACACATTTCTTTTCTCTCTGTATCTACCACTTGGTATAAAATGTGGCTCTTATCCTATTTGTTCTGAGGAAATCTTCCCTACTTCACCCTAGGCCTTTTTTTTCTTCTTTTTGGAGGGCAATTGGGGTTAAGTGACTTGCCCAAGGTCACATGGCTAGTAAGTGTTAAGAGTCTGAGGCTGGATTTGAACTCAGGTCCTCCTGACTCCAGGGCCAGTGCTCTGTTTGCTGTGCACCTTAGGCCTTTCCAACAGTTGTCAGAATTTTTGTTCCCTAAGTTGTTAAAAATGGTTTTGTAATTGTTTCCTGTGTTTCCCTGTTTGGTGCTTACATCTGAACATACAGTTTCCTGAGGAATGGATCACATTTTTTTAAATCCTCTAATAATATTAATAGCAATGCAAGTGCATCTCATCAAACCCTGAGAAATGAACAGGAATGGCAAAGACTATTTTCATCATTTAAGAGATGAAGAAGCTAAGGATGATAAAGATAGTACAATAGTTTAGATTAGACAGGGAAAACAGAATCTCTGTGATTTTAGAGTTGAGGAAACTATGGCAGGCAGAGTTTAATTTCTTTGTCAAGGTCACTCGGCTAGTATAGATCTGATGTTTGATTTGAACTCAGATGGTCCTGACTTCAGGATTTCTATCCTATCTGTCTTTAGAGATTTAGGGCATAAGAAACTTCAATGCTGTGCATGAGCAGTGTCCCAAAAGAATGCTACTGTGAACAGCTTTTAAGTTTCTGATTATACAATATAGTGAACACTCTATTCAACAACAAATCAAGATACAGTATTCACAACATTACATTTTATCACAGAAAATCACAATATAGTGTTCACAATAGTTTCTCATTAAAATGGTCATGGAATTTTCAACAAAGTGGTCACAGTATTTAGAACAAAGAACAAAAGAACAATTATCTGGTATCTCTAAGGAGGTTTACCTCCTTCCTTAGTCATTCAATCATCTCAAAAGACAAGTCAGTCTTGCACTCATGGGGCAACTAGGTTGACTTAATCACTTATTTAGCAATAAGTTACGAAGTATCACTAATTACTAAATACAATCTTCAGAAAATACACAAACCCTACCCCACCCCTAGGTCACTAGTAAACCATGTTATCATCACACATTCAATATCCAAGGGGAGGCCTTTTCTTCATCTTTACTCGGGGAGGTTTCTCAGATTCCCTGGATCCCCTTCCATGGTCCCAACTCCCTCCTGAATCCACCAAACAGTCACCTGTATTCAGAGACAGACAGCTCCCAGGTCCTTACCCAGTCCTCTGGGCAGTTCCTGCTCCACACTGAAGTTCACAGGGTCCAGTACATTTCAAAACCTTCACAATTTCTGTTCCTGGGAATGCAAGGATCAACCAAGCCACAAACAAACAAACTCTTAGCATCCTGGTCGTGTTTCCTCAGTCCTCTGGAAGTTGGCTGGCCCTAGGACCGAGAAGAAATATCAGCCTTCCAGGCTACTGCAGCAGAAACACTGCTCTTCCAGGTAGCCTTCCTGGCAGCAACTCTAGTCTTTACCAGATCTCTCAGCAGAACAGCTTCTTCCACCAGGATTTTGTCAGGAGAAAAGTCTGAGTATGCCTCACTGGGGCTTTTCTTACACACACACACACACACACACACAGGCTTCCTATTTCAGCCAACCCCTTCCTGTTATAACAGCAACAGGAGACAGAGTTCACACCTTCTGTTTCTTTCACAGAGGTTTGACTAAGGGCTAAGTACCTGCTTACTTGACATAACAAAAAGGGATCTTCAAATTTAAATTAATTACCATTACAGGAACTCCTAATAAGGAATGGATGCAGATTATGGTTCAGTCATTTCAATTGTGTCTGACTCTTTGCGACCTCATTTGGAGTTTACTTGGCAAAGATTTTGTAGTCATTTGCTTTTTCCTCCTTCATCTTATTTTACAATTGAAGAAACTGAATCAAACAGGCCTGGGGTCACCTAGCTAGTAAGTGTCTGAAATCAGATTTAAACTCAAGAAGATAAGTCTTCCTGACTCCTAGCCCTGCACTATCCACAGTGCCACCTAAGAGATATCCTTGCAGATAAGCAAATCATCGTTTTAGGAAGTTGCCTAAGGGGCCAAGAAGGTAAATGCTTTGCTCAGAGTCACAGAACAAATGTCTGTCCATGGTGGCACTTGAGCCCAGGTTTCCTGATTACCCAGGCTAGTCTACTATTCACTTTCCTCCGTGCCCCTCATATCTCATTTAATAATCAACTTCTCTTGTTGGATTTAATACTCGTAAGAGATGTGTATTACAAGGATTATTATCTTCATTTTACAGATTAGAGTTATACATAAACAATTAAGGGTTATTGAGATCATTCTCTTCACTCATCTATTATTATCTATATATTACCTATATTAATTATATTTTATATTATATATATATAATTAATATATAAATTACCTATATTATTATCTCCTATAAGACAGATGAAGCAGGAGAAAGCAATGGCAAAACAATTGGGAAAAGATAAATGAGGGTAAACTATGCACATATGTGCATATTATACACACATGTGTGTATATATGTGTGTATGTGTGTATATACACACATACAGGTACATATGTATATATATCTTAAGGCCGAGATTGCTTTTTGGAGGGTGTGGAATATGAACTACATGCTAACTACCAGAGAGAGGCTGGAGGCCATTCCAGGCATGGACAAATGTCTTAAGAACATGTCTTTCTAGGAAAATGAAAATTTGAGCCTTGAGTTCCAATCCAGCTTCAGATGTTTATTAGCTGTGTTATTCTGATCAAGTCACTTAACTTCTGTCTGCTTCCATTTCCTCAGTTTTTAAGTGGGGATAATAATAACACTAACTCCCAGGATTGTTGTGTGGACAAAATGAGATATTTGCAAAGCTTAGAGTGTCATATATGCTACTTATTATTATTATTATCATCATCATTATTATTATTGTCATTTTATTATTAATATTTTATTTTTAAATTATATTTTAGTTTAGTTTTAATTTTCAACATTCACTTCCACAGGATTTTGAATGTCAAATTTTCTCCCTTTCTTTCTCCTCCCCCCTTCCCAAGACATCATGCAATCTGATATAGGTTGTACTTATGCATTCATATTAAAAATATTTTCACATTAGTCATGACATAAAGAATTAGAACTAATAGGAGGAACCACGAGAAAGAAGAAACAAAAAAACAAAAAAAAAGGCGAGCAAATAGTGTGCTTCCATCTGTATTCAGACTCCAAAGTTCTTTCTCTGGATGAGGACGGCATTTTCCATTGTGAGTCTTTTGGAGTTGTCTTAGTTCCTTGCATTGCTGAGAAGAGCTAAGTCTATCATAGTTGGTCATTGCACATTTTGCTTGTTACTGTGTACAATGTTTATTTCATTATTTTTAAAGCAATGTTTTGAACATGAAACGCAGCATGGCATAGTTGAGAACACCAGTCTTAGAATCAGGTAAGCCATGCGTTCAAATCCGGTTTCAGCTGTATGTCTTTGTGCAAATCAGTTAACCTCTATGAGGCTTAATTTTCACGTCTGTCAAATGGCTGCATTTCTGGCATCCTGGGTGAAAGATTATTGTGATGCTCAAACAACATTATGAACATGAAACATTTTGCAAAGTTCAAAGTTCTAACTAAAGGTGAGCTACAATTATTCCCTGCTAGTCACTTGATAAAGGCATAAGAATGAATAAGATACAGGTCCTGCCCTCGAGAAATTTATAGTCTCATATGATCATAGAATGCACACAAATATACACGTGCACAAATAAATGTGATATTATAATAGGATACAATGAATAAATTAATGACTGAATGAAAAAATATTTAAGTGCTTACTCAGTTCAAAGAACCATGTTTAGCCCCAGGGATGGTAATCAAAAAGGGATTATAGTTTCTGCTCTCTAGAAGTTCATTTTAATGGGGGGAGACCACACATATTGAAGACTGCCATCAGTTGGAAACGTCCTATGGTCGGTAGAGTGAAGAGAAAAAGCTGATGGATGAGTATATAACAAGAAACAACCATAGAAAGAAGACCACAAGAGCTAAAGAAAAAATAATGAGAAAGTTATTCTGATTGGGTGTACAGTCAGTTCTTTCTCATAAATGTTCATCCTGTTTCCTCTGAGCCTTGAAAAGTGAGTAATTCATTTTGATTTTAGGGGGAAAGTATTATTATCATATTTTGTTTGTCTCATATATTTACCAATCATTCCCACATAACTGATACTTATACAGAAAAAATGAAACCATTCAGCAAAGCTAAACAACATATGGAAAAAGTCGGACAATACTTGCAACATCCTACCTCTACTGAGAAGCTTGAGGGGATCTGCTCAAATCTCCTGGTGATCATTTGGTTATTCTAATTTCATAGCATTCAGTTTCTGTTGCTTTGTTGTTCTTCTATTTAATTCACTGAAGGTGTATAGGCTTTCCCAAGTGGAGATGGGTGGAGGGAGCTGTCTCCCAGTTATTTGACAAGTAGACTTAGTAAATATGAGATAAATGGTCACCACTTATTAAACTATTTCTAAGACTGGACTATACTCCTTGATTCACTGAGTATGAGACTTAGAAGGACTTTTAGATCAAATCAAACTCTTTAATTTTGTAGATGAGGAAACTGAGATCCACATAAAAGAAGTGATTTATTCAAGAGCAATGTGTCGGTTAATTAGTCAACAGGCATCTATTAAAATATGATTATGTTTGTTCCAGGCACTGCACTAGGTGCCTGAATGAAACAACTTCATTTATTCTAAGTCATATACACATTTATTAAGTGCCAAATTCAATTCAACACACATTGTCAAGCACCTACTGAAGGAAATACCCAGGCAGAGGAATGAGGTCTTCCCTCTGAAAATGAGAAGAATTAAAGAGCCCAGTTTTATCTAGTTTTTCCTCATAATTCACAATAGAGTAGCTTCCAGCCTATTCCTGCTGGCAGCAGTGGGCTCAGAGGGTCATAACTAAGGCTTTCTCATGGAAAGACTACCAGACTGGGAGATAAGAGACCTAGGGTGGAAGTCAGAAAAGCAGGCCTTTAAGCCTATTCCTTGCATATAACCCACCATTTCCAGTTGGCAACCAAGTTAAGAGAGCTTCCTTTTAAAAAAAAATGAACTAGAACATTCCTTTCATCTTGCCCACTTTTAGAAATGAGGTCTGAAAGTTATGCTGTAAGAAATTGAAAGTCTTGCTTTTCCTCAGCAGATTTTGAGAATTTCTGGACATTTGCCCCCTGCCAGACCAAAAGAAGAGCTTCTAAAGTGGGAAACCATTTTTATCTCCAAGTAGCTCTTTGAGGGAGGTTATTTTGGAAGCCTTGGCCAGAGGCCTACATTTCAGACCATGTCACGTTTCTTCTCAGGGTTTCATGTATCTCTTCCTACTCAAGCCATGAAATGAGGTCTCGCATTCTTCCTTGTTGTGGGTTCCCTTTGGATGCAGATGAAATAAGGAACGACAATTCAGCCTGTTCCTGGGGTAGGCCTTTTGGGACTTTAATATATAGTTCCCCAAACCTCTGCCTGAGTGGTGAGGATTTCAGGTTCCCTGGCCAGCTACAAACTGGCTTTCAGTAAGAACCCTAAATTTTGGAAGCTGCTAAAAGTATACCAAAAAACCAAAACAAACAAAAGCTTTGTTTCCCCTTGTCCCTTCCAAATGGTACAGCCTACAAATTTTTGTTTCTGTTGTTCAGTTGTATTAGACTCTTTCTGATCCCATTTGGGATTTTCTTGGCAAAGATCCTAGAGTGATTTGTCATTTCCTTCTCCAGCTCACTTTACTGACGAGGAAATAGAGGCAAACATAGTGACTTGTCCAGGATCACACAGCTGTTAAGTATCTGAGGCAGCGTTTGAACTCAGAAAGAGGAGTCTTCTTGATTCCAGGCCCTATGCTTTATCCACCGCACCACCTACCTGCTTACTTTCAATTATAGTTCAAATCAATTTAATTCACATCCTATAAACACTTATTAAATATTTAATTCAATTCAACTAACATTGTTAAGGATTTACTGAATGAATTTTACTAATGTTGAAGCTGAATCCCAGAGAGGGAAAATGAGTTATGTTGTTACACATTAGCTGTATGACCCCAGACAAGTCATTTAACCTGTCAGCGCACCCCCTCCTCAAGACAATTCTCTTAAAAATCTGCATTGTGGATCGATTACCAGTCTGCACACCTACAAACAGTCCTCTCTTAGGTAGCTCTTTATACTGATGAAATCACACATTTAGTTTTTTTTTAAAGAGCATTTTTTTCTTGCATTCATGAACTATCCAGTGGAATATATTATGCAGTAATAAATTTAGGGAAGATTTACTAAGACTTGGAAAAGAGAAGGCCAGGATGAGGACTGGATGCACTGTAATCTACACTATTGAAGGGTGCAATTGAATTGATGAGGTCAGTAAAAATTAAAAATATAATGGGAGTCACAGGGAGTCACACCTCCTTCCCCTTCCCCCCAAAATCCTGGAATTGAAATGAGGCATGTCTCATGGAGCTGGGTACTCTGACTCCATAGGAAAGATATGTACTCTGGCTCAGAGCTGAAGGAATTGTGCCTTGGAATGAAGAAACATCCTCATATTGTGTCATGTGAGGTTGAGTCAAAGGGCATTTGTGACTAAAGACCAAAGGAAAGTCTCTAACTCAGTGGGATTCAAAAGAAAAATTACTTCCTTACCACCTTCTTCTACTTCTTGTTCTTACTCTTCTTGTTCTTCTTGTGATTCTTTTTCTTTCTTTCTTTCTTTCTTTCTTTCTTTCTTTCTTTCTTTCTTTCTTTCTTTCTTTCTTTCTTTCTTTCTTTCTT
>CM053594.1:85434803-85453068 GCA_028646575.1 Pseudocheirus occidentalis
TTAAACTGGAACTCACATGTCTGGCTTCCTTTCTTACTTTGTGTTTCTTTACCTGAGCACGTGTGATCAAATTGTGAACCTAGGAGGAATGTTCCTAGCTTTGGCAGATACCTCATGAGCTTGAGAATTATGGAACAATTGAATCTCTATGTTGATATCCTCTAGAAGGTGATCTCTGCAATTATTTCTTTGAGGAGAAAATGAGCCCCCGAGAATACAGTTGAGAAAAAGACTAAGAAAACCTAAGTTATACTCTGGTTTTCCAGAAGATAAAGACCTTGAGTGAATTGTTCAGACAACTCAAAAGTAAAAATGAAATGCCTATTTCAGGTACACAACATGTTTTATATGAGTCTTTGGCTCCCAAGAGAGTATCATGGGAATAAGGAGTTAACTCTTATGCATATTAAGTATTTTTAGTGCCCACTTGGGATTCTTGGGCTTAGAGCATTCTTTGTCATCACAAATAAGAGACATAAAGAGATTTTATCTGCTCTGTATTGTATGATGGGTATCTTCTATAAAGAAATCTGTTATCCCTTTAGGGAAAACTATAGACTCTGACTTTATTTTTTCCCCAAGAATCACCAAAGTGGTAACAAAATAAACCAAAATAATGAGAAGATTCGGATCCCCCTGCCTTAAAGGTAGAAGGAATTATCTAAAGATGTGGTGAATTGATTACTTGGGACTCTTTGCATGCCATGTAAAAAGCTATCACTACACTTTCATACAAGGTCTTGGGGAAAGACAGGAAAGACAGGAGAACACTTGAGCTTTCTCAGTTCTGCAGAGAATTTTACAGAATAGGAAATACAGGCAACTGTTTCCAAATCATTCCAATTATTTTTTAGGGACAGTGGAGGCTTCATTATTGAGGAGAGTATAATGAGTGTAATCTTTGATGTGTTGGAATGGATACTTCCCATAGAGTTGAGTATGCATGCTCTAGCTCTATGGTGAAAGATTATGGGTTTTGGGGGGGGTGTTTTTTGCTTTTTGGAGGCAGGAATGTGGAGCAACTGGGATTAAGGGGCTTGCCCACAGTCACATGGGTAGTAAGTGTTTAGTGTCTAAGTGCAGATTTGAACTCAGGTCCTCCTGACTCCAGGGCCGGTGCTCTATTCACTGTGCCACCTAGCCACCCCAAGAAAATGTTCTTTAGACTTTAGTGGGGAATGTAGCTCCTCTTTCCCATCTCCTGTAGCCTCCCCAACAATAATTATGGCACCTGCATTCATGGTTTCAGGAAGGCCAGGTCACTTGCTTGCCTAGATGAGCCTGATTCTAAACCTCAAAGAGCTAATTGTGCCTTTTGTTGTGTGTTTCTTTCTTTGACCAAAAGCCACCAGCCAATGATCTTTAGAGATGAGTATTTCCAGTATTCATAGCTACCTGGGGAGCTGGGGAATTTGAGAATTCCTGGATATTTTTAACAGGATACTTTTAACACCATGCTTTTGACAACTATATCCTTCTTAGAGATGAACATGTTCATGGACAAGTTTAGTCATTCCCTGACTGGTGAAAAGTGAAAGCGAAAACTGTGAAAAGGATCCCAAGATAATAGAGTCATATGCTGGAAACTGGAAGGCAGCATAGAGATCATTTCTGATTGATCCCTCCTTTAACAGATAAAGGAACAATAGCGGAGGTCTCTAGTTATGAAGAGATTTTTCACAAGGTTATATAAGTGATAAGTGATACAGTGAGGATTCTAATTCCAAATCCATTTACCAGGCTGACTCTACCTGGTTTACAGTCCCACATGTTTCCTGTTTTAAGGGTTTTGTTTTTGTTTTTTTTTCATGCATGCACACTTCATGAGTGATGTCTAGTTTATTTATTTCCTTTATTACAGAATAAATTTTTAAAACTCTCCTATACTTGATATATTCCACTTTGTAGAGTGAGTGCCTTCTTTGCACAAACTCTGTCAATTGTATTAGGGGAGACTCAAATCACAAAGTAGATCAATGAATCAATTAGATCTAAGCTTTGTTAAAAGCAATTTTCAAGGACTAACTTCAAGTGGTGCCTAATGATCTAGACAGCGTTAAAAAAGAAAAAAAAAAGCTAAATCTCCTTTCTTGGTGGTCTGTAACCCTTCCTTATATTGTTCCAAAGTGTAAACCTAATTCACTTGAGCCCAAGGACAGGGTGGTAGGAGAGAGTAATATTACAGTATGTCTAGATAACTTATCATTAACCCTTTGAACAATAAACAGCTAAAAGACTTTTAGGATTAGCGTTAATTAATCAATTTGTAGTCAACAAACAGGATTAAGAGTCTATTATGACCCAGGCACTGTTCAAGGTGCTAGTGATATAAAGCCAAAAATTTAAAAAGAAAAGAAAAAAAGAAAAATCCATGCTCTTGTGGCACTCATGTACTAGTCACTTACATTACATTCAATGGAGATAGCATATACATACAAGTGTACATAAAATGGATGAAATATAAGTACAAAGTAGCTTAGGGACATGGGGAACTAGCAGTTAAGGGTATCTAGAAAGGCCTCATGTGAATACTAGGTGATATACAGTACCTAACCCTTGGTGCTATCAAATGTGGAAGCAAAGTAAAGCATAATTCTTTCTTCTCTCTCACATTCCTCCCCACCCCAACACACACACACACACACACACACACACACACACACACATATTCAAGCTGGGCAGGGTGGTTATGTCTGAACCAACCTGTGGATTTTAGGGAACATACATTTCCTGTATTCCACTGATCCTGTTGGCAAAAGATTGCTCCCTGTGGGTTGTGGACAGAACTGATGTGGACAGAAGTTGCTCCAGTAATTTCTGTGACATGCAGTGATGGGATCCCACTGTCTAGCCTCCTGTCTTTGGCTACTGAAGAGTTCAAAGGGAATAAAATGACTAAATTGTACCACAGTACCCCTCTTGGCATGCAGCTGTAACACAAATGTTTTCAAACTACTCTTCACATTTTGCTTTTCTGTTTCCAATAATTCCAGGCATAGATCTTTAGATTATGGCTTTACAAGATAGATATAAATATATATATATATATATATATATATATATATATATATATATATATATATATATATATATATAAATAGACAGAGACAGAGAGAGACAGAGACAGAGAGACAGAGAGAGAGGAGAGAGAGGGAGAGAGAGTGTCTATACACACATATATGTGTATTTATATATGTATTTTAAGTACCTGGAACATTGGGTGTAATATTTTAATATTGATATCCTCTTCCCTTCCACCAACTGATTTTTCTTGCATACATTATGAACTGAAAGAGATTTTTGGATGCTTTGGGAATTTATTCCCCAAGTATTTTTAGAGGGTTTGAACCAAGGAATTGGTTCCCTACATATCTAAAGCCATTTTCTTGGACAAAAGAGGAATCAGTTTTACTATAGCAAAAGTTGGATGTTGACTTTGGATCCTACAACTTTGATTCTAGAATTAAATGGATGCCTATGATAAATTCTCAAGAGAGGTTGGGTTGTTTCCTCAGGGAAAGAAACTGAGGACATGAGACAGGAAACAAAAAAGAAGGGAACAAAAAAAAACTTCTTTTGATCTTGGAATCTTGACAAGCTAGTGGCCTATTCGTTTCACACTCACCCCCACCCCCACCAACGTCCTTTCATCATCAAACTTCTGAAAATATTCTCCTTACGATCACCAGTGGTCATCGTATCAGCAAATGCAATAATCAGATCACAGAAGAAAGGAGCTTGTCAGGAAACATAAGGAATAAAAGCAAACTACTATTCTCCCAGTTTGTTAGTAAGAGATAGAAGAAAGGTTATCATAAATAGATGATAGATATACATGTGTATACACATACATATGTACCTAGATATCATTTATATATATGCATATATATTATATTGTATGGCATCATATCATATCATATCACATTATATTTACATATATAGTTATATAGATATCCATATCTATGCCAATATCTATCTATGTGTATCTATATCTATAAATACATAGGTACATATTTATATCTATCTAGTGTGTATCTATTGCATATGAAATCTGCCTCTGACACCTGTCAGCTATGGGATCCTAGGCATGGCAGATACTATCTTAATGTCCTAGGCAATCTCCAAGACCGTAAGTTTCAGAGAAGGTTCCAATTTTCTTTTATAGAGAGAGTTTCCATATATGAAAGTTCCCTGTGCCAATTTAGTCACTATCTATATACCCCTGTGAAAATATATGTGTGTGAATATATTTGTGCAGGTGTTTAAAATATCCCTGCATGTATATACATACATACACAATATGTACATGTATACCTCTGCATATACATAGTCATTGTGTTGCTGAGATTAGGGAGCATTTAGAATGATTTGCCTTTGTACATATTCTCTATGTGTGTGAATGTGGTGTGTGTGTGTGTGTGTGTGTGTGTGTGTGTATGTGTGTATGTTTTTAACTTGGACTCAAAGAGCTAAGGACATTTAAGGTCCAAATAGCCTATCAATATTTAGGAATGAGCAATAAAGTGGCAGAACTACTGGATATGTAAACTCAAAGAGATCTTAGCATTTATTTCACCTAAGTCTCTTTCACCCAGCACTCTGTTTAACAAAGAAACAGACTCAAAGCCACACAGGTAGTAAATGGAATATTTCAAACACAATATTTTGACTCTAAGTTCAAACCTCTTCTCATTACCTTGGTCAGAGATTGCCTTGGAAAACATCTGAGCCTTTCACATTCATTGAGACATTTTCCTTCATTCATCTTGCTTCATGTCCCTCATAACCTTGGTAATCTATGGAATAGTTTAAATTTAAAAATGTGTTGAGGGAAGGAGGGAAGTCAATGCATTCATGTTATATAACTTTTATAAAAGGATTAGCTGTACTGAGGACATGCAGCTGTTCTTTCCATAAGCCTATTTAGAGAATCTGCTGACAATGGTGAGGTTTGGGTTGCATCAGATGAAATCCTAGCATTCCCTTTTCCCTAACTTATACAGATTGCAGACCTTTTGCATTTTATAGGGGAATTTAGCAGTGGTAACCAAACAGCAGTGACTATTGCAATAAATTAAATAACTAATTCTGCAGTCAAACCACAGAATTGAAAGGAGCAGCAAAAGGTCATCTAATCCAACTCCCTGTTTATAGGATGAGGAAATTATCATTTAAGACCCAAAGGATCTAGTAATGATTGCTGCTGTTTGAGGTTTAAAGATGTATTCAAGGGATCTAGGAAATCAACTAGTCTATTCCCTTAAATCTTGAGGTACAAAAATGGTAACATGCCTAAAGTCCATGCAGGTACCAAGGATCAGACCTTGGGTTTGATTCCAAGTCCACTGCCTCCTAATGCATCCCTCTTTCCACTGTAGGACATAGTGTACATCTGATGATGTATAATGTCCTTAACATGTTGTGACATGTATGTATCATCAGTTGTGTAAAAAGTACATTTTTATAGTGCCAAGTTTTGTTACAAAGTCACAAGAAGTTGCAAGTATGGGTTACAACTCCGTAGAAGCAAACCTGTTTTCTCTGCATGAAGCTACAGGTTGAGGTCTTGGGGTTTGAGTATATGAGAAGGAGGTACATGGTGTAGTGGACTGAGGGAGTAAGAGGGAAGGAATCTCAGTTTGAGTTTCAGTTCTTCTGCTAGATAGCTTTGGGGGATTACAGATACAAAAAGGATTGATTATTTGGTTGCTTTGGCTAACTTTATGTTCCAGTATCATCAGGTATTATTACATTATATTTTGTTTGGTCTCTCTGTAAAATACATATGTTTTTGTATAATGGTGGCTTTTGAGGGTCCACTTGGCTGTAGCAAAGTCCCTGAAATGCCCTACTTTTTGACATCTGTAAATGTTTTCCATACTCAATATGATTGGGGCATCTTTTACAAGAAGCCTTTCCTGATGCACCCAGTTTATTACCCTCTCTGCCCTTCCAAAATAACTGTTTTAATGTAGATATGCATACAAAAACACATGCATGCACATATATGTATGTGAGTGCATGTATGTAGATGAATATGTGTATATGTATACATGTGAAGTTTCGTGTGGATATACATGTAGAGATATATACATATATACATCTACTGTGTGTCTACACATATACTGGAAAACCTTTTATATACATATGTGTGTTGTGTCTGTGTATATGCACACACACACACACACACACACACACACACATATATATACATTTATCACTTTAGTCAATGAAAGATAGGCAAGAGTGACAGCAAAGAGTGAATATTTTTAATTAATTAATTTATTTTTAGTTTACGACGTTCAGTTCCACAAGTTTTTGACCATTAAATTTTCTACCACTCCATTTCCTCCCCCCTCCCCAAGACAGCATGCCATCTGATATAGGCTATATGTATACATTCATATTAAACGTTTTCACATTAGCCTTGTTATAAAAAAAGAACTGTAACCAATGGAATGAACCATGAGAAAGAAGAAACAAAGTAAAACTAAAAAGAGAGAGACAGCAAATAGTACGCTTCAATCTGTATTCAGATGCAATAATTCTTTCTCTGGATGTGTATAACATTTTCCATCATGAATCTTTGGGAATTGTCTTAGAGCTTTGCATTGCTGAGAAGAGCCAAGTCTATCAAAGTTAGTCATTGCTCAGTATGGCTTTAATGTTCTTTAATGTCTTTAATGTTCTCCTGGTTCTGCTTGCAAAGAGTGAATATTCTTAATGAGGTTTAAAAGAGTCTTTATTCTATTATCCTGCCTTTAGAAGTAATGGGTTTTCCCTCACTGGAAATCTCTAAATAAATGCTGGATGTGCTGCAAGGTGTGTTGTATTGTAGTTATTTGTTAGGCTATAGTTTTCTCTCTACTATCAGGTATAAAGGCATTGTAGTTTGCCCACAGTGATATATGTAGCATAAGATGGATTTGAACCCAAATCTTCCTCAGTCCAAACTCACTGTTTTTCTACCAAACCATGCTGTTGTTTCTATTGAGAAATGAGACTTGAAGGCTTTGAGTGGAATGGATCTCCAATGGCTTTAACTCCTAATACCTTATATATTAAAACAATTATCATATAAATGCCACTCCTACAACTACAACTATGACCACAACTATGACTGTGACTATGGCTATGATTACTACTACTACTGCTGCTGCTGCTACTACTACTGCTACTACTGCTACTACTACTACTACTACTACTACTACTACTACTACTACTACTACTACTACTACTAATTACTACTACTGTACTACTAGAAAAGGAGAAGCTATTGATCAGCCATGGTTACTTGTAGTGTAGATATGTATATGGGGAGAGGGGAGAGGATTAGGATGTCCATAAGCCAGGAAAGTAATTAAAGGGGTATGCAAATGGAAGATCAGAACTAAGGCAGCAGATAGCAGAACAGGAGTGCATGAATTGGTTGGAAATAAGGTGTTAGAATAGGCAAAATGCATGCAGAATGATATTTATTAAGTCTTATGCTGTCAAAGAGAAAAAAAAGAAAATTGATGTATTACAATATTTACTCCTATGTGACTTAGATAATTCACTTCTTTCCCAATAATGAAATGATGGTTTGCAGCAGTTAAGTTCTAAGATCCCTTTTACCTCCCCATTCCTCTCTTTGCTTCCTCTTTATTACAAGTTAAAATATGTCATCAAAGATCCTATTTGCATCTTAAAGGAACTGGCAATGTCTGGTGACTGGTTAAAGCCAAATCAAGTCACTGGTAAGGAAATCTACCGTAGAAGTGAGAGCAGCATTTCCTCAAGTCCCTCAAATCCTCTGAGAGATAAACCCAGCCCTATTTGGGTCCCCTGTTTAGGCTGACTAGTGGTTGTGTCTATTTCACATCCCAACCTAAAAGGCTCTCCCAGAAGACAGAACTGGAATTTATAACTAGAACTTACATTTCAGCTTCATGTGAGGAAAACCAATCAACCAACCCACAAATGAAGAAAAAAAAACATTTAAAATATTTAGAGTATAAAATACTTAGTTTCAAATCCTGTCTTTACATATAATGTTTGTATAATTCTAGGCAGTTCTCTTAAGACTATGATGTACAGCATTAGTAGAAAAAATTTCCCTTGTCCAGTAGTTCCCTATACCAGTGAGATCACTGGTCTAGTCCCTATCTCTTGTGCCTTGCACATAGTAGGTGTTAACAAATGCTTGTTGGAATGAATTGGATTAGATCGTGATCAATATATGTGTGAGTAAATAGCATCACCACATTTCTCCTTTTGGAAAAGAATATATTTCTTTCAGGACCTATGAGCTTCTTATCCTGGTGCATTTTTCAGCTATGATGACCCCTTTCTCATATTCTTCCTGAAGTCTATACTTTTGGAGAGGAGCACAGGGTCATCAACCTCTGCTTCAGAATCTCTGGACTTTGACAACATTTAACAGGAGGTACCTTCCTTGACACTCCACCCCAGATTTTTAGTTCTTTTTGTATGTTGTCTTCCCTGAATAGAATATAAGATCCTGGGTCGAGGGGAGATTGCCTTTCTTTATATTTGTATGCACAGAACTTAGCAGAGTGCCTGGAACAGAGTAAGGGCTTAATAAATGCTTGCTGCCTTGCCTTCTATTTTTATACTATAACTATCATAAATTTGTTCAAAGAAGAGCTGGGACTTTGTGGTGAATCTCTTAGTCTTATTTCCATCTTCTGAGGTTCTGGTCCTTTTCACCCTTCTATTCTCAGAAAGACCCTAAAGTAAAATTGAATGAATACACAGGGTGAGAACAACATGTTCATACTTGTCCTTGGTGACTGTCTTCTGATTTGATCCTTACTTATAGCTTGAAGAACTGCTGAAAGCTTGGGTTGGAGCAGTTCCCAGCATATGCTGATATAAATCTACATGTTTGTGGTGTGCTCTTCTTGAGTTTTGGTGGAACAGTGTTAACATGAACAGAGTGGTTGGCTGGCAGCACAGGATGAATTGAACTTGACCCTATAGTCCCCACATCAGAGCCTTCATTTGCCATGCCACACTCAAATGACACTTTAGAAGGCAAACTAGGTCATTGTCTTAACAAAAACCACTGGTTGTTTCCTGGTGGGGATGGAATATTCAATGGGAGGATCTATTTGGGGTCATCTTCTTGCTCAGACTGGCCCTGCCTAGGATTTCTTCTGGCATGTGACTTGAGCATTGTCTAGACACACAGATCATTGTCACAGCTTTGTTTGAACTGGCCAGTGACTTCAAACAATTGGGTAGTGACTGGCCAATTCATTCATATGGTCTTACTAGTTTGAATGCATCTGTGCCCTCCTGAAAAGCATTCATTCCTTCCCAATTGTCTGAATGGTAAAGTTCAAAAGTATCTAGGTGGGGGGTGGCTAGGTGGTGCAGAGAATAGAGCACTGACCCTGGAGTCAGGAGGACGTGAGTTCAAATCCGGCCTCAGACACAAAAACTAGCCGTGTGACTTTGAGCAAGTCACTTAACCCCAATTGCCCTCCAAAAAGCAAAAAAAAAAAAAAGTATCTAGGTGGACATTAAAAGACTAATCAAGTAACAGAATCTCAGTGATGGAAGAAATCTCCAAGGCTATGTGATCTAATAGGTGCTTGAGCAGATAGGTAAGTCCTCAAGTCATTGTTATTCAGTCTCTTTAAAGCCCTTAAGTGAGAGGGATTCCACTAGTTCAGTCACTACCCATTATATTTTTAGATAGCGCTATTTGGAAGGTTTTTGTTTGTTTTATTTTCCCTTAAACTAACTCTAAATTTACCTGTTTCTAACCTCTCCCCATTGTTCTTAGTTCTTCTTTCTGGTACCAAGTAAGAGATATCTCTTTAGCATGGAGACTGTTCAAATCCTCAAAGACAGATACATATCCTTCCTAATTCTCCCCTTCTCTAGATTAAATACTCCCAGGGTCTTCAAACCAGGTCCATAGAATATGTTCACTGGTCTACTTACTGTTATCACTCACTCCTAGAGACACTCCATTTGGTCAATGCTATTCTCGAAAGATGATTTCTATAACTCAACATTATGCTTCACAATCTGAACACGACAATTGCATTATCACCTCCTTTATCCTGGACAATTACTTTCTTAGCAGAGCCTAAGACTACTTTTGTTGGCTCCCACATCACATCTTCATATTGATCCATTAAAATATTTTTTTCTGGGGAAAAAACAAGTTTTCTAACCACAACTCTCCCATCTCATATTTCTGAAGTCAAATTTTTTAACTCAAATGTAAGATTTTAGATTTATCACTATTAAATTTCCTCTCATTTGATTAACCTAACAGTGTAGCCAGAAATCCTGACTTTGTCAATCAAAATGTTTGGGATGAAAAATACCCTTCATCCTTAATTTAGTGATAAAATAAACACAGAGATCTCTTAGAATAAGAACAGGAGTCTATTCTCTTCCTTGGGAGAAGAGGGTGGTCTTCCCCATGACTTGTCATGGAGAAGAGGCAAGTTACAAAAGACAGTGCAGGTATTTATAACTTAACTTAGTCAAGTCCCTTCCCCGACTGTTTCCTCTCTCATTGGTGGAGAGGCATACTTCACCAAATTCTTCCCCAACTGGGACAGTAAGAAAAGAGGGGGGAGGGTCCCACCAAGGTGGGAAAATAGACAAAGTAAGATAAAAGTGATTGAAAGCAGCAATGGAGGAGGAGGGAGGAAGGAAAGGTTAACACCCCCAAATTGAGAAATTTTCACTCATCCCATACATAAATGTTCAATGCTTTTGCCAGCTTTACGTCATTTCTGAAATTGGTAAACATGCCATTTTTCAAGTCTCTGATAAAAATGTTAAACAGTGCCAAGGCAATCAGGTCATTGAACACCAAATAATTCCTGAAGATGGTTTGTTTAGCTTCAGTCCTACTACTCCTGGGCAGTAGGCAGCTAAAGTGAAGACACAGCTGATTTAAGGGATATGACTCCAACTGATTGGTGAATGTCATAATCAACCTTGAAGAATTGTCAGCTGTAAGGACAGATAAATTGTACAGTGGATAGAGTGCTGGCCCTGGGGTCAGAAGGACCTGAATTCAAATCCACCCTCAGACATGTACTAACTTTGGGACACTGGGCAAGTCACTTATTTCTGTTTTCCACAGTTTCATCATCTGTAAAATGAGCCAGAGAAGGAAATGGCAAACTACTTCAGTATCTTTGTAAGCAAAGCACAAACAGGGTCACACAGAATCAGACACAACTAATTTAAAAAACAAGAGCAAGGACTAGAAAAAAAAACATGATAAATATTGTGTAAGAGCTACAAAGTCCCCCAAAATTGAAATATTGTATCTGATTGATGGATATTGAATGGAAGTAAAAATTATGGAGGAGATAACATTTGAAACTGTTGTAGGATAGGTGGAATTTCAGTTGGTGAAGATGTAAAAGAGAGCTTTCCATGCATAGGAAACAAAGTAAACAAAGGCATAGAGGTGGAAAAGCATGGGGCATGTTTGGGTAAAAGTAAGATGTCTGGTTTGATTTTAATGTAGGAAAAATAAAGAAGAGACATAAGGTAGGAAGGGTGCTCTCACAAAGAAGTTCAAATGCCAGTTTAAGGAGTTTGGACTTTATTATTTAGGCAGTGTGGCATCATTGAAAGCATTTGAGCAAATAAGCAGCAAGATCACAGGGCAATGCTTTAAGATAATAGATCTGACAGTAGTGAGTAGGATGATTTAGCAGTATGAGGAGAAGGCAGGGCAGAGAGTCTAGATGAGAAACAATATATAGAATATTTGGGGTTTAGTTATATTCTAGATCAAGCACTTGATCAAACTCAAATTCTAGAACGTGGCCTACAAAGTTTATTCCAGTTTAGAGATTATATGATTCAATGGGGAAAGGTTCAGGGAATGAAATGATTAATCTGAAATCACATCTGATGAATATAATTCAATGACTTTTTTCCTTACATTTTTCCTTCCTTCTTTTCTTTTTTCTTCCCTTCCTTTTTGTTTTTTTCTTTCTGCTTCTTTCTTTTTCTTTTCCTTCCTCCCTTCCTTCTTTCCTTCCTTCCTCCCTTCCTTCCTTCCTTCCTTTCTTCCTTCCTTCCTTCCTTCCTTCCTTCCTTCCTTCCTTCCTTCCTTCCTTCCTTCCTTCTTTCCTTCCTTCCTTCCTTCCTTCTTTCCTTCCTTTCTGCCTTCTTTTTCTCTCTTTCTTTCTTCTTTCTTTCCTTCTTACTTTTCTCAACAACTTATTTTTGCTGCTTTGTTCTGAATGCCTATCACAAGAGTGAGGGATAAGTGAAAATAGACCAAGGCTTTCTAGTTTCCATTAAAAGCTGCCACTGAATGAAAGCATCAGCTGCACCAGATTGGGCAGGCTAAGCCTGTCATCTTTAGCCCAGTGAATCCAAACCTGGCCAAGAAGTACACCCCATGAATAGTGGTGACTCAGCTCCAACAGGTGCCTGATGGCTGAGCCAACCTCACAGCCTGTTCCATTGGACTGAAGCAACAGTACATTCCTGAAGGGATGCAAATGGCCGGCAATGAATGAGAGCTCTGTATGTCCTCACAAAATAGCAGGAGTTGGGGGAAGGGAGTGGGTGGATGGAAGGAGAGAGTGTGAAAGGAGATCTTAGATATATCCAGGCATAGCCCCAATGTCCCAAAAGATGAGCCAGTCAAAGCTAAATGCAGGTTTTCTCCTACTAGGGACAAGCCTTGTGATTCATTATTTATGCAGGTCTCCCAAACACTGTCATGTTCTCAGTAAAAAAAAAATCACTTGTACTTATCTAGTGCTGTTATTTAAAACCAAAATATGTTTCCAAATTTTATGATTCATGAAGATAGGAACCAGTAATATCCTTTCCATTTTATAGATGAAGAAACTGAGGCTCTTTTTCAGGTTAATGACAAATTAGTAGCAAAGCTGAATTAAGACCCAGATCCTCCCAGTCTAAACTTTAGCCTTTTTCTAATCTGCAATTCTGATCATGTATATTTAATTTATTTATAACTCCCATGGTATTCAGAATGCAGAGTCATATATTAAATGGTAAATAGCACCAGAAGGCAATTAATTTGACGAGCAGTTTGCTGTCCTCAACATAGTTCAGGGATGGATTAGCCAAGAGGACATGAGAGAGGTTCCCAGTGGCTTACTAAGGAACCTGCATGTTTCCAATGGAATTGGTGCATCAGAAATCAGCTTATCAACTTGGTAACCTGAGAATGTACTGGCCCTGTTCTGTAGGGATTTTCAAACCCTAAAGCTCTATGAACATTCCAATTTCAATAATTTGTCTCATGCTATTAACATTATGAGGGAGTACATCCCCCATCCTAAGTTCTACCTTTCCTTAAAGGCTCTTTTCACTCATTTAACTGCAAGATGGTTTCTCTCCTATTAGACTGTGAGGTCCTTGAGAGCAAGGATTAGCTTTTGTCTTTCTTTAGCTCCTCATTGCTAAACACAGTGCCAGGTAGACAGCTGGGACTTAATAAATGTTCATTGATTGACTTGATAGAGCTTTGGAAGACTTAGAGTCCAAATCTGGTAACAGCTACTTATGAGTTCCATGACCTGGGTGGGCCACTTGACATTTCTTAGCTTTATTTTCCTCATCTGTAAGCACAGAGCTTAGCACGTGATTCATCCTTTATTGATGCTTGTATTTTCTGTTGTTACTAAAGAACACCATGATGAAAAATAATATAATGATGGCGCTGACTAGGATGAAAAGATGGTCATCACTGAGAGCTGGAAGGATCCTTCAAGTTCATTCAGTTTAATTCTCTTATTTTAAAAGCAGATATTATGTTTCACGTATTCTGTCTCCTCCCTCTTGACATCACAAGACCCAGTATTCACTGGGAGAAAATGTGCTCACTTTATTTTGTGTTCTAGCAAGATAGTGTTTTTAGCAACATCTCTTAAAGCTCTGACAGGTGAATAGAATCATATTTCTTTCTCCATTCTGATACTGATATAGGGATCAGTCAGTCAACTGGTGTTTATTTAACAAGCGTCATAAACTCAGGCACAGTTGGCAACACAACTTTTTACGGTTCTTTTAAAATTATTGAAACTTAATAACTAATATTTATATAGGACCTGCTATGTATGTGTCAGGCCTAGTTCTAAGCCCTGTATAATTATTATTTCATTTGATCTTCAGAACCTTGGGAGGTAATTATTATGCTCATTTTCCAGATGAAGAAACTGAGGCAGAAAGAGGTTGAGTGACTTATACAGGGTTATAGAGTTCAGGCTGAGTATGAACTCAGGTCTTCCTTACTCCAGGCCTGACATTCTATCTACTGCACCACATAACTGCCTCATTCAATTCAACAACTCTGTGAACTAAGAGCTACAATTACTTTTTTTCCCCTCTCATTTTGCAAATGAGGAAACTAAGGCTGAGCGAAATTAAGGTTCTTACCCAAGCTAACACAGGCAGCATCTGAAGTCACATTCATATCCAGGTCTCCCTGACCAAAAAAAAAATCCATACAATCTACTCTGTAGTATCTACTATAGTGCACAGTACCACTTATTTTTTTTCACATGCTTCATGCTTAGAGACTCCATCCTTTTGCAGAGAATTACTTAGAAAAGAGCAGCGCTGCCTGAGCTGGATGTTATATTTCTTTTGAAATAATGTATCAAAATTTCTCCCAACAGCACACACCATTGGCATTTTCAGAGTGCCATTATAAGTGTCATTGTATATCCCATAAAATAGAAAATATTTCAAAAAGAAAGAAAAGAATATAAAATAAACAAAATCTATCAAAATATTGAATTCATTCAAAAAAAGTATGCCATGTAGCACTTCCATAGATCTACCTCTGCAAAGACAAGGGATGGGAGTCTTTTAATAGCTCTTCTTTGGGGTTATCATCTTTGTAATTCTGTGATATTCATTTTTTTTATTGTTCTATTCTATTGTATAGTTGTAGTCATTGGGTATATATAGATAAAGATATAGATATATAAGAATTGATTCAACTTCACACTGCATCAGAGTGTATAAATCTTTCCAAGGTTCTCTGTAATCATTATATTCACCCTTTCCTACAGTGCAGCAATATTCTAGCATGTTTGTATATCACTATTTGTTTAATTCAATGTACCTCTATTGTATTTATAATTCTTTTCTTTCACAAAAAGTGCTGGTATAAATATTTAGGTATATGTTGAAACTTTCTTCTTTTTTCAAAATTTATTTATTTTTAGTTTTCAAAATTCATCTCAATAAATTTGAAATTTTCTCCCTATCCCTCCTCTCCTCCCTCCCCAAGATAGCATGCAATCTGATATAGGCTGTACATATATCTTCCTATCAAACATATTTTCACATTAGACATGTTGTATAAAAGAATTATAACAAATGGTAGGAACCATGAGAAAGAAAAAAAATAAAATAAAATGAAGAAAATAGTCTGCTTCACTCTGCATTCAGACTTGATAGTTCTTTCTCTGAATGTGGATGGCCTTTTCCATCATTAGTCCTTTGTAACTGTTTTAGGTCTTTGCATTTCTGAGAATGGCTAAGTCTATCAAAATCAATCATCACACACTGTGGCTGTTACCGTACACAATGTTCTCCTGGTTCTGCTCACTTCACTCAGCAACAGTTCACATAAATCTTTCCAGATTTTTCTGAAGTCTACCTGTTCATCATTTCTTCTATTACAATAGTATTCCACTACATTTATATACCACAACTTGTTCAGTCATTATCTCGTTGATGGGCATACCCTCGGTTTCCAGTTCTTGGCCACCACAAATAGAGCTACTATAAATATTTTTGTACAGGTGGTTGCTTTCCCCATTTTTATGAGCTCTTTGGGATACAGCCCTAGAAGTACTACTGCCGGGTCAAAGGTTATGCATATTTTTTCCTTTTTTTAAATTAAATTATTTACTTTCAGTTTTCAGCCATTATTCCCATAAGTTTTAAATTTTCTTCCCTTCCCTGCCTCCCCTCTTCCTGTAAAGTCAAGCATGAGCAGCTTTCCAGAGGATTGCTGCTATGAACAGCTTAAAAGGTTCTAATTACACAGTAAACTCTATTTATTCAGTAATAAACTAAGACAAAACATTCAAAGAATATCAAAGTACAAAATTCACAATGTTACAACTTATCACTAAAATAGCCACATAGTTTTCACCAAAGTGGTCACATAGTTTTTAGCAAAAGATAACATTCATTTAGTCAATCACAAAGTCCTTAATTCAGTCACAAAGCACAAAAGTCAAAGTACTCCACTCATGGGGTGCAATTAAGAAACAATATCATCAGTCACTACTCAGTACCCTCTTAAGGGATAGTAGAAAGTACAAAGGCCATCCACCCCTAGGCCATGAGTAAGTTACAATTTCATCAGTCAGGATTAAATACCCAAAGAGAGGTCTTTTTGTCTTGACTATAGGCAGGCTCTCAGCTTCCATGGTTCCCCTTCCATGGTCCTAGCTACTGTCTAAATCTATCCAAATTCCAGGTGAGTTCAAAGGCAAACAGCTCCCAGTTCATTGCCCAGCTCTCCATGCAGTTCCCATTCCATATTGAAGCCCACATTGTCTAGTCCACCTCAAGTCCTTATCCAAATACCAGGAAAGTTTCAACCCTGTTAAATCCCTTCCTGTTACAACACTGTGGGATTCACAAGTTATGGATCGTAATACTTGTTAACAATCACACTTGAAACAAGGGTCTAAGTGCTTGCCAATACAAGGGGATCTTCAAATTACATTACTTTTACACTTCCCCAAGATGGATTGCAATCTGATATGGATTCCACACATACAAAAACTGCTCTGAGTATAAGCCTAATAGTAAATCAAAGTGTATGTGAATTTTTGACACTTTTCATGATTCCAAGTTGCCGTCCAAAACGATTATCCTAATTCATAGCTCCAGCAACAATACACTTGTCTGCTTATCTTCCCACAACCCATCAAACTTTAACTATCACCATCTTTTGTAATCTTTGACAATTTGCTGGATGTCAGATGAAACCTCAGGGTTGTATAGATTCCTCTTATCGTTTGTGATCAGGAGCACTTACTCTTATGGTTGTTAATAGGTTATAGTCCTTTTGAAAAACTAATTCATGTCTTTTGTGAGTTACATCCTTTTTGTCAGTGCCACTGTCTCATTGTAAAGATCATTGAGTTCCTCTTTAGAAAAGTGTCCTATTCATGTTACTGTAAAAGAAGAGAATAGCACAGAATTTCAGAGTAGGGAGGGATTTCAGAGACCATCTTCACAAATGGATATCTAAACTAGAATCTCCTCTAAAAGATTTTGGACTATTGGTTATCCAGCCCTGCTCTAAAGGTTTCTAGTACTAAGCTTCAGGCTACTTCCCTGGGAATTTCATTTCATGGTGAATTCCTTGAGAGCAGTGATGATCTTACTTAGCAGAATGATGATGATGATGATGATGATGATGATGATGATGATAGCTAACATTTATTTAGTTTACTATGTACTAGGCAATGTGATAACTAAGTACTTTCCAACAATTGTCTCATTTGATCGCAATCCAGGAAAGTAAACATTATTATTATCTTTATTTTACAGGTGAAGAAACTGAGGAAAACTGAAACTAAGTGACTTGTCCATGGTCACACAGATTGAAAGTGTCAGAGCTTTCATGATCTTGAGTCTTCATGCCTTCAGCTCTGTCACTTCATTCACTGTGCTTTGTGTACAGTATGAGCTTAAAAAAATATTTCTGGGGCAATTCTAATTTACCTTAACCTTCCCTTAATGGCTAAAGGAATTTACCTTAACCATTGAATCTCTGCGTAAACTCTGTCTGGGACCTTCAGACAGGTGCAATATAAGTGAAATATTACTAGTTTTATAGGATTTAGTTTCAGAAGGAACCTGAAAGGTCATATAGCCAAATCCTCTCATCTTGTAAAAACATAGTCCCATGAGGAGAAATGACTTGTTCAGCTGCAATTTTCTCTATTCTCCCACCCCCTTCTTAATTCTTTTTTTTTTTTGCTTTTTGGAGGGCAATTGGGTTTAAATGACTTGCTCAAAGTCGCACAGTTAGTAAACATGTCAAGTGTCTGAGGCCATATCTTGACTTCAGACCCACTTGGATTATCGAATAGTTAATGACTTTTTAGGTAGACTTATCTCCCTGAATTCAAAACTAGACTCAGACACTTTCTCATTCTGCAACCCCGAGCAAGTTGCTTAACCCTATTTGCTTCAGTTTCCTCATCTGTAAATTGAACTGGGTCATACAGTTCCTGACTACAGGGCC
>CM053594.1:85453568-85470003 GCA_028646575.1 Pseudocheirus occidentalis
TAAACACTGGCCTTCTCCCAAGTCAAAAGGGGAGTGTCTCAGCCAATAGCATTCTTCCACTTCAACAGGGGAATTCACACCTTCCAGACAAGGCTCACACCTTCCAGACAGAGCTCACACCTTCCATACTTAGCCCTAAATATCCAACAAATTGATTACCAGTACAGGTCCCAGAGCTCATCTAGTCCAATCTTAATTTACAAATAAGGAAACTTCTGTCTAAGAAGAGAAGTGACTTGTTAATTTCAAATTAGTCATATAACTAATATAGCTCTATGCATTAAGAAGACCTGAATTCAAGTCATGCCTTAGAAATTTGCTGAACGACATTATGAAATGACCACCTTTGATAAACTTAAGTCTTTTCAACAATACAATGACCCAAGACAATTCTAAAAGGCAGGAAATGCTAACCACATACAGAGAAAGAACTACGGAGTCTGAATACAGATCAAAGTACACTATTTTCTCTTTTTTTGTTTTTTTCTTGCCCATAGTTTTTCTCTTTTGTTCTGATTCTTCTTTCACAACATGACTAGTGTGAAAATCTGTTTAATATGATTGTACACATATAGTCTATATCCGATTGCTTGTTTTCTTGGGGAGGGGAAAAGAGAGGGAGAGAAAAAGAAAATTAGAACTCAAAATCTAATAAAAGTGAATGTTGAAAATTATTTTCACA
The DNA here is from genome assembly GCA_028646575.1 of Pseudocheirus occidentalis. NCBI lineage: Eukaryota > Metazoa > Chordata > Mammalia > Diprotodontia > Pseudocheiridae > Pseudocheirus > Pseudocheirus occidentalis. The sequence continues at coordinate 85,454,251 of CM053594.1, forward strand.
TGTAATTGGAAAAAATAAAATACTCTAAAGTGGAAAAATAAATAAATCTGAAAAAAAGAAATTTGCTGTAAGCATAACCTTGTACAAAGCAGGTATTTAACCTAAGTCTCACTTTTTTCATCTGTAAAATGGGCATAAACATAGCCTCTATCTCAACAAGTTAATTTTAAGATCAAACAAGATAATGTTACGTCAAGCACTTGATACAGATTGAAATAAATGTGAGTTACTATTATCAGAGCAAGAATTTGAACTCAGGTTTTCTGAAACTAACTCCAATGCCTTTCCCACTATATGTTTCCTTGTAATTATTTCACCCACATAACACTTTCTCTATGAAAAAACAGTAGGGAAAGTAATGGACCAGTTCAAAATTTAAGTCGGGATTATTCATACACCTAGCTAAGAAAGAAGACACTTAAAGTCATGGAACAGGAATGTGTTGTTCACTGTAGCCAAGATACTTTTCTTCATTTGAGTCCAGAGGAGTAAAAGCAAGTGTTTATTTCATCTGCTCCTCAGTCACCAGGCAGGACAGACTGCTGGGGAGGTCCAAAAGGGCCTTGGCTTAGCCAGGAGCAACACGGATGGGCAGAGAAGACTGCCTCCAACTCAGTGTGATTTCATGGGGAAGGCTCCAATGCCCAAATAAATACTGACTAACTCACTCTGGATGTTCCCAATAGACCTGAAATGCAGCTGTTACTTAGAACTTTCCATTAAACTAAAGCTTTGAGTCTTGTTAGAGTAAAAAAACCCCTTGGAAGAGGCTGTGTTATATGCTATTATTGGTCATTTACATGTGAATTTGGATGAGTTTAAGAAATACTTTATTGAAAGTGTGTTTTGGTAGAGGAATGAAAGATGCCACTTATTCAGATGGTGGGGGCGGATCATCCCTAAGGAAGCTGGCAAGAAGATGGGGGCGGAGGAGGAAGAATAGGTACATAGAGAGCAATAGAACAGCAATCAGGACTTTAGCTTGGTGTGGCTCAGTGAGACAGTGGATAGAGTTTGGGACTTTGAGTCAAGAAGGTCTGAGTTCAAATTCCACTTCAGTCACTTCCTGTATGGCCCTGAGCTAATCACTTACCTTGTGTCAGCCTCAGTCTCCTCATCTGTTAAAATGAATGAGTTGGATTCATTGGTGTCTAAGGTCCCTTCTAGTTCTAAATATGGCATAGCATAATACTACAGTGTGTGAGAATTATGCTAGGAGGGGACAAAGAGAAATATAAAGGTGCAATAAACACAGACTCTGTGTTCAAGGGACTCATAGACTACCAAACAAGACAGAGAAAGGAGGGGGAAGGAGAAGAGACAGACAGACAGACAGACACAGAGAGAGACAGAGACAGAGATAGAAAAAGAGAGACAGAAACAGAAACAGAGAGACAGAGAAAAAAGAGCATTGCAAATTTAAGTCACCTAGTCCAAACCCATCATTTTCCAGGTGAGGAAATTTGGTCCCAAGAGGGTGAGGTGCTTTGCCTGAGCTCACCTAGGTAGTATATGATGGACCCAGTACTCAAACCCAGGACATTGTCTCTAGTAAAGGGAGCTGGGACAATTGACAGAAAATAAGAATCACTATTTACAAATTTTACTGAGGGTGGACCCTTCCTTTCTTGTGTGCGGACATAACTGATAAAGGGCCCTCTGTATCCCAAGTCAATTTGGGAAGGATTTCTGAAGGGAGCAATTATTGGTCAACAGTTTCCTCTAATGATTCTTTTTCTGATTTAACATGTGAATAAGCTGGACTTGGGTGACAGACCTTCAATAATACTTGATTCTGTGAGTTAAGACATTTATTAAGCATCTACTATGTATTCTACCCTATTGAGAATAAAACAAAAAAGACATGCCTCACCCGTGGAATCTAGTCAGTTATAATGTCCTCGGGGCCAAATGACATTCATAGGATTTCAGAGTTGGACAGCACCTCAGAAGGCATTTAGTATAACCCACGTCTGAAAAAAGGATCCAGTCTACCACATTCCCAACAAAGGGATGATCTTTATTTTGTTTCAAGAGCTTAAATTTAGGAGGAGTCACTGCCTTCTTAAGAAACATATTCTACTATTGGATAGTTCTTACTATTAGAAAGGCTTCCTCCCTACCCTAACCCACTCACCCACCCACCTCTCACCCTTATATAAACTCTACAATTACCTCTGTGCTTCTTCCAACCCTCACAACATTCTTCCCTCTAGGGCTAAGAAGAAAAAGTTCAGTCTCTCTTCTACTTTTAATTCAATTGAGATATCTGACATGAACATGAGGTGGACTGGTTAAATAGTGAACATAAGAAATTAACATTGGATAACCTTCATGGCTCACAATATCAAGAGATATAGAGGAAGACATTCAGTTCATTGGACAGAGCACACAGTGGAAGATTTTCAGGACATGAGCAAGAGTGGCACAGGATGGGAGAGGGCATGGATAGGTCATAATCTGCATAACAGGAAGGAAGACCTGTATTAATGTTATCAAATGTAGATTGTAGGATGCCAAGATCACAGGTCTATAGGTGGAAGTGACTTCAGAGGTCATTTGAACCAAACTCTCTATAGTACAGATGAAAAAACTGTGCACAGGCAGTTAAGAGATTCTCCCAAAGTCACAAGGGTAGCAAGAAAGTTTGGCAAGAAGTTTGCCACAGTTTGGCAAGAAAGACACAAAAATATAGGTTTATGGATTTGGAGGTGGAAGGGATCTTACAGGTAAACTAGTCAGAGGTGGGCTACGAACCTCAGTCTTTGCCTGAATTTTTTTTTAATTTTGTACCCAACAAACCAACCAATGCTGATTAAGCATCAACCATAAGCAAGGCATTTGCCAGGCAATGGGGCTACAAAGAAAAAAAAAATGGAAAACAGTCTGTGTTCTCACATAGCTTCAATCCTAGCAAGAAGTTAGAGAACAATACCAAAATGTGTAGGGCCTTAACATGTATGGAAAAGACCATGCTATAGGAAGTCAGAGAAAAGAAAAATCATTGTAGACTAAAGTAGTTAGGGAAGACTTGGTGGGGGGAACAATTTAAGCTGAGCCCTGAAGGATGACAAGAGTTCAAATTACTAGGGATTGTATGGAAGGGCACTAGAACCAAATTTCTGCCTGAAGTCTAAAAAACATATACATTAATGCCATTTTACTATGGGCAAGAAAGAACATTCTATTTCTGACTCCTATCAGCTCACAAGAGAGGCAATTGCTTTTTTCAATCAAACCTTACATATATAATTATTAAGCAGTCATTACTCATATAGGGAGATGGTCGAATCTAACTTCTCTGACGGATGTTTGGATGAAGTTTGAGAGGACATAGCTTTAGACCAGATACTCCAGCTTCTTTCCACCTTCAAAAATTTAATTACATGGATTCTTTTACACCATGATTCTAAAGTCTAGCATAGTGCACTTCCCAAGATAAAAACTTTAAAATTGTTGAATGAGTAATGTGGAAATATACATAAGAAACATTCAAATATATACATATATAAATTAAACACAAGACAAATTTCTTTCCTGACTGTAGTTTGTTTCATCCTTTTCTTTTAGGTTAATGTTTCTCTGGATATCAGATAGCATCTACATATGGAGGATTGAGTTGTTTTTGTTTAAGATTCTATTCAGTTAGACATAATAGTTTAATAACTTTTCCTTCTAACAATGTGTGAAATTTTAAGATGGAATAAGTAACTAATTAGTTTTCAAAACAATCTTAAAGGAAATCATATAGCCCACTGACACATTCACATTCTGAGAAGCTGGTTGGGTTTATAATCTATCCCAATATAACCCATCTTTCTTGTGAAAGCTCGTGCCCAGCCTCCCTCCAGGCACTCTGCAAACATTGCCATGCAACCAGCTTCCTTGCCACAGTAGTGCCATTAGCTACTACACTCCACACAAGTGGTGGAGATTATAGTTCCCAAGAAACTATAACAGATTGATACTGACATACCTTTCCTGAGAGTCTGGTGGATGGGAAAGGCTTGATAATGGGGCAGAAGACAGGAGAACCACATGGAAAATTAAAGCCCTTATTTGTTTTTCTGGGAACATAGAAACACAGGCAAATTAGATGAACAGCATGGAATAATGAAAAGGACACTGATCACTCTTTCAGGAAAACCTACCTGTGATAACAAGCTCTTGTTTTTACCAGCCTTGTGATCCTGAGGAAGTCACTCAACTTCTTCGGGCCTCAATATCCTCACCTGAAAGTTGGGAAAAATAATACCTGCCTTTACTGCAATCCAAGGTTGCTCTAAAGAAAAACTATTTGAAAGCTTATTAAAGTACTAAAGAAATAGTGCAGAATTGCCAAAAATGGAACGTATTGCCTCAAGAGGTGGTGAGTGCCTCCTCCTTGGAGGTCTTCAAGCAGATACTGGCCCATCACTTTCTGGGCATGCTATAATGAGTATTTGTTTTGTGTACTTTTGACCTACATGCCCACTGGAGTTTCATTTAATTATTCTAAAATGTGAGTTGCTGTTACTTTGTGTTCTGGCTCATCCCAATCCAAAAATGATTTGGGTTGGTATCTTCATTATTAATCATAAAAATGAATGACCTTAATAATTATTATTTAAAAGTGATCCTAAGAACATTTTACTAGGCTTAACAAACTGCCAAGGAGCTGACTAATTATTAAAATGCCAACATATTTGTCAAATACATTCATTGGTACTGCTACCTTAATGCTCCATTATAACATGGTTCTTATTGTCATCAAGCTTGGCATCTTCTTCAGTAGAAGAATTCTTACCTGTAGAATTGACACATCACGTGAATTAGACAAGAATAAGTCACTTTGACGTGAAGGAAAAAGTGGGTACCATTTTTAGAACTCTGAAACACAGAGGAAAGACTATGTAGGGGAAGCTCAGAGGCCCACATTCCTTAGCCACAGAAAGCCAGCAGTCATGTCTAGTTGCAGTCAGATGTAACGCATGGATTACCCCCAGGGAAAGAAAGCTAACCATATGGTTGCACATCCTAACCACTGGTCAAAGGAGTGGAAATATTAACTAAAGCCAGGAAATTGTCCCTCCCATTTGTACCCAACAAGAAAGTATTCAGAATAGCTGTCACTTGACCAAAAATATTTCTGTACCCTCTAACTATTCTCCACGGCTTTCACACTTACGATGCTTGACGTCTTTTGGAGTAAGACACTGATCTCCAGGAATGCCCAGAAGAATATATTTGGGATTCACTAAAATGAGTATCATGCATTAAGGTCAAATTTCAGTTCATGGAAAAGCCTGAGCAATGTGAGGCTATGAATGAATTTAATTATCTGGTTGGTTGGGGTTGTCATCTCTTATGGTAGAAAATTTTGCTCAAGCATCATCAGTCTAAATTCCTGACTCCATAACTAGGATCCGGCAAACATTATTTGATGATAAAGATTTTCCCATGACCACAGGAGAGGGAATAGGGATCAAGAAAACCAGGTGCTTGGGGAGGTAGGTGGCACAGTGAGTAGAGCACCAGCCGTGGAGTCAGGAGAATGTGAGTTCAAATCCTGCCTCAGACACTTAACACTTATTAGTCATGTGACCTTGGGGCAAGTCACTTAACCCCAATTGCTCTGCATTCCCCCCTCCAAAAAAAAACCGAAAGAAAACCAGGTGCTAGGTCTAACTCTGCACCTGAATAGTTGTATGTCCTTAGACAAGTCATTGCTCTGGAATTCCTGTTCTTTATTCCTACAATAACAAGGGCGGGATGACCTTCAAGGTGAGTCAGTCAGTAAACATTTGTTAAGTATCTACTATGTGCCAGACATTGTTTTAAGTGGTAGGGTCTCCCAACTGTAACATTGTAAGCTTTAAGGTCACTTCTAGGTTATCTATACATCTTTATTCTCTCAGAAGGCATCCTAGTTGAAGAAATAGAACTTATTGTCCTTTAGGATACAATGTTGGCAAATTGAAACTGCTTCAACATGACTCTAATATAAACGTTTAAAAATAATCATGGAATCATAGAATGTCAGATCTTGAAGGGACAAAGAACAATAGAATGTTTGCATCAGAAAGAGCTTTAGAGAACAGAAAATGAGAATGTACATCATAGAATGTTAGAGCTAGTGAATTGAAAATAATTCCTTCAAGAAGCAATTTGGAATTATGAGAAAAAAATAACCAAAATGTCTATACTTTTGATCCAGAATAAATGAATGAAAAAAATTAAGTTTTATTATGTACCAAGCACAAGCACTATTCTAAATCCTTACAATAAAAATAAAAGAAAACAAGATAGTCACTGCCTTTAAGGAGTATACGTTTTAACAAGGGAAGAAAACATATGTGGGGAATTAGAGTTGGAAGGGAGGTGGAGGCACATGACTGAGAGTATACACATAGCAACATGATTTAGAGGTGCCCAAGGAATGGTATATAGTCTGATTTCTGCAAAGATAAAGTAAAAGTTCATCTATTGCAGCATGAGTTCCAGGAGGAGAATCGGTGGCTACAGCATGGTTTCGAGCTAAGCATACAAACTAAAAGGATTATCGACAAAAACAAAGATCCCAGAAGAAACCAAAATATTTATAGCAGCACTTTTTGTGGGAGAACAACCTGGAAGCAAAGTCGACACCCATCGATTGGTGACTGGCTAAATAAGTTGTGGTGTGTAACAGAAAATTACTACAATGAATATGAAGAACACCTAAATGAATTTAATGAAAAGTGAAGTAGAAATAGGAAAATAATAGAAATAATGACTGTAATAATAAAGATGAAGAGAACAATAACCTAAGTGATACTGAATGTCGCCAAATACTAATGCAAGAAAAATATTTCAGGTGGCAGAAGTGTAGGAGGGGTATAGTGATGGACAAAACGGATAACAAGATACAATTTAGACAATGAAAAGAAAATCCTTTAGGTCTGTGCCCCCTGTTTGACATGAAAGAGTTTCTCATCTTATCCAACTGGCTCCTACCCAACCAGGGAGCCAACATAATGCCCATGGGTGATGTGCTTTAAATGTTATTTTATCTTTAAAATGTAACCCCTTTGATTCCAACCAAAAGTGTATCCTTTCCTTGAAGTCACCCCTGGGCAGAAGAGCAAATAAAATTCTCACTGACCAGATAATTAAGATCCATAAAATCATACAACAGCCACAGCCAGAAGTAATTAAAGTAGAAAAGAGAATTAGGGCTGCTGAAAGTAGTTTTTAGAGCATCTTGTCCTTTGGCTTCACCCATGCTTAATCTTCATCCCCTGCTGTTCTCTTTACTATTCAGTCTTAAATGGTTATTTCCCAAATTTCTACTGGAAACCTCTTATGTGTTTCCAGAAAGATTATGTATTGATATCCTTTTCCAGAAATTCAGCCTGCTGCCTTTCTGGCAACCAAAGATGATACTCTCAAGGGACATGACCATATGAGTCTTTTCTGCTTACTAATTTCTCATGTTCCTTGATCAAGGAATTCCCTGATACCATGATTAAATAGTACCAGAAGGAAGTTTCTGACATTGAAGATTGGAGGGCCTAAATCTCTAGGGTTCTCTGGGATAAATGAGAAGTTTTTCAGAGGGTCTGAGAAGAGAAAGAGAAGATAGAAGAGGAAGGAAAGGAGGAGGCAAAAGAATATGAGAATCAACAAACAACAGAAGCAAAATGAAACTAGAAGGTGGTTTTGTGTCCTTACCGGCCCTGTGGACCAGTTAACCAGGCATACATTGAAAATAAAGAGCATTATTTTATGTCAATCATGTCAAGGAGGAAGAAATGGTAAGGCATCATGGAGCCATTGTTGAATTTAGAGTCAGGAGATATGACTTTAAATTTAGAGTCTGACAAACTAATGAAAATTACCCTTGTACTAGATACCTCACAGTGTTGTTGAGAGGAAAATGCTTCATGAACAAAAGAACACTATATATGTGCAACCTCGGATTTTGTGAGCGTAAGAATGTATACATATACACATGTATTTTTGTTAAAAAAAAAATCAAGCGATAAAACTATCCATGCCCTCCAATCCAGAAATCCTAGTATTGATAAAAACTGGTTCTCCAAAAAAACTATGCATGACACACTTTTAAGTTTAATCTGTATTATTATTTTCTGAGTCTAGATAATTGACCAAAAAAAGGATTCAAGCCCTGATTTGCAGCATTTGCCAATTTCTGAATTACAAATGGTCACACTGAAAATTTAATCACTGGTTCTCTCTCAGGCCAGTCTGAGCTGCCTCCAGCAAAATCCTGTATGAATGCAGTCGAATATTATGTCCACGTGAGAAATGATAAACATGAGAAATTCTGAAAAATGCAGGAATATGTACAGAGAGAAGAACCAGGTAAGCAATATGCATAATTAAACAACAGTGAAAAGAACAGTAAAACATAACTGAGTGCTTCTGATGATTGATTGTTCCTTTGTTTGGTATTCAAGGATCTTCACAACCTGACCCCTTTCTACCATCCCAACCTGCTCCATATGGCTCCCTTGTTTGTTGTGCAGTTGTTTGTCATGTCTAACTCTTAATGATCCCATTTGAGGTTTTCTTGGCCAAAAAAAAATGGTACAACGGTTTGCCATTTCCTTCTCCAGCTCATTAAGAGATGAGAAAATTGAGGCAAACAGGGTTAAGTGACTTGCCTAGGGTCACATAGTTAATAAGTGTCTGAAGCAAGATTTTGCCTCAGAAAGATGAGCCTTCCTGATTCCAGGCCTGGCACATTTCACTGTACCATCTAACTGCTCCCTTACTCCACAATAGCCCCTCTACTGTCAAGTCATGCTGACTTGCTTAAGGCTCTTCATACATGATGCTTCATCTCCCATCTCTGTGACTTGACATTGACCTTCTCCTTTGTCTGAAATTCATTCTTTCCTCCCTTCCACTTCTTGGAATTCCTTGTTGTTGTTGTTGTTTTTAGTGCTACCTTCTACATAAAGCCTTTCTGATGCTCTTAGATACTGTGCTATCCTTCCCTAAACTTAGTCCCCTTTAATACAAATAATAATCCCATGAAAAAGTCACATTCATTTGAAATCACACTATTCAAAGTTATAATTACTTTAAAAATGATCATTAGTGTCAGCCCCATTAAAATACTAAAATATGCAGTGTGAATTCAAATACTCTAACTACTTCATGAGATTTCATCTTCACCCCAAACAAGAACTTACCAAATGTACTTTGTATACATTGTGAATGTGATTGTATGTATATACACATGTCCTTTGGAGAGAATAGAAGCTTCTTAAAAGCAAAGACTGCTTCCTTGTGCCTCTATATCCCTAGCACTTAGCATGGTGCCTAGGACACAATAAAGGCACAATAATACTTACTAGTTGATTAGTTCATTGATTAACCAATCTTGGCCCCAGAGGAATATTAAGAAAATGAACCTATCTCTGAATGTTGGGGAGGTGAAGAACACTGAGTGTGGAATGTTTCATACGCAGTCAGATGTTGTGTGTGTGTGTGTGTAGCTTTGTTTTCCGATAATGTTTCCCCATTTGCTACAAGAAAAGGCCCACTGAACTGAAAAGGGTCTAGTCAAATATGACTGCGATGTAAAAACAAAAAGTATTCATTAAACTTTTATGTTTGGAAAGGATGCTCTAATTGCTTTAGAATATGTATTTCTTTTTCCTTATGTAAGGCAGAAATCTGTTTCTCTATAACTTTTTCCCATTGTTCAGTCCTTCGGGGAAAAGCAGAACAAATCTAATTCCTTTTCTCCATGACAGTCTTTCACATATTTGACAACAGCTGTTAAGGCTCCCCTAAGTCATCTCTTCAGATCATGAGACTTCAAGGATCCTTAGAAGGCTCTGTCACCCTAGACATTTGGAAGAAGGGCAAGCTGTAGAGAAAGTGGAATTTCTCCTCCTAAGACCAGCTTCACCTTTCTAGGCCCTCCCCCGCCCCATCCTCTTCATTCTATTCATAATCATTCACTTCTCTTCTTACTCTTGAAATTATGGTAAGTTCTCTCAAAGGGAGAAAGACTTCCTTCTCCTAAAAAATATTTCCCCCATTTACTTAAGCAGATATGACTTTAGAGTTGTTCTGACTGGATCCAAAGCCTTTTACAGCAAGATTTGCAACTATAAAGAACTTTAGAAATATCTCATCCAACTTTCCCATTTCAGAGACAAGAAAACTGAGGTCCAAAGCAGTAAAGGATTTGCCAAAGGTCATGTAGCAAGTAACAGAACTAAGTTCTTCTGACTACATTTCCCAATATACCAGTGAGATATAATATTAATATAAAAACAATGAGGTATATACAAGGAAAGAGGTAATATGGTGTCACACATTCACACTAAATTGTAAATGTAGGATAATGGATCATAGACTTAGAACTGTAAAGGACCTTAGAGATCATTCTTCTCCAAATCCCAGGAAACTGAGGCCCAAAGAAGAAAGCGAATTCTCCAAGGTCAAACAAATAATAAATGACTAGAGTGTCAGGATCTGAACCCCTGTCTTTTGAATCAAAATCCAAGACTGCTTTCTACTGAATCCTGCTCAACCTGCATTTCTGAAAGTTATATCAGGAAAAAAGACTTGAGGTCACTTGAGCTCAAAGGAAAAAAGGAAGAAGAAGAAGGGAAGAAAAAATAAAGAGAAAAGAGCTCAGGAAGAGAAAACTAGAGATACCAATATATTTTTCTATTCTGAAATTTTGTAGAGGACTCCATCCGAGGGGGGTGTTCCTAATTAGCCCTACCTTCCCCAGAGCGAATAAATGACTTGAATAAATGCAGGTCATGCAGCTAAGTCTCAGAGACAAAACTAAAATCCAGTTTTTCTGACCCTCAAGTAAAATGCTCCTTTCAGTGATATGCCATTCACTGTCTCTCCACTTCTACCATTAAACTTTCCGTGACTAACTTCTTACAGGAAGTCTTTCCTTACCCCTACCAACTACTTCTACTATTATCTCATACCAAATAACTTGATACTCATTTTCTCTACTAAATGAATCAACGTGTATGTGTATGTTTGTGTGTTGTGTGTGTGTGTGTGTGTGTAGTCAGTCTCTCCCATTAGCATATAAAGTTCCTCAAGAATAAGAACTATTTCACTTTTGTCTTTATATCACCAGCACTTAAAGGCATAATGCCTACCACGTAGTAAGAACTTGACAAATGCTTGATTGGCTGATTGATTGAGCCCCATCCTTCTTTGATCATCATTCCCTTATTCATTTTCTGAGTGCTTAGGAAGGATGATAAAAAACTACCTGATGTCCTGACAGTCCTCTAGTTTGGAAATAACCTAAGCTGGATGGGCTTCCCAACATCAAGTTACATCACGGCAGACTTCAAATTCAGCTGTAAGAGATAAAGCTAGATCAAAAGTAGATCAGTCCTAATGCCTGGAAAGTTTTTGAACTTTCAAAATAGGTAAACTTAGTCTTTGGAAACCCCAAAGGACCTTTTTCTGTATCAGTAACTCATTTCAAATAAATTAATTGGACATTTATTACATACCTACAGCATGTATGACACTATGTTGTACACTGGAAATATGAAGATAAAAGGTTTATTCTGAGTGTTCTTGCCCTTTCCTTTGACAAAGAGGGGGAAATGAGGTGCCTAACTTTATAATAAGAAAGTCTTGAAGTTGAGCCAATAAAATAAGAAAGAGAAACCGAATTAGACCCAAAGGGAAGAAACTGAGGCCTTTTACTCTGGATAATGGGAGAAGTCAAGGAGTCCAGGCCAAGAGAAGAAGCAGAAGCATGTCTATTAAGGATTTCTCCTTTAACTCCTTAAATCTCATTTTTCTAATCTGAAAAATGGAACTAACAGTACCTAGATTACATATTTCACAGGGTTATTAGTGTGGAGGAAGCATTTTGTATACGTTACGGTACTACAGTTATGAACCATCATTATTTTTATGATATTGCTTCATACTCCACAGACAAGATAAATCCATTTAAGAGAATGAGTAATAGATCCACCATGTGTGGAGTTCATTTCAATCTAGAACTATTTTAGGCTAAGTACATGGTACCACCAGATTCATGTTCAAGGCCTATACAGTAATGCTTAAAGCATTCCACTCGTGGTCTTGATTCTGGCATGGTCATACTTGATACTGACCAAGAAAAACTTCATATCCAACAGTAAATGACCCCGACCTTGATTCTAGGTACTAACCTATAAAACATATAAAGGGAAAAAGTACATAAAGTATAATACAAACAAATCAATCAATAAACATTTATTAAGTGCCTACTATGTGCCAAGAACTGTTCCAAACTTATTCCATTGGCTGAATCCTTCTCACCCAGCTCACAATTCCTGAGTCACTGAATAATAGCTACCTTTATTAGACCACCCAAGTAATGGGAATGAGTGCTCCACTCATCCTTCTTCCATCACCATCATTCCTAACAAGCCAGGATCTATCACAAGCCTAATTAGGTCCTGCTAGCTATACCAAATGTTTTAAGCCAGCTACATGCTAACCCTAAGTTCAGGATCCAGAGAAATGAAATAAGTGAGTTGGGTTAAAAAAAATTTTAAATACAAAGAAACACCAAGAAAGGCTATACCAACCAAATATTCAGGAAGGAAATACATTATCTGATGTATCTCTCTGGATCCCCACCCAGGTCAATAACAACAACTGCTCACACTAGAATAATAGGTTCCAACAACCTACACCTCCTGTTCAATTATGACTTATGTTGGATTCATCAAAAAGTGGACCTTAGTGCATTTATCCTATTGCTACCCTGCATCTCTAAAACATAAGCTTTGAATTATTTAGGACGCGCAGCCCAGTCAGTCCCTTAAGACCCAAGGCCTTGGCAGAACACATAACAGCCAAGCTATTGAAGCCTTTCCAAGTGAATTCAATTGTATTACTCCCCTCAGTGCCCCCACAACCTAACCAGCCTACCCCCAAAATATTTCCAGTGGCATACTAGAGTCCCAGAGATGCCCAGAGCTATTCAAAGGGATTTACTGAAAGTGAATGTGAATGAAGCTAAGCAAAAAAAGATAGTGAGGGACCAATGGCTTAGACCAGGAATAGGAAACCTGCATCCTCGAGGCCACATGTAGCCTTCTAGGTCCTTGGTATGACCTTTTGACTGAGTCCAAGTTTTACAAAACAAATCCTTTTATTAAGGGGATCTGTTCTGTGAAGTTTGGATTCAGTCAAAGGGAGGCACTTGAAGACCTAGAAAGGTAAACCTTAATCTTTCTATGCCTCAAGATTTTGTCTCAACTTAATTCTACATTTAGGGGATAGAACACTGGGCCTAGCCTAGGCCAAACCTTCCCTGAGGTCTGGTAAAGTAAGGCAATACACCTTTAAAAAGGACTTACTATGTGCCAGACATTGTGCTAAAATGCATTCAAAGTGCCATTAGCTTCCATTAAAATAGAAAACAATGCAATTCACTATCGTAAATATTTATTAAGCACCGTACAGGGAGAGAATGCATGCGAAGAACTTGAGAAGCTGTCAGGAGAATATAAGAAAAGGTTTTGCCTTCATGTAGTCTCAGATTAAGATAAGAAACTGACATAAATAGCTTGAATACATACGCTTGCATGATCAGTGTGTTAGAGAATTATAGCACAAACCACTTTTTGAGGCCTGATGGAAAGACAGCAGCAACTGGGAACTCAGTCCTTGAAATAAACCAACAGCCAGAAAAAATGAAAGGACTCTAGACCTGGAGACAAATACCATGGCCAGTAGTCCTGATTCTACTGCTTATGGCTTATGTGACTGTAGACAAGTCACTTGCCTCCCTAATTCTCAATATCTTAATATGTAAAATGGGGATAATTATCATATCTGCCTCACAGGATTGTTGTAAGGATCGAATGAGATAATTCATGTAAGGAAAGTGTTTTGCAAATCTTAAAACTTTATATAAAGGGAGTCGCTGCTGGTCATTGTTAAAACAGAAGGAACTAGCCTAAATCAGGGATCCTTCACATTTTTGATATTGTAGACTACTTGGCCAGTCTGGCAAAGTCTATGGATCCCTTCTCAGAAAAATATTTTTAAATATATAAAATAATACATTTAGGATTACAAGAGAAACCAATAATATTGAAATATATTTTCAGAAGATTTTTTAAAAATCAAGTTCACGGAGCCAGGTTAAGAACCCCTAGGCTAGATGTTCTCAAAAGTTCCTTTTAACTCTAAGTCTTTTGATTCTGACATCAGAGATGAGCTTCATCCCACACAGATGCCACTTTGGCCAAAATAGTGTATTTCAGTTTAAGAAAATGCCAGAGCTGGGAAAATCCAAGAACTTTGATTTTTTTTTTCCTACAAATCTCCCTCATGATGGAGGAGCCATCTTCCTAACTTGGCCAGGACACTACACAGTCAAAATTCTAGCTGTGCCAGGCAATTCCAGAAGAAACAATCAAGAGAAATTAGCCCAACAAAGGGAAAGGCATAAATGAAAAAGGAAGTCTGGATTGTAAATTCAACCTTAAAAAAAGCTCACTTCTTAAAGGCATTTGAATAAAACAAAGCTGATGTCTTGGGAGTCTGGCTAAAACCACGAAAAGAATACAGTGGAGCAGGAGGGAATGGGAACATGGGAACATCCTGTTAAACTTGGAAGAAGTCAGGAAGAGGCATGTGGTTCTTTGGCCCTGAAATTCACACACAGCTTCGTCAAAGTCAAATCTCATGATAAACCTTCCACCACCAATTTTCTGAATACTCAGAAGACAGATTTAAAAGAAAGAAAGAAAAAAGTGCCTTTGATGGCAGTTTCTTCCCATGATAGGATTCAGTGCTTATCTTCCCAGAGAGGGAAAGCATGTACTCTGAATCAATTCATTGTCTATAGATTCAAAGTTCAAAAAAAAAAAGAATGAATGATTATAAACTGTCTCCTGTCTGCAAAACTGTGCGCACATTTTGCGCGTGGGGGAGTGGGAAAAGAGGGGAAGGAGGAGGTAAAGAGTAAAGAGCAGAGACTGCTGAAGTAGACATTTTCTCATCACTTGAACAATCAATCTCCATTCAACAGTGGCAGTAATAGACTATGTATGGAATCCTAAGACCAGAGTTCAGATCCTGGCTCTGCTATGGGCTACGTGTGTGACTGGACAAGTCAACTAGCTTATCCACACATCTTTCCTCTATTGGACTAGAGTATATTACCTTTACAAAATTAAATCCTCTGAAGATGCCATGAATAAGAGGATGTTTAGCTGAAGAGCATATTGTCTTTGTCTACACTGAGAAAAATGAATCTGTAAACTGACATTCTCTTGGACATTTGTTCCATAACCATCTTGTTTCATCCATTCTTTATCTCTGGGGCTGATTATAAGATTCAATAGAGAAGAGAAAATTCCCTTTACTGCCTTGTTGGAATTCAGTTGCACAGCTGCAAAACAGCAAATGAGAGAATAGGAAAAAATAAATTCAATTCCATTCTCCTCCATCCAACAAAGATTTTTAATAAACAGTTATTATGTATAGAATACATACCTACTAGTCTTCAGGAACTTATCATTGAGTAAGGTAATGGGAGTCAATGTGGTTAAATGGAAAATTCAGTGACTTGAGTGTAAAAGGATCTGTTTTCAAATTCCACCTCGGATACATATTACCTGTGTGATCATGGGCCAGTCATTTAAGATCTCAGTTGAAAAACATAGTCATAGAGGTCCCTTTCAACAGTACATCTATAGTCCTATGAAAAATACTCAGAGACAGGGAGGGAAAGAGGGAAGGAGG
>CM053594.1:85470503-85488700 GCA_028646575.1 Pseudocheirus occidentalis
TCAATAGAGAGTAAGGAACAGGATGGACTTCCTAATGAGGCAGATGCTGGAGTAAATGACCTCTGAGGTCCCTTCCTAAACAATCTAATCCAATCCACCAGGCATTTATTACCTCCTATCTATTCTAGGCATTAGAGATACAAAACCAAAATAGAAAATACTTCCTACCTTCAAAAATCTTCAATTATATACAAAACATGAAAAATATAGGACACTGTACAATTAAGTACTGAAACAATTTTGACAGGCAAGAAGTAATATATTTGAATTCATTCTTTCATTCAAACAATACTAAACACCTGCTATGTGCACTGTGCCATGCTAAGTGCTGAGGGAGATGCAAAGGTTGATGATTCATGGCTCCTCTCCTCAAGGATCATATCATCTAGTATAACATAAATAGTGTTAAAGTATGCAACATGCAAACATAAAGGTATATCCAAGAAAAATGAGGAGTGGAGGAACAGGCATATATCTAGAGGAATTAGAAAAGACAGCCTCTAGGTTTGAGGACATGATCTGATCCATGAGGGTAGTCAAAGATTCTAACAGGCAGAAGTGAGAAGGAGTTGCCCTGTAGGGGAAAAGCCTGTGCAGAAAGCATGGTGGGAAAAGGAGCATGCTGATTTCTGGAAGAAGGAAGTAGGTCAGTTTAAGTGGAACAGCGAGTATATGAAGAAGAATGCAGAAATAAGTCTGGGAAGGCAGGTTGGAACCAGATTGTGATGAATTTTGGATGCCAAGTTGCAGCGTCTCTGTGATTCTGTGATAGTTAGCTGTGCTCAGCCACCGGTAAAATGATCTAGAGTCTAAACAGAAGGTGGGACTTTCGTGATGAGTTGTTTTAATGAATACCCTCTGTTCCTGGTTTCCTTCTTCAGCCAGGGGGAAGGATGGAGAAGGAGACTAACTTTCCCAGCAGCTGCAGGCTCAGAGCCACATCTCCACCCAGAATCCCAAATGAAAGAGAGAGAGAGAGAGAGAGAGAGAGAGAGAGAGAGAGAGAGAGAGAGAGAGAGAGAGAGAGGAGAAAGCATTTCTTGTCTTCATAAGCTAGGCTTCTTGGAACATACCCAAGGTAATAAAAAGGGGGTGAGAAAGGTGTCTGTTATTTATAACATAGTCCACGTGGATGCCTCATTTTGTAAAACTATGCGTTGAGTTAGTGGAGTTTCTAAGACAGCAGGTGAAGCTGTGTAGCAAATTAAGGAAGCCACCACATGAACATTCGTACTCTGGACCGGGTCTGGGTCCAACACTTTTCACCACAAGGGCTGCCTTTTTACTGTGTCCACTCAGAATATTAGCTCTTCCATTCCAACAACAAAATGCAAGGTCTGGCGCTACTTGAGAGCTGAGACTACTTTCAAGAAATTCATCTAAGGAATTGAAGCTTCTGGCTTTCAGCTTGCACCAGTACAGCACTGAGAGGAAAACATAGAGGGATGTAGATGGAGAGCTAGACAGGATTTAAGAGATCACGTCCTCCTGTGGTGTCAAACTAATAGAAATGCAGCTCTGTGGGCTAGATGTTGACTTAGAAAACCCCAAATTGGGCCACATAGACATCTCTGACCTAGTCCAACTCTTATAGTTGTATATGTAGTCTTAGCATTAACTGGAGGCAGGGGGAATGTCCTTATCCTAAACCATTTTTGCGAGGATAAGTTGGGCTGTCCAGGAGTGGATCTAGCTATAGATCTCCTTCAGGATTCTGGGTGATCCCTTGAAGGCCTGGGTATATCATCATAATACCATTGACTTGAACCCCAATTTTTCGATGTCCTTTCAATATCAGTCACCAAGTATCTCTTCAATATTATCTAACTAGTGTCAGTTAACGTCTTTTTCAGTATCATTAATTCACATTGATCAGGGCCCCTATAACATTAAACAAGTTAACATGAGTTAACCTTTACAAATTGATATTTACTAAAAAGACATAGCAAGAACAGAAATACAAGCATGTTCTTCTCAAATAGGGAGAGACTCCATACCTATTTCCTTCCTTCCTTGAAAGAGTAGCTTCAAACTTAAAAGCTGTTGCTACAAAGCATTTCCAAGTTCCCTTCTGCATGGAGCCATTTAAGAAAAAAATGGCTGCTGGGCTTTGAATCACTCTGCACTGGATCTCACATATAGCTCCTCACTAGGCTTGACCATAAGCTTACACTGGTACAGACTCCAGCTCCTGGATCTCTATTCCGGTAGCACTTGCAAATTTTCAAAGCTCGCAATATCATATCCATCTCCAATCCTCCTTCCTTTAGCAACAGGAACAGAAGCAATAGCAAGGACCTGAAGTCAGGAACCACAGCCTAGGTAGGAGATAAAGATCAGAGGCTTCCCTCAATACCCAAGGACTTATAACTTGCCTTGTCTAAAAGTTTGGCTAGTTAGTGATTATTGCATATCCAGTTTTAGCTCATCTATCAATTATGAGCTAAGTGGTCCCTTTTTTTTCACTTTGACAAAAATTGACCCCAAAGTGGTGAGATAATTTGCCCAAAATCACAACTAATAAGCAGGGAAAATAAGATTTGAACTACACCTTCTGATTCTATATCTAAGAATTGGTCAAGGAGACTACAATGCCCTTTAATAGCAGATAGATTAGGAGAAAAGACAATCACAAAATGTCATTGCTGAAAGATCAACCCTAAGCATGTAGAAATTATCAAGTGAAGCCTTTCTCTTCACCCCCTAGTCCATTTTACAGAGGAAGAAACCAAGACCCTAGGAGAAAAAAAAAAGGAAAGAAAGAAATGACCCGTCCTGGGTGACTCAGCAGATATAGGACAAAGTTGGAGCTAATTAATCAATCAATCAGTCAATAATCACTTATTAAGGATCTGCCATGTGCTAGATTTTATACTATGTGTGATGGTATTGTTTCTGTAACACTACAACTTATCAAGTGTTTTTAATAGTATTCCTATTTTCCAGATGAGAAGTAAAATGACTCCAGGCACAGTGGTATTTGTTATCTGACATCTTGGCTTTCCTTTCCACTCAGTCATCTGGATATTGAAATATTTAGCTCCTGGAACAGAAGTTTTTATATTCTTTCAGTTAGAGGAACCATCTCCTGTAAACTAGAAAATTTAATTGTCTAAAATGTAATGTCTAAAAGCATCCATGTATACTTTCTGGGAAAATAATCATTCAAGATTATCCTATAACCAAGCTTATACGTAACAAGAAGCAATCAATCACTTCCACCTGGATTGATGAGCTGGCTCCTTACCTAAATACCGTTGGCCTTAAGAAGTCAGTCAGTCAAGAGACATTTTTTAAATACCTTGTGTGAGCCAGGTACTGTGCTAAGTTGTGCAAACAATTATGTGCAAATTAGATGCATACATACCTAATTATATACATATACACTTGTACACATATGTACATGTGTGTATATCATATGTATATGTGTATGCATGTATATGTATAAGCAGGTATGTGTGTATGCGTGTCTGTCTATGCATATGTATGAATGTATATATGTATGAATGTATGCGTATGTGTAAATATAGACGTATATATGTCTCTATATGTGATCTCTATATGACCTATCTACCTATTTATCTAGCAAATTGATAATAATAAAGGTAAAACATAAGAACTGAAGAAGAATCAGAAAGACTTCTCATAGAAAGTGAGATTTTTGCTGGGACTTGAAGTAAGGAAAGAGGCAGGAATGAAAAGGAAAGGTGAAATATTATTATTATTTCTCATCTTGACTTTGAGCAATGCCTAATAATTTTCTGATATATTTAATATATTGGCAGGCATTTATGTGTATATACACATATACATGAATATACACTCAGATAAGATACTTAATATGTGTTTGTGAATATACTGATAAGCTTCTGGGTGCCCTGAAGCACAAACAGCTAGCCATGTCTTTCTATAGTCCAGAGAGTGGGGTCTTTCCCCTTTTCTTTGGAACTCAACCCTCATTTCTCTCTCATCAGCTCTTGTCTTTTTGAAGAGCACATTCCTGAGAAGGCTGCATTGTTCAGGAGGACATTTTCCTCAGGGGTATCTGAAGCTTTTCAGCCCCCTCAGCAAGGGGTTTAACTTCAAACCACATACACACACACACACACACACACACACACACACACACACATACAGAAAGAGAAAAGTTTCTACCCAGAGGGTCTCCTGAATCTAGTTCTTCAAGCTTCTATGTTAGACCCCTATGGCTTTCCAGACAACTTAGTTCTACTACATTATATTATATATATATATATATACATATATATATATATATATAAAATATTATGATCCACCACAACATTATATAACATAATTAATATATAACTATTTCATATTATCTTCATACACACGTACATTATACTATACAGATACATTATACATACATGTACTTATGGGATTCTCTATATTGCTTTTTATAAAAGGTCCTAAAGGAAGGTGCGTTAATTACCCACTATGTGAGAATCCCTATGTAAACAAGCTGAAATTCTGATGACAGCAACAAATGAACACACAAATACATAAACACAAAATATTAGTAATAAATATCATATGTATTATATATTATATATGTATTAAGTAGAAGGGACAACTGGGAGGCACAGTAGAAAGAGAAGCAGCCCTGGAGTCTGGAGGACCTGAGTTCAAATATGACTTCAGATACTTACTAGCTGTGTGACCCTGGGCAAGTCAGTTAATCCCTTTTGTCTCAATTTTTTCATCTGTAACATGAGCTAGAGAAGGAAATGGGAAACCACTCCATGACCTCTGCCAACAAAAAGACCAAAAATGGGGTTCTGAAGAGTCAGAAATGATGGAAACAACTTAACAGTAACAAGTAGAAAATGAATGAATACAGTATATACAAAGCAGTTAAATACAAGATAGTCGGGAATGAGGACATTTCTGGTTGTTTAATCAAGAAAGATTGCACCAGAGCTGAGTCTTAAAGGAAGGAAAGGACACTATGTACTGAATATAAGTAAGAGGAACATTCCAGGCATGTGGAAGGACCAATTCAAAGAAACAGAGGCAGGAATCAGAGGCTTTGGCAAGAATAACAAAGAGACCAGTTTGCCTGAATTAGAGTGTGAGAGGTAGAGTGATATATAATGAAGTTGGAATATAAAGTTAGATATAAATGGAAAAAAGTTTTAAAAATTAAGCAGATGAACTTTGTTTGATCCTAGAGGCGAAAGGAAACAAGAAGAAGAAGGAGAAGAAGAAGAGGAAGAAGAAGAAGAAGGAGGAGGAGGAGGAGGAGAAAAAGAAGAAGAAAAGGAAGAAGAAGAAGGAGGAGGAGAAGAAGGAAGAGGAGAAGGAGGAGGAAGAGGAGAAGGAGGAGGAAGAGAAGGAGGAAGAGGAGGAGGAGGAGAAGGAAGAGAAGGAGGAAGAGGAGGAGAAAGAAGACAAGGAGAAAAGAAGAGCAATTAGGAATAAACCCTGGATCTATGAATCTATGGATAAGGAACATGACATGAATGTAGAGCCAGCAAAGAAGACAGAAGGAGCACTCAGGCAAGTAGCAGGGGAGCCATAGGAGTCTTACCTCAGTTTGGGAAAGTATTCTGGAGGAGAAAAGTCAGAAAAAAGTCAATAGTGTCAAATTCAGCACACAGATCTAGAAGGTTGGGTTCTGAGAAAACATCAGTAGATTTACCAATTAGAAGATCATTGGTATGTATGTATGAGGAGTTTCAGTTGAGTAATGAAGTTGGAAGCCATCGTACGAAGGAATGGTTTAGAAGTGAGTGAGGAGAAGAAATGGATGAATAACTACAAATAGTTTTACTTTGCTTAAAAAGAGAAGAGAGATATATGAGGATATATTGAAAGAATGGCAGAACTGGGAAGGGATAAGATCCAGTGAGAACATAGAGGGGTTGGCCTTGGCATTGAGAAGGGCTACTTCTTTGTTAGAGACTAAGAAAAAGGAGATGACAGTGGGAGATGTTAAGTAGTTTTGAGATTAAGAGATTGGGAGAAGGAGTCCATGTCAAATGACCTGAAAATTCTCAGTAAGTTAAGAGACAAGGTCCTCATCTGAGAGAGAGGGATAAGGTCTGGGAGGCTAGAGTAGCAAAGAGAAGGTTGATAATAGTTCTGTGTAGAATGAGATAGTGAATCATTTAGTAAGTAATACTCCTCAGGAACTATGGTTTATTGTAGTGAGAAACCAGTGAGAATTGAATGGCCTGAATTTGCCATGTACCCTGTCAGCGTATTTCTGAGGTTTCCTCCAGATACATTTAGCCCCCCATGAGTGTAGCCACTTTGGCATGACCTGGTCTTGGAATTAGGAAGACCAGGATCTAAGTCCCAAGTCACGTACTAGCCCTGTCATCCTAAGCAAGTCATTTAACATCTTGATGTTCCAAGCAATTCTGTAAGGAAATTGCAGAAAGATTATGTTCCTTATTTTACAGAGGAGAAAACCATCACTAAAAGATTCAAGGATTTGCCCATCATTACATATAGCTAGTAACTATTGGAGCCAGAATTGATATTCAGGTGTTAGGTTCTGAGGAAATAGAAAGTCTTTGATCAGAGTATCTTCCAGAACAGCGAAGGCCCAGAAATGTACCCTCCTGAAAGCAGACCGTTGATGAGAGGATCTTTAGCATTGTCAGTTATTTATTTGCTCTCATTTTCTGGCGGAGGAACTGGGGCCTCTATTTATGCTGGTTGGTTTGCCTGCCTGCACAGATCTCCCCCCATTATTGTACATCCTCCACCCAGCCTCCAGAGTGACTTTCCTAAAATACAGATCTGGTCAAGTCACACAGGTATAAACATTTCACAAACTCCAGTGGTACCATCTCTCTTCAAGGAATCAACCCAAAGTCTTGTTTGGCATTCAAAGACCTTTTTCACCTACCCTGCTCCCCCATCCCTGTCACTTTTCATATATTCTTCCACTTTATAACCCACATACTCTGGTATCCAGGAGTACTACTTCCTTGCCGTTACTTAAACAAGAGACTTGTTCTTAATTGTTCTCAATGTTCTCAACTCTGAACATTATTTCTGATTGTCCCTGGAATGCTCTCCCTCCTCATCTCTCCATCCTCTGCCCCTTCTCAACCTCTCTTAGTTCTAATGTCTCCCCTCTGCTAATTGCTTCATGTTTATCCTGCTTATAGCTCCTTTTACATAGATATTGTCTTGTGTGTTTGTCTCCCTTATTAAATTCTGAGCTCCTTGAAGCCAGGGGCTGTCTTTTACCTTTCTTTATATCCCCGGTGCCTGGCACATAGTAGGTACTCAGTGTTTATTTTCTGACAAACCACCCCAAATTATACAGGTAGTAGAGAACATAACCAGAATTTTAACCCAGTTCTTATAATTACAACTTTTTCTATTACACAAAGATGGGAAAAAAATCATTTCTATCTTACCATTCCTTCCTCTAAGGTTTTCAGTGGTCCCCTTAACTGAACATAGATTTATTTTCTGCAAACATAAATAATACATTGTCTCTTAGGCTACAGACCACGGATGAATGAACCCAGACTCATAGTCTTATTTCACTTCAATTCATTTCAGAATTTACTTACTTCAGTGTATGTGTGAGACACTGAAGTAGGCCCTGGGGACATGAAGATGTGAGATGTGGAATGATAATGATAACTGACACATAGTGCTTAAAACATATAAAGTACTTTATCAACATTATCTTGTGTGAGTCTTACAACAACCTGGCGAGGCAAGTACTATGCATATTACTATCTCCATTTTCCAAATAAACTGAGTTCAGAGACATTAAATGACTTGCCCAAGATCACACTACTCAAAAGTATTATAGATAAACTTCATTCTAGGCCTTGTAGAACACATGGTCCCTAAACCTGAGCAGCACATGATCTTTCAGAGAATGACCAAGATTTGCATTGAAATGGAAAGAGTCACATCAAGGTATTTCAGTTCCAACTTTTCTGACACACTTGTTATGTGACCATGAATTTGGTTGCCTCACTTTCCCTAATCTGCAAAATGGAACTAAAAGTAACTGTACTACTAACCTCATAGGATAATAAGAGGGAAAGTATTTGTCCATCTTTCAGCACATTTATCTTCTTAATTTAAACACCATGTCTGTTCTGATATCATTCTCAAGAAGAGGACAATGAAAAAAGCACAGATAATACCTCTCAAAAAGAATCCCCTTAGCCATGTTGTCTGCTTCTCCTGGTACCTACACCAAGTGATTTTCCCTTCCCTCAGATATTCTCTCTTCTTATTGCCATATGTAGACCAGTTTGATCCATGAAATGCCACTTATATTTCCTCTGTCTGACTCCCCTACACACCCTGGCCATCTTGCCACCAAGTTAAAAGTGCTAGCAGCTTCAGCACACCCTGCAGGACCAAAGCAGTCTGGGAGAGCCTCTATCTTCCATTGTTATGGGAATCTGAAGATCTTCCCCACCCCTAGACCCTTTGCTTAAGTGACTCTGAGAATCTTCCCTGATTTGAAAGTATACTCTGCCCCCTAATAGGCTGAATGTGGTAACATGGAGCCTGTGGAGGGAGGGTTGTTTTTCGGGAATGGCCACACCTTGTTGCTTTGTGATTGGGCAGTGGGTCAAGAGGGCTGTGATGTTCTCTGATCTAGGAAAAGGCTATTTATATTCCCTGATGTGAGGATTTGCTTTGGGGCTCACTTTGAGAAGAGTTGTGTGATTTGGCCAGATGAGACTCTGGGCAGCCGTTGAGCCCCCCAGCATTGAAAAACCCAGATGTTGATGCTTCCCTCTCTAGTAACTGTGAATAGGTATGGATGTAACAGTCAGATGGTTGGAAGCTCATCTGCTGATCTCTTTCTTGGTCTGCTTATAACTTGTGCTTGTAACTTGTGTTTGTATTCTGGGAAGTTCGTAGTGCTGACTTTTTCCCCTGAACTAAGTAAATGACATGTGTTTGACTGATTAAAGTGAGATTATTAAACCATCTTGAGTTGCTTTCTTTTAGAAAAGCAGATCTAAGAACTGTGCTAGCAGCCATCCTGGTTTCTTTAGGGTGCTTGCTGATACACCCATCCAGCCCAATCCATACTGTACTCTCCTCTGAACATGATCCTCACTCTACTTTTCCTCTGACAATTTGCAGGGATAACCAGATTATAGTATCTTTAGGGTGGGTGTCAAAGATGCATATTCTCCATTTATAGAAAATATTTTTTATGTTTATACAAACTAGAAATATTCCCCAAATCCACAACCTTCCTAAGAATCATGAGTTGGGCTATTAGCAAAGCTCTACTGGTCAGTTGCAGGTATTTTGGGGAAAGTATTCTGGAAGAAGAGAGCTGAATTGAACCCCAATATCTTCTACCAGAAAAGTCTGGAATTAGGGAGACACCACTTCCTAATTTCAAATCTGGTTTCTGATACTTACTAGTTGACCCTAAGCAAGTCATTTAACCCTGTTTGCTTCAGTCTCCTCATATGTAAAATGAATTGGAGAAGGAAATGGCAAACAACTTTAGAATCCTTGTCAAGAAAATCCCAAATGGAATCACAAAGAATTGAACATGACTGAAAGAAAGAAAAAAAATACAATTGAGCAACTTCCACTGGTAGTGTGGACAACATTTCTTTGAAACAAGTGTAGTATACATCTAGTGCTCTTCCAGGAACAATGAGACATGTAATCATCATGACGCTGATAGTGATTATAGTAAAAATAAAGAGCATCCATATTGTTGTTATGGTTGATGTTCAATCAACTTAGTTGTGTCCATGTCTTTGTGACCCCATTTGGGGTTTTGATGGCAAAGATACTAGAGAGGTTTGCCATTTCCTTCTCCAGTTCCTTTTAAAGGTGAGGAATTGAGACGTAGAGTTAAGTGACTTGCCCAAGGTGACACAACTATTAAGCGTCCTACGCCAGATTTGAACAGATAAGTCTCCTTGACTTTATCCACTGTGCCACCTTGTTTCTTAATTATCTCATTAGGACCTCATAAAAACCATGTTACCTCATCTGTAAATTGATGTTTTTATTAGATGATCACTAAGGTTTTTGCCATGTCTAATATTCTATGTATCTAGGAAATGAATGAAAAAAAGAAAAGAATTTACTACATATAAAGCACTGTGTGAAACACAGGAGTTATGAATAGATGGCCCCTGCTATCAGAGAGCTCATATTCTAATAGGAGAGGTACTATATATAGAAATTTTCAGATAGAAGTCAGACGGAAAGGTCAAAGGTCAAAGGCAAAACAGATAGTAGGGCATCTTTTTTTTAAGGCCCTTTCTTTTAATGTCCTTTTCTACTGTAAAAAAAAAAAAGTCCATCAGTTTCTGATGATGAACCATTTGATGGTGCCAAAGGCATGGTAGCAAAGCTTTCTATTTTCTAGGTCTACAGTAGCTATGGCTACTGAAGCCATTGACTTAAGACATAGTTGCTGTGGAAATTCAGGAGTAGTTGTCTGGCTGAATCTCCACAGCAACTATTTCTTAAATCAATGGGTGTTAGGCTTCTCTTCTCTGGGCTAAACAGGTCCATTTCCTCTCACTAAAGTTGTTTCATGCCTTCCAGTCCCTTCATTATCTTGGTAACCCTCCATTGTAGAGCTTTTCTATATTCTTCAGAAAATAGGCTACTCAGAATTGACCAAAGTACTGGAGATATGTCCTTGCCTATGCAGAGCACAAAGGGGTTATAATCACCTTCATTCAGGACACTAGCTTCCTGTCAGAGAGACCTAAGTTCAAATCAGACTTTAGGTTTTTACTAGGTATTTGGCTTTGTCACTTAATCTCTCTTTGCCTTAACGTCTTAATGTATGAAATGGGAATATTAAAAGCATCTATCTCATCAGTTTATTGGAAGGATAAATGAGATATTTGTAAAGTACTTTATAGACTTTAAAAACACTATGTAAATGTTAGCTATTCTAACAATCATACTGTTATTGATTTATACTGAATTTGTAATCGACTAAACCCCACCTCCCATATTTTTCCACCTATAATAGTCTAGCCTATATTTGTACAACTGATTTTCTTTTTGTACCAAGTATAGGTAGAATTTTTAAATCTATCCCTATTAGTGTGGCAGCATGGAGAGTAGATAGAGAAGAGGCCTAGAAATGAGGAAACCCGGGGTTTAGTTCATGCCTTGGACACATAATGGGTGTTTGACTTTGAGCAAGTCATTTAAACTCTGTGTTCTCTAGGCAAATCTCTAGAAATACAAGTTGGAGAAAATGTGCTGCCTCCATTAGGGGAGGATGTTTGCTCATCTACAGAGTTTACAATTACCATTTCTGTCTGTTGACTGCCCTGGTTTTCTTCAGAGCTCAATTCAAATCCTATCTTCTCCTAGAGGCTTTTGGAGGCCTCCTTTAATCCTATGGCCCTCTCTTGGAGATTACCTCCAGGTTATCTTGCATATATCTTCTGTGTGCATAAATGCTTCTTTGTTGCAGTCCTCCTTAGAAACTCCTGGAGGCAAGGGACAACTTCTCCCTTTCTTTGCATACGGAACATTTAGTAGAGTACCTAGACCAGGGCGGGGAACCTGTGGCCTTAATTTCCCTACCACTGCCTAGCACATAGTAAGAATTGCATAAACTCTTGTTGACTATGCCAGTTAAGTGATAGACCAAGTCCTGGTCATTACGGAATTTCATATTACCCGATTTTGTACAGCAGTCATGACAGTTAAGATTACCCCCCTGAAAGTTATTCCTCTCAGCTCTTTGTTGCACAGATTCAACAAGTATTACCCTCATGCCTTTCTCCTGTTCTATGCTTCATTTCCTCAGAAATTTGCTCTTAATTAGGTAAAAGTAGCCTAACAAGTTAACATGCACTAATATGGTCACAAATGTTCGTTTGTTAACATATTACCCTGACAATTTAAATATATGTAATTCACAAAAACTTTCAGTGCTCCTGCAGATATCAAATGATATTGAATGAATAAAGTATAAATGAAATATAAAGATATATTTATTTAAATGTATATATTTATATATTTATATGCTTATATATTATATGATATATATTTATATAAATTTATATATTTATACATATAAATGATATGTAAACTATTATTTTCTGTAAGCCAACAAGTTTCATTCAACTGGTTAATACTTTGCTTTTATGTAATACTTTATACTTCCCCAAAGTCTTCCATAGCTGGTGATATATTTCCTTAATATCTGAGTTCTAAAAATGTCCTGTGCTAACAGCCCATTGGATTATGGGTTTGATACCTGTAAAGGAATTTAGCTATTTTAGATGAGTTTTAAAACAAACAAATATTCATAATATCATGAATTAAGGTAATGGTTCTTAACCTTCCTACTGCTGCACCCCCTTAATACCTGTATGTGGTAGGATCTGCATGTGGGCAGACCCACCTAGACACAGATAGAAGAGCTGTGTCTCACTTCCTAACACCATTGGAAATATGTATTTTCCAATGGTCTTAGGTGACCCCTGTGAAAGGGTTGTTCAACCCCCAAAGGGGCTGCAACCCACAGGTTGAGAACCGCTGAATTAAGGAATGATAGTCCTGCCGTCCTCTTCCTCAGTATGAACATATATGGGGTATTGTGTTCAATTCTGGATACCAGTTGAAGAAGGGTATAGATGGTTAGTACACAGAAAAGGGTGATTGGGACGTTAAAAGGGACTTGAATTCATGTCCAACTGTGATCAGTTAAAGCCAATGGGGATGTTTATAGAAGAGAAGACAAAGGGACAGATAGGTGATCTATGTTAAGTGCTTGAAGGATTCCTAAGTGGAAAAAGAGCCTACATTTGTTCTTCTTGGTCCCCAAAGAGAAAACTAGGAGTAATGGACAGAAAATGAAGAGAATAAGTCATGTTTAGAATTGGTATAAAGAACAATTTGAGCTATTTGAAGTACATCTCTCAAGTGGTTTGTGTATTCCTCCTCACTAGAGGTCTTCAGGAAAAGGATAATTGCTTGCTAGGCATGGTGTAGAAGGGATTCCAGTTCTGATGTAATAACAATAATAATGAACTAACTAAATGAATTAATAAATGAACGAACAAATAAATAAATACACTATTGTTTATCTGGATATAAAAAGCTTATATAGAAGTTTATAAAGTACTTCACCTATGTTATCTCATTTGCTCCTTCCAAAAGCCCTGTGAGGGATCTTCAGTTGAGGAAACTGAGACCCAAAGAGGTTAAGTGACTTGTTCAGGGTCATTCAGCCAGTATGTCTTCAAATTCAGGCTTCCTGACTCCAAATGTAGCATGCTGCCCACTACATAGCCCAGCTATTTGGCTCAAAGGAAATGACCATTGAAAACCATTCCAACTTGGACACTGTGTTGGCTTCTAGTCTAATGTTATTGCCTTATGGGTGAAGGAACTAAGACAGTCAGAATAAATTATTTGGTCAAGGTCATAGGGGACAGTAAGAGGTAGTTTCAAAATTTTAGCTTAGTATCTTGTTATGGGAATCTGAAGATCTTCTCTGCCCCTAGGCCCTTTGATAAGCTTAAGTGGCTCTGAGAACCTTTCCTGATTTGAAAGTATACTCTGCCCCCAGTAGGCTGAATGTGGCCACATGGAGCCTGTGGTGGGAGGATTGTTCTTCAGGAATGCCTGCACCTTACTACTTTGTGATTGGGCAGTGGGTCAAGAGGGCTGTGACATTCTCTGATCCAGGAGAATGCTACATATACACATTGATGTGAGGTTTTGCTTTCTGGGGCTCACTTTGGAAAGAGTTATGTGATTTGGCCAGATGAGATTCTGGGCAGCCGTTGAGCCTCCTGGCTTTGAAAACTCAAATGTTTGTGCTTCCCTCTTGTAACAGCAATCAGTTTAGCAGATACTTAGCACTTAGTAACTTAGGGCTACATGTGGAAGGTGTGAGCCCTGTCCACTGTTGAGAAGGCGTCAACTCCCCTGTTGACTGAAAGAAGGGTATTGGCTGAGACAGGAGGCCAGCCAGTATATAAAGAAGAATTCAAGAGACAGAGACAGAATTGGAATTTTCCTGTTGGAGGAAACAGGATTGTCTCAGCATCTGGGAGATGAAGAAGTGAGTTGGAGTTTTCTTAGAGAGAGACAGAGAGAGAGACAGAGAGAGACAGAGACAGAGACAGAGAGACAGAGACAGAGACAGAGACAGAGAGACAGAGACAGAGAGAGAGTCAGTTTCTCTCCCAGCATCTGGAAGCTTACTGAGAATTCAGATGGAGTTTTCCTGAGACCAGAATCTGGTAAAGGCCACCCAGAAGGCTGATATTTCTTCTGGGTCCTAGGGCCACCTGATCTGCTGGAGGACTGAAGAAGCATGACCAGGATAAGACTTTGTTTGTTCATGGCCTTGCTGATCCTTGAGTTCCAGACAAGAGAAGTGGTAAAGGGTTTGAGATGTGCTGGACCCTGTGAACTTCAGTGTGTTCCAGGGACTGCCCTGAGGACTGGACAAGGACTTGGGAGCTGTCTACCTCTGAGGACTGGACGAGAACCTGGCAGCTGTTTGCTTTTGAGTCCAGATAATTGTTTGGTGGATTCAGGAAGGAGCTGGGACCATGGAAGGGGATCCAGGGGATCAGAGAGACTACCCAGAGTCAAGATGAAGAAAAGGCTTCCCATGGAAAAAACTGAGGTTTGCTGGAAACCAAGGGTGGAGGGTTTGTGTGGTTTTCTAATGACTATATTAGTGACTAATAATATTTGGTAATTAGGAATCTAGCTTAGTGACTGACTGCTAGATGAGTGACTAATTAAGTTAATGGTTATTCCATGAGTAGAAGATTGATATTGTATTATGAATTGATTGAATGATTAAGTTAATGGTTGCCCATGAGTGGAAGATTGCTATATTGTGAATTGATTGAATGAATGATTAAGTAAGAAGGATTTCCCCCTTAGGAAAACCAGATGATTATTCTTTTGTTCTTTGTTCTAAATATTGTTGCCACTGTAATGAAAACTGTGTCGCCATTTAATGTTAAGCTGTTATGAATACCATATTGTGATTTTCTATGATAAGATATAATGTCGTGAATATTATATTGTGAATGTTTGCCTTGATTTGTAATGGAATAAATGCAGTGTTCACTATTACTGTGTAATCCAAACATTAAAAGCTGTTCACGGTAGCATTCTTTTGGGAATCTGCTGGTGTATGTCATTATACCTCTCTGGTAACTAACTAGGTATGGATGTAATGGTCAGATGGCTGGAAGTCCATCTACTGATCTGTTTCTCTCTGCTTGTAACTTCAGCTTGTAACTTCTGCTTGTAACTTCTGTTTGTGTTCTCTGAAGTTCAGGGTGTTGACATTTCCTCCTGAACTAGGTAAACTATATATGTTTGATTGATTAAAGTAAGATTGTTAACCCACTTTGAGTTGCTTTCCTTTAGAAAAGCAGATCTAAGAACCTGTGCTAGCAGCCACCCTGGGTATGCTAGGGTGCTTGCTGATACATATCTCTGAAAAAATCTGTCCCTCAGAACCAAGCTGGTTGTCTTGCTGTAGATTTCTCTTTTCTCTTTCTCTCTTTTTTTTTTTTTGTAGATTTCCACTGTATAGTTTTATATCATGAATATCATGTTTTAGAAGTGAGACTGATAGATGACACTTAAAAAAATATTGTGGTAGCTGGAGGAGGATAAGTATGGTGATCTCCATAGGAATGAAAAATTTTTACCAAAGTTTGGAAGTTCGAAAAAGATTATCTTTAGCCTTTACTTTAATTGTCTTTCTTACCTCTTGGACATTCTATCATTACATATCTTCCTTTGTTGGATGTTACCTTTTGGTTACTACATTATCACCATTCCTGTCAATGTCTGGACTCTCTACCTTATGCTGAATCTATCTTTTCTGCCATATTGAAAGTTGTTTTCAATTATCTGCCAAATTGTAAGTTTGATTTGATAATCAAACTTACCCTATAGCTTAGCTGGTTAACTCTCACGGAAGCATTGCTTTTTTTTTTTAAACAATATGAAAGCTTATTAAGTGCTTAGTATGTGCCAGGCACTGTGCTAAGCTCTGAGAAAACTAATATAAGCAAAAAGAAAGACAGTTTCTGCCTTCAAAGATCATATACTCAAGGCGGGAAAACAGCACATAACAGGAAGCTGGAGGAGGGGGAGGAAGAAAGGAAAAATTAACTGAATAAGGCATGATGAAGAAACAAAAGCAGAAAGTTAGCATTATAATTGGGAGAAGAGTGAAGGAGTGAGTGTGAGGATGTGACTTTCTGGGATTAATTGAACAATTAGAGAAAAGGACAACAGGTGCAAAGGGCCCTTCCCTAGTGAGAAGATCACAGAAGTAGAACCAAGTTCAGGGTGGGAAGATCAATGAACAATGGTAGAGAAATAGGGGCAGGTAGGTGGCACAGTGAATAGAGCACTGGCCCTGGAGTCAGGATGACCTGAGTTCAAATCCAGCCCCAGACACTTAACACAAAAAACTAGCCATGTGACCTTGGGCAAGTCACTTAACCCCAATTCCCCTCCAAAAAGCAAAAAAAAAAAAAAAGTAAAATAAAATAAATGGTAGAGAAATAGATAAGCAGAACCAGAAGTGGAGCCAGGAGAGGGATAAATGAGTGAAAATACAGAGTAACTCCTTATCCCAAAGGAATCAAATTTTGAAGGTAAAATTTCAGGCATCTGAAACAAGTTTCTTATAGAAAGGAGATTTTTTTTGATGAGTATTACAGGGTTTCACTTTAAAGAGGAAACATGGTTCTTTGGAAAAACTACTGGTAAAGGAAACTGAGTTTAAATCCCAGTTTTTCTATTAGGTCATTGGTTGACCTGTGGCAAGTTACCTCTTATACCTTAGCTTTATACATAGGCATGAACAGAGCTTGTGCTTTGTTTATAACCCCCTGGGGTGAACATTAACATTGGCCTTTCTCCACTGGGCCTATATTCCATATGGACCTGTGTTTTTTCATGAGTAAAAGAAGCATGACTAACTCAATGTCTGCTAAGGTCCATTTGCATGTTATTATAACCAATAAATCTAAATCCTTCCCTTTTTGACCCCCTTACAGCAGGAAATTTCCCTAAATTCTGAACAAAGGACAGGTCAGGAAGATAAGGAGGTAGATTAAAAGACACATGAAAATCTTTATCTATCTCTCTCAGAGGCTAACAAGCTTTAAAGAAACCCTTTTAAAACACAAAAGTACCAGTCAGACTTGTTTCTTAAGCCCAGCCTGCTAACAATTAAATTATCAGTTACCTGTAAAGATTAATTAATAGCCATATGAGAAAAATAATTTCAGGCTTTTCTATTGCAATAGTCTCTTAATTGGACATCATTTTCAATCTGTCTTCCAGTCAGAAAGCCAATCACCATTTATAAAGCACTTAACTGTATGCCAAAAGCTATACTAAGTACTGGCAAATACAGGTTCCTTGTCCTCAAGAAGCTCACATTTTAATAGGAGAAACAACATATGGATAACTATGTACATGCAAGAGAGATATGGGTAAATGGAAGTTTATCTCCAAATACTTTACGGTTTTTTTTTTTTAAAGTACAGATCTTACCCTTTAACTTCCCTGTTCATTAAACCCCTATGACTCTCTTTCATCTACTGAATAAAATACAGCCTCCTCTATTTAGGGTTAATTGTCCTTCAAAACCTAGTTGTCTGTCTTCGTCCTCATTTTAAACTTTTAGTAATCCTAATTTCTTTCAATGGTCAACTAAATCTTGGCCTTACACATGAGGGTTTTCCTGATACTCTCAACTTCTAATGTCACTCCCCTAATTACATAAAAACTCAGTATATAAAATGTATGTATGTGTGTATATGTATAGATACACATAGATACATATGTGTCTATTTATGCAAGTATATCTATATTTATCTGTCTATCTGAAGAGGAGCCCAAAGACAGTTAGGGCTGCTTGAGACCCCAAAATACCAACATACCGGGTCCTGCGGAAAGAATTTTACTCAAGTCTTCTCAGCCAAGGAAAAAGTAAAGTTTATTGAAAGTTCAAGTTCGCCACATGGGGTGCTAGGCCATTTAAAGGTTCTCTCACAGAGCAAGTCTCTGCTAAGCTATCTCATGACGCTCTCACAGAGCAAAGTCCATACCAAACTATTCCATGGCACTCTCACACCACATGGAGGGAAGATGGGGTTCTATATACAATACGGTTGTTGGAGGAGTCTAGGGGTGGTACACAGGAGGAGATTGGC
>CM053594.1:85489200-85507169 GCA_028646575.1 Pseudocheirus occidentalis
AGGCAGCCCCCTTTGTATCCTGGTAGCAATAATCCCCCAGGTCTCCTTGCAGGAGAGAGGGGATGGAGCTATTTTGCCCCAAGGGAAGTCCAAAATTTCCCTCAAAAGCATGCGGCCCCCCTCCTCATCCCCATCTTGGTGGGGCTAGGACTGGTGGGGTCAACCGTCATTGGGGTAACTGCCCTAATTAAGGGGGATACCAGCTACCAGGCATTAAGTGCACAGGTGGACATTGATCTCTCCCACCTAGAATACTCCCTCTTCATCCTGGAGAGACAGGTTGATCCCCTTGTGGAAATGGTCTTCCAAAACCACAGGGGCCTAGATCTGCTGTTTCTTCTGCAGGGGGGCCTCTGTGCTGCCCAGGATTCAGGAGAATCCTGTTGTTTCTGTGTGAACACCTCCGGCGTGGTGCAGGAAAGTTTGAGTTTAGTCCGGACAAATTGGGCAGACTGACAGAGGGAAAGGGAAGATGCTAAAAACTGGTACCAGTCACTGTTTTGAACATCCTCTTGGCTCACTACTTTAGTATCTGCCTGAACTGGTCCCCTAATTCTCCTTACTCTGGCTCTCATTTTAGGTCCATGCCTGATCAATCGCCTTCTCCAATTTGTCAAATCCCGAATTAACTCTGTCAAGTTACTTATTGTCAGGGATCCCTACTACCGGCCCCTTGATGTTGGCCCTCTTGATCACTGTGATGATATGGTTTGTATTATGTGGTTTGTATAATGTGTCAAGGATTTGACACTGTCTATAAGAAGTGGGGGATGTTGTACTTGGCCTCCTCTGCTCCCTTCCCCTTCCCTTCCCCCATTCTGCTGTAGCCAGCCAGCTACCTTCTTCCTGTTCTTTTTCATGGAAATAGACTAGTTGGCTGCAGGACCCCCCAAAAGGTTTCCCTGAGCCCTCGAAAATCAAAATGTGTACTAGCCAATCCCTGCTGTAAACCCCTGATTACACAATCTCCGACCATAAAGAGTTGGGGAAACCTATATATATCAGTGATCTCCCCTTGGTCAGGCCTGTTTGATTTGGGCAAGGTAAGATGTAGCCCCAAACAGCGCACGCTAAATAAAATCCACTTCCAAAATATGCACTTGGGGTCTCACTCGCTTCTTTCGTCACAACACTTTGTTAGAAAATTATTCTCCCAACATTCTAAACAAGGTAGATTCGATTAATTCAGGAATACTGAAGTATACACTGGAGCACAGAGAGGTGATCTGGAGTTCCTAGAAAGACACAGTGGAACAGGAAATAGATGACAACAAAAATAATGTTCAGTCTTCCAGGCATCTGCCCTTACCTGGAAATGACACTCCCCTAAGAGCTGAGACTGCCAAGAAAAATTTCATATTGCCAAGCACAGTTAAGAGCTTCTTGCTTTTTCCTCCTATGATGAGATTCACAAAAATCCTTAGCTTACTCTCCCTTTTTCTCATGGTTGGGGCTCAAGACAAGAGTGCCTTCAGGGAAGTATCCAGATTCTTCTTGTTCACTATTTATGAGTGTGCAGCAAAATGAGCAAGTAATTTGGGGTGTCAGGACTGGGTTCTATACTGGTTGGCTACATCCCAGCTGTGTCTCTTTTGTGAACTTGTATGTATTCCCTCCAACAATGCAGAGTATATTCCATCCATGGCAAGTCTTGCTCATGCACTGATGTACACTCATCACATGAAGTCTGCTTCACGTTCTAAAAGCATCCTTTGTGTTTTTTTTTAATAATACACTCTCATGATTATTCCTCTCACTTGCTGTACCCCCAACGCTGCGATTCTTTCCCCCCTCTTCTCTGACCCCTGATTTTGTCCAGTCTAAAACCAGCTAAAATTCTATTGTCTTCTATAGGAAGTCTTTCCCAATCCTTTTTAAAAAAAAAATATTTTTAGGGCAATTGGGGGTAAGTGACTTGCCCAACGTCACACGGCTAGTAAGTGTGTCTAGTGTCTGAGGCCGGATTTGAATTCAGGTCCCCCTGACTCCAGGACTGGTGCTCTATTCATTGTGTCACCCAGCTGCCACCTTTCCCAATCCTTCTTAATTCTAGTGTCTTCTCTCTTTGATTATTTCCTATTTATCCAGTACATAATTTGTTTGCATATGGTTTGCATGGTCTTCCAAATTAGATGGTGAACTCCTCAAAATTAGGGATTGTCTTTTAGTTTTCTTTGTGTCTCTGGAATTTAGCATGGTGCCTGGCACATAATGGGCATTAAGAAATGTATATTGGGGGTGGCTAGGAGGCACAGTAAGTAGAGCACCAGCCCTGGAGTCAGGAGGACCTGAGTTCAAATCCAGCCTCAGACACGTAACACAAAACTAGCTATGTGACCTTGGGCAAGTCACTTAACCCCAATTGCCCTACCTTCCCCCCTCCAAAAAGGAAAAAAAAAAAGAAATGTGTATTGATTGACTTTCTGTAAACCAGGAAGAATGTTCAAGATGCACCCTAAAGTCCCCTCCAGCTCTATATTTCTTACCTTATTACAATACAAACTTAATCTCAGATTACCTTTCTAAATGCTTTTAATCACAAAGAAGCCCTAATCCTGCCTCAAATTGGGCAACAAGAGCAAGGAAGAAGAGAATTTTCACAGTAGGACAGAGGGAACTTCAGTGTGCTCCTCATCTGAGTTGGTGGATGAAATGAAATTCTTTGATGTTTTGAAATTCTGAAGGTGATTAAACTTGCTCCTTGAGGCCTTACAGGACAATGGAGCCCAAGATGGAATTATCTGAAAAGAAGGCTGCATTTCCAAGGAGAACAGCCATCCTTTGCTCTCCCTGGATGCAAAGTCTTAGTGTTGAGATGAAAAATGAGGACATTCAGTGTCTGAGTACAGCATGTTCTTCCAGGTTTACCACACTTCAGGATTCTGCTCCTCTCTAAAACTAAAACTCAGACAGCTAACAACTGGCCCATTTGTTTAAGGACAGGACTTTTTAATCAGAGAAGTTCTATAAGCTTCACAGATTTGTGGCTCCCTCCTGATTACAGCCACCCACAGAGGGCTAAAGGCTTGCTATGTCCATCCTGTTTGAAGCATGTAGAGAGGTGGGAGGTATGTTCTGTGGAAAAGCTCTGCTCCCCAGGGCTCCCACTGTACACCCTAAACCAGCACTATCTGTGGGTGGAATGGGACGGGGTATAATGTGTGGGGTCAAAAAGATCCATATCCTCCCCTCTGTATGCATATTCCAACATTAGCTCTTTCCTTTTGATTCAGAAATTATCTCTTACTGACCCATGTTAAAATACAAGTATTTCAATCCATGCTGGATAAATTATTAATCTATTCTTGATTATTAACACATTAATTGCTGAAAGGAAGAGAATACTAGAGGAATAAGATGATCCAGTGATTTCTGGTTTCAATGAAATTTTTTTTTTGGCAAACTTAGCAATTTTTCTAAGGTTTTGCCTTGGACAAAAATCATTGAGTTATTTTATTTTCCTTCCCCCACCCCTGATTTTCAATCAGTTGTTCTAGACGTGACATAAGATGACAGAGTCTATCATACCCTGAGCAGCTAGTTGAGTGAACATAGGCTGAAAGTTCTTATTTGCTTAACAAATGAATTGGATGTTATAAGGAGGCCTCCTTAGATGCAGCATAGTATTTGGTGCATAGTAAGTATTCAA
Source organism: Pseudocheirus occidentalis (assembly GCA_028646575.1). Taxonomy (NCBI): domain Eukaryota; kingdom Metazoa; phylum Chordata; class Mammalia; order Diprotodontia; family Pseudocheiridae; genus Pseudocheirus; species Pseudocheirus occidentalis. Next base: position 85,492,850 of record CM053594.1, read on the forward strand.
TGAATGTTTTCTCATTCATTCATTCTTCTTGAATGAGACTCTATTGAAGAGATTGGGTGATTTAACTTGGAAAAGAGAAGAGTTAGCTGGTGATATTAAAAGTATTCTAATGTTTTAAGTATAGTTATTTTGATCTTCTTTAAAGAGCAAAACTAAGAATGGGCATGAGTTGCAAAGGGGAGAATATAGGCAAATTAAGGGAGAAAATTTCCTGATAATTATAAAAAGAGAATGAGTTATATTGGGAAGTTTTGGTTTTCCTCATGGGAGACTTTCACAGGAAGGCTTGATGACTACTTCCCCTGTGTGTTGTAAAGGGCATTCTTGTCCAGGTAAGAGTTGAACTACATGGGCACTGAGGTCCCTTCCAACTCTGAAATGTTGATTCTGAGAAATTTCTAACTGAAGCTGACAAAGAATATGTGTTGGAGGCCAAGACTTTTAGGGTCTTTGGCCACATTAGCTCCCCAGTTCTACAAAGGTCATTAGGCAGATATACAAAGAAAGTATAATCTTATTAGGTGGATGCTCTCATTGGTTTCATGAATATCTAAGAAAGTACTGAATTAATTTGCAAGTCTTGATTGTAACACCCTGTTTGTGCCTCTGGACATGGTCCCAGGATAAAGAACTTAAGGAGTGATTGGCTTTGGGTTGGGGTAGAGAAAGATCAAGACCAAGGGTGGTTCCTTGCATTCTGCTAAGGGTATATAAACCTTGTATCTTCCATGTATCTTTGGCTCTGTATGAAATGGTTCTGCAATAAACAGACTATGGAGTACATCCCCGTCTCTCTTCCTCTTTCCTTTATTCAGCTAGAAGCTCTCTCTCTGTTCCTTTATTTCACTCAGCTCGTAGCTAGGCCCAGACTTGCTAGCCGCAGCAAATATGAGATTAACCATGGTTGTTAACCATGGTCCCACAGGGCTCTGTTTTGAGCCTTCTTTTCTTTCTCTCCATTATTTTGCTTGATCATTTCAGTTCCCATGGATTCAGTTATCATTGCTATGCCAATGACTCTCATATCTACTAACCCAATCCTAATGTCTCTCCCTAGTGGACTATTGGAAATTTCAAACTGGATTTGCCATAACATCTTAAAATCAACATATCCAAAACTGAATTCATTTTCTTTCCACCTTAACCCTTTTCTCTTCCTGACCTACATATTACTGTGGAGGGCACCATCATCCTCCCTATCTCCAAGCCCACAACCTAGGCATCATCCTTGACTCCTTACTGTCTCTTATACTTCCATATTCAATCAATTGCCAAGTCCTGCCATCTCAACTTCCATAACATTTGTATTATAACCCTACTTGTCCCCTCTCACACTGTCATCAACCTGCTGTGAGTCCTCATCACCTATCATCCATACTATGACAATATCTTATTGATTGATTTCCCTACCACAAGTGTCTTCCTACTCAAGTCCATTCTGCAGTCAAGTAAAAAGTGATCTTTCTAAAGCATGAGTCTGCACATGCTTATCCTCTATTTAATAAATTCCAATAGCTCCCTTTTACTTCCAGGATAATTTTTTTGTAGATTTTTCTTTTTTTTTTTGTTTTGATAATTTTTAATGTGTTTTTTGGGGGGAGGGGGAGCATGCTTTTGAATCCTTCATAATTTAGATCTTTCTTACATTTACAGTATTCTCAGACCTTGTTCTTTCACTCTTGCATACTCTGTGAGCTACCTGTGATTTTCACCTTGCTGTTCTTTAAGTAAGGAAGGTAACTTATTCCATCTCCCTACTCTAAGCATTTTTATTCATTGACTCTTATGTCTGCAACTCCCTTATTCCTAATTTTTGTTTTTTTCTTCCTTGGGTATCTTCAAGTCTCAGTTAAAGTCTTTTCTTCTTCAAGAAGTCTCTTTTAAGGCCCCTCTCCTTAATGGCAGTGCTTTTCTTCTGAGATATCTCCAATTTATCCTTTATAAAGTTTTTTTGTATATACTTGTTTGAACATTGTTCCCACTGTTATATTGTATGAAGCGCTATTTGTTGGATTTCTTTTTTGCTATTTTCTTTTATTTTTGCCTTTCTTTGACTCCCTAGAACTTAGCATGGTACTTAATACATATAGAAACTTAATAGATTCTTGTTGACTTGATTTGATTTACTGTCTTTCAGAGGGAGCCAACCTTCCTACTATGAAAGGAAGGGTAACATGCCATCATTTTAAAAATTATTCTTAATTTCCTGATTATCAGCATCTTCTGTACTATACGCCCTTTTGAGATATCTATGGAGTCCTGATCCCTGGTTCCATGTATCTCCAGTGGCTGGGACCATGAGGACAAGGATGTGGGTTTAACTCCCAGGTGAGCAGGGTAGGATATTGAAAAGAGCACTGTACAGGAAATTAGAAGACCTAGGTTATGGATCTATCTCAGCCCATTACTTTTTTTTCCATCCCTGAGAATTTTATTTAAAAACATCTTTGTTTTAATACCTGTTCTTACACTTAGATAAGAATTGTGATGGGAACTTCTGTTGAGCTACATAGTATAAATAGAAGAAAATCATTCCTTTTAAATATAAAATTTCAAAAGAAGAATCAGTTGCTAACAAATATCTTTTCTCCTACTACTGCTGCAAAAAATTCCCTTTCAAGAGACTGACTATATTGAAAAGCAAATGGTCTATCTGTAAAAGTCAAGTTATTAGTGGATTTTAATTGTTCACTCTTATAGTTTGTAATTTGCTTAATAAAGTGCAATTGTATATTAATTCGCAGCATGATACTGGAATAACAACCCACCAGTCTTGCTATCATCCATCTGTTCTTTTCATCCCCACAGCTACCACTCTAGTTCAAACTCCCATTACTTTCCATATGACCTTGGGTGCTTCAACTCATGTCTAAGGGTCCCTGTTACTCCATCTATCAAATAAAGCATTTGGAGTAGTTAAACTCCAAGATCCCATCAAGCTCTCATATTCTATGATCTCTAAGGCTATTCACATAAGAACTTATTTTTTTCCAGCTTCTGGAAAGTCATCCTATTAATGGCTGCCCTCACTAACAAAACAGAGTACATGATAGGGTGTGGTTAGCTTGGTTTGAGACCATATACTTCAAGTAAAGTAAGCCAGAAGACTGGTGTAAACTTTTAATCTTACCAATTTTATATGAAGTACAGATTTTTTTTTCTCTGTATACTACTATATACATATCAGTTAAAATCAGATAAAATACTCTTGGTAGGAAAAAGTAGATAGATGACAGAGAGAGAGAAGAGAGAAAAGAAAGGGATATGGAAAGGGAGAGAAAGAAGGAAGGAAGGAATGAAAGACAGAGGGAAAAGGTATAGGATGTAGGAAGGAAGGAAAATATAGGAGAAAGATATAAGAGAAAGCAATAGATAATAGACACAAAGAGAAAAGGAAACAATGAAATAGGATAATTAGTAAGTGTGTGTATGAGAGAGAGAGACAGAAAGAGGGAGAGAGAGAGAGAAAGAGAGAGATGGATAGAGACATAGGTAAAAGCTGATTCAGTAAACTGAACTCAAGGAAAAGGCCAAAGGTCAAATGGGGAATAAAATGATGAAAATATTTCAGGCAATGTGAGGCAGAAAGGGAAGTGTGTTTGAATAACTGTTAATTAAAATGTACTAATAAGAATAGTTGACATTTTTATAATGCATTAAGATTATGAATTTTCCCCATATGTTATCTCAATGAATACTCATAAACAAACATGTAATATGGCAAAAAGATTATCATTGTTTCTATTTTATAGATCAGAAAATTGTGGTTCAAACAAATTAAAGAACTTTTCCAAGGTCATTTGGCTATAGAGAAGGAAGATTATCATTACAACCTATTTCTTGTGCTCTGAAAACTGTACTCCTCCCACAGTAAAATGTTATTTATCATTAGATGTCTATGGCAAATCTATAAAATAAGTAAAACCACAGTTTTCCTTTATATGTCATTTAATTAGGTGCATAAAGATATCTATCATAGCACTTTTCATGATAGAAAAGGATTAGAAACAGTGTGGATGCTCATCAATTGGGGATTGGCTAGATAAGTCATGACACATACATGTAAAGAGATATTTGTCTGCGACATATGAAGAATTCAGAGATCAGAAGAAATGTGAGCTTCTGCAGATGGAAGTAAGCAAAACAAGAAGAACAATACACACACTAACTTCAAGAATATAAGTGCTAATAATTATGACCAAGCTTGGACAGAAAAGAAGAAAAAATACATTCCTTTTTCTTTTTTTCAGAGGTGGGATATCATGAGTATGGAACATTATTTGTGCTATCAGACTTCATGGTTGTATTGGTTAATTTTGTTGAGCTGCCCCTTCACACCTCTTTTAATCTTTTTTTTATTAGGAATATCTGCATTGGAGGTATGAGACATAGAAAGGAGGATAATGTGAAAACAAAATATATCAATATTTTATATATTCTTGATGTAATTAGGTATGACTTAAAAGATGAAAAGTCCAGGGGCTGCACTGGTGCCAGAGAAATGTTAAAAGGATCAGAGGATGGTCTTCAATGTACATTGGGTGTATAGATGTTCCTTAGTGGATATATGAGAGAACAAGGGTAAATATTATACAATATGGGAAGGCATAAGGGAAGGAGAATATATAATTAATATATAATTAATTATATAAATATATATATTACATAAAATATAATTAATTATATCTACACTAGTGGGGAGAGTGACCATCTTACTGATGAGTGACAGATCCATTCAAGTCTTTAATTGCAAGTATTATCCCAAAGCATTCAAGTCTGCCAGGAGGAAAGAGTTAATCAAAATAAGCTCCATGAGGTCCCCTTATTTTTGCCATTAGATGATAACTCCTTTGAGGACAGAAGTCTTATTTCACTCATGTCTGAATCTGCCTTAAGACCTAGAACATAGTAGAATTCCCAGTGAGTGTTTGCTGAATATTGTAAAAGGGATGTAACTAACTGCTCTATGCTTTAAAAGGAAAAAAAATCACCAAATTCTACTTTAGAGAAGTCATGAAATACTCAGTGTGGGAGTATTCAGTGTCATTGGATAAACACTGGAACTAGAGTTGAATGACCTTAGTACAATCTCTCATGTCTTAGCTATTGTGGCTTTGGTCAAGGTATTTGGTCTGTGCTATCTTACCTCAGTTTGCTCATCTGTAAAATAGACATAATGCTTGCACAATGTAGATCACATGGATATGATAAGGATGAAAGGTGAAAATATATGTAAAATGCTTTGTAATTATAAAGCACTGTGTAAATGTAACATGTCATTAATAATTTAAACACTCAAAGGATCCTTGGAAATTTGAAAAGGAAAGCAATTTAATGGATATTTCTCCAAAGGAAGCCAAAGAAGCTTTTGAGATCATTGGCAGCGGGCCCCCCTTCTGCTAACTACTAATTATAGAGCTTTATTCTTTTTTCAAAGTGCTTTCATATGCATTATCTCATTAAGTCCTCTCAACTACCCTGTGAGGTAAGTTGAGTGAATGTCATTCATCACCTAGACATGTGAAGAAGCTGAATTTTGGAGATGTTGTGTGGCTCAAAGTTACATAGCTACTTGGAGATAAATATAAGTTGGGAGCCCAAGCTTTCACTTTTGAATGGTTCAAATTGTTAACAATCCCTCTTCCCCATTTCATTTCCTTACATAGAGCCTAATTCTGCCATTTATTCAGTTTCCATTTATCTCTGGGGCCAAGAAAATAATTCTACTCATTTTCGTATAGAAGCCCTTCAGACTTTTGAAGAAAAAGACTTTGTTCCTTGTTACATCTTTTCTAGGCTCAGTCCTATGAGTCAGGTAATGAAAGTGGCATTAGTCTATTTTTTAAAAAATGAAACTGAGGGAGGTCAAGTGGTTTGTCCAGTGATCCAGAACAAGCAAGCACTAGAGAGGAAACTCAAATCTCCATCTTGCTTCTAAATTAAGTGTTCATTTTATAATACTGTAAAGCCAAGCACCAGCAGATTCCCAAAAGAATGCTACTGTGAACAGCTTTTAAGATTCGGATTATACAGTAATAGTGAACACTCTGTTTATTCCATTACACATCAAGGTTCAGTACAATATTCACAGTATAATATTCTCAATATTACATCTTATCACAAAAATTCACAATAAAGTGTTCATAACAGCTTAACATTTAAATGGCTGCACAGTTTTCACTACAGTGGCCACAATATTTAGAACAAGGAACAAAAGAAGAAGCACCTGGTTTCCCTAAGGAGGAAACCCTTTTCACTTAACGATTCAATCAATCAATTCACACATGGGACAATCAGTCACTCATCTAGCAGTCAGTCACTAAGCTAGATTCCCAATTACTAAATATCTTTAATCACTAATACAATCATTAGAATACCACACAAACTTTCCACCCCTTGGTTTCCAGCAAACTTCAGTCTTGTCCAAGGGGAGGCCTTTTCTTCATATTGGCTCTGGGAGGTCTCTCTGATTCCCTGGATCACCTTCCATGGTTCCAGTTCCCTCCTGAATCTGCCAAACAATCACCTGGATTCAGAAACAGACAGCTGCCAGCTGCCAGGTTCTCATCCAGTCCTGAGAGGTAGACAGCTACCAGGTCCTTGTCCCCAGCAAACCTCAGTTTTGTCCAAGGGGAGGCCTTTTCTTCATCTTGATTCTGGGTGGTCTCTCTGATTCCCTGGATCTCCTTCCATGATTCCAGCTCCCTCCTGAATCTGCCAAACAATCACCTGGATTCAGAAGCAGACACCTGCCAGGTTCTCATCCAGTCCTCAGGACAATCCCCGGGACACACTGAAGTTCACAGGGTTCAGCACATCTCAGACCCTTCACCACTTCTCTTGCCTGGAACTCATGGATCAGCTAGGTCATGAATAAACAAAGTCTTTTCCTGGTCATGCTTGTTCAATCTTCCAGCAGTTCAGCTGGCTCTAGGACCCAGAAGGAACATCAACCTTCTGTTTGGCCTCCACAAGGTTCTGGTCTCAGGAAAATTTCAATTCAATTCTCAGTCAGCTTCCAGATACTGGGAGAGAAACTCTCTCTCTCTCTCTCTCTCTCTCTCTCTCTCTCTCTCTCTCTCTCTCTCTCAGTTGGCTTCATGAATCTTCCTTCACAAGGAGCAAATTCCAATTCTGTCTTTCTGTCTCTATAATTCTTCTTTATGTACAGCCCTGGCCTCCTGTCTCAGCCAATAGCCTTCTTCCATGTCAACAGAGGAGTTCATGCCTTCTCAACAATAGACAGGGTTCACACCTTCCATACTTAGCCCTAAGTTACTAGGTACTACTTAGCCCTGTTACTAAGTGCTAAATATCTGATAAACTGATTATTATTATAAATACTATATAGTCTTATCCCTGCCCTACTGTATGCCCAAATAGACCTATGTCACAAGTTCATCATTTGTAAGCAATGAGAGGGACCTTAAAGATCATAGAATCTATGAATTAAAATAGACCTCCCTGATCATCTAATCTGACCAAAACCTGAGCAAAGATCTCTTCTTCCATATCACCAAAATTTAAGCATTTATCTTCCTTTTAAAATTCTCAAAAAATTCTGAGGAGAAACTTCATATCTACAACCTCCTCATTTTATATCATTTTAAATTTTGTATTTCATTTTTAACAAGTTTTATTTCATTTTAACAAGTACTTATTTTTCTCCCTTCTACCTCTCCATTTAAAACAAACCCCATAATGAATATTCAGTCAAGCAAAATAAATTCTTGTGTCAGTTATGTCTAAAATTGCATATTTTAGTCTGCATTTTCTATCAATCAATTCTTAGTCAGAAGGAGGATAGCATCCATCACCATCAGTCCTCTGGAATTATGGTTGATCATTATGTGAGTCAAGGTTTTTAGGACTTTGAAAGCTGTTTTTACAATGTTATTTTTTCTACTGGTTATGCTCACTTCACTCTGTATTAGTTCATACAGGTCTTCTTGGGTTCCTTTGAAACCAACCCTTTTATCATTTCTCATACCATGTAACATTCTTTTACATTCATATACCATACAAGGTTTGTCCATTCATTCTCCAATTAATGTTTATTTCTCAGTTTTCATTTTGTTGTTGCGGATATAAATGAGCTGCTATCAGTATTTGTCTTTTTCCTCTTTCTTTGAACAGTTTGGGCTAGAATCCTAAGAGTGGTGTCACTTGATCATGTATAGTTTAGTGTTTTTGTTTTTAAGCACAATTCCAAATTACTTTTCAGAATATATGCACAATTCAGAATTCCATTAACAATGCATTAAGGTGACTACTTTCCCACAATTCCTTCAAATTTTGTCATTATTTTGTTGTTGTTGTTGTTGTATTTGACAGTCCAATGGGTAGGAGACAGTACCTCAGAGTTGATGTAATTTGTATTTCTCTATTAATGATTTGAAAAAATTTTCCCCCTTTTAGCCCTAAGTCACTAACAAACAGTTTGAATTTCTTCCTTTGGAAATTGCCTCTATACCCATTGATCATGTATAAAATGGGGAAATTCTTCAATTTTACAGAGGAGCACATCATCTCCTGAAGTTCAGCACTTCTCTGCTAGTGGGCAAAGCAAAGTCTTGTCAACTATCATTTTATATGCCTGAATCATCTCAGAGCTACTGTATGATATTAACACATTCTAACCACCTTAACGAACCTGTTCCTGGTTTCTCCTGACCCTAATGATATAGAGACCACTGAGAAAGTTTCAGTGTATGCATGTATTGGAGGACAAATGATCTGGGGGAGAGAGTGAATGACAGGCAAAGTCCCATAAATTCCCTGGTATGATTGGGAAATATAGGACTGATGAAGTAAAAAACCTGTTAGTATTTTATGACCTCCTTCTGAGTCAGTTAGAAATGCTGGTTGCTATCGTGTCTGGTTCAGAGTACAACACATTAAACATTTATTAAACACTTCCTCTGTATAAAACACTATTAAATGTCTTGAGGGGGGATACAAAATTTAGATGCACCCTGCACCTTTACCTCTTGAAGCTTACATTCTAAAAGGGGAACACGAAAGGGGTGAGGTGACTACAATCCAAGTTAATACATATTTGCTGATTATAAAGACACCATGGTGCAACATAGAGTCTTTGGATCATGACTGACCAGTGAAATATTGATTCTCATTGTTGGAGAATTTAAAGTTCAAGAGAGGAGGAGGAATAAAGAAAGGGAAGAGAGAAGGGGAGATGGAGAAAGGAAAATGGGAGAGAGACAGAGAGAGAGAAAGGAGGGGAGAGACAGCATTTATGAAGCATTTACTATGTGTTAGGCATTGTGCTGGGTACTGAGCATATAAATACAAGTTGAAAAGACACTCACTAACTTCAAGGATCTCATATCTTAACAAGAGGAAACAAAACAAAAGAAATGCTGGAAAGAGAGGGTGAGGTGAAAACGATACCTTCCTGGGAAGGAGTTAGCTCATGGAGAAGTGGCTCAGTTTAGAGAGCTGGAAGTGAGGAGAGCTGCCTGGCTGGGGCTTTTCAATAAACGGTCATCTTACACAGGAGCCTGAGAGTAGTATCATCTTATAGTGAGCGTGGATGATAGTGTCAGAAGGAGAATACTGGAGAATGAGTTGAACCAGAAGGTTCAACCTGAGAATTGTCTTATATTCTTTAGACATGGGTAAGTCTGACCTTTATTTGCTTCCTTTTATCATAACTGAGTGGCATAGAAGTAGGCATTTAAGACCCTGATAGCACTTTCCTGTAGGGCACATAAACCACTTTAGAAAAGTGCCATGGAATCCCTTCCTATCTCCTATTCAAGGGTGTTTTGGGTTACAACTCTTGCCAGTCCAGCTTTCTTCCTTTACTTCTGACCTTAATGACACCTAAGGTTGCATTCTTTGGTCTAGCAGCAATCATAAATACAATTTCACAGCCTGCCTCTTTAATCCTCCCAGAGAAAGTGAAGGTCTCAGTAGTGACCATCCTTTATTAATTGAGTTTAGGATTATCCACAGCCTACAAGTCCAGGGAAAATGGATATACAGCTGCAATCCATTTACTCTGAAGTCCAGGTCAAGAACAAAGGACTTTTCAAGGCATTACATGTGTGTCAACTCTGCCTGGGACTGGGTCAGATGTCGAACTTTAAAGTTTAGTAAAACAACAACAACAAAATTCAGTTTCACGATCAGTAATCGCTTACATTTCAGACCTTAGTACAAGGGAATAATACCCAGGAGAGCTTTCCTTCCCCCTTGTCACACCCACTCCCTTTTTAACCTCTTAACTCTTTCCAGTTCGTTTCTTCTTTAAGCAACAAAATATTAGACCATATGGAATACAGGAGGCTGCTTGATTAGAGCATTCTCTGAAGGGTTGCATCCTGGCATTCTAAGGAAGATGTCTTTGAAAGAGATGCCAAATGAGACATCACAAATGGCTCATGCAATATTTTATAAAACATTTCATATCACATAGATATGTAGGATGATAAAGTTGGAAGGGACCTTAGGCATTATCCAATTCAACTTCTTCTTTTTACAGATAAAGAAACAGAGGCCAGGAGATGGGTACAAGGTTACACAGCCTGCAAGTGACAGAGCTGGGATCTTGAGCCAAGACCTTCAGGAGGCACTACTAGGAGTCTCAGTAAATGATAAAAAGTGTCATTGGACAAATGAAATAATAGCTTGAATCTAAAATTTGAAGTGAGAGTGACTTTTAAAGATATGAGTAGCATGAAGGGTGCTCTTAAAACTATTCATACAGGATATACCAACTTCCTCACCTCCCTCTCCTCACTGAAATGATAACCAGATTGGAGAGACTGTGAGTTAACAGTCCCTCAAAACCGTATCTCAGGAGAACCTACCAATGGGACTCTTCTTAGCAGATGACCAGAAGACACATTTCAAAGCAAACAAGATTTAAACAGATTAGCAAATACAGTCACAAAGAAAGATCTTTAATGCACTAATGAGGTGCTTTCTCCCTGACATTAACACACCAACAGTAGAGGAATGAAGAACACAAAGCACATGTGACCAAAAAAACAAATGGAAGGTATGTAAATGGAGGGAATATGTGTGGCCAGAAGGCACATGTGACTTGGGCAGCCCTTTTTGCTGCAGAATTGCCAAAGTCATTTGTTGATGTCATCATATTTCTGTTGGTCATTGAGGTTCCACTCTCTGTCATCTCATCTTTCCTAGGTATCTCCACTAAACTCTTAATAACTCAGTTGCTCTTTTCTATGAACATCTGGGCTTCAGCTATTTACTCTCTTTAGGAAAATGGAAAACTCACTACCATTTATCATAGAAGTTTACAAACTATGTTTTTTTTTCTTTTTTGGAAAGGTTGACAAATTATGGTCCAGGAATCACATCTGATACACTGCCTGTATTTGTACAGCCTGCAAGCTAAGAATGTATGTGTCTATGCACAAACATATATATATATACATATGTATGTGCTATGTTCTAAAACATTTTATACATATATGTGTACATATATGTGTACATTATATACACATAAATATATGTATATGTGTGAATACATGTATGTATGTAGACATGTGTGTATGTGTGTATATATATATATACACACACACACACACATACACACACAGTATTTATACTTCAGAAGATTTTTTTTTAATGTGCTTATTTGTACTGTTTGGAATTACCCTGAAAGTCTATGTTGTTTCTAGTCCTCATAAATTATTCCCATCTCTTTCTTTCAAGGAAAATAGTATATATATTCAATAAACTAGAAAGGGTAAAGTTGATTGACTTGTGCTCTAAAGTACCTTCCAATTGAGTGGAGAATCTGAGCATAGAGTTCTAAAGTGAGCTATGTCGTTAACATTGTGGCCTTGGCCAAGTCACTTCATTTGCTTGGGCCTCTGATTGCTAGTATCCTTGACAGTTCTAATCTATTGCTTTGCGATCCTGACTGACCCAAATTCCATGATCCTATGATATCTAAGGTACTTTCCAGCTCTAATTCATTATCCTTTGAGCTTCCTAAATGTAAATACTAACTTCTTATAATCTTAAAGGGTCTTTCCAGTTCTTGAGTCTTTGATTGTGCTAACAAAGGATTTATAAGCAGCTGGATAATTCATCACAGGAAGTCATTTATCATTCAAAAGCAAACCCACAAAAAAGTAGATGACCCCATTTACTTAGTCCAATGAAGAATCCTAAGAAGTATACTTAACTAATCTTTACATACTGAATGCTCCCAGGTATGACCCTGTCTGTCTCTGTGTCTTTCTCTCTGCCTCTGTGTCTCTGTCTCTTTGTCTCTGTCATCTCTGTCTCTCTTTTTCCCTGTCTCTGTTTCTGTCTCTCTCCACCTCCCTCTGTCTGTCTGTCTGTCTGTCTCTGTCTCTGTCTCTCTACCTCCCTCTCTCCCTCCCACCCTCCATTTTTGTCACTCTACTTTACTCTTCTCCCTCTCTCTCTCTCTCTGTAGTCATTGAAAACAGTACCACCCACATTTCAACAAGACTACAAACCTAGCTAACTCTTGGATTATTGGGAGGCAAACCTTATACTTGGCCTACCAAGCTCTGACTTATGAAGAGTTCTTCTCTGAACCTGTAACCCAAGCCAAGCAATGGAACCCATAGAGGAAGGTATTTTTGCCAGAGGGAATCAATTGAAGCTTAATTAAGCCTTCAACTCTGACCACAAAGTTATCTTAAAATAGCATGGGGAAATTAGCCATCAGTTCTTAGCACCACATGAAAGAAATTAGAGGAATGTCTTCCTCTACTAATCCTGTATCAAAGTACAATGTTAAATATACTAGGTGTCATACTTAACAATCATGTTCCCTGGCAACTAAGTACAGGGTTCAGTGGGAAAAAATACACTCCTATCTTCCTACTAAAGTACATCAACCTGCCCCATCCTTACCCTCATGGGATTTTCCCCTCTTCTCCAACAGCAGGAAAAGTGGAGAGGACAGGAAATAGTGCCTGCCATGACCCATAACCATGGTTAATGGCACTGTTCGTTTGCTAGTGTCTATATTGCAACTTCATTGGGAACATGGAAGCTAATTTGGTGTGAAAACAATAGCCTATGGCTACTCTCTTTGCCAGTGTGGGTATCAGTAATCATAAGGAAACACCTTAGTTTCCTATGCTTACTGACTCCCTTTCCTTCTATTTAAAGCCCTCGCTTCATTTCCAATTGCTACCTTTTTACCAACTTGGCTTTCAAGGCAGATTGGTCATCTCACTGTCCTCCATCATGCTGTGCCCTCTGTAACCTGTATGTGTGATTGATATGTGACTTTGCAGGTTCCATGCTCCATTCTTGGAATGGACTCTGTATTTCTGCCTGTGGAAACATTCTCTTCTTAAAGACTCAGTTCAAGTGCTACTTTTTTCATAAAGCCTTCCCTTAATAATTTTTAATTACTTTGTGTTATATACAGGTGCTGTGCTAAGAGTTTGGAATGCAGAGACAAAGGCAGAATAGCCCCTGTCCTCAAAGAATTTACACTCTTGAGGGAACATTAGCACGTGCAAAAACTGATACCTACGTGACAAGTTTGTAAAAGAAACAAGGTTTTCTCTAGCACATTGTTGTCTAAGCAGACACTGACATCAATCTCCATGTTCCAAACTCACCCACGTCCTTGGCATATTTCAAATATTATTACTATTTATGTAATTGTTTCCTTCTACTGAATTGTCAGATATATCTACATTGTGTTGTGAATAGAGGGCTGGATCTAAAATAAAAAAAGATTTAAGTTTAAAGCCATTTCTGGACACTTAGAAGCTGTGATCAGGGACAAGTTGTGCAATGTCTATCTGCCTTAGTTTGCTCTGCCCTAAAAAAGGTAATAATATCTACTTTCCAGTGATATTATGGTGATAAAGTGAGTTAATTTTTGTAAAGTACTTTGCAAAACTTAAAGCAATATAGAAATATTATTATTACTATCTATCAGGGGCTAACACTGGGACTTATACATAGTAAATGCTTAATAATTGCTTTCTAAAAGTATTGCACTGTTCTTATAATTACAATATATTATAATTATATTATTTAACAAGAATTATATCTATAAATACACACACACACACACACACACACACACACACACATATATATATAAAATGAGAATTATAATTTCTTGTTAGAAATGGAACCAGGAGGACCAGGTGGTACATTGAATAGAGCACCAGCCCTGGAGTCAGGAGGACCTGAGTTCAAATCTGGCCTCAGGCTCTTAACATTCACCACGTGACCTTGAGGAAGTCCCTTAACCCTAATTGTCCTGTTTTCCCCCTCTGCAAAGCCGAGAAGGAGAGGAGAGGAGAGGAGAGGG
>CM053594.1:85507669-85530965 GCA_028646575.1 Pseudocheirus occidentalis
CAGCAGCAGCAGCAGCATCCTTAGCATTTATATAAGGTTTTAGGACATGCAAAAATACCTTACAAGTATTATTTTATTTGCCCCTCATAGCAAACCTGGGATATAGGTGCTATTATTATTTATCTGCAATTTACAGATATGAAAACTGTGACAGACAGAGTTTAAATGACTTGCCTAGTGTCACACAGCTTGTGAGTGGCTGAGGCTGGATTTCAACTCATATCTTCCAGACTCCAGATCAAGTGTTCTATCCATTTGGGTATCTAGCTGTACCATTTAGCTACTCTATTCAACCTTGATTGCCTCCCTCAGAAAATGGGGGAATTGGATGAAATCATTTCCAAGGTCCCTTCCTTATCAATAACCTATAACTTTACATTTACTCAATAAGAGAAAAAGTAGTGCTTTGTATGTTGAGTCAGATGCCTTGAGTTTAAATTCTGGTTCAGCCACTTACTGTCTATGATTTTTCTTGTCACATGATCTCTGAGTGTTCTCATCTGTAAAATGAATTGCTTGACCTTACAAAGTACCTCCAGTTCTAAATCTATGATCTTATATTTGGTAGGAAATAACCCAGATTCTATTTCTATATTGATCACTAAACATACTATTCACATGGAAAAAACAGAGGGTGGCCAGAGGAAATTGAGCAGGTGTGTGATGGGACTGGATTTCATTCCATACATGAATTGTTTGAAGGAAATGGGGATGATTAACCAAGTCTAAATCCAGACTTAGTGGAGACTTGATTATTGTTTTGAAGGATTTGAAAACCTACCATAGAGAAGAGAGAACTGAATTGGGCTTTTTGGTCCCTCAGAGCAAAGCCAGGCCAAATTAATTCAAGTTGGAAAGAAAAACATTTAGAGTTGAGGTAAAGAAATTTCCTCACGACTAGAGAAGTCCCAAAGTGGAACTGGCTACCATAGGTGGTAGTGCAGTGTGGAATGTGGAGTCTGCTGGAGCCAACTCACAAAGGCTCATGAGAACCTATTTTTTTTAATGTGAATGTTTAACACTTCAGAAATGAAAAGATGCAACAATCCAGTCCATGGTTCATTATATTCTTGATTTATAAATCTGGTCTAAGTCTCTAGAAACTTAATAAATGATAGAAAAAATAATACAGATGTTAATAATACAGATGAAATTTAAAGGTGTGTCATAAGTACCTTTATTTACCCCTGAGGATTTGGTTATTAAACATTTACCAATACACTCCTGGTTCCACCTCATTGGAGTATTGAAAAATATTGGATGATAATTTGCTGGATAAGTTTTGGAGGGCATTCTTTTTCCATATGATCTCTGATCACCCTTCTAATGCTGAGATTCTATAACTCTTTAATCTGAAAGATCAATTTTACTCATTTGTAAAATAAGGAGGTTAGACTATGTTATGTCTACAATAGCTCCCATTGTTCACATTCCATGCCTAAATATGACATTTTATTTTTAAAATATTTTATCTTTTTCTAATTACATGTAAAAAACGTTAACATTCCTTTTTTAAATTTCGATCTCTAAATTCTCTCTATCCCTCCCTTTCCTTATCCCTCCCTGATATGGCAAGCAATTTGATATAGATTATACATGTGTAATCATACAAAAACATATTTCCATATTAGTCATGTTGTGAAAGATGACAGACCAAAAAAAATGAAAAAAAAAATAAAGTAAAAAGTAGTATGCTTCAATCTGCATTCAGACTCCATCAGTTTTTTCTCTGGAGACAGAGAGTATGTTTCATCATAAGTCCTTTGAAATTGCCTTAGATCATTGTATTGCTGAAAATAGCTAAGTCATTCACAGTTCTTCATCACTCAGTATTGCTGTAACCCTGTGCAATGTGCTTCTGTTTCTGTTCACTTCACTTTGCCTCAGTTCGTGTAAGTTTTTTCAGGTTTTTCTTTAAGCATCTTGCTCGTCATTTCTTAGAGCATAATAGTATTCCGTCACACTGTTATACCACAACTTGTTCAGTTATTCTCAAATTAATGCACACTTCTCATTTCCAAGTCTTTGCCATCTCAAAAATACTATAAATATTTTGTATAAATAGGTCTCCCCTCCCCCATTTTAAAATTCCTTGAGATACAAACATAGTAGTGTATTGCTCAACCAAAGGGTATGCGTGGTTTTTGAAAAATGAGCCTTTTATTGCAGATACTTGCTCTAAAAATTGTTTTCTAGTTTTCTGCTTTCCTTCTAATCTTTGTTGCATTGGTCTTATTTGAGCAAAACCTTTTAAATTTAATCAGAATTATCCATTTTACATCTTACAATGCTCTCTATTTCTTGTTTGGTCATAAATTTTTTCCTTCTTCATAGATCTGACAGGTAAACTATTCCTTGCTCTCCTAATTTGTTTATGGTATCACCCTATATGTATAAATCATGTACCTATTTTGGCCTTATCTTGGTATACAATGTAATAAATATGCCTTCCTAGAGATAAAATATATATTTTATCTTATTTTTTAATGTAAATGTGCTTAACTCTTGGGTGTCTATTAGAATCAAGGGAAACAATCATATATGTAATTCCAAATTTCCAAGTTTGTTCTTAATAACATTTTATGAATTACAGAGCCTTTACTAAAAAAATGCTTTAAGAAGTGCTTTAAGGGTATCATGATTTCTATAGCAAGTAATTTATAACTGGAGGCCAGGTCACTTGGCTTTGGTCCCACGTTCTTTCTATTACATCAAATGGTGTCTCTCATAAATAGTCATAATTCAGAAGTCATCTATATTTAATTTTCCACTAAATGATATGATGTTCCCCAGAACTACTTTTCTTATTGATAAGGTTTCAGAGCCCTTTCCTGAGGGAAAGGGAATGATCCCAGAAGTCCCAATCAGGCAGGGAGCAACAGCTGTGACTGAGGTCCACTTTGTCATCAAGCCTTTCATGTAAGTATCTCACTGTCACATTTCAGTGGTTCTCAACCTTCCTAATACTGCCACCCTTTAATACAGTTCCTCATGTTGTGGTTACCCGCAACCATAAAATTATTTTTATTGCTACTTCATAATTGTAAATTTGCTACTGTTATAAATAGTAAAGTAAATATCTGATATGCAGGATGTATTTAAATTGAATATAATCTACAGGTTGAGAACTGCTGCATTAGATCCTCACAATAAGCCTGTGGAACAGGTATCAAGGGTCTTCATATCCTGATTTTCAGATGATGCAGCTGGGGAAATATCCTGCCTACTGTTGGCATAAACATACAAGGTGGCACAGGGAAAAACACATAGGACACACCCTCCTGATTCCTTTTCCTGGGTTGGAGACAACCTAGAAAAATAAAGAAGACATATAGGGAAGGGAAACTTCCTTTCGAGCTCAGGCTGTGATGTCTTGCTGTTAGGAAAGTCCTGTCTTGGAATTTCTCTAATTCCCTTCTATTCAATTACTCAGTTGGGGCAGAATTATGGGACTGGTTTAAAGGAAACACAAACAATGTCTCATTGTTTCTTACCTTTTACATACACTGGCTAATTGCAGCTTCCATTAAGGTGCTTTTGCTGAGCTCTTTTATGTTTTGATTAGCCTAATATTAAATATTTGTAGTTTCTGAGCATGAGCCTTCTGAGGAAAGAGAAAGAGTCCCAGAAATATGATTGAGAAAGAAGAGGAAGTCAAGATGTGATTTAAGATATGTACAATTTTTACTCAGTGTGAATATATGAGTGTGTGTGGGGGGGAAGACTCTACTATATGTTCTTACATGACACATTCCCAGTTTAGCCCATAAGATTTTTTTCTTTTTGGCCAGGATTTTCCTGTATTTGAGAAACACATAAGTGCTAAAATGAAATAAATGAAAACCTTCCAAACTTTTTGTTCTCACAGATAATTAGTTGCCTAACAACTGTGGAGAATTAACATCTTCTTGTGAGATTAGTGAAAATGGTGATGATAGCTACCATTTATATCATCCTTTAATGCTTGCAAAGACCTTTGCTGACTATAATCCTGAGGGGTAGGCAGGGCAAATATTATCAACATTTTTGAAGTGAGGAAACTGAATCTCAAAGAGGTAAAGTTACTTGCCACTCAGCAAGAAAGTTTCAGAGGTGGTATTTGAACCTAGGGTCTCCTGGCACTAAGTTTCTTGGTATTTTTCTTAATGTAGGCTACTACCTCCTCATTGGTGATCATATTTCTGAATGGCACTGAATTGTTAGCGAATAATTCAATTCAGTTGAATTGACACACTCTCCAAATCCTAACAGCAAGACATCACAGGCTGAGCTCGAAAGGAAGTTTCTAGTCATCTAGTATAATCGATGCCTATGGAAGAGCTTTCTCTACAATACCCCCTAAATAGTGGTTGTCTAACTTTAGTTTAAAGACCTTGAATGAGGGGGTACCAGCCTCCCAAATGAATTTAAATTATTTGATTCAATTCTGCCCAACTAGTGTTTCAATGAACCTACTTTCTGAAAGACATTGTGTTGGTCAGGGAGCTGTGGCCTCAAGGTCACATATAATCTTCTAGGTCCTTAAGTGTGACTCTTTGACTGGATACAAACTTCACAGAACAAATCCCCTTAATAAAAGGATTTGTTATGTAAAACTTGGACTCAGTTAAAAGGCTGCATCCAAGGACCTAGAAGGCTACTTGTGACCTTGAGGATACATGTTCCAAACCCTTTTGCTAGCTGTTACAGATATAAAACTGGAAAATGACTTAGCGTCTGCCTCTAGGAAAAGATTTACTACAATCTAGTGGTGAACGAAGGCAAACAAGTAACTATACTACAATCTAGAAAATGATTTAGCAAAATTATCCAGTGAGATTAAGAGAGTAGTTATCAATTTTAGCTCAACTGGATTGTGAAGGATCAAGAGAAGGCTTCTTGGAATGGCTGGACTTTGCACACTTGACCTCATCCAAACAGGAAATACTGCCTGATGTCATCCATTTCATAGGAAAATAATTCTCAGGGGAACACAGAGAATTTGACTTGTGACTATCAGGCTGTTATTAGTGAAACCCAACTAAACCTTTCCAGTTATTGCTGAGATTGGTAAGCTTAGTGGCCCTGGGAGGATAGACTAGAGGCAACATGGTATTAAGAACTTGGAATAAGAAAGACTTGGGTTTAAAATTTAACCTTGGATACTTACTAGCTGTGTGCTCTTGGGCAAGTCATTTAATTGGGGCAGGGGTGTCTTCATTTTCTGTATCTGTTAAATTAGGGAGCTGGGTTTGAGGACATCTAGTGTGGAGCTAGAGCTCTACATCTATCAACCTATGACTGATTTAACATCCTTGAGGCAGACCATGGCATGATGGGAAGAACACTTGTACTCGTCTAAGGTTCCTCATTTACAAATGAAGGAAGTTGAACTAAATTATCACTAAGGTCCCTTTGAGCTCCAATCCTGTGTTCCTTCACTTCTGTTCATGGTTCACTGAAGGGCCTGGGAAAGAAATAGGACATGATGTCCTAGGACTGCAGTGCATTGAGTTGAACAGAAACATTTTTCTTGGCCAAGGGGTTCCTGTTGATGAAGTCTATTTCACAATATCATTTTCTGATTTGGGGTGGGACACAGCTTGTCCCGGAAAGGGTAGTGAAGGAGGAGGGGGAAGGGCCTAGCTCATGTGGTGATTCTGCATCCTAAGCCTTTTTACTCTGTGAGAAGAAAAAACCCTCTCTCAAATTGTTAAGAGTTGAATGAGTGAACACCAATATGGCACCATGTGATTGGAACTTGTTTTTTAACCATACTTACTCCCTGGATGATTGTGGTTACATATTGGACACACCCCTGTGTTCAGGCTAAAAAAGTGATCATCCAGTGAACAAAGTTTATTAAAATTTATTTTCCAGCTTTCTTGTTCCTTTCCTCCCACCAATTTCTCTGCCTCTTCTGATGCTTGACTTCTTTATTGCTGTCTCAGGTTTTTCTTTTTCTTCTCTTCCTTCTCCTTCTCTTTCTTCTCTTCCTTTCTCCATCATAAGACTTGGCAGAACTTCCAGCCAAGGAGAGTCAAAGATACTCAGTCTTTAAAAAAAGATATTAGCAATATTTGCAAGAATTCAGAGGGATCTGTGACTTCCTTGGTGTCAAGAACTGCCTCTATCAAAGCAGATTGCAGCTTATCTTTGGCAATAAAGATAAATTCTAGGTGATTTGCCTTAAGTAATCGGAGGTTACAAGAATTATCTAGGATTACACAGCTGGTTTCAGGAACAGGATCTGAACCCAACTTATCCTGGTTCCAAACTACCATGGAAATCCCCTATGAATGAATGAAGAGGTATTTATCTAGTTGTTTTTACATGCCAAATACTATCCTAAGTATTGGGGACACAAAGATGAACAATAGGCATACCCTGCCCTGAATAAGCATCTATTTTTTCATAGAGGAAAACAGTCTGATAAACTTGTTAAGTTTTCCTTTTATCGAGAATGAATTTGCCTCCCTCCAATATTGACCCACTATTCCTAATAGTCTGAGTCATCTCTTCAGAATTCAATAAAAATTTGTTTCCTGAAATCACAGTAATAGAAGCTGAAAGGGACCACTGAGATCCTTTCCTACAACCCTCTCATTTTCCATGTGAGAAAAAAGGAGAATCAGAGATGCCAATTGACTCACTTGGCCAAGGTTGTATGGGTAGCAATTAATAGAACTTGAGATTTGAACTCAGGTCTGATTTGAATTATAGATTCACAAGGTCTAAGGCTAAAAGAAACTATTGGAGTTGACCAGTCAATAGACACTGTGCATATTCTTCCTTCAGGAGCTTACATTGAAACAGTGGTTCTCAACCTTCCTAATGCTGTGATCCTTTAATATTCATATGTGGGCATATCTGCATGTGGGCAGACCTGACTGGAGATGGATAGAGGAGCAGTTTCTCGGTTTCCAAGACCACTGGAAATACGTGCTTTCTGATGGTCTTAGGCAACCCCTCTGACCCTTGTGAAAGGGTCATTAAAGGGTTGTTCGACCCCCGAAGGGGTCGTGACCCACAGTTTGAGAACTGCTGCATTAAAATGATAGAGGATACACATACAGATATGTATATACATATATACACACATTTATACACATATATACACATACATACACACATACAAGAAACACTCAGATTTAATGGAAGACAACCTCAGAGAGGAAGGAGTTAGCAGGGGAGGGGACTGGGATATCCCTCCTACTGATGGTGGCATGTTTTTGTTGAGTCTTGGAGGAAGTCAGAGGGATTCTACTAGGTGGCTAAGGGACAATATTTCAGGTGTAGGAGACTTGAAATAATGGTGCATGGAAACAGGAGATAAAGTATCATGTAAGGAAGAAGAAAGTAGGTCAGTATAACTGGACCATAGAGACCATGAAGAGGAAAAATGTGTTAAAGGATTGAAAAGCTAAGGAAGGTTGTAAAGCATTTGAAACTCCAGGGCAGTTTTTATTTTATACTATATGTAACAGAAAGCTCCTGGAATTTATTGAATAGGATATGGCGACATTTTTGTTATTTTTGTTCAGTCATTTCAATTGTGTCCAACGCTTCTTGACCCCATTTGGGGTTTTCTTGGCAAAGATGCTGGAGTGGTTTGCCATTTCTGGTGACATAGGGACACAGATTTAGAGATAGAAGGGACCTTAAAGGCCTTTTGTCCCAATTTGATTAGATCTCTGCTTTAGAGGAAAATGACTCTGGAAACTCTATGAAGAATAGATTGGAATGGGGAGAGATTTGAGGAAGGTAGAGAAATTAGGAGGCTATTGTGCAAGAAGTAATGAAGGCATGAAGTGATCACCATACTTGTAAGGTATTTAGAGAAAAGGAGTCTTATTTGAGAGATATTATAGGGAAAGAAAAGGTAAGTTTTAGTGCCTGATTAGATATCTGAGGTGAGTGAGTGTGAGGAATTGAGGATGACACCAAAGTTGTAAATCCTGGTGACTGGAAGGATGCTGGTTCCTGAAAGAGTGATAAGGATGTTAAGAAGAAGGATGAGTTTTATGATAAAAAGAAAATAACGAGTCTTGTTTTGGATATAATTGAGTTTAAGTGTCTAATGGGCATCCAGTTTGAAATGTCTAGTAGTCAGTTGATAATGGAGGACTGGAGCTCAATAGAAAATTTTTTTTTCATATTGTCTTTCCTGGTCCTTTCAGTTGAAAGGGATTCAATCCCCTGCTAAATTTTCCAACAGGGAAAGCAGACCAAGAAATTTGTCCTTCTAGTAGCAGATGAGAGAAACAGTGGGGGAGAGATGAAGAAGGACAGAGCTGAAGGGAAAGTGGGAAAGGAGCCTACTCTTCCCCTATGGTTAAAATTGAATTCAGAGCATTTGATCAGATGGTAATGACTCACATTGGAATTAGAGATTTTATGAATAGGAAAAACAAAATCTGGTGAGGCACTTAGTGGTTTATTAATTTACTAAGCACACAACCAATGAGGGCCAACCATAGGTATGTAAGAACTAGCACTAGGTATGATAGAGGATATAATCACAACCAATACATAACTCCTGCCCTCACAGAACTTACTCTCTGGAAGGTGCTAGTGGTTGGCAAGAATAATTTCTGGGTCACTTGAGTAGCCTAGATCTTGAATAAATCTTTTGATAATTAGAAAGATTCATAAATGCACTGAGTCATTTGGCAAGAGCTGAGAAAAAGCCCAAATGACCAGCTGAGTTTGTATGCTATATAGTTTTTATTTTTGCTTTTTATAAGCATTGAGGAGCAATTGTAGGAGTCACTGGGAGGGTTGTGTATGAGCTATTCTTAATGAGAAGCCTAGTTCTAATTTATTATAAACAGTGTAAAGAGGATGGGTGATGTCATGGCAAAGCAATGAATGGATGTAAGCACCATTTTTCAGTAGGAAGTTTGGATGGCAAAGTTCTTAGCATATATGTGAGCTAGTTTTAGATGAGAAGGGGCTGTACATAGGAAGAAAAAGGAGAAAGAGAAAGAGGAGGAAGAGGAGGAGGCAGAGGAGAGGAAGGGGAAGAAAGAAGGAAGATTTGAACCATTATTTGATGAATTTTAGAAATGCAAACCAGATCATGTCACTGGAAAACAATAGCACTTGGGTACTTTCCTCAAATGTATTAGCTATCTCTCTCTGTTTTATGTTTTCTGTCAATTTGGCAAGGGATGATATAGATCATAGGATAACAGTATCCTTTTGAGGTCCTCTAGTGCAATACTCACCCTCCTTTATTTTACTAATGAAGAAACTGAGACTCAGTGATGCCAGTTGACTTTACTGAGTCACCTACACCTAGTCACTGAGTTTCTACACCTAGATAGTGGCAGAGTTGGGATTGGAACCCTGTTTTTATGGTTCATTAGAGAACCATTCATTTAGAGAAAAGGAGTATTATTTGAGAGAGATTATGGGGAAAGAAAAGGTAAGTTTTAGTGCCTGATTAGATATCTGAAGTGAGTGAGTGTGAGGAATTGAGGATGACACCAAAGTTGTAAATCTTGGTGACTGGAAGGATGCTGGTTGCACTAAATTGCACTAAATTCCATCTGCCTTTTTTATAGCATAAATGTTCACTGGAGGATATCACACAGTAAGTCCAGAATACTTCAGTGTAACTGAGGTTATCAGTTGCTTTCTCCTATTACAGTGAGATCCAGCAATATAAGAGGTCGGGGTGACTGTAGGAAATGAGTGGGAAGTGGGGAAGGAGGTAAAGGTGAAAGCACATTCAAAAGGAGGGAAATGTCACAGGAAAAAGGACAAATGGTACACTTTTCCAGTTTCCTATTCTTCACAGAGTGCCTTCTGTCACCCTAGTTTCCTATAGGCCATTTTTGTGGTTCTTGTTCTGTAGTTCTGGATTTGTGCCTTAGAACATGGTTGCTGCCTTAGGATGCCATAGGAATGACACTGGCAGTAGATGATGGAATGATATGAGTGTCCTGCTTCCTAACACTATAGGAAATTGTCTATGAAAATGATTTTGTATTTCTGGACCTCAGTTTCAACATCTGTAAAATGGAAGGGGTTGGGCCAAACGATTTCTAAACTTCTTTTCTACTTTAAATCCTATTACCTCTGATGCTGAAATTCTACTATTAGAGCTTCAGTCCTTTGTACTTATGAAAGAACAGGTTTCATTGGAAGGAGAAATACTTCTGACTATCTGTTACTGATATCTCAGTATGAAGGAGAAATACGAGAATAAGTTGATAAAGGAACAAACATTTATTAAGTGCCCACTATGTGCTAGGTACTGTACTAAATAAGCACTTCATAAGTAATACCTCTTTGGATTCTCACAACAATCCTGTGATGTAGGTGTAATTATTATCCCTGATTTTACAGTTTAGGAAACTGAGGCAGATAGTGGTTAAGTAACTTACCCAGGATCATATAGCTAGGTAGTGTCTGGGGCTGAATTTGAACTCATCTTTCTAACATCACTGTCATTGGTTTGCCCACCGTGCCACCTGCCTGGAAGGGCAACAAGGATACAAGAAGGTTTCTTGAGGATGAGGACTGTTTCATTTATGTCTTTGTATCTCTAGCACCAAGCACAGTGCCCAGCACATACTCAGCATTTAATACATGCTACTCTTGATTGATTAATTATAATATTTATAGCAATATTAAAACCTGTGTCACAAGCAGTGTTTCATCTCATTTGATCTAAACAATAACCTGGTCTTACAGATGAGAAAACTGGGTTACTTTACTTCCAGTGATTGACTTGACCAAGGTCAAAGTGATAATAAGAGGTAGAGTTGGCACTGGAGCCAGGTCTTTTGACTCTGAGTTCAAGATATTTCATATTATACCACAGTAAAATAACAAAGGAGAGTACTGGTTACAGAGGGAGTTTGAGAATAAGGGGTCAACAAGGTTTGAAAGGTGCAAAAGGGAAGGCTGGCACTGGAAACAAACCTGGCCAATCTCACCACTTCACCTAGAGTCAGCTTTGATGTTGAACTATGTTTTACTGTAATTATTGTCTCAGACTGAAAGGAGATAACAAATATTTAGAAGTGTGATTGATAATGTTTGAATGGTTTAAGGCTCAAGAAATTGAATTGACTCAGAGGACCATAAAAGTTATCAATTTTTTTTCCGCCTTTTCTGATTTTAGATTCTTCTTACTCAGCACTTTGTGCAGAATGGGAGGTTTGACATTTAAGTTCTTGATAATCCCATGTTGTCAAATGTGAGGCTCCTAGCAGCAGCTTTACCATTCTGCAATATAAATTCAGGTCATTACTGGTTATCAACTTGACTACAAGAGCTCAAAGCCAAGTACTATTGATCCAAGTGCAAGAGATAAGCCAGAAGACTTAGTGGTTATATTATTAACTAACAACAGGCTCCTTGGAGCTCAAGGTTCCTTTCCACAACAGTGGTGTTAGCCTTTGTGAGCACTGTTGCCATTTATCTCATCCATAAAATCAAACTAGATTATTGCGAGGGCAAAAATGAGGCATTGCTAAAGAGTCAAATATTCATTTGATTATGATCCTTGAACTGAAAAGGAGATGACCTTGCTGGCCTACTTTCTTTGGAGATGGAGGAAGTGGAAGAGGGTGAGAAAGGAGAACAAGGATAAAGAGGAAGGAAAAAGGGGACAGGGGAGGATAAAGAGAAGGTGGGATAAAGGGAAAGAAAAGAAAGATAAGGAAGAGGGGGAGAAGAGATTAGAAGAAAAGAAGACAAAGAAATAGAAGAAGAATGAGAAGAAGAGAATTAGCAGTCAGAGCAAGAGAAAGAACAGGAGGAGCAGGGGGAGCAAGAGGAGCAGGAGAAAGAGACAAGATGACATTAAGAGGGAAAGGAAGAGGAGGAGGAAGAGCAGAAAAAAGAGGAAAAGAGAGTAGAAAAGATGAAAATGGTGATGGATAGGGAGGGAGACATAAAAGGGAAGATGAGTAGGAAGAAAAGAAGGAGGAGGGAGGCACCTTGATGATCCCTATTCTGAAGGCAAAAGGTATGAAAATCCCAATAAGCTTTAACAACGTGTTTAACAAGATCCATTGTTTCCTTTTGTTAGATTGCTGTGACATAACTAAAGAGCTGAGGGGGAAGTGACTGATTATGTTGCGCCACACTGCTTTCACAACTGGCACTAATTTTCCCCTTTTGATTATGTCTACATAACAAAGTGAGGAGGAGAATTGGCAATTTGTTAGATTAATGGAGGCAGCCAATCAGAATATTAAGATAATTTAGTCTTCAGAGAAAATGATTCACTCATTATGAGGTGGGGGAGGGGAGGTAGGTTGGTGGAAGCATTTAATTACTTGATTGTAGCCAATGTCCATAAACTGAAACATAGTGTATGCTGTGAGTTCTCCTCTGCTCTTAGTGTTAATCCATATCTAGAATTAGCATCTGAAGAAGATGTCAAAAATATTCTTGTCCAACTTGAGACTAGTGGCCTAGGAACATTCTGAGGATATAACTTTTTAACTGGAAAACTTTGATTTATTCCTTACCAAGACTAGCCCTTCTAGATGTATACTTGTTTTTATTTTCTCCATCAGATTAACCTAACATCTCCTTTATCTTTCTAATATCCTACCTAATATAAATTCTCCTTTTTCCTTCCTTGCTGCCTTCAAAAACTTGTATCATTCCTATCCTTTAAACATAAAAATAAACTTAACATTATCTGATTATCCTTACCATTGTAATCCTATAGCTATTCTTCTAATGCTCTCCTCCCTTTCTTAGCCAAATCTGTAAAAAAGAACCATCTACACTAGGTGACTATACCTTCTGTCCTCTTTTGTAAAACTTCTGCAATCTAACTTCAAATGCAATAATTCATTTGAAACTATCTCCAAAGTTACCAAAGGTTTCTTAATTATTAAATCTAATTAATTTTTCCTTTTTAATCTACTTCTATTGGATACTAGTTTTCTTTGAAAAGATCTTTTTGTTTCTACCTTCATACCATTTTTTGGGAGTGTAGTACTCCTTTCACTACTCAAACACTGCCATCTCTAGTTCAGGCACTTATCTGCTTTTCTGGAACTACTGCAATAATCTTCTAATTGGTCTCCTTGTCTCTTTTCTCTCTTTAATCCATCCTTCACATAGTTGCTGAAGTGATTTTCCTAAAGAAAAGGTCTACACATGTCATTCCCTGCTTTCAAATCAGTATCAAATATTAATTTTGCTAGCATTTAAAAATTTTCATGACCTAAATGCTTTTTCACTTTCTAGGCTTGCACTTTATTCCACTCCACACCCTCTATGATCCAGCTTCATTGGCTTGCTTACTGTGCCTTCCAGAGAATATGCCATCACCAGTCTCTGTGCTTTTGTATAAGCTATTTTCTACATCTGGAATGCTCTCCTTCATCACCTTTAAGACTCACCTCAAATACCACCTTCTACAGAGATTTCCCTTAGTCTCTCCAGTGTCTAGTGCCTCCACCTTTCAAATTACCTTCCATCTACTCTGTATATATCTTATATCTTTGTGTTCCTAGTTCTCATGAAGGCAAATTCCACCGCTTTCATTACTTTGCTGTATCTAAGTGACAAACCACATAGAGCAAAATAAAGAATATTCATTATGTGTAATTCCCCACTGTTGGGATCAAAAGGGGGATTTGCATTTTATCAAATTTGGGGGCTCCAAACTTGGTAATTATGGGTAGGCTAGGTAGCACAGTGGATAGACTACTGGGCCCAGAGTCAGGAAAACTCATCCTCCTGAGTTCAAATCTGGCCTCAGACACTTCCTAGTTGTGTGACTTTGGGTAAGTCACTTAATCCTCTTTGCTTAAGTTTCCTTACCTGTAAAATGAACTGGAAAAGAAAATGGCAAACCATTACAGTATCTTTGCCAAGAAAACTCTAAATGGAATAATGAAGTCAGCCACAACTAAAAGTTTGAATAACAACAACAATTTGGCATTATAATTATATAGTGTTCAGTTTCATTTTTTTGTTGTTCTGCTTTAAATTTCCATAGTTATTTTATAGGTTTTTTTTTGTTTTTCTGATTCTGTTAATTTCACTCTGATTTATCAGATCATAAGCTTCCCCTTTTTCTCTTACTCCCATCAGTTTTATTTCATTCTTTTCATTTATACTGCCATAAACATTGTGTATATGATGTTTCTAATTTTGACTAATTCAATCTGCATCAATTCATATGTCTTCTCTTGTAGTCTGAATTATTATGCTGGTCATTTCTTGAAGTTTAGTAATATTCCATCACATTCATGTACCACAAATTGTTTAGATATTTTAAAAAATCCTTTTGAGAGACCACTTGTTTTCTAATTTATAAGTGAAGAAGTTAGAGGGGGTGGCTAGGTGGCACAGTGAATAGAGCACCATTCTTGGAGTCAGGGGGACCTGAGTTCAAATCCGGGATCAGGCACTTAACACAAAAACTAGCTGAGTGACCTTGGGCAAGTCACTTAATCCCAACAGCCTTCAAAAAGCAAAAAAAAAAAGTTAGAGTAGGTGACCTCCAAAGGTCCTTCTTGCTATACATACATACACCCACCTACACAAATGCATATAATATATACATATATATGTATATATTTGTTTATTTATTTATGTATGCACATATATGCTGTTGTTATTGTTTAGTTATTTTTCAATTGTGTCTGACTCCCTGTGACCCCTTTCAGTTCTTCTTGGCAAAGATACTGAAGGGCTTTGCCATTCTCTTCTTCAGCTCCTTTCAGAAACTGAGGCAAATAGGGTTAAATGACTTAGCCCGGGTCACACAACAAGTACTGTCTGAGTCCAGATTTAGACTCAAGAAGATGAGTGTCCTTCACTCTCGGCTTGGTATTCTATCCACTGAGCCACCTAGCCTATGTATGTGTATACACACATATAATACCCACACATACATGTATCATTCACATTCATTTTGGGGATTAAATTGTGGGATTAAACCCACAATGTCTTCTAGGATATGACTCAAGTTCAAAATTCATTCATTTATGAACTCATTCAATACACATTTGTTAAGTACCTACTATGTGCCACCAATCTCCTTGGCTTTTATATCTTCTTAACTGATGTCTTGAAAAATGACTGAGGTTGAGTATAAGTCTCAATTTTTAATGAAAGATGAAATTATATTCACCATTTTCTGCTTTCTAAGGCAGGAAAATACAACAGTACATATATCCATTATTTTCAACAATAGAAATTTCAATAGAGAGCAAAAGTTTGAGAATAAATATCAGTTAAACATAAAACTACTCTTTAAGAGATACACATTTTCTCAACCTTTATTTTTTTGAGTGACTACTTTATGTTATATATGTAGGAGGTACGTTATTTTTTCAAGTTACTAAATGCCCTATCTTTTTTCCTGAAATAGACAGACTAGATTCTAATTTCAAATGATCAAAGTAATTGCCCTTTCATATAAATGAGTTGAGAGCTATCTTTGCTAGTGGAGACAGGCCCAGTCTTGGACTCAAGAAAGTTTCAAGCTCTAACATTTTTGACCATGGAAATGTTACTTAATCTCCCAAGTAGCTCTAAATTTGTATGTTATAGTGGATGAGCTGTTTCTCTACATTGCTAGAGGGATTTTCCATGCCAGAAAATCTCATTGAACAGTTTACATCACAAGTCCAGCCTCCCCTTCCCCTTCTCTTGCCCAAAAGAAAAACAGATGAGTTGGGTGTTACTATATTTCCCTGATATCATAACCCCTCTAATCTCTAATCTAAGAGGATTTTGAGCTAGAAAAATCCTTAGAAATCATCCTGGTCAAACCCCTTATTTTGCAGATTCAAATCTTGCCTCTGATGTTTACTATGCAACTACAAGTAAGACAGTTAAATGCTCTGATCCTCAGTTTCCTCATCTATAAAACCAGAATAATGATATCTATAGCATGTACCTCAATAGGTTGTTGAAAGGCTTAAAATAAATAAGAAATGTAAAGTTCTTTATAAACCTTTAAGCACTCTATAATTGTTGTTTGCTATTTTACTACATAGCGTAGCATGGTGGTAGGGAGTCAGCTTTGAAGTTAGGAAGATCCAGGTTCAAGTCCCACATGATGAATCCTCGGATTATGACCCCAGAGACATCACTTAACCTCTCAATGCACCTTGGAAACTCTGGAAGTCTATAAACTGTGAAGCAGTATGCATGTTCATGGGTAGAGAGTTTCATTATAAAGAGTCCCCACTACATATCAAATCACAGTTCTAGTCCCAAATTATTATTACCATAACAGGTAAGAAAATGGCCACAGAGTGTTAATGGACTACCTAAGCAGAAATTTGAGGCTAGATTCCAATACAGCACTTTAGACTCCAAATCCAATATGCTTCCCAACACACTGTGGGATGGAGGTGGTGGTGTTGCTGGTAAATCTCAAGCTAGGTAGAGCCATACATCTAACTATATATTTTATGATGTGCCTTGTGTTAGATATGGCAGAATCCTAGGCACTCAGATATTAAATGATTTTCCCAGGGTCAAACTGTACGTTAGTGGCAGGACGTAGAACAGAATTCAATTCTATGAACATCTAGTCTGTTGTCTTTTCCAGCTGACTGTGGGCTTTTTTTTTCCATTCCACAGGCACCTACTGGACCGAGTGAAGTGGAAAGGGGGAGCCAAAGAAGGGACACAATTAATCTCCCTTTTACTAGCTGCCATGTCTTTTTTGAAATTTAAGACAAATTTTCCCCAACCCTCATTGGCTCATGAGAAGAAATTATGTCCTTTTCCTGTCTCTGGGCCACGAGAAAACTGGTCATGGGGCTCTGTGGCTAGAGACAACCAATAAAAGATTCCATGCTTAGCGTCTGCTTATTATTGCTGGGGCAAGGCAAAACACAGAAGATATTTTGTCTGGCTTGCTCTCCATCTCAATAGCTCTCTCTTTCTCTGTTGCTCAGACAGACTGGTGACCTCGCTCTCACATACTTTGTGGTTTGCTTCTGTGAAAAGGTAGTATTAAGCCTCCAGCCATGGTCATAAAGTTGGACTTCATCAAGGAAGAGGTGGGTTGAATACTTCTTTCAAAGAAAGTTGGAATAGTGGTACTTACTATTCTCTTATCTTGACTAGTAGGTTGTTCTGGAAGGGATATTAGATTGCAACTTATTCCATGGTGTAGACCTCCCACGATGGGGTGGTTATGGTTTGGAGCCTCATAGAACATTGAGGGGGGTTGCAGGTTAGTTGAGTTCATTGAGACCAATCTCTTAATTTTACAGACGGGGAAACTGAGGGCCAGAGAGGAGGAAGTGAATTGTCCACAGTCATACAATAAGATAGAGACAGAGCAGGGGCTGGAAGTCAGGCCTTCTGGTGCTATTGTGTCTTCCAGTTCTATTATTATTGGGTGTACTATATTTCACTTATATCATAACCCCTCTAACCTCTAATCTAAGAGGATTTTGAGTTAGAAAAATCATTAGAAATCATCCTGTTCAAACCCCTTATTTTACAGATTCAAATCTTGCCTCTGATGTTTACTACGCAATTACAAGTAAGACAGTTAAATGCTCTGATCCTCAGTTTCCTCATCTGTAAAACAAGAATAATGATATCTGTAGTGCATACCTCAATAGGTTGTTGAAAGGCTTGAAAGAAATAAGACATGTAAAGTTATTGATAAACCTTTAAGCACTCTATAATTGTTATTTGCTATTTTACTACATAGCGTAGCATGGTGGTAGGGAGTCAGCTTTGAAGTTAGGAAGACCCAGGTTCAAATCCCACTTATGATGAATCCTCGGATTATGACCCCAGAGAAATCACTTAGTCTAAAGATTATCTACTAAGAACTGACTAATAATCCAAATATAAGCAGCATCTTTCTTCCAAAACAAACCAGAAAACCTGAGGGGTTATATCACTGTTTTTTTATACACAGTATTGTGAATCTATGTACTTGCATGAATATATGTCTATAATAGGCACATACATACATACACAGGCATACACCATACATAATATTTTGTTTTTATCTTGCATTTATATGTTTCTATGTATATACACATAAATATATATCGCATATATGTATATCTAGGACTATCTATGTCTACATATATAAACATACATACTTGCATATATGTAGACACACATGTGTATATACATGGTATCTTAAAGAGAAAGATGGTTCAAGATTCAGAAGTACTTGGGTTTGGGAAATCTGACATATATTGCCTGGGTGACCGGAAGAATTCACTTAATTACCTAGTGCCCTAGGCAATTCTCTACTATTATAAGTTGGCAATCAGTTACTAGTATGTTCCAGAATATGACAGTTCTCTCAATAGGCACTTTTTAACCTGATATAATCATTGGTATGAATCAATGTACATGTGCATGTAGTGTGTGTCTGGGTGTGTAATGAGCACATAGCTATCCCTCTGAAATCAGTCTTATTTTAGTGATGCATTTAGATCATGAGACATAGCATAAAAGAAGTCAGCAAAAACTTAAGATTGGGTGAAAACTGGGTTGTTTAATGAGAGTAAGAGATACCCTTTGGTAGTGCATGTGTTCTGCTGGTAATGTAAAGAAGTCTAGAGGAAGATGCTCTATATGCCAGGTGAACCCTCTTGAGAGAAATGGAGAGGACTTAGACAAGATCAACACAAGATAAGAAGCTATGAATGGGGTGAGATCTGCACCGCTGAAGGGAGTGCTTACATAGATGAGACCACAGATGCTCCAAAGTTTGAACTGCATTTAGCCAAGTGTCACCATTAGTCTGAAAGAGCCTCAGGAGATCATTTATCTGACGCCCAATTTTCAGTATTAACATAACACTTTTCCTTATGAAGTAACAGAGTCCTTGAAAGCTTAATCATCAGCACTTAACCTTACTGTCACATAAATGGTAAGTGGTGGAAAGGGGGTAGAATAAAAATGATAACTTATTATGTGTTATCCTAGAGCTCTTTCTACTCCATTATGCTGCTTCTCTTTTGTGAACAAGTCAAATCAATAAGCATTTATTAAGTACCAACGATATATTAAACCCTGTACTACCCGCTGAACGTGCAAAAAGGTCAAAACAACCCCTGCCTTCAAAGAACTTGCGATCTAACAAGAGAGATGAACCAAAAAAATGTGCCAGCAAGATATATACAGAATGAATTGGAGATAATCCCAGAGGGATTGTTGGCACATAGGCACTGTGATGGGTGGTCTTCAGGGATCTATTTTATATTTTTTGCAATGACTTAAAGGTATTGATGACATGGTTATAAAATTTGCAGAGGTCACAAAGTTTGGAAGGAAGCTGACACACTCAATGATCAAGTCATTATCCAAAAGGATGCTGACAGGCTAGAACTTTGGGTTAAATCCAATAAGATGATATTCATTAGAGACAGCAAGTCTTATATTTGGGTAAAAAGTTCTGTCATCTAATGATATTCCATTAATTAATCTGTTTATATGTTGTAGCTGTCTAGTAAAATGTAGGCTGCTTTAAGGTCAGGGCCTATCTAACTCATTTTCTTTGTATTTCTGATGTTTTACAGAGTGCCTCGCATACTAGCTACTTAATAAAAACCTGTTGAATTAAACTAAAACTAAATCATAGTTGCTATGATTCTGCTACCAATGTCCTCCTTCAATACCTTGTTGAAGTGTAGACGTGACCTTCAACTCTCAGTCTATGCCAGTTGAATGAAAGCTCTGGCAGGTCATCCAAAACTGGAAAGACTTTAACTATGGCCTGGCAACAGACCATTTGTCAGTCATCTGAAAACAAGCCCAGCTAAATTTGGGTCTTCTCATCACCAGGAGGTTGTTCAAAGGGTGATGCGTATTTTTTGCCACAGAATCTCATTATATCATTTCTTGGAGTATAGACATGTTTTAGCAAGGTTCCTTGTGCTGATGAAATTTCATGTTTAGTCCCTATCCACAGGTCCAGGCATATAGTAGGTGATTAATAAATGCTTGCTGAATTGAATTAAATGTGAAAGGGAATGGGGGGTGAAGAAAATAAACATAAAAGTATACAAACGTATGCATATACATATGCATATGGATATAGATATATATGCACAGACAGACAAATATATGCATGTGTATGTATGTGTGTATACACACATTGATGTTGAGTCATTTCAGTCGTGCCCAACCCTTCATGACCTTATTTGGAGTTTTCTTGGCAAAGATACTGGAATGGTTTGCCATTTCCTTCTTAAGCTTGTTTTTACAGATGAAGAACTGAGACAAACATTTAAATAACTTGCTGTGTGACCCTGGGCAAGTCATTTAAATGTTTGTCTCAGTTCTTCATCTATACAACGAGCTATAGAAACAAGCTCAGATCCTGAAGCTGGAACTCTATCCGCTGTGTCACCTATTACATGGTTACACACACATATATCACCTGCTAAACACTTTACATATATTATGTCATTTGATTCTCAAAACAATCTCGAGAGGTAAGTGTTGGTATTATCTCTATTTCATACTTGAGGAAACCAAGGCAAGCCAAAGTTAATGACTTAGCCAGGGTCACACAGCAAGTAAGAATCTGAGTTAGAAGTTGAACTCAGGTATTCCTGATTCTAGGTCTAGTATTCTTTCTACAATGCTACCTAGTTGTCTCTGATCAAAGAGTATTGAATTTGACGTATTTTTAGTGAAAATTTTTTTAATTGTTAAGCACATATTTTATCTTCCCCTCACTTGAAGTTAATGCTGATTATTCTAAGTGCCAATGGGATGGAAAATGCAGAGTCCATGCAAGCCAGCCATGAAAACAAATAAACAAAGAATTCCCTAAAGACTGTACATTTCTTCAAATGGGTCTCTTTGCCAATGATGACACTATGGTAATGACACGAAGCCCAGAAATAGCACAAGGTTTCCTCAGCAGAATCCGTAACATCAGATAAGAAGAGATAAATCCAAGCATCTGCAGTGGAGTAAAAAAAAATAACAAATAATTAAAATGCATATGAGAGTTTATAACAAGTAGCTGGTCACGCATTCCACTGAATCCATCTATCAGTACACATGTCTTAGATGCTCAATGAGCTAGGTAAAGAACTGGATAGAAGGATAAGAGTAGACGGAATTCCCTTTGGGAAATGAAACTTTCCATGATTCTAAACTTCCCTCTGTCTCCAAAGCCCATCGCACTAGTTTCAAGCTTCTCCTACATAATTGTGAATCAAACAGCACCATGCTTATGTAAGAATCAAAATTAAAAGTAAAAGGACAATGCACAGATGCATGACAGATGTAATTAGGCCTAAGCATATTTCAAATCATGACTTGCATGCCAGTTGGGCTGCAAGGGATATATAAACCCAGAAAATGAGGAAATAAGAATGAGAGAGAATGAAGAATAGCTTGGGTAATAATAATAATTGTTCATGTTTATATAGTGCCTACTAATATGCCAGGCACTGTGCTTTACAAATACTGTCTCATGTCAATGAGAACCTCACGACAACCTCACGACAAACCTGTGAGGTAGATACTATTATAATATCCATTTTACAGTTGGGGAAACTGAGGAATGCAGAGGTTTGCACAGCTAGTAAATGTCTCAGGCTAAATTTTAATTCAGGTTTTCTTGACTCCAGGCCCAACAGTCTATCCACTGCTGATACTTGAAAACAAGTTCATTGAGTGGATCCTTATTGAGTATTGAGATGAAAAGATATAAACAAGAATGACACCGGCTAAGGAGATATGGAAGTGTTGTAATTGGTAGACACACTGATGAAATAATAGACACATCAAAAGAAACAGCAAATCTCTTGATTTGTGTTTGGCTCTAAACCTGTGATTTTGTTAGTGGAGGGAAGTCTCAGTAAGGAACTTCCATTACCAATGCCAATTGTCACCTGCTTTGCAAACTAAAGTCTTAGAGAGTTTTTACTGTACCCTGGGAGGTTCTGTGAAGTGCCCAGAGGAAACAGTCAGTGTGTGTCAGAGGTGAGACTTTATGCCAGGTCTGACTGACTCCAAGGTCAGCTCTCTGGCCACATCAAACAGTAGTATTATTGCTTTCATTTGGGAGAACTTTCATTAGTGCCACACAACCTCAATAGTGACCTCTGGCCATGAATTTAAAAGCATTTTTCCCACTTAGTGTCTACCAGGCATCATGCAAAAAGCTAAAGATAGAAACTGAAAAACTCCCAAAGAAATAAAAAGACTACTCTTAAGTAACTTACATTTTAATCTAGAGAGACAAAATATAGAGGAGGTCCAGATACAGGGCAGAAGAAAAAGCCAGAGTTTCTAAGGTCATCCGCCCCACAAGGTGGGTAGCCTAGAGCAGACAAACCCACGATCAGCAGGATTCCAGGTTTCTCTTGAATCCTTGGTTCACTTATACCATTTTGTATGAGACCTATTAGAGATGGCCCAAGGCCTGGTAACTAAAATGACTCTGCGATTAACAATGCTTACATCAGTGGCCATCCCTGTTCTGTGACTCTGTGATATTTGTCATCCTTAAATTGTTCACACCTGTTGTTACTATTTGGCTGGCCCTTCCTTTGATGCTTAAAGGACCAAACAAGCTTGGTTGCCAGGAGATGGGGCTGAGATGTGCCATTCGCTGTCTCTTGTGTCAATAAAATGGAAAGTTCAGCAGCACTTTAGCTTACAGAGAGCTCTGACAGACGGAGCATGCTGAGGGCATCTGCCCCACTCAAGGGACTCACCCTCACTTAGCTGTGCATTGGAAAGAGCACCGAATGTGACCTTCCAGGGCACGAATTCAAGTCCCGCTTCTGTTCAGGACTGTAACCTTGACTTTGGACGAGTCACTTTGAATCTGTGGGTTTCAGTTTCCTTATCTGATGTATGGTACAGTGTAAAAAATATTGGATTTCAAGTTAGAAGACCAGAGTTCAAATCCTATCCCAGCTACATACTATGAATATAACTTTGGGCATATTATTTAATCTCTATGAGCTTCAGTTTGATCATCTGTAAAACTAGAATAGTCACTTGGGTGATTTCTAAGGTCCCTACTACCTCTAATCCTGTGATTCTATGGTAACTTTCCCTCTAAATCTTCTTATGCTGTAGTTACTTTAATAGCTGAGGGATCTCATAGTCCTGATACAGTGCATAGGGCACTGGCCTAAGTCAGGAGACCTGGGTTCTAGCTTTGGCTTTTGTACTAATTTGCTGTATGACTTTGTGACCATTTTGTATGTTGCGGGCTACTTGGGGTTTAAGGGACTATAAAGGGTCAGCCCTGCCCTCTTTACTTACCGCATTTGCGTACCAAGTCTTCGGTAGCCCAGCGTCCCAGGCACCGGCCTCCGAGGAGGAATAACCAGACAGAGCACCCGAGGTG
>CM053594.1:85531465-85581231 GCA_028646575.1 Pseudocheirus occidentalis
CTGCTACAGCCGCCTCCCGCTGCCTCCTTGCCCTGGGAGCAGTTTGGCCTGACCCGCTCTTCTCCTCCCCAGTTAGCAAAATCCACTGACCTTTCTCTTAGCCTTTTTTACTTCTGGCCTGATAGATGTGGTAATTGTGCCTCCAGTGCAGCCGATCTGCTCTCCTATAGATGAGGTTCCGCGCCCGATGCCCCAGGGTCTGAGCTGGCCGGATTTTGGCTGCGGCTCCCAGACTGCTGTGAAGAGCCCTGCCTGCTGTGCTTCCTGTAGCAACAGATGTGCTTTCTGTCTTGTGGAGAGTTTTGGAGCTTGAAAATCTGTTTAGCATCCCATTTTATGAGTTTTTAGCGTGTTTGTGTGGGAGCTGTGGTGCTTTGCTGCTTCTATGCTGCCATCTTGGCTCCGCCCCCTCAGGGTTGTATTATTCTTAACAGAAGTAGGAAAGCTTGCAAAAGGCATAAATTGGGAGAGAAATATACTCTACTCTATTTTGAACATGCTGTGTTTGAGAAACCAATGTTTTTTTCATGTGGAGGATACATACGCGTTTGGTAATACTATACTCAGCAAGAACTGGTAGTGTGATGTGGCAGCCAAAAAATAAACAAAAAAAAAAACTAATGGAATTTTGGGCTGAATTAGAAAAACAGTGCATAACATCAAGAAAGTGAGAGGTAATGATCCTATTTTTCTCTTCCATGGTC
Organism: Pseudocheirus occidentalis; assembly: GCA_028646575.1. Classification (NCBI taxonomy): domain Eukaryota; kingdom Metazoa; phylum Chordata; class Mammalia; order Diprotodontia; family Pseudocheiridae; genus Pseudocheirus; species Pseudocheirus occidentalis. The sequence goes on from CM053594.1 coordinate 85,532,170, forward strand.
AAATGACCATATTGTACTATTTCTAGACACCGTATTTTAGGAGGAAAAGTGTTTAATAAGCTAGTTATAGTTTATATGGAGAAGAAAATAAAATGAATGTGTCATCGTAACGAAACTAAGGATGCTTATTACTGCTTCTGCTGCTACTACTACTGCTGCTGCTATCACTACCACTACTACCTCTTACAGTTATATGTGCTTTATTCTAGACAAAACACTGCCCAAAATATTATGATAAAGAAAACTCAATTTTTATTATTTCCATTTTGCAATAAGAGAACTGAGACTCAGATAGTTTATATCATTTACATAAGACCACAGGCCCTTGCAAATATTAGAGACAGAAACTGAACTCAAGTCTTTTCATTTCTATGGTAGTGAAATCTACAAAAGGAAGGATGCATTTATATTAATGTACAAGTGGGCAGGGCTGTTGTTGCCCTGAGGAATAAAAAGACTTTGTGAGCATCTTCAGGTATTTGAAAGTTTGTTTTGTGGAAGAAGAATTAGACTCCTTTTCCTTAATTCTGGAATCCATAGGAAGACTACTGCATAAAAATTACAGGAAGATGCTTGGTTCAAAATATATGGACAAACTGTATAACAGAGTTGCCATCATATAATATTGGCTGCTTAGGAAATGAATTAGGTCACTATCAATGGAGATACTCAAGTGGAGGTGAGAAAATAGCTTGGTGAATATATTGTAGACAGAATTCATGCTTTGTTTAAGGGTTGGGCTAGATTATTTCTGCATTACTTTGCAGTTTGGCAACCATTTAATTTTTTTCCCTCATTAAAAAAGAAAATAAATAATTTGGTTCCCCAGCAGAGATGACGGAAGAATTAGCAGGAGGCGAAATCTAGAGCCAAGTGTGTCCATACTGGCATCTCCCAAACTAAACAACATTATGGATCACTCTTTTAGACTCAGGGATAACTTTTGTTTGGGAATTGCTAATAACTTCATTTCTGAAAGAACCTTTTCCAACACCCATACTAAAGTCTAGGTAGGATTTTTCCCAGTGGTCCTATCCAGACTTGACTAAATTTCTACAAACATCCCATTGAAAAGTCATTATTCATTTCAGTATGCATATTTATTCAATATCAACTATAGTAAAAGCTTTGTAGCTCACATTCATAAGTTTCTCAAAGTATTTTCATAACGACCCAGAAAGGGAAGAATTGCAACCATCATTACCCCCATTTTTCGAATGAAGAAGTTGAAACGCTGAGAGTGGCTTGCTCATGGTCATATTACTAATAAGTGACAAAACTAGAAATTGGTTTCTTGGTTCAACATCCTGTATCTATCAGCATGTTACAATTGAAAGTATACTGCAACTAAAGTTAAAGATATAGGTTCAAATCCAAGCTCCGCCCTCCAGAGTTAGGTGGAACAGTAGTAAAATTCTTGGCATGTAGCAAGAAAGACACAAGGTCAAATCTAGCCTTAGGTGTTTACTAGTTGTGTGACCCTGAAGAAGTCACGTCCTCCATTTGCCTCAGTTTTCTTATCCAAACCTAGGGATGATAATGCATACATACGTTCCAGGGTTCTTGTGAAGATCAAAAGAGATATTTATAAAGCACTTAGCACAGTGCCTGGCACATAGTAGGTGCTATATAAATGTCACTTGTTATCATAATCATCATCATCATTATTACCACCACCACCACTGTTACTACTACTTTGACTACTACTACTACTACTACTACTACTACTACTACTACTACTACTACTACTACTACTTCTACTGCTACTACTTGGTAAAAGTCACTTTTGAGTCCCATTTCTGTAAAATGAAGATGTTGTACTAGATGGTTTCCATTGTTCTTTCCAAATCTATATCCTGATCCTCATACCTTTTCTGTTTTATACTCTTTTACTAGATTATTTAGGTTTCTAAGAAGTCTTCCAGGGAGAGACACTAAGATTTGATACTGTTTTTTTTTCTTTGCCTCCTGAGTTTATTTAAAGTCTTTTGGCTGACACTCATTCTAAGAATATGAACACAGCCTTCACACGTGATATATAAGGCTGAATATAGACAATAATATGTGTAAATTGTAACATGCCAGAAATAGGGGGAAAAAAAGCCAACCTACCAACCAACCAGTCAACCAAAAAGAACCCTGTTTATAATAGAACATGTATCATGAATATAACAGTGTAAGGTTTACAAAGTGACTTCCTTAAACAAACCTTATCAGTTAAGCAATGCTAGTGTTATTTCTCGATTTTTTTTTTACTACCGAAAACCAAGGCATGGAAAGGTACAGTCATTTGTCCAGGATCATAATACTAGAAGATGTGGAATTTGTACCCAGAATCTGAATTGAACTCATGTCTTTCACAATTTGAAGTCGATTTTTTTCTTCCAGAAATTATTTATTTATTTTTTATTTTCAACCTTCATTTCCATAAGATCATGAGTTAAAAGTTTTCTGGCCATCTCTTCTCTTCCTCCTGCCCCAGGATGTCAAGCATACTGAATACCCCTTCCCACAGTGTGTCCTCTCACCCCTTACTTCCTTGTAGGGCAAGATGGATTTCTAAACCCCACTGCCTGCAAGTCTTATTTCCTGGTTGCATGTAAAAACAATTTTTTGAACATTTGTTTGAAAACTTTTAGTTCTAAATTCTCTCTCTTCTTCCCTTCTCATTCACCATCACTGGGAAGACAAGCAATTCAAAACAGGTTATACATGTGTAGCTATGCAAAACATTTCCTTAGTGGAAATATTGTGAAAGACTGACTGACTATATTTCCCTCCATCCTTTTCCACTCCCCATTTACTTTGTTTTCTCCTTTGACCCTTTTCAAAAGTGTTTTATTTTGACTACTTTCTCTCCCAATCTGCCCTCCTTTCTATGATCTCTCCCTCTTATCCCCTTCCCTACTGCTTTCTGATAGGGTAAGCTACCCAGTTGGGTGTATATGTTGTTCCCTCCTTAAATCAAGTCCAATGAGAGTAAGGTTAACTCATTCCCTTTTGCCTCCTTCTCTTCTCCTCCATTGTAATGGCTTTCTATCATCTCTTTTATGTGAGATAATTTTCACTATTCTATCTCTCCCTTTCTCATTCTCCCAATACATTCCTCTCATCTCTTAATTTTATTTTTTAAATACACCTGTTTATGTATACACACACATACACAGATACCCACCTATACATACATATATATGTATATGTATATATATGTATATATGTGAGTATCTATATTTATATATCTATATCTATATCTATCTGTCTATCTATCCATCTATCTTCTCTTCAACTATCCTAATACTGAGAAAAGTCTCATGAGTTACAAATATCATCTTTCCATGTAGGAATGTAAACAGTTAAACTTTAATAAGTTCCTTATGATTTCTCTTTCCTGTTTACTTTTTCATGCTTCTCTTGCTTCTTGTATTTGAATATCAAGTTTTCTGTTCAACTCTGATCTTTTTATCAAGAATGCTTGAAAGTCCTCTGTTTCATTGAATTACCATATTTTTCTTTAAAGTGTTATGCTCAGTTTTTCTGGGTAGGTGATTCTTGGTTTTAATTCTAGTTCCTTTGGCCTCTGGAATATCATATTACAAGGTCTTTGATCCCTTTGTGTAGAAACTGCTAGATCTTATGTTATCCTGATTGCATTTCCACAGTACTCAAATTGTTTTTTTCTGACTGCTTGTAATAAGTTCTCCTTGACCTGAGAACTCTGGAATTTGGCTATAGTACTCCCAGGAGTTTTCTTTTGGGGATCTTTTTCAAGAGGTGATCAGTGAATTCTTTCAACTTTTATTTTACCCTCTGGTTCTAGCATATCAGGGCAGTTTTCCTTGATAATTTCTTGAAAGATAGTGTTTAGACTCTTTTTTTATCATGGCTTTCAGGTAGCCCAATAATTTTTAAATTATCTCTCCTGGATCTATTTTCCAGGTCAGTGTTTTTATTCCAATGAGATAGTTCACATTGCCTTCTTTTTTCATTCATTTGAATATGTTTTATAATAAATTGATTTCTCATAAACTCATTAGTTTCCATTTGCTCTGAACTAATTTTGAGGTAATTATTTTCTTCAGTGAATTTTTAAACTTTGTTTTCCATCTGGATAATTAGCTCTTTAAAAGATTCTTCTCCTCATTGGCTTTTTGGACCTCTTTTGCCATTTGAGTTATTCTATTTTTAGGTGCTATTTTCTTCAGCATTTTGGGGGGGTTCTCCTTTAGCAAGCTGTTGTATCAGCAAGCACCCCAGTGTACCTAGGGCAGCTGCTAGCACAGGCTCTTAGATCTGCTTTACTAAAGGAAAGCAACTCAAAATGGGTTAACAATCTTTCTTTACTCAAACAAACATATCATTTATCTAGTTCAAGGGAAAAAGCCAACATCCTGAACTCCAGAGAATACAAACCCAAGTTACAAGCACAAGTTACAAACAGATCAAGAAACAGATCAGCAGATGGACTTCCAACCCTCTGACCATCACATCCATTACCTAGTCAAGTTACCAGAGAGGGAAGTATCAACATCTGGGTTTTTCAAAGTTGGGGGGCTCAATAGCTTCTTAGAGTCTCATCTGGTCCAGTCACACAACTCTTCTCAAAGTGAGCCCCAAAGAAAGCCTCACATCAAGTCGTATATATAGGCTTCTCCTGGGTCAGCCCTCTTGACCCACTGTCCAGTTACAAAGTAACAAGGTGTGGCCATTCCCAAAAAACAAGCCTCTTCCCATGGGCTCCATGTGACCACCAAATCAGGGAACATTCTCAGAGCCACTTAAGCAAAGGGGCTAGAGGCAGAAAAGAGCTTCAGATTCCCATTACAGCTGTGGACTCATTTTTCATGATTTTCTTGCATCCCTCTCATTTCACTTCCCAATTTTTCCTCTACTTCTTACTTGATTTTCAAAATCATTTTTTAACTCCTCTATGGCCTGCAACTGTTTCGTATTTTTCTTGGAGGTTTTTGATGCAGGAGTGTTGACTTTGTTGTCTTCTTCTGGTTCTGTGTTTTGATCATCTTTGTCACCAAAGAACAATTCTATAGTCTGATTTCTCTTCTTCTGCTTGCTCATCTTGCAGCCAATTACTTGAGTTTTGAGCTCTTTGCCACAGTAAAACTCTGCTTCTAGAGTGGAGAGTGATATGTCCTAAATTTCTGGGGTTTTGTGCAGCTGTTTTCTGAGCCTCTTATGGGCATCTACCTCAGAACTCTGAGGACCACTTCTCCACAGCCTTAACAAGCTCTGCCACTCCAGTATTCCTCACCCCAAGGCCACCACTCAAGACTGCAACCCATATCCAAGTAGGGCAAAGCAAGAGACTCTTGCCTCAACACCAGCAAAGAAATTCCTGCATTTGCCCTCTCATCAGCTGCTTGGTCTCCCCACCATCTGTGAGCCTGGATCTCTGGAAGCAGCCACCCCAGTGACTACAGCTGAGTATACCTCCACCACCCCAGGAGCAGGGGCCAGACAGCCCTTTTCTCTCACCCAAGTCCAACAGAGATTCCCCACTGACGTTTTACTTTCTATTTGGTGTTTATGCATTGACAATTCTGGAAACTACCACAGCTGCTAGTGATTCAGTCCCCTGAGGTCAGCTCTTGCTGGTGTGTGCTGTGGGTCTGTGCCAGCATAGCCCACAAAGAACTGTACTCTGCTCCCAGCCCATTGCGATAGACCCTTCCTGTCGGCCTGTTAGGCTGTATTTAGTGGGAGATTTGATTCACTCTGTCATTTTGTGAGTTCTGTAGCTCTAAAATGTGTGTAGTCATTATTTACAGGTATTAGAGGTGGTTGAGGCACAAGCTCAAGTTCCTACTTTTACTCCCCCATCTTGGCTGTGCTCCCCCCCTGCTCATGCCCCAAAGACTATTTTTCCCCCTTACTGTGGCTCTTATGGCAAATGAGAGCAAAATCTGAAGGCAAATCCTCAGTAGGCTTCTGAACTCAGCTACAGGCTTTTACTGACATAGACCCTATGTATCAATAGACCTTATATGTCAATGGCTACTTGTCCAGACCATGCTGCTCCCTGCCTCAGATAGCCAACTACTGGCTTTGCCCAAATTCTGAGTTTTCCCCAGCTCCCTGACATAACTCATGTTTCTGGTTATAATCCCCTTGCCTGTGTTCATCAGTGGCCTTTAGCATTTTCTCCTGCTAAGCTTAGTTCATAAACCTGGATAATCCTGTTCTATTATTTTCCTATTACTGAAAGCAAGATAACAGGTATTCTAAATACTGATGATAGTGATAATGCTGAAGCCATCGACAAAGATGATTTTGAGTTAAGGATGGTGAAATACAGTCATTATAGGACATTATAAATTTGAGGTGGGAGTGTCAGAATTTGGAAACAACAGACTTGGAACTCAAGTTGAAGGACATAGCTTGAAATACAGTGTTGGAAGTTATAGAATCAGATCATCATAGAAATAGTAGTGGATGAGATAAGAATTAATGTAGTCTTAAAGTGAAACAACCTGATGAGAGAAAAATGGAGGAATGAGGATTGAACCATAGAGAATATCTATAATATGAGGATTATAAAAGATGGAACACTTGTTAAATAATGAAAATAAGGTGGAAAAAATAATAAAAGTCGGAGAAATGGATGGTAGTGGCACAAACATGAAAGAGGAGGGACTGGTCAGTTGTATTAAATATAGCAGAGAGGTTGAGAAGACTGAAAAATGTAATTTAGATGATAGAAATACATGTTAAAGAAAAATGGAAGGGAAAGTGGCACAGTAATATCTAATATTCATATAGCTCTTACATTAGACCATCAACTGTGCTAAGCACTTTTAATCAGTCTCTCACTTGATCTTCTCAACAACCCTGGAAAGTAGACGGCATTATTATGCCCATTTTACAGATTAGAATATTGAGGCAAATATCAAGTAAAGTCATTTCCCTATAGTCATACGGTCAGTTAAGTGTCTGAGTCCAGATTTGACCTTTAAATCTTTCTGATTCCAGGACTATCATTTTCTCCACTACTCAAAAGGGTCCTGCACATGGCTTAGGAGAGCTGGTCAAAGCTGCAGTGTGGAGAAGAGTCACAGGGGTCAGACAGGCATAGATGGATTGTCATTCCATCCATTTACATTCCATGTAAATAAAGGGATTATATGTACTTACAGATCCAACAAAATGTTTGATTGCATACGGACCTTATATTTTAATTGGGGGGGGGGCAACTGGGGTTGTGACTTGCCCAAGGTCCCATGGCTGATAAGTGTGTCAAGTGTCTGAGGCCAGATTTGAAATCAGGTCCTCCTGACTCCAGGGCTGATGCTCTACTTGCTGCACCATCTAGCCATCCCATATTTTACTTTTCTAAGCCTCATTTTCCTAATATGCAAAAATGGAGACAATAGTAGTCACCCCTTTTTTGCACATGGTTTATATGAAATATTTTTAAGCAACAGCTACTTTTTAAAATTTGAAGAAAGTAAAAGTCAGCTAACATTTGCTGAGCTCAAACCTACTATGTTCCAGGTATTGTGCCTAGAGCTTAGGAGTCAAGGGCTATAGAAATGTGAGGTTTCATTAATACTCTGCCTTTACTTTCTTTGTCTTGACTATATCTATATACCATCCCTCCCCCTATTAGAATGTAAGCCCCTTGATGGCAGAGAATGTTTTTTTAACCTCTAGAGCTAAATAATCTGCTCCCTAGACATTAGTAAGACCTAAAAGAATTGTATTAATTAGTTAGTTTGATCATTTTCATTATTTTACACAGGCTAAATACAACCCAAGCAGAGGCTGTCCATTCATTCCTTAATCAAGTATTTATAATCACCTACTGAATGCAGAGCACTTTGCTGCTGTTCGTCCTTTGAAGAAGATCAATGACATCACAGAGTGATATCTTGACCTGTGCATGAATTGGATTTAAACACTTTCCTGGGCACTAGACAACATAAAATTTTATTATAAACTGGTCTTGCTCTTTTGGAACTAAAAGACTGTTTAGTCACAAACTGTAATATACATTATTGCATGATAACCTTGGTTTTATGACTGTACAAAATAAAGAAATACTTTTTCTTCAACTTTGTTCCTTTTATGAGTTTAATCTGGGTTTGTCCAGCTTACATATGTAAGATAGGAGGGGGAGTACTTCCTTGATTGACTATTTTGAATTCATTTATTTATGGGAAAGCATACAAATGTTACCCAGGATGCAATCAGGTCACTAGATCCAGATGGCTTTGGAGGAGAAAGTGAGGCTGGTGACCTTGCATCAAAGTCAACTGCAAGTCATGTCATCATTTCCCTGATGCCATGGTCCTCTTTGAAAACAAAGGACAAACACAACCTGTGAGACAAATGTGACCAGAGTTGATTCGAGGACAGTAAAATTCTCAGGGAATACTTGAATTATTAAAAAGCATGTTCAGATTTTTTTTCATTGAGCTTGAAGCAAAATCTATCTATTCTACAATTATTAACCTTCTATTAACATTTGAGGACAGCACACAGCTTCCAAGAGTATTTTCCTAAAGTACAGGTCTCAATATTACATACATTCTCTATTCAGTAAGCTCCAGTGGCTTCCTATCTACTATCAAATATAAACTACAGTACAGGGGTGGGGAACCTATGACCTCAAGACCGAAGGTTCCCCACCCCTGAATAGAATAGAATTTGAAGCCTTTCACAAACTCACTTCAACCTACCTTTCTATCCTTTTTACACATTAAACTCCTTCACATACTATACCATGTACCCACCTTGGCCTCCTTCCTGTCTTCACATATATCATTCTGTCTCCCGTCTCTGTTCCTTTCCTTAGGCTTCCCTGTCTTATGCCTAGACCATTCCCTCCTCACACCTGTCTGTTAGCATCCATAATTTTCTGTAAAGCTCAGCACAAATGCCATTTCCCACATGAAACTTCTCCTGACATCACCAGCTAATAGTGCCTCCTCTCCAAAAGTCTTTTCTTTACAGTTTGTATATGCTTATATATGGATAAATTTTCTTTAATAGAATGTAAGCTTCTTGAGAGCAGACACTTATTTTCATCATTGTATTCCTAACTCCTAGCACAGTACTGTGTACAAAGTGGGTGCTTAATAAATGCTTGAAGACTGATTAGTTGGCATTATTTGTATGCACCTAGGTGTGAGACGTCAGGCAATCTTTTTTGCTGTGGCTTCTCCAAAAAGTGTTCTAATTATAGTTCCAATCACCAATAAAAAGGAATCTCTGTTTTCAATAAGTACAAGGACATGATCTAAAGGTAAAACTTACCTGCTTTATAAACCAATTCCATCTCCACATCTTCATCTGAAAATCTCTATCTCTAATACCTAAGAGCCTGTGACATTGTTTACATGGGGAATTTCTTTTAAGGAGTTCAAATTGAAATTGTCCTTGATGAATCATAAGGATGAGGAATATTAAAGTTGAAAGCCTTGCTCAGTGTCATGCTGGTGGTAGATGTCAGAGGTAGGATCTGAACCCAAGTCTGATTGACTCCAAATCCAGATGTCTAAGTCACTACATATCATCCCCTTGAAAACTGATGCAGAAGCATTGAATACAAGAGAAAAATGCTTTATTTGTTTCACTCTTTCCCAGTCACACTGGGACTTCCTGTTTATGCAAACCTCCTGCTGAAGTAGGGCAACCATGAATGAGGTTTTGGGGTGGGATAAAAATGTTTCCCTAGTGTGTCCTAGTTTTAAACTTCGGGAGTGGGGAGTGGTGGTGGGGAAGGAATGGGATTGCTGCTGTTCTGGAGACACGTTTCACTGTTTATTGAAATGAGCAATTTAGACCACAGTATATTTAATGTGGAAATGCTACCCTGTTCTGGACATTTTGAAGAGGTCTCTGTACTGTCATCCATCAGAGAGTTTTTTCTTATTCAGTGGCCTTTAGGATTTCAATCATATCATTGCTGCCTTTATGCTTTTATTTCCACAAATGTTTAAAGACCAGACTGCCTGCAGTCACTCTTCTAATTGAGTAGACTCAGTTAAACCTGGTGATTTCTTTCAGTGTCTGAAACTGATTTTGGTGAGTAAGTGAAATTTGGCTTTCTCCCAGCCATTCATTCACTTTAGAAATATTTCTTGAGTGTCTGCTTTGTGCAAGGTATTGTGTTAAGCACTGGAAATATACAAAAAAAGAAATGACAAAGTGCCTGGCTTCTAGGAACTTACAGTCCATGGGGAGACAGAAGGTTCCTCAAATATACAATGAATTAGAAGGTCATGAATGAATGAGAGAAATAAAGAATGCTCATGAAGTTAGAGAATGGAGAAATCACTAATAGTTGGAGAGAGTAACTCTCGAACTAGTCTCTATTGGGAGATGATTTGATGATTTGATGACTACTACTACTACTACTACTACTACTACTACTACTACTACTACTACTGCTCCTACTGCTCCTCCTCCTCCTACTGCTGCTGCTGCTACTACTACTATTACTACTACTACTACTACTACTACTACTACTACTACTACTACTACTAGTGCTGCTGCTGCTGCTGATGATGATGATGATGATTGGAAGTAGAGAGAAAACCTTTCTAAAATTTAATAAATTCAATAAACCTTAGTAACATCTATTGTGAAGCAATTAGATTGGTCCTAGATTGGGAAATATTTTTAAAAATCAGATAACATGTCCAGACTGCTATCATTCTTAAAACTGAATGAACATACTTGACTACTTGACTCTAACAACTTTTTAAACTGTCTTCTATATTTGTTTCTATTCACAGTCAAAATTCTAGGCAAAGTTGCATACATTGATTCTTCTCTTCTCACTCATTTCTCCATGACTTCAAGTCTCTTTATATCTCTGTCTCCATGTCTCTTCTAGTAAGAATGTGTCCATATCGCCATCCTCACAATCATTTCCTTTATGTAGCAATTTAGGATTTTCAAAGTGCTTTACAAGCAGGATTCCATATCATCTTCACAACAATCTTATGAAGCAAATACGATAAGTAATAGCATTATATTACAAGTGGGGAGACTGAGTTTCTAAGAGGAGAAATTACTTGTTCATAAGTGTTAGAGTCAAGATTTGAACCACAGTGTAGTGAGATGTATTTGAAAATATCAAAAAGGCCATACTAATAGGATTATGAAATTAGTACTGGAAGAGACCTTGGAGTTTATCTAGTTGAATATCCTCCTTTTATAGATGAAGATACTTGGGTGGTTTACTCAGATCCAGAAAGTAGCAAATTATAATATTAAAATTTGAATCCAGGTCCTCAAACTCGAAGACTGATGCCCTTTCACTAAAACATTTCTGATTACTCAGTTCAAATCAACAAGTTGCTCAATGTACCTTCCAAAGCAGTTAAGATCCAAAGACCAAACATATCAGCCACAGTGCTGCCTCTTCCCTATAGGAGTTGTCTCCCTAGTAGAATATAAGCTTCTGAGATCAGACACTGAATCTCTTTTATATTTGTATTCCTATAGGTTGGAATGTATGGGGTGTTCTAGAGGACTAACTCCTCTGTTGTGAGTACTTGCTAAGCCCTTTTCCATGGGGTCACAAAGAGTTGGACCCAAGTTAAGGACTACAACAAATAGACTGAAAGGACATAGAGCACACTATGAGTTAGGAGCAATGAAATATGGCTTCCTTCAGGTGCTGACATTTCAACTCAATAAGCATTTCATTTGAGTTGGTCCTTAAAGGAGTCAAATGGAAAACCAAGGTCAGTATCAAGACAAAAATCAAACCAGCTAAAATGAAGAATGTAGGCCATTCTGTTACAGATTGTCATATTGCCTTCTCATCCCAGATCGTAAATTGCAAATAATCTTTTTATAAGTTCTACCTCACAAACTAAAAATGGATTGTAAGTTCTATGATTTTACCCATTCTCACAAGCCAACATTCTCTTAGTCCTTAGTAAAAAGCCTGATGTAAAGTGGTTACTCAGTAAATACTGATTGCTCCATTGATTGGCACTAGATTGGCTTTTAAGTCATCTACTTCTATGATGCCAACTGGGTTTGCCATTAGACTTACTTATTCTTGGAGCAGGAGTCCAATTCCATTTTCTGACTTTGACCTTAGGCATTATGTGGAAAGACTTAAAATCAGAAGAGCTGAATTTGAATGTATCCCTTCCTGGTTTGGGGTGAGTCAGCAAGCCTCTCTCCAAGCCTCCATTTCCTTTTCTGTAAAATGGGTAAGATAATACTTGGACTAACCCTTCTACTTCCCCCTGCCCACACAGTGTTGTATGCAAAAAGAGCTTTATACCTTCTTAAAAGTTATATAAGTATAAGCTATCATAAGAAATCTAGATGGATGGTTTAATCTTTCACTGTGAATTCCATAATCACTCAACAAATATTAATTTATTACCAAGACATGGAGGTTAAATGTAGTTTTAAGGATTAATTGATATACCTGGGAAAGACAAATCAAACACTAATTGAAAATCTTTGTGGCAAAATTTTCTCCTGGTCTATTCTTCTTAATTGCTTGGGTACATTTTTCTTCACATTAGCCAATAAAAACACTTTCATATTGGTTCATCCATATTTTTATATAGTTAGGACCCTCCAAATATACTTCTGTAAGGGCCACAAAAAGTTCCTCAATCCTCTGTTAAGAGCCTTCCATTGTTTTCACCTTCTTGCACCTTCTGAACCTACTTTTTGTGGCATGCTTAGAAAGAGCTCTGGCTTTGAAGCTAGAAAGACCGAGCCTAAATCCTGACTCCAAAGTTCCCTAGCCGTGTGACTTTAGGTAAGTTCTGAGTCTCAGTTTTCCCCTCTGTGCTACAATATCTTAATAACCCCATTGTCTTACTGATAGGGGTATTTTCTCCACCAAATAGACAGGAGACAGTATTGTACAGTGGAAAGAACACTAGCTCTGGAGTCAGAGAAGATGAATTTTGGCTTCTGATTATTTTGCCACCTCATCTGTGTGGAGCTCAGATTTCTTTTTTCTTTGTTTCTTTTTTTTTTTTGGCTTTCTGGAGGGGAAAGGTAACAATTGAGGCTAAGTGAGATGCCCAAGGTCACACGTCTAGTTTCGTGTCAAGTGTCTGAGGCCAGATTTGAACTCAGGTCCTCCTGACTCCAGGGCCAGTGCTCTATTCACTGTGCTGCCTTCTCATAGTAATAGCTAGCATTTATATAGTGCTTCAAGTTTTTGAAGAACCTTCTGGGTATTATCTCATTTGATCTTCAAAATGACTCTTGCAAGTAGGTGTTATTATTATGCCCATTTTATTGATAGAGAAACTGAGTCAAATTGAGGTTAAGTGATTTGCCTACGGTCACACAGAAAGTGGGGTTCTGACGCTGTATTTGAACTAGGTCTTCCTGATTTCAAGTCCAGAGTTCTATTTCTTGCACCACCTTGCTGCTTCTAAAATGGTAGAGTTGGAGATGCGGCAGTTACAGTTGCTTTGTCTTGCCCCTAACCTTATTGATATTAAAACCACTACCTGTCTGTGACCTCCCTTACTGAAGAAACAGCTAGGACAGTCTTATATGTTCGGAGGGGAATACAAAAGAAAACCAAACTGAAGATGAGACTTTCCTATTAGTAGCCCCAGGAACAGGCTCTGGTTAATCAAGGGATGTCACATCTATTTCATCTCTGCAAGACACCAGTAACAAGCCCTGATGAATCCTGAGGTACACCATCCTCAATATGCAACCTGACTAATTTGAAACCTAAATAAGTTTTGTCTTCTTGTTCCTTTGGAGAGTCTCCACCCTTATAGGTGTTGCTTTCTTGCTAGGACACTCAATAAACTCTCACTGATGTCTCCTTTTTTGCCTTGGGTTCTGGTTTTGGTTTTGGTTTGGTTTTGGTTCTGGTTCTGGTTTCTTGCAGCACCAAAGATTTTACCTACAAAGTTTTACCCAAGTTCAAAGGTTCTTAGTCTTTTTTTCTGCCATGGATTGCTTTAGGAGTCAGGCAAAGGCTATCAATCATTCTGAATTTGGTTAACCTGATTGCATCCATTCTGTACAATTTCATCCCTATGGTGACATAATTGCACTTGGGATTACCTACACTTTGGATTTTTCAGAAAGGGTAGAACCATAATTCATAGCCATATAGCATCAACAATAAATTAGGAATCTTGACTCTTTTATTAAAATTGTCATCCAGTTGCCTAACTGCTCTGTATTGTTCCAATCCATCATCATTTTACATCTGGCACCACTTGTCTCCTTACTCTGCCTGGACTCCATGGTTAATTATTTCATAAATTCCTTCCCTATCTTACTACAATCCATTGACTCCTTGTTTTTCAGTCAAATGTCCTCTTTTTTTATTTTTTTTCCATTTGCCTTTTTTTACCTTTGGTTTATTGGGCTTTTTAAGACTCAATCTTTCTATTTTTCCCAAGTAAGAAGTGTAGCAACCATTCATGGGCTCAATCGCATTATTGATCAATACAGAAGATTTAACCAGTTTGGTTTCCAGTATAGGCTGAATGGCTCCTCTTTAGGCAGCCTGGCTTTCCCCCAGTTCCCAGACCTAGGAACTCATCATATTGCTGCCAGATAAGTATGGATGTCATATTGGCTTTAGATCTATTGCAGTGGTTCTCAACCTTCCTAATGCCAGGACCCTTTAATACTCATATGTGGATGTATGTGCACATGGGTGGACCTGCCTGGAGACAGACAGAGGAGCTGTGTGTGTGTTGGTTCCTAATATTGGAAATATGTGTTTTCTAATGGTCTTAGGTGACCCCTGTGACCCCTGTGAAAGGGCTTATTTGACCCCCAAAGGAGTCACGACTCACAGGTTGAAGACCACTGGTCTATTGCATCTCAAAACTTTTTAGCTCACACAATCCACCACTCATAGGTATGTGCTACTTACCACACTTAGCCTAGTCCCTAATCCTAAAGAAACTCTATTCACCCTCTTTGTTCCTGATCCCAGGCTTCCATGCTTAGTTAGAGAAGGTGCACAGCTATGCTTGGCAGACTTCAGGTTTCATGGTTGCTTTTCATCTCTTCCTCTCCACTAAACTGTGGTATCCTTGATTGAAAGCACAGAACCTTATTTTTGCTGTCTCTTTATGGCACTTAGGACAAAGTAAGTACTCCAAAGATGTCTAACGAATCAATGAATCTCAGATACAGATCTAGTATCAAAGATATAAAGAGAAATAATGTAACTATATAAGAATAAAATCCATTCTCAAACATGGTCAAAAGATATGAACAAGTATTTCTCAAAAGAATTACACACCATTGGCAGTCATTATTAAAGACTGATCCAAATGACTAATTTAAAGGACTTGAATAGGGCTGGCTCAAAGTTATTCTTGATCACATGTTTAATTTAGTGCTTGAACATATCAGATATGACTTAGTCTTTTGCTGATTCTGGTCACATGTGACTCAGCATTTTGAAAAGATGAGATCAACTCTTCCGGGCTGAGCATGGAGAGCTGATAGGTAAGTCAGTTGACATTTTAAAATGTCACAATACAACTTAGTGACCTCTTCCCTTCAGATTTTGGATTTTGTCAGGATTGTTTCAAACCACAAGCTGCCATGTGATTATGTACACATGACAGATAAACCGCATGGCCAGTCTTGATGAGCTTGTTGTTGGGTTTGTGACTGCCTGTTTTGGTTTGTTTATTTGTTTCTCCTCATCTTAGTTTTTAAGGGGGGAAAGACAAGACAATTAGGGTTAAGTGACTTGTCCAGGGTCACACAGCTAGTAAGTGGCTGAGGCCAGATTTGAACTCAGGTTCTCCTGACTCCAGGGCCAGTGCTCTGTTCACCATGCCATCTAGTTGCCCCTGTATTTCCTCTTCTTAAGTGAACCAGTATTTATTCTTCAATAAATGTCCCCATATTTGGATATACCGTATGATTTTGAGATGTTTAGATGTCTTGGGATGTTCAGGGGGAGCTTAATAGTACCCCAGTGAGGGAATCACCAAAGTACCCCAATACTGTTGGAGAAGATGATGATGATGATAATGACTAGCACAGTTCTTTTGATGTTTATTTGTACAACACAACAAAAATGGCAAGTATTATTTTATTCCCTCAGCAGTCCTCGAAGGGAGGTACCCATTTTCTAGATGAGTAAAAGTAGGCATACAAAGCTTAAATGAATTATTCAGAGTTACATAACTGGAGTCAGAAAGACCTGAGTTCAAATATGGCCTCAGCCACTTACTAGCTGTGTGACCCTGGGCAAGTCACTTAACCATGTTTGCCTCAGTTTCCTCTTCTATAAAATGAGCTGGAGAAGGGAATGGAAAATCACTCCATTATCTTTGCCAAGAAAACCCCAAAATGCATCATGAAGAGTAGGGCATGACTAAAAATGACTGAACAACAAATACTTTCTTAGAAGGATGATACTAAACTCTCATCAGAGCATAAGAAAGTCTACAGGGATGCCAGTAAGTTCTTTAGATTTTCACTTGGCTCTGTATCATCCCCCTCAAAGTCTTTGTCTTTTGATCATCCAGGCCTGGTCTTGTGCCTAAGCTTTGTCACATGTTTATTTTCTCCCTGAATTTTAGCAGATTTTCAGTGACCCCTCTCTAGACCAACTCTCACTTAAAGGACCTGAGAACATTACATATTTTAAATTCACAAGTTTGTGTACAAGCACAGAGACATCCATAGGGTAGGTATTGATTCCATCAGTAAGATCTTAGGATAGATATTGATTCACCAAAGATAAAGGGAAAAAGAGGCATCTATAAACACAAACTCAAGTTTACCTAGACAGGGCAAGTACTTTATGTGTCATGAGCTCATGGCCAAATAGTAGCCAGGGTGAGGGATAAAACAGGTCATCCATCCCTTCTCTCCTTCCACCCAAAAGGGTCTTGGAACTGTCTCTGACACAATCTGAAGCCAGATGGCCAGATGGAAAGAGACAGGGGGTCAGGTCACTTGCTTCCAAAACTCCACCAACTCATCAGCTCTTCCTCTTCAGTGATCCATTAGCAGTCTGCCTCATTATCCCAAAACTCCAGGCTTGCCTCAGTACTGAATTATACATGTTTGGAAATAGCCAGGGATTTCATAATTCTGACACATCCAGGGGCTGAGTCTCATGATATGTCTGACTGGAAGCAGTACAGAAATTTTGTGCACACCCAGTTCAGATGTCATTATACTCAAAGTAAGAGAATCATAAATCAAAATAATCCTAGATCTTGCCTTAAAGACAACATGTTGGCAAAGATGATAAAATGGAAAGAGTCCATGGTGAAGGATTTGTTAAAAGATGGACAAAACTGATGGAGTTATGAATGGGTCCTATATTTCTGGAAAGCAATTTGGAATTATGCTAAAAATTATGCAAAAGAAAAAAAAAGAATGAGAGAGGCCTAAAATGGTGATACCTTTTGACCCTAATCCCCCTGATAGAGACAGTTAGGAGGCTCAGGGGATAAAGTGTTGAGCCTGAAGTTAGGAGGACTTGAATTGAAATATGACCTCAGATATTTGCTAACTGTGTGATCCTATGCAAGTCACTTAAACTCTCTCTGCCTCAGTTCTATTAACTGTAAAGTGATGATAATAGCACCTAATACTCAGGATTATTTTGAGGATCAAATTAAATAATTTTTCAAAAATGCTGAGGACAATGTCTGGAACATCATAACTCCCCTACTAAGAATAGCTTATCACACAGTGTCTAGCACAGAATGAGTGATTAATAATTGTGTATTGACTAATCAAGGTGGTCTATGTTCAAAAAAGGTTTACATATATACCCAGTTTGTAGTGTTTTTTTGTTCTTTAGGGTTTTTTTGCTTTATGGAGGGGGAAGGCAGGGCAATTGAGGTTAAGTGACTTGCCCAAGGTCACACAGCCAGTAAGTGTTAAGTGTCTGAAGCCGAATTTGAACTCAGGTCCTCCTGACTCCAGGGCTGGTGCTCTATTCATTGTGCCACCTAGCCACCCCCAATTTGTAGTGTTGAAAAAATGGGAACAAAGTAGATGGTCATTGATCAGGAATAGTTATACAAATTGTGGTTCACAAATTCAGTGTGAACTGCACAGTAAGAAAGAAAATGATAAATAGAGACATGGGATGATACATGAATTACTTCAAATTGAAGTAAGCAGAAATAGGAACACAGGCTATGTGATGGTTACACAGACTTAAATGAAAAGAAAAACAAAACGACCATTGTAACTGTGTGGAGTGAAAGGATAATGAGCAAACCTCACCCTGAAGTAGGGATATGAGCATGTACCTCCTCTTTCTTATAGAGGTGGGGGACCATACTGTGAAACTGGGAATAAGGCCAGTCTTAGATGATATCTTCGATACTGTTTCTGAGCATTATTTGTATATTTTTTGTACTTTTTAATAAGGGATGGTCCTCAGAGAGGGAAAGGGGGGAGACATATTGAAAAGCATAGGTGATATGACAACAAAGAATGTAAATCAAAATTGTAAAATGTTAAAAAAAATTGAATAGATGGATATTTCTATTTCCTCACTGAGGATTCTATGTCTTTCTAGGAAATTGGACTCAGGCCTTTCAATGTGCTGCAGACACTGGGCATTCTGACATACTTTCCAAAGCAAACAAGGGGGAAGAAAGCATCTACTTCAGGCCATTTGTTCTTGCTTGTCCAGCCTCCAACTGGGATTGATTCCAGACAGTCACACAGGCTCAGCTACCCCTCCCAATGACCCTTCCAGGAACAAGGGCTCCCTTGTGGGTCTGAAATGGCCAAAACCCAATGGAAAGAAAGCGGGAGACGGTGGCTAGATTTAAGAAGTCAGCTCGTGACATCTGGAAAGCTGTGTGGTTCAGGGGATTGGTCTTGGAGAAGGAGTCAAACCAGCTGGATCCTAGTCTTAACTCTGTCACTATCTCTCTGTGTGACTCCTGTGACTCTTTCCCTCTTCAGAACTCTGTTTTCTTCCATATGATGCAAAGGATGTGAGGCCCTTTTGCATTTGTATAATCTTCTTGGATTATAGGATTTAAACCTATAAGTAACCTTAGACATAATTTAATCCAGTTGCTTCCATTTCTTGACCACACTCTCATTTTCTTTTTTATGTCTTCATTTGGGACCTTCTACCTCAGTCCTTACTTAGCACCTTCTTTTCTGCATGCCTAATCCAAATTTTATGTAATATTATATATTTAGTTATCTGTATGTAAGGAGATGACACATACTGTACCCATGTAGATTGTATATGTCAACATAGGTCTGTCTAAATATTGCTCCCAGGGAGGTATGGTTATCTCTAGTGTCTCTCCCTTGCACCCTTCTTCAAAAAAAAATACTTTGATTTCTAACAGGAGAGGCAGCAAAAGTTTGGGCCCAGATTGTAGCCACTCCATTCTCCTCAAAGGGAGGAGATACAAAGGGAAAATTATATCTCTCTGCATTTCCTTCAATACGGTTCATCTAAGGAAAATAATTGTAAGGTGTAAGCTTAGTTCCTAATCATTATGAATCATTATGCCTTAGTAGAGGAAGAGTATTCTGAGTTATCTGTCTAAAGTTTGACTTCCTTCCCATTAAATGATAGTTCCTCAAAGAACACATATGAAGAATAAGAAATAAAGGCATTAATCCAAGCCAATAGCAAACAAAATCATAGAAGGCATGCAGATAAAAATATACCAGACAATGCACAGAATGAAGGACCTCTGCCATTGGGAATGAGATATCTCATCTCAATCAAGAGAGAACCCCAGATCTCACCCAAGAAGAAATCCCCTGAAGTTTCTAGTGAAGCACACTGGGGATAGGAACATGACTAATGTGCCAGTTCTTCTATGTATTGACTTCTTCCCAGAATCTTTCATTTTTCTGCTTCAGGGACCTGAAAAAATCTGAAACCACAAAGCTTCTTTCAAAAAGCTATAAAGCAGAAGACCAAGATCTCCTTCAACGAAACTCTTACCCATATCCTGTGTTATGCAAAAAAAGAGTATTGAGTGATCAATATGAAGACACTTGTGCAAATGGGCTTTGATCCACAAGTTACGTATGATTTTAATATATTTCTCTCCTAGTATCTACACTCTATCACAACAGGCACTGTGGGTTATATAGATGGATTATCTTCCTCAATGCCTGGAACACTTCTCTGAAGAAGCATAACTAAAGCCAGGCAAACAGGTCTTTGGTGAATGATGTCAAGATTCAGAGGCTACAGGCAGCAGTTACACACATTTTACAGCTTCAAAACAATGATATTTTCTTCCTCCATCTTATATTATTGGTATATGTAGTCATAAATGAGGGAGGGAAGTTCAACCCCCCACCCCAAAAAAGAAGCCCTCCATTGTAACTTTGACAGCTAAGTGATGTGCTTGACTAGACAGATAGAGCAATGGACTTGGAGTAAGGAAAATCTAAGTACAAATCTTGCTTCAGATCCATGCTAACTGTATAACCTTGAACAAGTCACTTAAATTTTCTGTACCTCAATTTTCTTGTCTATAGAATATGAATAATAATAGTATTTACCTCTTCATATTCTTGTGGCTATAAAATGGGATAACATTTCTAAAATGCTTTGCAAATCTTAAGGATTTATATAAAAGCCTCTTCTTCTTCTTCTTTTCTTCTTCTTCTTCATATTATTATAAAATGAGTATAGTCAAACAAAACAAATTGAAACAGTGGCTATGTCTTTAAATGTATGTCTCTGTGTCTCTAGTCAATGACTTCTCTACAAAGAGATTGAAATTATTCTTTATTAGACCACTCCCCGTAACTGATAGAAAAGTATTGATAATATCAGATGCCACTGTACTTTTCTCTCATTGATTATTTAAAAGGTAACAAAACAACCTTTAATTCAGATATGCACAATACCACATCAAAGGCTCCACCCCCCCCTTTCACTCCTTCCCCTTTTCCCTGAACCAGGAACCTCTCACACAAAAATCTAATTAAATAGATTAGGCAAAATCTGTTAACAGAAGTACCTTTGTTAAATAATCTCTTTGATGATGAATATTAATAGAGGTAAAAAGGAGAGGTGAATGAACATGGAAGAAGTTTGTAGTTTCCATGAAAGATGTCCATGAACAAGAAGACATTCCATCTCTTAGTTATGGGCATTTTCTCTGATTGTCCCCCATGTCTAGAACATTCTCCTCTGCTCTGATGACTGACCTCCCTGCCTTCCTCTAAGTCCCAATTAAAACTGCACTTTCTATAGGAAGCCTTCCTCAAACCCTCTTAAATTCCAGTGCCTTACCTATGTTAACTATTTCCTGTACATCCATGCATAGCTTATTTTATATCTATTCACTTATTGTCTCCATCATTAGATTATAAACTCCTGGAGGGCAAGGATGGTATTTCACTTTTTAAAAAAATATTCCCAGCACTTTACGCAGTTCTTAGCATATAATATGTGCTTAATAAACATTTGTTCATTGGTGCACAGAAAAGAATCTAAATTAAAGATATATTCTGTGAAAAAAAAAGGTTAATGTCCTCCAAATATTCCTAAACGTAGTGATAACATGTTCTTTCTATCAAGCCCTGATTATAGTTTTTTGGCCTAATGATTCACGAAGGAAAATAGAAGTGGAGGAAGGAAACCTATTGTTCATGTTATGATAGGTAATTATATGCCAAATTACAAAGATGTAATTTGGCATATAATTATGCAAAAAACAAGCTAGATTGTCTTCGAGAAGTTTTTTGTTTTTTATTGTCCAGTCATTTCAGTCCTGCTTCATTCTGCATGCCCCATTTGGGGTTTTCTCAGCAAAGATACTAGAATGCTTTGCCATTTCTTTCTCCAACTCATGTTACAGATGAGGAAACTGAGGCAAACAGGTTTAAATGACTTGCCTAGGCTCACACAGTTGATATGTGTCCAACTCTGGATTTGAACTCACTTCCTGATTCCAGATCTGGAGTCCTATCCAATGCACCATTTTTCTGCCCTTTTGAGAAGCTACTTTATGCTTTAATAAAGTCAATTCTGCCCTGAAATAAAAGGTCACTTTTTAAATGTAACTGTTCTTTGGCTGATGATCTATGGTTCTAAAGCATGAAATTCCACTTTCTCCACTTAATGAAAGTTTCAGACCAAGCAAAATGGAATGGAAAGGTGCCTGCCATTATGCATGAATAGGTTGTACCATATCCCTAGTGAAGAATTATGAAGAAGTTGAAGACAAGTTGTATGAGATGTATGACAAGAGCTAGAGATGGACTTGTCATGTAGCGAAAGTGAGTGATAATTGATGGATAGTCATTTTACTCATGCATATCCATGTAATATCCAGAAGCCAAGAAGGAATTTCCAGGCCTATTGGGTGGATCTGTGCCAGATTTATAGCAGGAGGGATTACCTACTCAATTTGACATGAAAGAAGTAGGAAGAAACTATGACAGTCACCTCGTCCATCCATGTGAGAACCAGGCATCTTACCCAGGTCTTAACTCAGTCATTTCATCTTTGTTGCCTTAGCCTAGCACAGAATTTTTGTTGTTGTTGTTGTTGTTGTTGTGGTTGTTGTTTTAAATCAGACCTTTGATTTCATTGGGCTATGTAACTGTGAGTGAAAACACTCATTCTACCTAATCAGATCCAGATATGCAAAGACTCTACAACTTTTAATCTTATTCGGTTACCTGTGGAATGGAGAGGTTATGTAACTTGCCTATGGTTTCAGAGCTAATATATGTTAGAGTCTAGACTTCAATGCATGATTCTATAATTCCGAGGCCAAGTATCCATCTCCTATATCATATTCCATCATGCCTTTCACCTAAGAGGCACATCATAGGATCACAGATATATAGCTGGAAGGGGCAGCACTACCCATCTCATCCAATTTCCTCAATTTTCTAGACAAGGACAGTGGTGTGGCTTATCCAGGTTGACACAGATAGTAAGCAACAGAGATAGGATTTGAACTCTGGTCCTCTGACTCCAGGGTTAATAAGTGAGTGACATTGCTAGTACACCACACTCCTATTTTAATAAATATTCGATTATTTTTAGAATTCTTCATAATTGATGCTTCAAAAATAGAACTTTTATTTTTATCAATTTCTCTATTGGGAAAAGCAAAAGAAAAGGTTACCCCAAACCTCTCACATGGACTTTTGCTCTATCCTGCACCAACATCCTCTTTGAAGACTGCTTAGATCACCAGTGAAGCATGAAGTAGCTGTTTGGGGATAATCCATTCAGCGATGCCACAGAGAAATGTGACCTGAATAAGGAACAGGAGCAGTCTCCAGGGGAAAAGCTGCTGAAACTGTGGAGGGGCTGGGCTGTTCAATATGAAAGGGGAAAGAACAGACTGATTAGACTTTTTAGCTCCCTGCTCTGAATCTTGAGGACAAGAGTGAATTCACTGGGGACAGCCTAAGAATGACTCCAAATAAACTGAGCAAGCCCTCAAGTCCACAAGTCTCTTTCAGGGGAATCTATGAGAATGCTCCTGGGGCCAATCATGGGTGAAGCAAAATGGGCCTCCCAGAGACCACGGAGAACATTCTCTAATCCACAGAACATACCATGGCTTCAACTTCACCATGGGAGTGTGTGTTCATCTCCTGATATTACTATGCAGATGACATCATTCATATTTTCCACAAAGAGATTTTTCCATATGTGCCGCTGGTGGAGCAAACTACACATATGTGGTAATTGTGGATAAAATATGCATGAAATGTGAACCCAATCCAAAATCATCCCTGAAGTAAATGGTAATAGCATTCACTGTTAAAATAACATTTTCTCTTCTGAAACCAGGAAAAAAGCCGGCACAGAGTCAATTTTCCTTAATGGCTCATAAAACTTTCACAAAATACTCTTGAAATAATAGCTTGGTGATAAATTTGGTGAAAACACCCAGTAGGACTGTATGTCACATGCTCCCTAAAACAGCAGGAGAGATGGAATTTTAGGATATGTGACCATTTCTTCATCATAGTTCTGAGGTGTGACATGTTGATTATGTAAATTCAGCGACCTGTACCTCTCCTTTGAAAACTATACTATCTGAGACTTGGACAAATAGAAAATAAAGTTGAGACTGAATAAGAACCATTATCAGAAAGAAAGAAAATAGCAGATTTCTGATAATGTAGAACATTGGGAAAACCTCTAGTTCTGGAGTTAGGGGATCTGAATTTAATTCTGATTTCTGATACTCCCAGTGTGAGCTCAGACAAATCATTTAATGTCCCTGAACCTTAGCTTCTAATCTGAAAAAAGAAATGTACTAGACTAGGTGGCCTCTGAGGCCCCTTCTATCTCACCAACTATGATACAGGGACTTTTTGACAGGAAGTGAGAGAGCAAAGTAAAAACACAATTCATTTGTACCCTCAGACAATCAAGCAGCCATGGGATTTAATGGAAAAACAAAACAAAACAAAACAATGGTGATTCTCCATTTTATGGGCATCCCCTTAGTTTCCAGTTCTTCCCCACACAAAAAATAATACTTTTGTACATATGTTAAAATGAATATTTTGACCATATGAGTCATTTTCCTTTTTCTTTGCTCTTTTTTAGGTATAGGCAAAGAAGTAGTTTGGCTACATCTTAGGTATTATTGTTGTTTGTTGTTGGCACTCAAAGATGACCAATGACACCATGATGTTGGGGTCAAGGTAGAGTGTGTTCAACAATGTCTGATCAGTCCATTATGAGCTTGGGAAGCTGTACCATAGGTCAGGCAAAAGTAGTTCATTTGAACAGCTGGCATGAGGTGTCTCTAGATTTGCGAATCTCATATTTCCTTTATGCTACTGTGATTCTGTTTTGCACTTAGGGCACTCTTGGATATGGATGAGCCGTGTTGGGCAGTCCTGTGCCAGCATCCCCCAAGTCTTAAAATCAATATTAGAATTCTTTACAGAGATCTTAAGGAGTTCTTATACTGCTTCTTCTGACCTCCATGTGAGTGCTTTCCTTGTTTAGAGAAAACAAATCACAAGATATTCATGTAACCAAATACTATTGTGCTGTAATAATTGAAGAGGACAGTTTCAAAGAAACAAAAGATTTATTTAATTGATTCAGAGCAAAGAAGGAAAAACTAGGAGGACAATAAACACAATAACAACAAAGAGTGCTAAAAGAGACAATGTTAAAACTCAAGATCTTTGGTTTACTCATTGACCAACCATGATTACAGAATTCTAATGATGAAAAATGCTACTCAGCTTCTGACAGAGAGATGATGGACTCAGTATGTAAAATGAGATATATATATATTTTTGGACATGATATTTAAGGGAATTTGTTTTGCTTAACTATGTATATTTTAACAAAGATTTTTTTCTTTGTTTCTCTTTTTCTTTACTAAAAAATCAAGGGAAAGTGAAAGAGAGAAAAAAATGAAAGTTTATGATTTGAAAGAGAGAGAGAGAGAGACAGAGAGAGAGAGAAAGAGAGAGAGAAAGAGAGAGAGAGAAAGAGAGAATGATTCTCTGCCCTTTAATATCTGTATGACCTAGACTCTGAGGGACCATGTCTCCTCCCTGGACCTCAGATTTCTCATGTGTTGAATGAAGGCTCTGAACCTCTCTTGGGAAGTCCCTCTTGGGCACGTATTAATGATAGTCTTTCTTCCATGTCAAATTATACCACCATCACTTCTCTCCATCATCTGCCCCAACCGTGTCACTCCACCTCCCACCTGCCTATATACTCATATTGTTTTTGGTTTCCTTCACAGTTCCAGATAATTGAAGTTTATACCATTTTTTAGAAGGGCCCATTGGAATGAATAAGGAGGCCTGTGTGTGTGGTCATTTTATATCACAGCTCAGATATCCTGAAGTCCATGCTGACTCTAGGCATTTTCCTTGATGGTCCCCCATGCCTGGAATGCGAGACCTTCTCATTTCTACTTCCTACCTTCTCTGTTTTCCTTCAAGGCCCAGGTAAAACCCCACCTTCTCTAAGAAGCCTTTCCAGATCCCACGTAATGCTAGCACCTTCCCTTGACTGATTCTCTCCGACTTGGCTGTATCTTGTTTGTACACAATCATTTGCATATCAACTTCCATATTAGGATGTGAACTCCTCTAGAGAAGTTTTTTTTGCTTTTCTTTGGATACACAGGACTTAGCATAGTGCCTGTTATGTAGTAGGTGTTTAATAAATGAGCATTTACTTAATGAATGAATGACCCTGTCAGGGAGGAGGAAGTAATTCCCTAATTGTTGAGGAGAAAGGTGTTTAATGACGGCTTTCTCTATTCCTCTCAATCTTTTTTTTCCCCTCCCTAGATTTTGAAGAAATATCCCCTTGAGCTATTTCCTCAACTCCTTGCCAGTGGAAAGATGCTGGGTTCCCTCTCTCTTTTCCATGCATGTCTTCCCAGCTCTTTTCCCTCCCTTTCACCCCTACTGATGACATGCCAGGCCTCCGAAAAGGTCTCAACTAGATTTCCAGAAGAATCCCAGAGGTCCCATTTGTCTATAGTCATTGCCAGCTTGAACATTTCTTGAGCTATTCATGTTGTGGCTGGCATTTGCACATAAAAATAGAGGTGAAGGGAGAGATTGGGTAAGGGTTGGAGAAAAGCTAAAGTCTGACTTTTGAGGCCTTTAGTTCACTCCTCTGAGATCCATCATCCAATCACTCAGTGGCCCAGCTATTGGGATCTGCCAGTATTAACATAATGAGGGATCAATACTGGGTTACCCAGGCAAAGGCAATCAGCCATGAAAACTTAGCAGCAAGAAAACATTTTCCAGGGCTGTTTTTGATGTATGTGGGGGGTGAGTAGGCTCCTAGTCCTATGTGGAAGTCCTGAAAGGACAGTGCATTTTATTCCTCTGTCATAGGCCCCCTACAGCCTCTTGCAGCTAAATGTGTGGCAAAATAACAACTACAACTGGTGTGTGTGTGTGTGTGTGTGTGTGTGTGTGTGTGTGTGTACATTTCAGGAGGGTTGAATAGGAGGTGTCTCCCTAGGGTTACCTGAGAGGGTTCTGTGAGATTAACAAAAGGCTTATAAAGAGGTCCAATGTCTAGGGAGACTAAAATTTGGTTTTCTCATATTAAAGAAAGGTAAATCTAAGGTTCATAAGCAACAAGGAGACCTAAAACATTTTCTCTTATAGGAGCTCTGGAATTAAAAATGATTAAATTGGCTTAAAGTAATGAAGAGGGAAGAAAGATGGGGTGGAGGGTGGAATCCCAGCTATTAGCTTATTTGGAACAAATTGCATTTGATTCATTGATTGGTCTTTTAGCAGCAGAAAGGTTTACTTAAAAGTGAGGGTGTTCTAATTTTAGAGGGAGAGAAAGCAAGGCAGGAAACCAGAAATATTTGCCAGTGTCTGTGGTTATTTGTATACAAACACCATACACACACATACACACACGAGAAAGTCATTAATAGTTGAGCAACTTATGAGCTGCCCCAAACCACACAATTTAGACTTTCTCTTTTAAGAGAAGAAATATGACTGTGTTTCTATTTACATCTCTGTTGTCAGAGCAAAGTAGTTAGAGCAGACTGGTTTTTTGAAGAGGTTTCCTTTCAGGGGCTCCAGGACATCCTCCTACCAAATATCCCCTCCTCTGGTTTCACTTTATGTGGAATAGTACTCTAGCAATTCATTCCTTTTCATTAACAAACTTCCTGTTAAAAATTCAGTTATACATTGGAATACTTAATAGTTTTCTGCCTGTCAGTAAATTACTCCTTGGTGTTAATTAGTTGAAAGACATTGCATCTCTCCTTGGAAGCTAGGTCAGATTAGGGTATGAAAGAAATATGAGTTTTGAAGACAATATGCAAGGCAAAGTAATTTTATACCCTTGGGGACTATCTAGTAAAGAATTATTTTTTGAAAGTGATACCATCTTTATCCCTAAGAGATACAGAAAATGTTCATAACAAGACACCTTGACTTCCTGTTGGGAAAAGTAGTGGAAGGCGATTTTTCTGAACAGCCAATGGACAACATGGCAGTATGGACCTATTGAAGGGAGGAACTGCTTTTGCCTTATTTGTATGCCCAGACCTTAGGAATGGTCCCAGAACATAGCATATACTTAATAAATGCTTGTTTACTTGGCTTGATTTAAGAGGAAGGAGAGTGCTATGGAATTGAAAGGCAGGATAGAAACAGGACTTTGGGGAGGTTTCAAATCTATTTTACCTCCTGGAGATAGTTTTGCTTATGGCTACATTTTTAGGGATCAAACTTTCTAGGAAATAATCAATGAGCCTTTATTCAGCACTTATCGAGTCTGCTGAATTTTGTGATTCTCTCCATAAGTAAGCTCTGGTGGCTCTGCGTAAACCCTGTAATCAACTACAATGAACTTCTTTGTTTGGCATTAGAAATTCTTTACTATCTAGCCATAAACAACCTTTCTGTTCTCTTTACACATTATTCCTTTTTAAATTCTATGATATGGCCAGACTAGCTTTCTTCCCCTTCTTCATATGCAATATTCCATTTCTATTGTCATCTCTGTGTCTTTGACTTCCTATGCTCTATTTTGGAATGCATTTCCATTGACCTCTTAGAGTCCTGACTTTTCTTTAAGACTCAGTTCTAAATATTCCATGATCTCCCCCAAGAAGACATACATGCATGTATATATGTGTGCACACACATCTACACACGTGTAGATGTATACAGGCATACGCATGTATTGTATGCATGCATGTTTGTTGTCTCCTTCAGAAGAACATGCACTTGAGGTAGGAATGTATCAATTCTGTATTTGTTTCTCCAGCACCTTGTGCAGTGTCTGACACACAGTATATGCATTAAAAAGTCCTTATTTATTGATTAAAGAATAATGTCCCAGATGTATGTTCCATCCATCCCTCCCTCCCACATGCCTCTTTCCTTTCCTTTCTTCCTTGTTTCCTTCCTTCCTTACTTCTTCTCTGCCTTCTTCCCTCTCTTTCTCCCTTTTCCTTTCTTCTGTCCGTCCATCCATCCTACCTTTCTTTCTCTATCCCTCTCTATTCTCCCCTCTTCCCACCCTCTCCCCTCCCTCCCTTCTTTCCATTTATCCACCCTTCCATCCATCTGCCATTCCATTCACTCACCCTTCTGTCCATCCTTCCTTCCTTTCTTCATCTCTCCTTCCTTCCTTTCTTCCTTCTTTCCTTCCTTCCTTCCTTCCTTCCTTCCTTCTTTCCTTCATTCTTCCCTTCCTTTCTTTCTTCCTTCCTCATATATAAGGACCCTATTCTAGGAATCCTGAAAATAAAAAAGAAAAAAATGCTATTTCCTCAAAATGTTTTATAATGCTTTGAGCATCAGTTTCTTCATCTGTAAAACAAAAAAAAGAGAATTGGGTTCAATGACATAGAATATCTTTTCTAACTCTAAATCTGTGATATTGTATGGTCCTACGATTGATTAATTGCTAAGGGCAAAAGTTTCATCCTTGCAATGGGCATTTCTAAATTTAGTTCGGATGCTTCTTTGACAAGATACATAGAATATCACTGGACTCATACTTGAAGTCTTTTCAGTTATGTAAGCCCTGGCATAGTTTTTGTTCTGACAAAGACTTCATGGTCATAGGGTCACCTCCATAAGGAGACATTGGAGGAGGACTTTAGTAAAGGTAAATAATTCCCCATTTAGTGTTAAGAACTAACTATGCAATCACGGTGGGTGAAACAGACTACAGAGTGATGAAAGTCAACAGCAATAATCAGGAAAGGTTAATAGTAGGAAGTATTTCTTGAGATTGTCCTAGGACAATGATTAGGGTGTAAATCAAAAGTTAAGTTTATCTCTATTTGCCTTTGGGGGGAGGAACCCAGCCAAGCAGGGATGACAGTGATTTAAGTTGTTGATAGGAAATTATAAGGTAAAAAAACAAACTGTCAGCCTCTCCCAGGTCTTCCTAGGTCTTGTTCCTGAGTTCATCTGCATAACAGTCAGTGGAATCATGGAAATCATAAAGAATCTATCCTCGCCTAGATGCTTTGGAGTTTTTCTAAATGGATTGTCCCTTTTGAATTTGAAGGGGACCAAGTGACAAGATCAGTATTTAAAATTATTTAACTCATATTTCAAATAAGAGTCTAGACTTTAAAATTTCAATTATTGGGAGAAATAGAGCTATGTAAAGATTCAAAAGATAAATATAAGAATGTATAAACACATTCCTAACTATCTATCTGGATGTGACTGGCTGATATTAATATCATAAAAGAGCTAAAGATGTCCTCAAGATTATAACTAAAGAGTTAGTAGACCTCTTTCCTCACAGTAAAGAAGCCACATGAGAGTTATAGTGGAGAAGATGCTATCCAAAAGTATACAAAGATAATTGAGAGATACAGCAATGGAGATGCCCAGCAAAGAGTAGCAGAAAGCAACTCAGCAGGGATATCTAACAAAGTACAATAGAGTGGAAGGAAAATCATATCAACTTAGCTAAGTAAAGAAAGCCATTCACCCTGTACCATCACCAATTGAGGATAGCTCAAATGCAACACAGGTATGGATTTCCCCAGCCACAAGTGAGTTCCAAATACATGGAATTCTATATGTTATTTTCATGCCTATTACTCCATCATATTGATCCCTTACATAGATGCATGCCCTCTGGGCACATTCCTTGAATGGGTCCCTTTGCTCAGTGATAAACTGTGGAGGAAAGCACCTGGTATATATATGAAAGAAATCCAATACTTATTTTACTATGTTATACAATTAAATACCTTTCTCTTTAAAGTAGACATTACTATGTTTTACTTACTAAAAATTGATAGATAGTTGTGGGGCTTGTGTGCTATAGTTCTGAGTGAGTACCTTTACACAAGGCACTCTTAATCTAAAGCATTATTCTGAACACAACATATTAGGGTACTCTGGAGGACCACCATAGATATAACCAAATCTCTTTCCCTTGAGGAGAAGAGAACTAGGCATAAAACATGGTCATCTAAAAGGGGAAATTAAAAAAAGGGATTTTCTATGCATTTAGGAGTAAGATATTCATCTAATGATTATTTGAAAAATAATTTTCATCTCACCTTTGAAATAATAATACTAGGTAGTTTTAATACTTCTATCACTATCTGAGATGCTAGGAAAGGAATAATTGCAGTTCAACATTATTTTTCATTTTCTCTGGAGAGAAATCTGCTGTGAAAATTTCTGCAGGTTTATCTTTTTCTGTTCATATTTACGTCAACAGTTTGCTTGAACAACTTTCAAGATATATGCTCTTTCTGAAGTAATTTCTCCTAAAAGAAATTCAGTGAGGACATGATTCAAGTCTCTGGGGACCACCCTAATTTATAGATGCAGGTGTTGTTCCACTCCTTAGGTGAAGACATTGTTCCCAGATACTTTTAGGATATGTATTCATCCATAGACCTGCAATATTCAAGACCTTTCACCGCAGGCTCCCCAAAACACATTTTTTTTGCTGAAATCTGGTCTTGTTTTGATAAGTTACATATACCATAGCCAGAGAGAATTCAAATACAATATAAACAGTTTTATTAAAGTAATTAAGTTCTGCAAACATTTATTAGACATCTCCAACTTTTCTTACAAGGAACAGTGGATATACAGATGAAAATAAGATAATCTTTGCCCTCAAAGAGCTTATAACAGTTTGGGAAAAGAATATGCATAGTCTTGCAAGTAAACTGAGCCGAAGCAGTAAGCCTTTAACTGCCCCGAAACTCAGTTTCTTTATT
Organism: Pseudocheirus occidentalis; assembly: GCA_028646575.1. NCBI lineage: Eukaryota > Metazoa > Chordata > Mammalia > Diprotodontia > Pseudocheiridae > Pseudocheirus > Pseudocheirus occidentalis. The sequence goes on from CM053594.1 coordinate 85,563,831, forward strand.
TGTAAATGGGTATAATACTACCTATATTACCTGCCCATGGGGAAGGATCAAATTACAAAATACATATAAAATGCTTTGCAATTCTTAGAATGCTATAAATTGAAGGCATTATTATTGCTAATGATCAAGTTTCAAACAAAAGCCAGTTATTATTATATTCAAATTCTATGAGTTTACCACCTATGATTTCATCTGAGATGATAAAAATGCTCATTAGCACAGGGCCACATTCAGATTGGTGGTCTTCACTAGTGGAGATGCAAAGCTAGTAATGACAGAAAATCAGATCCAGAATGCAGTTTCTTTTCAGTATTTTAATTCCCCCATTAGAAAATAGGATCCTTGAGAGAAGGGACTGTATTTGCTTTTCTTTGTATCCCTATCCCTAAAGAACAGACCTAGCACATAGTTAGAAGATATTTAAAAAATATTTATTGACTAACTGTTCTTTTAGTCTGTATATTTTAAAAAGTTCTATATTCACCTAAATATAGCATAGTCTGAATCTCTTCATTTTGTTTGCAAATATTTCATGGAGAAAAAAAACAGAGTACTGAAATGGATAATCACAAGTCAGCTTCAGAGTGTGGAAGATCTGTGTTCAATTTCCACTTTGATTCATACCTGCTGTGTTACTCTGGACAAGACGCATAACTTCTGAGTATTACAGGTAACTCTAAAATTCAAAGAAGGTGGTGATCTGCAGGGGTTGGGGGGAATATTCCTCTACCAAAGAAATTACATGCCCAGTGATCCTTTTAATGTTTGCCTAGGAACTGAAGTCAAGGTCAGCGGACTAGAGTTTGTAGACTGTATTCTATTCTCTTTTTAAAGAAAGTGTTATGTTTGTCTTTTGTCTAGTCTTATTGGTGGGCTCAGAGGATAGTGTGTCAGGTCTAGAATCAGGAAAACCTGAATTCAAATCAAACACTAGATCTAAACTCATAAGAATGGCATTTGAGCTCCAGCATGCTATTTGACTTTGGACAGACACTTCTTTTATCCAAGTATTAGTTTTCTTATCTATAATATTAGAAATCATGAGATTATAATACACAATTAACCATAATATAATTAATAATTAGCACCATATAACTCCCATAGCTATTCAGAAGAAAATGCTACATGAATTGAAGTTGATTTTTTACATGAGTAAACAAATATTTAAGACTTACTGCAATTTATATTGCCTGATGAGATTTTCCTCCCAGGAAATCATACCTTATTACACAGTATTATTTTAAAAATGGAAGGGGACAGTTTAATCAAACCTACAAAAATATTAGAAAAAGTCTGATGTCATACTTTTCGATATCCATGAATCTCAAAAAAAATTGAAAAGATGCAGGACGTGCCCTTTCTTATCTCTTCCTTGGAGCCAAGATTGGTCATTATAGTTTCACAAAATTCAGCTTTTATTTTTATTTTTGTTCTTTCCACTTATGTTGTCATAGTTGTATTGTATATTGTTTTCCTGGTTTTGCATCCTTCACTTTGCATTAGTGTAGCACCAATATAATATTAAGAGCACCCATGATCATGATAAAGACAGTGACTATAAGTATCACATGACATTCAATTGCAAAATATACCAAACTGTCCAGATAGAGGGTTGAACTGAAGTATTTATTAGACACCAGAAAACCCAATCCCAAAACCAGTAAACCCTTTCCATCATAGTACCAAAGATATCCAGAAGCCATAATAATGCTGAGAGCCACAGCATTCTTCAGCCTTCTCACAAATGAATACAAGACCAATATTTGTTCACAAACCTCTATATTTCCTTGCCTGAGCTCTTCTATCCCCCTCTGCTTCCCTTCACAAATTTCCCTCCATCACAGGCTCCATGTGATTACATTCAACCTATTAGGGGGCAGAGTTTACTTTCAAAGCAGAGGAGGTCTTCAAATTCCCCCCCCCAGTCTAATAAGGGGCAGGGAAGATCTTCAAATTCCCATTCCCATTACAATTAATCCATATGAATTTTCCCTAATTTTCTTTATTTATGATAGTTGAAAATATAGCATAGTAGTATCTAGTACAAATTCTTGCTGTGGAGCTATCTGGATCTCTCATTTATCTCTATCACATTCTACCTTGTATTGAAGTTATTTTTGTATATGGGTTTCATTACACCTCATAGAGAGCTACTTGAGGGCAGATATTGGGTTTTCTTTGATCTTTATATTCCCAGTTGATCAAAGGGCAGTTATATAAATAATGGATGAATTGAACATATATTTTTGAAAACTGTGATGTAACACCATTCCAATTCAGCACGCAAAAGTTAATGTTACCATTAGCAGCACCTAACACTGATCTATGGAGTTTGTGGGTCTGATATTGTTTAAAGCTCTGGAGACAGTGTTAACTCTTTTCCTCTTTTCTCTTCATTGCTATGTTATTCAGCAGTGGACAGCTCCTTGTCTTCACTTACATTTTGGACAAGGGAAATACCTCTCCCTGAACAGATGCAGACATTAGATATGAATAATATAAACATATTTTGCATTGGAAGATAACACATAAAACATTTGTTTGGGATATTTTTCATTCAGAGAAATGTGCAAGGATGGAAATAAAACAAGTTCTAAAATATCTGGTAGAAAGGATACAGAAATTAACTTTTCACAGGTGAAAATTTGGAGGATTCTAGTTTTAGATCATATTCTTCACATCCACTATTTATTTGTTACTTAAGACGCTAAAGCATTTATCATAAAGTTCCTCTCTGTTCCCTATCAGTGTATCTTGAGTGAATTTCGGTATCTTGAGAGTGTACTGATTGCCCAGGTGCAGACCCCTCATTACTTCACACTAAGACTATAGCAATAACCTTCCTCAAAGCTCTACCAACTTCAGTTCACCCTCTGCTCTGCTGTTAAATTGACCTTTCTACAGTGCAGATCTAACCTATTCAATAAACTCATGTAGTTCCCTATTAACTCCCAGTGCTTAGCACAGTGCCAAGAACATAGTTGGCACTTAATGGATATTTTTTGACTGCCTGAATCCAGGATTAAATAGAAAATCTTCTGCTGGGCTTTTAAAACCCTTGATAACTTGTTTCCTTCACATTTCTCTAGGCTTCTTACAATTTTCATATATTCTTCCCATATAGTGATTCAGTGACACTGATCTTCCTATTCTTCCCGTACAATGCATTATCTACTCACCTTTGCATTTTCACTGACTGCACCCCATGCCTGGAGGTCTCTTCCTTCTATTTCCTGCCTTTCTGGATTATCTGGGTTCCACAAAGTCTCAACTAAGATCCTTTTTGTAGAGTCATTTTTTAGTCATGTCCAAGCTTCATGACTCCATTTGGGATTTTCATGGCAAAAATCTGGAATATTTTGCCATTTGCTTTCCAGCTCACTTTATAGATGAAGAACTGAGACAAACAGGGTTAAAAGATTTACCCAGGGTCACACATATAGTGAGTGTCTGAGACCAGGTGTTTGAACTTGGGAAGACAAATCTTTGTGACTCCAGGTCCAGGACTCTATTCACTAAATCACATAGCTGCCGCAGCTAAAATCCTACTGTCTTCAAGAAGCCTTTCCCAGTCATCGTTAATCTTAGCAAGCTGAATGTTGTCTCTGTCATTAAACTGTGAGCACCTTGGGAGCAGAGATTGAGAATTTTTTGAAACTGGATGTTTTTTTTTTATATTTTCTTTGTGTCAATAGCTCTAAACATAATATTTGGCACATAATAGACAATGTTTGTTGAATTGCCTTACAGAGATATCAATTACTTCATGTCACATAAAACATTAAAGTGTCATCCAAAAAACACCAACACAGACTCAAAAGACCTAGGTCAGTCATACACTTTTGCTATTTACTAGCTATGTGGTCTTGGATAAGACATTACTTCTCTGGGTTGCTGATTCCTCATCTGTAAAATGGACATATTATTGTTTGCTTTACTAACTTCAAAAGGTGGCAAGAATGATTGTTGTTTTTCCTTTGTTCTCAAAGAGGACAATGACTTCAGGAAAGTGATTCCATGACTTGGAAGTGAAATGGATTTAAGGGAGGGAGGACTGTGTAAAGTCACCCTCCTCACTTTCTCCTCTGGAGTCATCTAGGTTCAGTGGCAAGATATCAATCAGAATGAAAAATAATACATCAAATGCTACAGAAATAAAATTATGTTTTTGTTTCTGTTTCTGCATGCTTAGTTGTTTAGAAAACTGCAAACAATGTCAAGGTTTATGGGTATTCGTAGTTATAGCCATAGGAAACATGCACTAGTGTATCAGAAATCATTTGGGTGCACATAAAAATTTAAATGCTTCATAGTACAGAGGAACCTTCTGGCTGGGACTTATGCATGCACAAAAGCCCAGTTAGCTTTATTACATTATCAGAAGAAATTAGACCCAGAGTCCTCACCAGGCTTTTTACATGTGCCATTGATAATGGGTACAGGAAGGAATCTCAGAAGGTATAACAAAGCACAAGTTAAGAAAAAAATTAACTTCATGAATACAAGATAATAGAGATACCAGTTTATCTGGACAAAGATCAGAGTTTTTAAAGAAATAAAAGCTAAAATTGAGCTAGCAGTGTTATATAAAACTTAAAAAAGCTAATATAATCTTGGACTTGAGGTTGGGGATGAGGGAAAACAATGACCTTCTGTATTCTATATTGTTCGGAACAGGTCTGGAGTATAGTGTTCATTTTGGAGTACCACATTTCAGGAAGGTGATTGACAAGATGGAAAACATCTAGAGGAAGGTGATCAGAATGAGAAAGGGCATTAAGATTAGTTCCAACTGGTATGCAATTATTTACCAATTCACAGCTCCACCAACAATGCATTAGTGTTCCAATTTTTCCACATACTATCCAACATTTGTCATTTTCCTGTTTTGTCATATTAACCAATTTGATTGGTGAGATGTGGTACCTCCAAGTTGCATACCCTTTGACCCAGTAATACCACTTCTGTGGTTGTATCCCAAAGAGATCATAGAAGTGGGAGGAAGACCCATATGGACAAAAATATTTATTGTAGCCCTCATTGTGGTGGCAAAAAACTGGAAATTAAGGGGATGCCTATCAATTGGGGAATGGCTAAACAAATTGTGGTATATGAATGTAATGGAATACTATTGTGCTATAAGAAATGGGGAGGAGACAGTCTTCATATTTACCTGGAGAGGCATATACAAACTGATGCTAAGTGAGAAGAGTAGAACCAGGAAAAATTTGTACACAATCACAGACACATCATATGTGTGATGACCAACTTTGATAAATTGGACTCTTCTCAGCAACACACACTTATAAGACAACTCTACAAGTCTCAGGATGGAAGGAGATATCTGTATTCAGAGAAACATCTAGAAAGAACAGATTTTAAATGGAGACTGAAGCAATCTACATGCCATCATGCTTTTCCGTGTTTGGTTTTCTTTGGTTCTTTTTCCCATTCACTCCATTGGTTACAATCCTTCTGTACAACCAGACTAATGTCCAATGTGAAAGTATTTGCAGATCCTATACTTGATTGCATGATGCCATGGTGGGGGTGCGGGGAGGGAGGAGAGAAAGATGAAACTCAAGGGATTGCGGAACTGAATCTTGTAAACTAAAAGTAAATAAACAAATCAATTAAAAATAAAGATAAGTTCCAAAAGATTGATGGAGTGAATTGGGAGTGTTTAGTTTAGAGAAGAGAAGGCTTAAGAGGAACATGAAAATTGCAAGTATTTGAAAAACTGACATTTAAAGAATAGACTTGTTCTTCTTGATCCCCCCCCCTCCCAAAAAGTGATTAATGGGTATAAGTTATAAAAAAGGGGAAATTTAGCTTCTGTGATAAAATAACTCCTAATGATCAGATCCATCCTAATATTGAATGGGTATAATTGAAAAAATAATAATGGATCTTACTGAAAATACTTTTGGGGAAGGCACCAAGATTGAGGACTATGAAAGACATTTTACATATAGTAAAATTTTAGCTGAGATTTGATGGAAGCCAGAGAATCCAGAAAGCCAGGGAAAAGGAGGGAAAGATTTACAGATTTGGGAACAACCACTGAAAATACAGAATTTGAAGAAGGAGAGAGTTATGTGGGAGGAATAACAAGGACTGAAATATCCCTGAATCAAAAAATTAAGTCTAAGAAGGTAATGGAGTTCTTTCTCAGTGATGTCTTCTGGGAAAGGTTTAATGAAAATTTGTTTTGTATGAAAGACAAGAATATTGTTAATATAAGGGTTGAACTACATAGCTTATAAGTTCCTGTGGTTGTGATTTTTAATGATGTTAAATCAGTTTTATCATTCTTACATATAAGTTCATTCATAGGTTTTAAGCTCCCTAAATTTATGGAACAAAGCTTCCACTTTTTTCTCATGTTCTACAATGGCACACAATTCCTGTGCTGCCTTGAGCAAGGCACCTAACTTCAGTATCTCATTTAGTACCTCCCTAATAATTAAAGAGTTCTACTTATTGGAGAATGATCAAATAAGGCATGACACATAAGTGTAATGGAATGTTATTGTCAAAAATAAATAATGAATATGAAAAACTAAGCAAAACCCAAGAAGACTTAAACGAACTGACCCTTAAGAAAAAATGGGTGTGAATTACATAGATCTAGGAAGATGATATTCACAATGACTGTTACAATGTAAATGAAAATAATAACAAAATAGAAAACTGAACTCTAATTATACTGACAAAGAATGTCTTTAAAGAAAAGATGATAAAATGCATCTTTATCTCTTCTCTGTAGGCAAAGGGTACAGAACATTGCATTTATTATCTGACTCAGCCTGTCTATTGTAAGATTTGCTGAAGATGTTTCCATCACCATCATCAATATCATCATCATCATCATCATCATCATCGTCATCATAGTCATCATCATCATCATATCTCTCTCATCTTTTCCCTTTTTTTGACTCTGCATTTGTCTCTATTTTTCTGTCTTTGTCTCTCTGTCTCTTCTTGTCTCTATCACAGAAAATGACTTTGTAGATAGAGAAGAGGGGATGATTATTTTCAAAAATGAATACAATGGAAGAGAAAGATTTAGCAAAAGAAAAAATAAGAACAATTAAAATAATAGAAAGGTTAAGCTACCAGATCTCAAAGATTCCCTCAAATACTATAATCTTATAATCCTTAGAATTTCAAAATGTTTAACAAATAAACAAATTTCAAGGGTTACTTCAAATTGAGTTGATTTGCATATTATTTATAATTAGAATCTTGGAACCTTATGGTTATAAAGGATTTATTAGCAATAGCAATCAGTATTTGGTAGATGCCAGCATTTCTGTCAATTAAATAAAAAGATCATCCAAATTGGTTATTTTATAGTATTTCACCCAAACATTTAGGGTTTTTGTTATTGTCATTATTAGACTCTTTAGTCATTTTTAAATTATGTAGATATAGATTCAAAAGTATGAATATCATAAATATGTTTACTTTATCAGAATAAATCTTACAAAAACACATTACTTGAAAAAATAGTATAGAATTATTAAATTTAATATTCAGAAAAGACTTCAGAGGTTTTTTTGTACAATCCATAGCTGACAAAAAATCTCTACATCTCTCCGTATATGCCATCTCTCCTTTTCTCATAAAGTCATTAGCTTCCAGTTGCTCCAATCTAATTCTGAAGGAGTTATTCTCATCAGTGAATTTTTGAAATTCCTTTTCCATTCAGCAAATTTGACTTTTTAAGGCACTCTTCTCCTCACTGGTTTTATGGGCCTCTTTTGCCATTTGAGTTAGTCTATTTTTAAGGTGTTATTTTCTTCAGTGTATTTTTGGGTCTCCTTTAGCAGGCTGTTTACTTTGCTTTTCATGGTTTTCCTGCATCATTCTCATTTCTCTTCCCAATTTTTCTACCACTTGTCTCACTTGATTTTTAAAATTCTTCTTGAGCTCCAACATGGCCTGTAACCAGTTCATATTTTTCTTGGAGGCTTTTGATGTAGGAGTTCTGACTTCACTGTCTTCCTCTTGCTCCATGCCTTGATCCTTTTTATTGCCAAATAAGGATTCTGTGGTCTGTTTATGCTTCCTGTGCTTGCTCATCTTGCCAGCCAATTACTTGACCCTTTATCTCTTTGCCATTTTAGAACTCTACTTCAAGAATGAAGAGATCTTTGTCCCAAATTGCTGGGGGTTTTGCAGCCACTGGAGTTATTAGGAGGGTGCCATCTCTATAGCCCCCACAAGCCCTGGCTCACTGTTCACACATACCAGGACCACCACCCAAGACCACAATCCAGATCCAAGCAGGTTAACACAAGAGTGATTGCCCTCTGAATGGTCACTTGATCCCCCTACAATCTGCAGGCCAGGAGCTCCTGAGGCAGCCATGTGGCACATCCCTCATGCCTCCACTGCTTCTCACACCAGTTGCAGCAGCCCAATCGCACTCTTGTGTCCCCTACCCCCCCCCAATAAAGTTCCACAATGAACTTTTACTTTTACTTTGGCATGTATGGAGTAGTCTGGAAGTTGCCACATGTGATATTTATTCACTCTCCTGAAATCTTCTCAGGCTGCTGCTGGTTGGGGCCTCCCTGGGGCTTGAACCACATTGTTCCTGTGGGTATGAGCACAGCTCCCAGCACACAGCAATAGACCTTACCTGTTGGCCTGCTGGCTGTCTTCAGAAGGAGGTTGGTTTTTTCTCTGTAAATTTTAAAATTTGTTTAGAGTCATTTTTTACATGTATTGGAATTGTTTGGAGCTGGAGGCTGCACCAAGTTTGTGCTTCTACTCCACCATCTTGCCTCCACCCTTCCTCTCCTTTTCCCAAATACCTTCAATGACAGGAAGTTTGCTACCTTACTTGGTCTATTCATTAATCTCACTTTGAAACTGAACTCAGTTTTAGCACTTTTCCCATTTAGTGAGTCAAAACCTACTTAATTACAACTCATACCCACTTTTCTCCCCTCAGACTCCAAGAGAGAACCAAAACTAGTCTTCTTCCTCCTCTATAAAATAACCCTTCAGATATTGGCAATCAACTATTTTAAATGTCCAGTCTTCTCTCCTGCCAAGACTTATATTTGCTCCCTGATAAACTGTTCTTTCAAAGACAGAACAGGAGAATTTGATTTAAAACAGCATAAGAAATGAGAAATAGCATCAATACAAAGCATTTATTCAAGGAACATTTATTCACCACTTAATATTTGCAGAAACCTATTCTAAGCTTGGCAGATATGTCCCTTCCCTTGTGAAGCTTATAATCTAGCAGGAGAATGCAATACACAGATAACTGTAACACAGTGCACTATATATTCAGTATATCAAAGAGGACAAAACTTAGTGCCACACAAGATGTATGGCAGTGTGAATCAGGAAAGACTAATATAGTGAAATTCAATGTCAAGGCATGAATAAGACTTCACTAGGTAGAGAAAAAGAAATGAAACATTTCAGATATACGAGCAAAGGCAGAGAGGAAGGAAAGCATGACGCTTGTTTATTGGAGCAAACTAATTCCACTTGCTGTATAGTACAGAGCAGGAAGGAATGCAGGAAGGTGGGGAGGAAGGCAGGGAACGTAGGAAGACAGGAAAAGAGGAAGGAAGGAAGGAAGGAAGGAAGGAAGGAAGGAAGGAAGGAAGGAAGGAAGGAAGGAAGGAAGGAAGGAAGGAAGGAACATTTGTTAATCACTTATTACATGTGAGCAAATGTCCTAAGCATTATAGATGATGTTATCTCCATTTCACAGGTGAGGAAACTGAGGGAGACAGAAATTAAGTGACTTGCTCAGGGTCATACAGCTAGGAAGTGTCTGAAGATTGATTTGAACTCAGGGCTTCGTGACTCCACCAAGCTTTCTCTAATGGGAGAGGGTTAGGTATTATAAAACAAAGCTTGAAAATTAGCTTTTTATTAAATAGGAAAAGATCTTGATGAAAGTTTTTGGACTTTTTTAATGATTAGTATGGGGGCACCAGAAAATTATGGAGCATAAGAGAGATGTTAACAGATCTGTAAATAAAAAAGATAATTCTGGTAGCTTTATGTATAAAATTGCTTCCAAACAAATACTCCAGTCTGGTGTTTCCAACACTGTGAGATAAACAGTTCAAATATCATTACCTTCTTTCTCCTTGTAAGAAGACCATGAATTGGTTGAATCCCAGAACTGATATATTACAGAGACAAGATTGGAAGAGAGACCAAGTCCAATTTATTTTCCTCTACATGCAAGTGACTTTCACCCTATGAACATAATGAATTGTAAAAACAATTTTAAATGATACATCTGAACTGGGGTTCTAGGTCAGTGAAAATTACACCAAATTTGGAATTCAAGGATCTGAAATTCAAATTCTGATTATGCCACCCATGCAACAATAGATATCACTTAACTTTTTTTTTTTTGCTTTTTGGAGGGGGGAAGGCAGGGCAAATGGGGTTAAGTGACTTGTTCAAAGTCACATAGCTAGTTTTTTGTGTTAAGTGTCTGAGGCTGGATTTTAACTCAGGTCCTCCTGACTTCAGGGCTGGTGCTCTTTTCATAGTGCCACATAACCACCCCTGACACTTAACCTCAATTTCCTCTTCTTTAAAATAAGGTGAATGGAGAAGTCACCTTTTCTTTTCCAAACCTATGATTCTGCCTTCCATTTTATTGTGCTTTAAGGCGATCTTTGTTGTTTGCTTGATTGAAAAAAAATCATTATTTCACATCCAGATGCTGTCATGAGCTCTTTAAAAGAGAATGTTCAAAGACAAGGCAGAACACTTGTTCTTCTTTGACTATAACTTCCATATAGACTGAGCCCGTGAAATAATCATGGCTTTTTTTTTTCCTGAGGCAATTTTGTCAAGTGACTTGCCAGTGATGACACAGGTGGTAAGTGCCTGAGGTCATTTTTGAACTCAGGTCCTTCTGAATCAAGGACTGATGCTCTATTCAATCAATAAATAATTTTTGAGGGAACAAATTAAAAAAGAAAAAAAAGAACCTCATCTCTTTTCTCTTCTGATGTTCAGTTTTCTAATAGATTAGAAAGTCAAAAGTTTAAAGCATACATGGTAGCAAAGTTATAAGAATGCATGCAAAGCAGGTTCCTCTTTGGTGATGATGAAAAAAGATATAGTAAGGAAAGTATATATTAAGTAGTATTACAGAGTATAGTGTTAGGACCTGAGAAAACTACAAAACTTAGGTGTGACATATTCCCTGCCGTAATAGAAGTTATTGGCTCCTAGATTAAAGAATCAATACTTATCATATAAGCAGAGAAAATTTTGAAAAATAGAAAAATACATAGGCAATTGAAATGGATAATATTAGCATCTAGGTTTATATATTGTTTTAAGGTTTGCAAAGTACTTTACAAACAAATTCTCGTTTTATTTACATGATCTTTAGAGGTTTGTCTCTTTTTTTTTTCACAAACTGGGAACTGAGGTAGACAGGTAGTAAATGACTTACCTAAGGATAATACAGCTAGTATGTGACTGAGGCTACTTGAACTCAAATCTTCTTGACCACAGTCCTGACCTGGCATCTTATCCATTGTACCACCTAACGGCTTCATATTACATAAGTGTATTAGAGAAAGGCAAAAATAAGTAATATTCTCTCTCTCTCTCTCTCTCTCTCTCTATATATATATATATATATATATATATATATATATATAGATAGATAGATAGATATAGATATAGATATATAGATATAGACACATACAGATATAGATATATAGATATGCTAAGCATTATGGAAAAGCTATATTCCAGAGAACTGCAATGGGAACAGATTTTAGAAATTTTTTATTTCAATGCCTTTTTTAATGAGTAAATTAAAATCTATGGATGATAAAAATGACTTCCCCAAGAACACATAAAGAGTGACAAAGCCAGAATTCAAGTCCAAATTCTCTGCTTCCAAATACTACTCTCTTTATACTAAGCCAGGCTGGTGACATTTGATGGGGAAGGTCCTATGAAAGAGAGGTTCTTTTTTTCCCTCATTTTATCTCACTTTATTTCTAGAAGCAGACTAGTTTTAATTTAAAAAATTGATTATGTGTCCCATTTTGAACACCAAAAACAATTAGAAATACATTTAGAGCTATTTACATTGTAAAAGCAAACTGCAGCAACAAATGTCTTCGACAGCTTGTCAGTATCTCCCCTTGTCCCTATTTCTTTCTCTTTGTTCACCTCTGAATTTTTGTAGGCATTTTCCCCTTTATGCCAGCATGGTCAGGGCACCTGCTGTTCTCCTGGATCTGTTTTCTTCCCTTCATACAAGGCTGTCCAAATCTCCCAATGGTCATCTTAGTTTGCAATTTCAAATTACCTTGGAGTATTCCATGGCTTGGATGCCCCAGAATTATTCAGCCATTTCTTCCAGCTGCTGAACCAGCATGGATGAGTTTGGAGGGGGAAAAATATCACTCCATCAATGAGCACAATTTAACATTGATTCTCTCCAAAAGCAGACCAGATTTTGATAATCTGATGTAAGCTTCTCTGAGGCTCCCCCTCTGGAGGACAGCACATTCCCTCTCAAAAGAGCTTAATTCCAGGCCTGTTGTCAGTAAACTAATCTTCCCTTATCATCTATTTAACTGAAATAATTCCTCTTCCACTTTGAATTGCTGGGGCCTTAGAATTACTCTTTCCAGGAGGGGCTTATAAAGACTGAAATTCCTCAGTGTTTTTTTGTCTTGCTAATGATTTGGGGCAGAATCAGGCTTCCAGCAGGGTTCCTCTCTTCTTTGCCTGGTGAGGGTCTGATTTGGCCCACAGGGATAGAATGCCTTCTAACAATGAGGACGGAGGGAGCCCTCCTTCAGGGGACCCAGAGGTCATGGGCACCGCTACACTAACAGAGCCCATTTTCTTGTTTAAATCTTGGATGGGAAGAAGTTGAAGATGGGGCTAAACAATGGCATGAAAGGCCTCTCCCCAAAGCCCATTAAAGCGTGAGGAAACCGTGAGGAAACCATGAGGGTAAGGAATTGTTCTGCATGGGGAATTGATGAGTAGGAGGTGGGAGGGAAAGCATTACAACACAGAAGGCACCCTGATTATCAAGCAAATAAGGAGGCTTCTTGCATGTGCTGAATGCAAGGGGTCATGAGCTGGGAATGCTACTTGTGCCAAATTCATATTTCTAGGGATCTGAGAGCCCTCAGTAGGGCCCATCAGTCTGTATATTGAATTGACCTTGTGACATTTTACCCAAATGGTTAGAGGCAGAGATCTGGCCTCTCTCTTTCTGGATTTGGCATTTTTTTTCCCCTTGAGATAGCCTTGATGCAGATTTCTCTTCTGAAGTGCATTAAAAACATCCAAAGCTTCCTTTGACCAAGGTTGGTGGCCCTGTTATCAGTGTGTGACAGTTTCAGAGAATGTGTTCAATACAAATAAAGGAGGTCTGCTTTCATCTAGACTTCCTAAACGGTGGTTTCATTTAGCTTTGGGAGAAGAAAAAAAAATCAAGTATTGTAAACTCATTTCAGGCACAATTCCTTACACCAGGCTGTTTCATTATGTAGCAGTCCCTGGACCTATCTACCAATGAAACAATGCCTTTTCAACAACTTAAAGAAAGGCATATACTAAATCCACCTTTTTTCTTAATTTACTCAGCCATTATCAACTGACCATAAAATATGACGTAGGAGACAAAGGGAGAACTGATCAATGAGCACAAGCACTAAACAAATACATACTGGAAAGAACTTCTCAGGTCTTCTAATCAATGTCCTGTAGTCAACCACTGGTTGAGGAATCCCCGGGGACCAGAGATGAGACGATCAAGAAAGAGTACTTGGTTTGAATAAAGAGAGTGATCTGTGAATCACATTTACTAGCTGTATGAACACTGACAAATCACACCTCTCTGATTCCTAGTTTTCTCATTTGGAAAATGGGATATTTTGCTTGCATCATCCAAGCTGTCAACTTGTGATGAAATCACTTTATAAGCTTAGCATGTTACAGAAATATTAGTCACTTTAAATCTTCAATGCAGACACAATCACACCAATTTGATTACACTTCCCTGGATGCATATTAAAACTCTCCCCAAATTTCTTACCCTATATCATACTATATGCTTCCCATTGAAATCTACCCAAAGCACATCATGAACCATTTGGGTGATCCAACCATTTTTAGTCCATGATTGACTTGTCCATTAATGGCCATACCTGTTTTCAATGATGTCTTCTCTTTAATTTCCTGTACACAGGAAACAGCTGATAATATGATGCACAGTACCTATGTCCATCAAGTGTCTTTGTACTGCCCTGTCTGAAATTCTTATACTTCTAAACTTCTCGGCCATATATAATCACTAGGAGAATGTTGCTTTTTTTTTTTAAGGATGAGTTTTTGTGGCAGATGTCTTTGAAACTGTGAATTTCATCTAACCTAATCTCTTTCAACCATTCAACTTGGAATCCAGCTCATTGCTCACATGAAGATCTCCTTCAAAATGTTGTATAGTGATAGATGAACTTCATAGTCTCCTGTGCTGCTGCATGTCATAAGCTGGGAGATATGCAGTCTTATATTAGACTGTTTGTTTTTGAGTTTATTACTGGGACAATTTCTTCTGAATGTCATAGAAGAAACTCTGTAGCATTCTGAGGCTTAATGAACTCAATACCATGTAATGTGCATACAAGGCATCTGAAGAACTTCACTACCAATAGGGAAAACTCTTTCACCTGAATTTTTTTCAGTTCATCTTCCATGGCACTTGGAAATTCCACATGTGTCTTTTATTCATTTTATTATGTCAATGCTTATAGGATCAGTGCTGAAAATCACTTTGTGAGTTATTATCTTTAGGTGACATAAAAGGATAAATTATAGTCATTGGCTTAATGTTGAGAAAGGTAGCATATATAAAGAGATAAATATAAAAAATAGTATCATAAGAGAAGCATACAATTTTGTGATATCAAATGATGAAGCAGAGCACTAATTAACAATGGACAATTGAGACTGTGCCTCAACTGTGAAAGTCTTGGAAGACAAAATTCTTCCCTTGGGGTAAAAGGGAGTGATTTCTTTCCCCAAGTAAAAGTGCCCCCACCAAACAGCCAAATTGTTCTTTTTACCTAGTTCCTGATTTCCAACATACAGCATTCTATGACTGTCATGACTCCCTCTTGGAAACTCTTTTTTCTGACTCGATTGCTAACCTAAGTATCACATGGCTTGGAGACCCATGCTACATATGATGTCTGAGGTCAGTTCTGGGGCCTAGAGGTGAATGGGATGCCTGATGATCCCCTCTTTAAATATTAAACTCATCACTAAGCCTCTAGCTTCCTCTGCCCTTCCATTCCAGTGTATCTCCTATAGAGATCTCTTCCATCATATAACATTGGAAAGAGTACTAGGAATTCTGGTTTTTCCAGTTATTATTTGTGTATACTTAAGCAAGTCACTTAAATTCTCTGATTCTTGGTTCCTTTATCCATTAAATTATGGTGTTGAATTAAGCCAGAAATAAGACCCATTTTGGCCTTAAGTCCACCAACAAAATAGGTTTTCAGAAACTCAGTGTTTTTTTTTATAGAAGTTTTGTTCAATTGTTTTTCAGTCATGTCTAACTCTTCATGATTGTACTTAGGGTTTTCTTGGCAAAGATACTCAAATAGTTTGCCATTTCCTTCTCTAGAAGAGAAAACTGAAACAAACAGAATTAAGTGACTTGCTCACAGTTGCACAGTTAATAAGTGTCTGAGGCCATATTTGAACTCCAAGGATGAGTCTTCTGCTTCTAGGTATTACTGAACCATCTAGTGCTTGGTACTAAGGATGCTTAAATATGACAGAAATATAGAATTTGGTCACAATGGAAAATTTCCACAATGGGAACTCTCTTGATTAAAAAGAAAACAAAACAAAATTGCATCATGTGTCTGACTTTTAATAGATCAGTTCCAGTAGATGAAAATGATCTAATCATGAATCCAAGGAGCTTACAATCTATAGCAGGCAGTAAAGAGAATGTAGTTAAATAAACAGGATACAAGGTAGAACATGATGAGAGCAAAGAACCAGTCCAAAGAGAATGTTCTTGGAGAATTGTAGAGGGGTAGAGGACTTTGTATTAAAGCCCAACTGCTATTTATAATTGGTTTACTCTTAGAAAAATCATTTCCTCTCATGAGTCTGTTTCTTCATCTATAAAATGGGATGTTTGGATTAGATGACCTATCAGCTCCCACTGAGCACTAAATTCTATGACCACATTTAGCCTATGGAGCAGAAAAGATTTCAAAGAAGCATTATCAACTGAATTGAACCGGGAAGAGAAGAATTTAATTAGGTGAAAATAATTCTCTCATTCTTTTTTTTTAATTAAGTTTATTATTTATTTTTGACATTTATTTAGAAATAAATTCTGAATTTATTCCCTTCCTTCCATCCCATTGAGAAGAAGCAATGTCATATCCATTATATGATAATCATGCAAAACATATTTCCATATTAACTATATTGTAAAAGGGAAAGTAAGAAAACTCAAGTGAAAGAATTATGTTTCAATCTGGACTCAGACTTCATCACTTCTCTCTCTGGAGGTGAATAGTATTTTTCATCATGAGTCCTTGGAATTGTTTTAGAGCATTATATTGAGCAGGGTAGCTAAGGGTAAGTAAGTATTTCATAGATGATGACCATTACAGTATTACTGTTACTGTGCAAAGTGTTCTCCCGGATCTACTCACTTCGCTTTGCATCAGTCCCTATATGTCTTTTTTCAAATTTGTTCTGAAGCCTATGTCTGTCTGATTGAACATGTTCTTACAAGGCTAAGGTATCAAGCAATACATTTTAATCACATTTTTAAAAAAATCATTGATTTTCATTTATTTTTTAAAATATTTTTAAATTTGTTTTATTGTTTACATAATTCATTTTCATTACATTTTTGAATTACAAATTTTCTCCCCGTCTTGCCCCTGCCCCAACCCTAAAACAGTAATCCCACTGTAAAGCCCCTCCCCTGCTCTGTTGTCTTACTTTCTGGTAGGGCAGGGAGGCTCTCCCTACCCCAGCGCCTGGATATCTTAATTCCTAGTTGCAGATATTGCAGGACTTTAAATTCTAGATGCTTTCGATTCCTTCCTTGTCACCCACCCCCACTGGAAGGACAATAAAATCAATACAGGCTGTGGATGTGTGATTATATAGGACGTCTTCATAGTGGACATATGGTGACAGTGATCATCTGTCTCTCCTTCCTATCCTTCCCCCCCCTTATTCTGTTGTCTACCCTGTCCCTGTCCCTTTACTGAAGTGTGTGCTTCCAGCATCCCTCCCCCAGACCCTGCACTCCCCTCCGTCATCCCCCCTCTCATCCCCAGGCCCCCTACTCTCCTGTGTGGCA
>CM053594.1:85581731-85646533 GCA_028646575.1 Pseudocheirus occidentalis
CTTCAGTCAGCTTCACTGAGGAACCAAATCCAAAATCTGTCTGTCTTTCCAAAATTCTCCTGCTTATAAACACTGGCCGTCCTCCAAGTCAACAGGGGAGTGTCTCAGCCAATAGCATCCTTCCATGTCAACAGGGGAATTCACACCTTTTCACCAATGGGAAGAGTTCTATACTTAGCCCTAAGTTACTGATCTATTTAGCCCTAAGTATCTGATCTACTTAGCCCTAAGTATCCTATCCACTTAGTCCTAAATATCCAACAAATTGATTACCATTACAGTTTGGAAGGGGGAAGAAGTTGGAAGAAAAAATGAGTTCAGTTTTAAGCATATTGAATGTAATATGTCTATGAGATATGCAGGTTGGGAGGTCCAGTAGGCAGCTAGAAATGTGAGTTTAGAGGTTAGGAGAAAGGCTAGGAGCACATAAGTGAGTTGATAATCATTAACATATAGATGATAACTGAATGGGCAACAAGGTGATACAGTGGCTAGAGTGCCAGGCTTGGACTCAAAAAGATTCATCTTCCTGTGTTCAAATATGGCCTCAGATACTAAACAGCTCTGTGGCCCAGGGCAAAACACTTAACCTGTTTTGCTTTAGTCTCTTCACATGTCAAATGAGCTATAGAAGGAAATGGCAAACCACTCCAGTATGTTTGCCAAGAAAGTCCCAAATGGTGTTATAAAGAGATGGACAGACTGAAAAAGGACTAAACAGCAAAACTGGATCTGTGGGAATCAATGAGATCATGATATAAAATAGTAAAGGAGAAAGTAATAGAGCCAAGGGAAGAATCCTAGAGAATATCTGCTATAAGCTGATGTCACATTAATGAAGATCTAGGAAAGGAGACTGAGAAGTGGTTAGATTGGTAGGATGAGAATCAGAAGATAGTTTTGTCCTGAAAACCTAGGGAGAAAAGAATATCAAAAAGAAGGCAACCTACAATGTTAAAGGCTATAGACTGGTTGAGAAAGATGAGGTTTAAAAAAAGGTCATTTGTCAATTAGTAGGTCATTGGTAACTTTGGAAAGAGTAGATCCAGTTGAAGAATGAGATCAGTAGGCATACTGTAGAAAGTTACAAGCAGGAAAGCAAAGTAGAGACACTGATTAGAGATATCCTATTTATGGCTTTTAATCACAAAAGGAAGGAGAGATATAGGATCATGGCTAGTGGGGATGAGAGAAAATAAATGTTTATTAATTCTTTTTTAAAGTAAAGCTCTAGGGGGATGGAGCCAAGACGGTGCAGTAGAAGCAAAACCTGGCATGAGCTCCCCCCTCCAATCACGTCCAATACATATAAAAATGACTCTAAACCAGTGATTCTTGACCTTTCTAATCCTGTGACCCTTTAATACTCGTATGTGGACATGTCTGCATGTGAGCTGACCCACCTGGAGAAGGATAGAGGAGTGCAGTGTCTCAGTTCCTAAGACCATAGAAAATATATGTTTTCTGACCATCTTAGGTGACCCCTGTGACCCTTGTGAAAGGGTCATTCGATCCTCAAAGGAGTAGTGACGCACAGGTTGAGAACCACTGCTCTAAACAAATTTTAGAGCTACAGAAACCACAAAATGACAGAGAGAAACAGATCTCCCACAGAAAGAAGCCCAGAAGACAGACAGGAAGGGTCAATTGAACCAGGCTGGGAGCTGAGCACAGTCCCTTGTGGTTTTGGCCCCAGGGAAGGCCCTGACCAGCAGTGGCCAGAGCAGACTTCAGGAGAGTGAATCACCAATAGCTGTAGTGGTCTCTAGACTTTTCAAACCATAAATGCCAAAGACAAAGTCAGCATAGAATTATTAAAGAACAAATTGCCCAGATGGAAAAGAAAGTTCAAAAATTCACTGAAGAAAATAATTACCTCAAAATTAGATGGGAGCAAAAGGAAACTAATGACTTTATGAGAAATCAAAATATTATAAAACAGATTCAAAAGAATGAAAAAAAGAAGGCAATGTGAACTATCTCACTGGAAAAACCACTGACCTGGAAAATAGATCCAGGAGAGATCATTTAAAAATTATTGGACTACCTGAAAGCCATGATCAAAAAGAGTCTAGACATCATCTGTCAAGTAATTATCAAGGAAAACTGCCCTGATATGCTAGAACCAGATGGTAAAATTAACGTTGAAAGAAGGCACTGATCACCTCTTGAAAAAGATCCCCAAAAGAAAATTCCTTGGGAGTATTATGGCCAAATTTAAGAGTTCCCAGGTCAAGGAGAAAATAGTGCAAGCAGTCAGGAAGAAACATTTTGAGTATTGTGGAAACACAATCAGGATAATACAAAACCTAGCAGCTTCTATGTTAAGGGATCAAAGGGCTTGGAATATGGTATTCTAGAGGTCAAAGGAGCTAGGACTAAAATCAAGAATTACCTACCCCAAAAACTGAGTATAATGCTTCAGGGGAAAATATGGCCATTCAATGAAATAAAGGATTTTTAAGCATTCTTGATGAAAAACCAGAGCTGAACAGAAAATCTGACTTTCAAGTACAAGAAGGAAGAGAAGCAGGAGATGGTAAACAGGAAAAAAAATCATAAGGAACTTATTAAAGTTGAACTATTTACATTTCTACATGGAAAATGATAATTGTAACTCATAAGATTTCTCTCATTATGAGGATAGTTTAAAGGAATATATATGTATGTATATGTATACATATATATGTATGTATAGGAGGGTGTGTTTCTGTGTATGTGAGTGTTGGGGTATGTTTGTTCATGTATACATAAACAGAGTGCACAGGATGAGTTGAATATGAAGGGATGATATCTAAAAAATAAAATTAAGAGGTGAGAGAGGAATTTATTGGGAGAAGGAGAAAGGGAGAGATCGATTTGGGTAAATAATCTCATATAAAAGAGCCAAGAGAAAACTGTCACAATGGAGGGGAAGAGCAGGAAGGTGAAAGGGAATAGGACAATCTTACTCTCACTGAATTTGGCTTAAGGAGAGAATAACATACACACTCAATTGGGTATCTTACTATACAAGAAAATAGGGGGCTTTGGGATAAGAGGGGGATGATAGAAAGGAGTGCAGATTTGGGGAGAGGATAGTTAGAAGCAAACATTTTTGAAAAGGGATAGGGTCAAAAGAGAAAAATAGAATAAGTGGGGGGTTAGGATAGGATGGAGGGAAATATAGTTAGTCTTTCACAATATAACTGCTATGGAAATGAATTGGGTAAATACACATGTACAACCTATATTGAATTGTTTATCTTCCCAGTGGGTATGGGTGAGGAGCCAAGAAGGGGAAAAAATCTGGAACTCAAAGTTTTAAAAACAAATGTTTAAAAATTTGGGTTTTTTTACATGAAACTGGGAAATAAGATATACAGGTACTGGGATATAGAAACTCATCTTACTGTACTAGAAACTTAGGGGGATGATGGGGAGGATATAAGAGAAAACAGACTGGGAGAAGGGGTATGCAGTAGGCTTGATATTTTGGGGTGGGAGAAGGGGTAAGATGGGGAGAAAATTGTAACTCAAAAATCTTGTGGAAATGAATGTTGAAAACTAAAAATAAATAAATAAGCAAATAAATAAATAGATAGAAAGAGAGATAAATAAATAAATAGACAAATAAATAAATAGACAAATAAATAAATGAATAAATAACAATAAAGTAAAACTCTAATTGTTAGAAAAGCTTTCCTTACATCAAACCCAAATTTACCTTTTCCACTTCCATGCATTGCAGTTACTTCTTTTGGTGATAAATAGAAGAAATCCAGTTCTCTTTTATATGACACCTTTTTCAAATAATTGAAAAAGTTACTTTATCCTGCCTGTCTTCTCTCCTCCAGACCAAATAGCCTTAGTTCCTTTAACTAATCTTCCTATGAACGTTCGTCATCATCCTGATTACCCTGCTCTGGATTCTATCCATTTTGATCAATGTCTTTCCTAAATGGCCCCCAGAATTGAGGATAATACTGCAGATGTGGCTCGATCAGGACAACATACAGTGTAATTGCCTCCTTTTAATTTATAGAAGCAGGTGTGTGCTAGAGTCAGCTTGGACTGGCTGGTAAGAACTGATTGGTAGGTTCTCGGATTTTCATGCAATCACAAATGCTACAAATCAGAACTTGATTTATTGTTTTGTTGATTGCCTAGACTTACAAAATTGATGGAGAAAATGTTAGTAATGCTGATTAAATTTAAAAGTGTGTACATTAGTTTTTTTCTTGGACAGCTGGTTCTTAAATATTTAATAGTACATTTCTACCTAAGAAGCTATGCCTCTGTCAGTGCAAAACTGTATTGAAGTTTTTTGTTTGTTTGTTTGTTTTTGTCTTCCATATCACAGTGTTGACTCATTTTCAACTTGCAATCCATAAAAACAAAACCGATCTTTTAAAGACTGTGGTCTAACCACACCTCTGTCATCTTGAACTCGTAAAACTGATTTCTCTTTGAGCCCAGTGTAAGAGTTTATATTTGTCCATACTCTGTTTCATCATACAAAATTTGGCCTAGTGCATTTTTCTTATATGATTCAATCATCTAGTATTTTATTAAAGATCTTTTCCAGCTTTGTGTTCATCTCCAAATATTTTGGAGTCAAAAGATCTGGGTTCAAAACTTACCTGTTACTATATGGACTTAGAGAATTTCATAACTGGAATGGATGACAGGAGTTATTTAGTTTATCTTGTAGCTGAATAATAATAATACCTTCTACAACCTGGCCACATGAAAGTAACTGACTACCAGAATGACTTTGGACAAGCCATTTCCCCTTCAGGAGCCTCAGATCTTTTACCTTTAAAAATCAAGATTTGGACAAGACAATCCCCAAAGTTCCTTGTAGTTTTAAGTCCTGTGATTTTGTCTTTTCTCCAAATTAAACATTTTTAGGTCTTCCAAATATTTCTTGCATCATGCCGTCCTACCATCCTATGGACCTGTTCCAAGATATACTACATTTTGGGGAATCTTTTAAATTGTTGCTTTTAGAACTAACACAATCTTATTTCCTAGAAGAATAAAGACAAATGATCCATCAGTTTAATGATTAACTAAAATCCCCATTTACTGGCATTACTATGAATGCTTGGTTGTTAGGGAATACCTTATAATAGACTAAATGAAAAAATATGGAAAAAATTAATTCTGAAACTTCTATTTTGGTGTGCTCTTAGATTCTTCAACCACTGTGCTCAGAAACCACTGGTTTAGTGAATTTACTGAATGAATAATTCTTTGTCCTTCCATTCATTGTAGTATCCAAGACTATTTATTCACAGCATTAGGGGTGGAAAAAAATTCACATTGGTCAAGCAGTCAGATGACTTAGATTTAAGTTTGAATTATGGCATTTCCTAGCTAAGTATTCCTAGGAAAATAATTTACCCTTACTTTCTTCAATTATGGAATGGGTATAATGTCATGTACATTTCCTCCCAGGGTTGTGAAAAAAAGTGTTTTGTAAGCTTAAAGGGACTAGAGAAGTGTGCTATTAATTTCATATAAATTTCATTAATTTCATATAAATTTATCAAGAATCTACTATCTTCTATTACCTAGAACACTAGGTGGGTATAGTAGATAGAATGCCAAGCCTGGAGTGAGGAACAAGTGAGCACAAATGCATCCTCAAATATTTCCCAACTATGTAACCCTAGGCAAATCATTTAACCTCTGTTTGCCTCAGTTTTCTCATCTGTTAAATGGGAATGATAATAATAGCACCTAAATCACAGAGTTGTGAGGATCAAATGAGATAACAATTGGAAAATGTTTAGCATAGTTCCTGTCACATAGTAAGTACTATATAAATCTTAGTTATTTTCATTAGGAACAAACCTTAACACAAGAGATTGTAAACATTTTCTATGTCATATTTTACCATTTTCATTGAACATAGCCCCCCATCAGAATGCTTTTAAATGCATAAACTAAAATATATAGGAAAAATAGATATAAAGGCATACATTGGAAAAGAAAGAAAGAAAGAAAGAAAGAAAGAAAGAAAGAAAGAAAGAAAGAAAGAAAGAAAGAAAGAAAGAAAGAAAGAAAGAAAGGAAGGAAGGAAGGAAGGAAGGAAGGAAGGAAGGAAGGAAGGAAGGAAGGAAGAAAGGAAGGAAGAAAGGAAGAAAGGAAGAAAGAAGGAAGGAAAGAAAGGAAGAAAGAAAGAGGAAAGAAGGAAGGAAGGAAAAAGAAAGAAAAGGAGAGGAAGAAAGGGAAAGAGGCAGGAAGGAAAGAAGGGATGAAGAAGGAAGGAGTAAAGAAGGAGAGGATAGAAGGAAGGAAATTATTTCATATACTTCAGGTTATTATACTTAAAATAAGTACAGAATACATCAACTGCCCACTTATTTAGAAAAATAAAAGAATCACTCACCAGAAAATGGGGAGGAAAGAGTTAAGGATAAAGGAAAAGAAAGAAACAATGCAAAAGAGTCTTCATTTTGGGATGGGGCCTGGCATGGAAGATTTGGTAGATTTTTGGTGTATGTTCTGGGGACATTACAAAGCAATGGGAGATTATGATGTGAGGTTATTTAAATTCTGATCTAACTGTGTGGCCTGTCATCATGTCTACATTAAAACTCTTCAGGATTCTACCATGATCTAGCCTAGTCATTTTGTTTGGATTAGCCGATGGCTCCACTTGTGTGGTACATTTTTATTTCATCTGACACCAGGCTCTCATCCCATTCTCCCTTAAGTAGGTCTGGGGAATTTAACCAAAAAAAAAGAAAGAAAAAAGTACTCATTTGGGAAGTTGCAATCTCTGCATTTATTGCTTCCAAGGAAACTTAACAGGAAACTGCTTTTCAGGCCATATTTGGAATGAACCTGAGCCTTGGCTAGGAAGAGAGTTTTACTTAAATTGAATTCCTCTCAATAAACCATGTAGTTTAGTAGACTGATGCCCACAATGAGAAGGGTCAATTAATTCATGAGGATAGCATTTTTTTAGAGCAATAAAGGACTTTAAAATTCATATAACCCATCACCTCCATTTTACAGATGAAGAAATTCAGGCCCCAAGAGGTTAAGCAAGTTGTTCCAGGTCACACTTCTAGTTAGTGGTCGTGCCAGAACTAAACAGTTTGGGGTAATAGAAAGTAAGCAGACCTAGGATTCAAATCCCCTAAGTAGGAGGCTTGGATCTTCTAGTAACTTACTCTATCTTCTTGAACAAGTCATTTTAACTTTGAGCTCAATTTCTTTAATCATGAAATTTGAATCAACATCCATCCATCAATCAATCAATATTTATTTAGCACTTACTATGTGCTGGGCACTGTACTAAGCACTGAGGCTATAAATAGAGGCAAAAAAGACTCGCTACCCTAAAGAAGCTTACAGTCTCATAGGGGAGACAATATGCAGACACATATAAACAAAGCAAGCTATATACAGAATAAATAGGAAATAACAAATCAAGGGAAAGCACTAGAATTAAAAGGGGTTGGGAAAGTCTTTTTGCAAAAGGTGAGATTTTAGTGAGGACCTAAAGGATGTCTGGGAGGTCAATTAGCACTGCCCAGGAGGGAGAACATTCCAGGCAAGGAGACAAGCAGAGAATGCCCAGAGTTGAGAGAGGGAATATCCTGTTCATGCAACAGTCAGGAGGCCACTGTCACTGGATTAAAGAATATGCATAGGGGAGTCAGGAGTAAAAATCTAGAAATGTAAGAGGGAATTAGATAATGAAGGACTTTAAAAACCAAAATAGAGCATTTTGTGTTTGTTTCTGGAGGCAATGGTGAGCCACTAGAGTTTATTGAGTAAGGGAGTGATCTTATCTGATCTGTATTTTAAGAAAATCACTTCAAGGGCTCAATGGAAAATGGTTTGGAGTTGGGAGACACTTGAAGCAGGCAGACCTACCAGTAGGATATGGTGACAATCCAGGCACAAGGTGGCTAAAGAGGCGGTAGCGTCAGAGGAGAGAAGGGAGTGTTGGAGAGTGGTTGCAAAGGTAAATTGACAGGCCTTTGCAACAGCTTGGACATGAGGGATCAGGAAGAGTAAGCATTCTAGGATGGCTCAGATTTCCAGGCTAGGAAAATGGTGTTGCCTTCTGATTGTTGTCCTTCATTCTTGAAGAGGACCAAAATGACATCACTATGCTAGAGTCGAATTTCAGTGCTTCAGAATGTGGTTGATCACACCAATCCTAGCTTGGAACGCTCTACCACAGATCTGGCACAAACAGTTCATGTGAACATTTGGAGTAGATTCTCTGAAGTTGTGCATCTCATGTTTCTTTTGAGCTGTTTCAATTCTGCTTTGCTTATAAAGCACAGCACCTTCTCTGATGTGGGCACGCCATACTGAGTGGTCCTCTGCCAATGTCTCCCACATCACATAATCAATTCCAAAGTTCTTAAGATAGTGTCCTTGTTTTGTTTCTTCTGACCACTATATGAATACTTGCCCTGTGTGAGGTCTCCATGAAATAATCTTTTAGGCAAGCTTATGTTTGTCATTCAAAATATGTGGCCAGTCCATTGTAGTTGTACTCTCTGAAGCAGTTTGAATGCTTGGCAGTTTAAAGAAAGGCCCTCCATGTCTGGTGTCTTATCCTACCAGGTGATCTTCAGACTCTTCCTAAGACAATTCAAATGAAAATGATTCAGTTTCTTGGCATGGCACAAGTAGACTGTCCAGGTTTCACAGGCACACAACAATGAGGTCAGTATAACAGCTTTGTAGGCTTTCAGTTTGGTAAGTCAGTCTAATATCTCTTTTCTCCCATACTTTCCTTCCTTCAGAGCCTCCCAAACACTAAGTTCCAGCAATGGATTCATTAACCTCATTATCAATGTGTACATTCCTGAAAAGTACGGTACCAAGGTAAATGAATTTATCCACAGCATTTAAAACTTCTGTTTGCTGTAACTAATAGTTTCATATATAAACGGTGTGATGGAGTGCCTATTTTTTTTTTGGTTTTAATTGTTGGCCAAAATTAGCACTAAACTTAGGGAATTGATCCATACTTTGTTGCATCTCAGCTTCAGAGACTATATTGAGTGCACAGTCATCTGCAAATAGAAAATTATGCACCAACACTCCCTCGACTTTCGTCTTGGCTTGTAGCTTTTTTATGTTAAAGAATTTATCATAACTTCAGTAGCTAAACTTCCTGCCATGTTTGTCCTTAGTGAAGGCATTTAACATTTCTGAAAACATCAAGTTGAAAAATTTACTATCAGTGAAGTAGTGTTGCCTTCAACAGTAATGGGAAAAGTAGGCAGGGCAGAGGGTTTAGGAGAAAAGAAAATGAGGTATGTCTGGAACATGTTGAGTTCAAAATGTCTACTAGACATCCAGTTTGAGATGTCTGAAAGTCAGTTGGAGATGGAGACTGGAGGTTATTTGAGAGATTAGGGTAGGAAAAGGTAGATTTGAGAATCATCAGCATAGAGATGGTAATTAAATCAATGGGAGTTAAGGAGATCAAGTAAAGGGATATATAGGGAGAAATGAAGAGGACCCTGAAGAGAATCCTGAATGACCACCTATATTTAAAGATTATGATCATACTATGTGCATGGCAAACTATCATGTGTTGCAAGCACTTGGTAAAATTTTACTGGCTGTTGAGATGTGAATGATCATTTCTTCAATAACAATGAAATGCAAAGATAAAACACAGCAGGACCTGCTGCCGAAGATTTATATTATACTGAAAGGAGAGAAATGTGTACAAATGTATACATATAGGATATTTTAAGAAGAGAAAAATAGAATAAAAAAACAGAAGAAGCTTGGAAGAATTTGTAGAGGTGGCAACATACTGAGCCTTGTAGGAAAAAAAAAGAAAATGGGAGGGTTGGTTTAGATAGCCACTAAATTGAGACAGCTATCATTCTAGAACTCAGGTCTTCCCATTTGAAAGGCAGTGTGCTTTCCAAAACCACAACAGTAGGATAATGGGATTAGGATGAAGAAAAGCTATAATCAAAGGAAGTTTGTAACTTTAAAACCCCAATTCATTCAAGTAAAGGATGATGATGATGATGATTGTTTGTGGGGGGGGGGATGGACAGGAACTTGATCTGTGATTTGATTCATTGGCATAGGGATTTCCCCTAAAGGAATTTCCTCTCCTTATGAGGGTTGACACCTTCTCAGTAACTTAAAATCTTAGATAATCAAGTCAGTGAAACAAAAAGGAATTTGGTCAGACAGTATGTATTAGAAACAGCACTTAAATTCAGTTTTCCTTGGCTCTGAGGCCAGTTCTCTATCTAGCAAGGAATGCTATCTCATTGTAGGGATAATAGAGGAAGATATTTACCCAAATATTCTTAGGGTGAGCATCACTGCAGTATCATGGGGGAAGCTATTAGTAGAAACAAGGGATGCAGAGATATACTGTGACATGATGAACTGTACCTCTCCCCCTTTTAATCTTGTGCCCTTTGTTCCATGCCTTTACTTCACAACCTAAAAAGGAGGAAGCCATAAGAAAAGGTACAGAAATTAGAATTGGGTATTTTGGTAAAAATTGACCTGCAAGATGAACCAGGCATCTTTTTTTTTCTTATCATCATTTTCAGGTGTTACAAGGATCATCCCATGGAGCATTCTCAGAGATCCCCTTCTTGGTTCTGACTTATCAGATGAGCAGTCTCTGCACTTGAGCAGCAGAAACGATGAGCACCTTGGCTGCTTTCATCACAGTAGTGGTTCAGTAAAGAATGAGGTAGGTGATTTAAAAAGATGAAGACATTGCCTTGTAGTTGTAGTCAATGATTCAAACTGCCTTTAAAAAAAACTCTGATGCTTCAAATCTCCCATGTTCTCTGTCTCTAGATTCCTTTTGGACTGTGGAGTTGTAGAACATGAAGGGTTATAATCCTTTCTGAGCATGGGTTCTACAAAATGAGCTTATACCTGGGCATCTGGGCACATTTTTTTACTTTGTATTTCCTTTTCTGGGCAGGTGGATGAACATCAGCTATATGGTAGACACATCTGAACTATAGGTGGGGTCATGAATTTGAAAGGGATGAGGATCCTGGGCCCAATGAATGGAGATGACTGGCAGCAAAGGAAGTTTCTGCATGCAAGAAGACAACTACTGACAAAAATACTGGCCCAAGTTGAGTCAGTTTTACCAG
Organism: Pseudocheirus occidentalis; assembly: GCA_028646575.1. Lineage (NCBI taxonomy): Eukaryota > Metazoa > Chordata > Mammalia > Diprotodontia > Pseudocheiridae > Pseudocheirus > Pseudocheirus occidentalis. The sequence goes on from CM053594.1 coordinate 85,592,855, forward strand.
TAGACAGGTACAGGGAGTATTTTAGAGAATGAAATGCTGAGGTAATATAAAAAATGTACAACTGATAATTCCATAAATTACTTCATGTTAGTGAGGCTTAAGTATCAGCCTCCTCAGGGATAGTAATAGTAGTTAAAAGTTAAGTTACTAAATCCTATTTAAGTTGTATATAGATATGTACTTTGAGAATCTTTTTTGCTGAGGAAATACATGTCTATTATATATTTGACTTATATTGTATGTTGAATAACTTTTTAGAAACCTTCTACTCTTTGAGGAAATATAGATATGAGTCAATAATAAAACCTTGACACCCCACCCCTATTTTCCTTAGGGACCCAGGTTAAAGAATTTAAGGAATCGATGAATGTTAAAAAAAAATTTAATTGGACTAAAGAAAAAAGAGATAAAGGGAATACTAGAATATCCTCCACTGAATCTTGAAAGGGAAAGATAGGAAATAAAAGGTGAAAAGGAAGAAAGGACAAAAGGGCCCTCAGAAATGTGGCATGCAGGCACCATTAAAAAGAAGGATTCACAGAATCATGGAATATTAGAACAGGAAGGAATCTTATCACAGGGTGTTCAAGAACACAGGGTGTTCAAGAACACAGAGCATAGAATGTTGGAGCTTCAAGGAAACTTCAAACAATGGATATCACAGAGAAAAGTGACCTAGAAATTAATTGGTTTGCCTAAAGTCATACCTATAGTAAGTGATAGGGTTGGAATTTAAACTTAGGGCCACTGATTCCAAATCCAAGTCTCTACTTTACTGTGCTGTGTTGGATCTGCTCATTTTATGTGACTCTCACTCACTTCTCCCTCCTCAAGAAGTAAGAATGAATACATTTGCAAAAAGTTCTTATGACCACAACAGAGCAGTCAGCATATTTTCATTATGTGCTTTTTCAAGATGAAAGCATGTCTCGATTATCTTCGTTGTCTTGCTTCTAATTCTCTGTCTCTGTCTCTTTGTCTCCTCTTCCTCTCTCTCTCTTTCACATAACTGTCTCTCTCCCTCTCCTCTCTCTCTCTCTGTCTCTCTGTCTCTCTCTCCTTCTCTCTCTCTCTGTCTCTGCTTCTCTGTCTCTCTGTCTCTGTCTCTCTGTCTCTCTCTCTCTGTCTCTCTGTCTCTGTCTCTCTGTCTCTCTCTCTCTGTCTCTCTGTTTCTGTCTCTCTGTCTCTCTCTCCTTCTCTCTCTCTCTGTCTCTCTCTCTGTCTCTCTCTCAGTCTCTCTCTCTGTCTCTCTCTCTGTCTCTCTCTCCCTCTCTCTCCCCTCATCTGCCACTCTTCCCTATACCTGTTGGTTCCCCATTAGGATATAAGTTCATTGAGGACTTTTTGTCTTTTCAGTTTCTTGTACTTACCATAAAGTTAGTCCTTACTATATGCTTACTTATTTTTCTCTCTTTCTTATTCAAGGCAAATATATATGTAAAAAAGATTTTAATGGAGAGAACTAGATTTAGAATCAGAAGACCCAGGTTCATGTTCTTATACCTGTATGACCTTAGACAAGTCATTTCCCTTCTCAGATTCCTCATCTGTAGAATGAGACTGGATTAGCTGATATCTGGGAAACCTTCCAACATTAAAGACTGGAATATTTTTAAGCATTTTAGAAGCACACATATATCTATACCTAGATAGATATTTATATCTACAGAGATATCTATATTAGACATATATCTACATAGGTATAGATTTTTCTATCTGTACATATATGAGTATGCATGTATATATAAAACATATATATGTATGTTAGATCTATCTAGATATTTGTGTATTTTTAAAAGGATTGAAAATTTTTCATCATATTCATACCTATTATATGTGTGTATATAAATGACTTGATCATCACAAACCATTCTTATCTATTACAGGAGTTGTTTTATTTTTTTATTCCCTCACTGAGTCTGAATTAGTGAAGTTTTATTGCATTAAAATTCTCATCTTATAGTTTTAGCCCCTGAAGTTTCAAAGAATTCTTGTGGTTTATGGCATTCCTGTTCCCTTATTCATAGGATGGAAGCAGTGTGGTGCAGTGGAGAGAACACACAACCTAAATTTGAATCCTGGTACAAGCAATGTGTGACCTTGGGCAAGGCCCTTAACCTCTTTGGGCCCCAGTTTCTTCATCTGTAAAATGAGGAGGAGAAAGCATTGGACAAAGTGACCTCTGAGGTCCTTCTCCACTCTAAATCTTTAATCCTATCATGATCTAGCAGCTCCTGATACTTTGTCTACCCCACCCCCTACCTTGGACTTGCTTTCCACCTAGAAAAGCCCTTTAGTAAACCGGAAATGCCAGGGGTCTCCAGGGAAAAGTCAAATCCCTTTGTACTCTGCCAGAAAACTTTCTCACAAGAGGAAATTCTACAAATGCTCCAATGACATCATTCAGAAAAGGCCCTTGTTTTCCTAAACCCCACCCCCTTGGAAGACGACAAGGGTTAAGGATACACAAACCCAGCCACTTGTCAGATTTGGCATGCTGAGGCCAACAGCTGGCCTAGCCAGTTAATTAGTCCTGCACTCTGCTCAGGGTTCAGCCTTTATTGGCAAGCAAAGGCAGGCTGCCCTGGCCTGCTTTCCTCTTTCTATTAACAAAGACCTGTGCCATCAGATTACCTTGGCCAGGAGCCAGGTTTGAATGTCATTTGCCCGCCTGTGTGTTGCCATGGTGACCGTGATGCTCCTTTTGCCAAGGCAGCAGCTGGTGGATGGGGGGCAGATTACCTGCCAAACAGATTTACTGGCTCTAAAATGCTGCAGACCATTCTCCAATGAGCAGGGTGGGGGGAAGGAGGAGGAGGGACGTTTGGAGATCCAAAGGGGAAAAAAAAAACAGAGGCAGGAGAAACTTTCTCCACCATGCACCTCACCCCCTATTTTTTTTTAACAAAAAGATTATTATCCTTCTTAGTTTGTCTAAACAAGGGTTTCCAGACATCCATCTGCTAGTACATAGGTAGAACTCATCTCTTTTCTTTGGCTAAGGGGAGACATTAAACAAATTGCTCTTTGTTTTATTTTTTTTTTCCTGTATGGCATATTCTTCCCCATCACCATCTCCCACCTTATTGAGGAAAGAACCCAAGGCCTAAACTAGATGAAGTGTTTGACTTTACTAGGTTACTCAGGACATTTCTATACAGGTGGCTCTGTCATGTTGTGACATTATACTTTCAGCAATGTTCCTGAAATTTGGGGATTTATAGTTGTTTCCTCCCAAAAAATGATAATCCTCATATCCCAGATCATTGGTTTCCTGAAGCACCCCTTGACTCTCTAGATAATCATAGATTTAGAGATGGAAGGAATTTTAAATGTCATCTAGTTCACCCTGTTCTCCTTCTTCCATTTAGTTGATTTAGAATCCAAGGTTCAACTCATTTAATAAATGAAGAAACTGAGACCCAAGAAGGGAACTACCTTGTCCAAAGTCACACAGGTAGTAATTAAGTGGCAAAGCTGGGATCTGAACTTAAGTCCTGCTAATGAAAAGTCAGCATTCTTTCCACTGTATGAAGCTGCTCTTGGTCTCAGGGCAGAACATATTCTCCGTGAAAATGCTCCTCTTGCTTGGTTTGGGAGGAATTAGGGGAAGAAAACGTGATTTCTATCCATTTATTCACTAGCCATTTCTTCCTTTCTATGCTTAAACATTGCCTATATCTTCTCAAATTCCCTATCTTGGTCAGAAAGTTTAATTCTTGCCCAATAGGCAATGAGTAATTGAATTCATTGTTCTTTTCCTCTTCATTTGATCCCTTCTTGCTGAAAGAAATTCTTGCCTTTCACATTAAAATTTATTTTGTTTTGTTCATCAATTCTGTACAGTCTAGAAGGGAAAAATCCGGAGATGACTGGGCACTGTAAATGTTATGTATCTAACTTTCAAGTCAGTAGTACAATACAATTTAATGCAACACACATTTGTGATGAACCAGTTTTGCTTAAGGCACTGTGCTAGGCACAGTGTTCCTGTAGGCATTAAGAATAGCAATAACAATAATCAATAACATTTATATGGTGTCTTAAGCTTTTCAAAATGCCTTACACATATTATTTCTTTCGCTCTTCACAACAACACTCTGAAGTAGGTATTATTATCCCACCATATATGAATTAAAGTCCCAAGAAGTAAGTGTCTGAGGCAGGCTTCAAACTCAAGTCTTCCATACTGCAAGTACTGTGCTCTATTCCCTGTGGCACTTAGATGCTATGAAGGTGCCTGAAGGTCATGAAGAGAGTCTGATGACTGACTAGCAAGATATTTTATCACTTTGTTGTCTAGCTAAAACTACAATTATTAAAAGGCAGGGCTAAGTGAGTATTCTACTTTGTCTTTGTCAGTTGAGCTATGATACTAATGATACATATTAAAGGATTTCACCAAATTGGAATTTTAATCCTCTAACTACCATAAAACTCTTCACCAACATGCTCCTATTAATATTCAATAGCTGCAAATCATGAATTGTTGTGGGTTAAGAGGGATCAAAATTATAGATAACATAAAAGGGAGTGGAAAGATGTGCAGTGGGCAGGGGCAATCAATAGTAGAGGACTGAAGAAGGAAATCTGGGATAAAAATGGGTCATTAAAACACATGTGGGAGCAATGATAATAATGAACTTTCAGGAGTTGCTGTGACAAAAACCAAACTAAAACCAAATTATCTTCTGGGAAGCTATGATATAGCAACTAGAAGGATACTATGATATGCCAAAGAGATAAGTTCAAAAGAAAAGGAAACTTTCCAGTAAGTGGAAGTTCAGGCTTGGGAAGAGGCAGGGAAGACTGACAACGAGGAAGAAAAGATTGAAAACAAAGGACTCAAAATAGGTATGGAAGAAATGAATTGAGTTTTTTTTAAATTATGAAATCAAAGTTTCCAAAAGAAAGATTGGAAGGAGAATAAAGAGCTTAGAATAGAAGATGGAAAATCTTATCCAGTTTAAATGGAAGAAACAGAATTTAGTGATTTAATGAGACAAGAGGACACATAAGAACAAAGTCAAAAGACAAAATCAGAATATGTAGCATATGTATTTTAAGGGATCGTGTAATGGCAAGCAAAGAAGTATTTAATGCTTTGGCTCAGCTATTTAATTATTTTGCACCTTGTTTTAGTTCAAGTTTCTTTAAAGCCTTGCCCATGATTATATCAAATCTTTGTTAAGAAATGGAACTTTGGAACCTCAAAAGTTGTGAACTCCAGAACAGGAAGGGGAGAAACTAATGACCATATATAGGGAGAAATCCAAACTGGGAGAGAGCAGAACTGAGAAGAGAACTATTGTGGTAGCAGAGTTGAGAAGGAGAAAACTTGTGATATCCTGACGCTCTATGTTTGTCTCTTCTGTCTGTGTTGATTTTTCCTTGTAATACTGTGCAGAAGCCTTGGAACCTTACTGGAAGGCCTGAAAGAGGATTTTCTGGTTGTCTGTTTACAGAAGAGGGTTTTGGAGGTCCTGGGACTTTATTAATGATATGTGTTGACCTCTTGGACCTTGTTTGTTAATCTGTGTTGATTTCTTTACTGATTATTTATGTTGACTTCTTGAAACTTGTTTGTGGGTCTGTGTTGATTTCACAGGCAGATGATGAATGGATAATTGTGCCAGCAATGTGTATGACTATTATCGTGGTTTTATTGAGCTTTGTCTTCTCAGAAACAGTAACTGTGAAAGACTTGAGGTGGAATGAACACTGTGAGCTTCAAAATGGAATGGGAACTGGATGAGGGACTGGATGAAGAACTGTACAAGGAGCTGGACAAGGAGCTGAGAGCAGCCTGCCTTTGAATCTAGGTGACAAGTGGGTAGATTTAGACAGGAGTTGGGACCATGGAAGAGGAACCATGGAAGCAAGAGCTAGCCTCAAGTCAAGATGAAAAGACCTCTTCTTGAGTACTTAATGCTGACTGAAAAGATTTTGATTTACTGTGACCTAGTGGTAGAGAATTTTGACCTTTGTACTTTGTGCCCCTTAAGGAGGATTACTCCCTAAGGATGAGGGAGGTAAGGATTTACTGAATGATGCCTTTTTTTAAAAGTATGTGGCCACTTTGCTGAAAACTACATGGTCACTTTAGCAATAACTTGCTGTGCTATAACATTGTGAATGCTGTACTTTGGTTTCTGTCAATATTTTGTCTTAGTTTATTATGGAATAGAGAGTTCTCAATACTAAGTAATCAGAACCTTGAAGCTGTTCACATCAACAGTCCTCTGGAAAGCTGCTTGTGCTTGGCTTTACAGATGGATAAAATATCATTCCATCCCAGTTAGATCTTATACATTTGTCAGGTAAGAACATATCTTGATTGTTCATTAGATGTGACTAAGACGTTAGAGGAGAACTAGATGCAACAGAAAGTCTGATTGGACTGATTGAAAGATTTACTTATGCTCTCTGCAGCTTACGTAAAAAAAAAAAAAAAACTGACAGAGACATTAAAAGCACCATCCCTGAAAAACAGTCACTTTGGTTGGGAGAATAAAAGGATCTTGATTTTGGCCTACTTTGTGAATTTTGAAATAGATGAAGGATTTTCAATTTCCAATATTTCTATTAACATACAGACTCTATTGATATAGAGTAGCTGGTGGTGGTGTTTTCATCAATAGCAAAGGATAAACTTGAAATGGATTATAGGATTTATAAAAAGTCCAGCAGAAATTCTATACTGTACCAAAGAGGAATGTTTTAAGCACTCTAACAAAAAACAGCAAAAACAACAAAAACACCTTTTATGCGATGCAAATTACCTCTCTTTCCTACTTATGCCCTAAGTTTGAGCCCATTTTTCTTGGACTCTACATTTGCTAGTGAGAGTGTGTCATAGTCTTTTTTAAGGGATACTTTGTACCAACTCTTTTTACTATACCACTATAGTAAATAACCCTTTAAAAATTACTTTAGTATAGCTGACTGATTAATATCACTGAAAATTAAGGAGAAAACACACAGGTGGGAGAATTTTGAGCCATAAATCATTAGAGAAGAAAGACCACCCCACCAACATTTATGAATTAAACCATAAAACCCTGAGGTAGCAGTAGCCACACTCTGGGGACCATTCTTATCACTGCAAGTGAAATTGAAAAAGTAGCTTTGCAACTCAATTCACTAAGTATTATTAAAAAGAGTTGATGGAAAATAAATGAAGAAGAAATTTAAGACACTTCAGCATCCCTGAAAAGCATAATCAAAAATATAAAAGAAAACTTCTTACATCTATTAGAACAAGAGGGGGAAAAAAGAAAAGTATTGCAGAGCCAGAAAGAAAGTATTCAAATAGGAGACACAGTCCAGATCACACATAAATATGATGTAATTACTGAGAGGGAGACAGATAGAGAGAGAGAGAGAGAGAGAGAGAGAGAGAGAGAGAGAGAGACAGAGACAGAGACAGAGACAGAGACAGAGACAGAGAGAGACAGAGAGAGAGACAGAGACAGAGAGAGAGAGAGACACAGAGAGACAGAGAAAGACAGAGAGAGACAGAGACAGAGACAGAGAGAGACAGAGACAGAGAGAGATAGAGACAGAGAGAGACAGAGAGACAGAGAGAGACAGAGAGACAGAAAGACAGATACAGAGACAGAGAGAGAGATTAGAATGTAATTTTTGAAAAGTAAAAGAAAAAATAATCATAACCAACCCTGACTAAAGATGTAATCCTATGGGGGAAGTGGTGAAGGGGAGTAATGAATCTTTATTAGAACAGAGGATTTTCAAGCAGAGCTTTGTAGGATCATTGAAATGTAGCAATAGCAGATAAGAGAAACCTAAACAGGTAAATACCTTTAACCAATTGGAAAGAGCTAAATGATGATGAAGTGCATAGATTCTAATAAAGAAAGGACAAATGTACCTTCCAAATATCACTGTATTCAAGATCACATAGGGAATAATAAAATACAATGTGGTACTGAAGGTGATATTGTTCTTTTTGTTAGGTTTTTTTTTTTGGAGGGCAGTTGGTGTTAAGTGACTTGCCCAAGGTCACTTGGCAAGTTTTTGTGTTAAGTGTCTGAGGCTGGATTTGAACTCAGGTTCTCCTGATTCCAGGGCCAGTGCTCTATTCACTGTGCCACCTGGCTGCCCCCTCTTTTTGTTCATTTTGATAGAAATAAAAAGGAGGGGGAAATGGATGCATCAGGGGAAAAATAAGAAGTAAACTCAATCCTCTACTTTTGCAGGGATAATGTTCCTAGGAAACAGCACAAAAGTAAGAAAAAGGAAAAGCAACCAAACCAAAAAAACAAACAAACAAATAAACAAACAAAAAACAACAACCATGATTGTTAGTATATTGAACCTATGGGAAATAGAAATTAGGGATCACATGACCACCAAAAAGTAAGCTTTTGCTAAAATTTGTCAAAAATGTACTTTTCTACAGAAGAGATTTTATAACAAAATGTTAATTCAGATAATATACACTTTTCCTCACTCACTAACCACAAAATAACTCTTAAAATGCAATACACAAAATAAAATTGGCAACATGCAAAACATTGTTCTCACTAGTAATTTTCTAGTATTCTGTGACCTTTTGTACCATCTTGATAAAAAAAATTTCAAACAATAATCACTTCTCCTAATACATGAAAATCTATAGTACAATAAATACTTTACAGCAAATAAAATTCTTAGAACCAAGACTTTTTTGACCTGAATCTTACCTTTCATTGTGTCATATGGTGGTATGAGGGTATAGTACAATATATTGTACTTCTGAAAACCTCTCTACCTTGACTGCCCTCTGAAAGCTGATGAAGAAGTTGCTGGGATGTTAGTTGCTATTGTTAGAAGACTCTGAGACTGGTGAGGTCTCAACATCACCTTAGAGCCCAAATGACTCGCAATATCCTTGAGGGTTATGAATGTGGCACAAAAGTTGAGTTTTAAAAGCAAAAAATGAAAATATGTAACAAATGTATGGGGAACTTTCTACAATGGTAGGGTGAACAAGACAAGAGAAGTAGGATACCAGCTGCTCTGCAAGTTTACATGCATTGAAGCTCTCATATTTTTCCCCTCTATAGCACATAGCCATGAATGTGTATGGTTGCCAATATGAAAGTGAAAATGAGGTTGCTAATAAAGTCATGTGAATATTTGAAGTCATGAAAGTTAAATGTGCAAATGTTAAGGGCTGACTGTATTATTCCTTATCATTTTAGTGCATGAGAAGAAAAGTATATACACATATAGGTAGACCCTATTATCAGAGGCATTCATGTAGAAATTTGATTCTTGTTAGTGGTCTTGTAGAAGGCATTCATGCATGAGGTAGCATGTAGTAGAGTAGAGAAACATACAGAAAAAAAGACTGTAAGCTCTAAAGGTAAATTTTGCCTTAGACCAGAATTATCTTTAATTACTTCTTAACACTCCTTTATATCACTTCAGAAAATATTAAAGATGGCTATTTCTGGGATGTAAGGGATGATGATGAGCATAAAACATGCCTTATTTATTCAAACACAATAAAATGTTAATCAATAAAGAATAACTGAAGAACAGTTTTGTATGTAAATAAAGATTGCACAAAATAGTCCTAAAGAATATGTGGGTCAAAGAAAGAGTGAAAACAATCAATAGATTATTTTATCCAAGAAAATGACAATAATGATACAGCAGAACTTTTAGAATTTAGTCAAATTAGTCACTAGAGAAATACATGTGTACACACACACATATATATACATATATGAATATATATACATATATACATGCACACACATTTTAATGCACAGAAAAGAATAGATCAATGATTTGAGTCCCAAATTAAAAATGAAAAGGGACAAGAATATCATATATCAACAGATAATGAATAAGTTGTAAAGGGTATTGGTGCAGGGAATGTTCCTATTAATGAGATGAAAGATATATTTTGTTATATCCTAGGATAGTTCTGCACATTCTTAACATGCTGGAAATCCTGATGGATAAATTGTCATGTACTGAAAAGAACTAAGGAAAGATATAAGAACTTAAAATAAGTATATTTTATTTGATACCTAATACAGCTAAGCTTATTTTCCAGATTAATTTCTCATTTCTTCCTGACTTATCTAGACTCTCATGCAGAACAGTGACCCTATGATTTCAAAATCTCAATATAAAGTAGAATCAATAAGACTTAACAATGACTGTATGGCAGAATGAAGAATTAAGATAACTGAGTACTGGGAAGATGGTAGTGCTCTGGACAGTAACAAAGAAATTTAAAATGGGTAGATTTAAGGGAAGAGTTAACACAATCTATTTCGGAAATGTCTTTGATATTCCAATGTTAAATACAGTTGGAAAAAAAACAAATAGGTAGTTAGTCATGTGGGAAGCCAGCAGATTAGGGTTGAGTATTTTCATCTGAGGTGATAAATTACCTCATATGAGCTAATGAAGTGACTAAGAAAGAGAATATAGGAAGGGAAGAAAAATAACAGCAAGGGAAGAGCCTTGGGGTAAAACCACAGGTAGGGTATGAGATATGGTTGACAATATTGTAAAGGAGAAGGAAAAGAAACTGTTAGAGAGGTAGAAGAATCACCACCACCAACAACAACAACAAAAGAGCAATGTCATGAGAATCCAAAAGGGTGAGAGTATCCTGGAGAAGATGATGAGCAATGGCAAATACTAATGAGGTCAAAAAGGATGAGGACTGAGAAAAAGCCATCATATTTTTCCATTAAGTGGACACTGGTAATTTGGAAAGAACAGTTTCAGTAAAGTTATAAAGTTAGAAGTCAGATTTCAAAGGATATAAAAAGTACAAAGAGAAGAAATAAAGGCAATGAGAAAAGGAAGCTTTTACTAGGATTTTGTGAAAAGGAGAAGGTATATAGGACAATAGCTTCAGAAGATGATTGTAAAGCCAAGTATGAGCAGCTTTCCAGAGGACTGCTGCTGTGAACAGCTTTCAAGTTCTCATTACATGGTATAGTGAACACTCTATTCATTCAGTAACAAATTAGAGCAAAACATTCACAGAAAAACAAAGAAGCAAAATTCTGAATGTTACAAATTATCACAGAAAATCAGAATTATGACATTTACTATGTTACAACTTATCACTAAAATGGCCACATAGTTTTCACCAGAGTGATCACATAGTTTTGAACAAAGTACATTCATTTAGTCACTCAATCATTTAGTAACTCAATCATTCAATCATCCTCAGGGAGGCTTGGGTCCTTACTCAATCATTCAATCATCATTAAGGAGGCTTGCCTTCTCCTCCCCTGGGTAGCACATTAATTTAGTCAATCACAGAGTCCTTAATTGAATCACAAAGTACAATCACAAATAAATTACAATTCCAGCAGTCACTACTCAACAGAAAATAACACAATTCAGCAGACAGGGCTTCCAGCTGTCTGACCATTGCATCCATACCTAGTTAGTTACAAGAGAGGAAAGAACCAACATCTGGTTTTTCAAAGTGAGGGGGCTCAAAGGTTGCCCAGAATTTCATCTGCCAAAATCACACAACTCTTCCCAAAGTAAGTCCCAAAGCAAAACCTCATGGCAGGGTTAATCACTACTCAGTATTCATGAAGAGGTCTTTTCAACTTGCCCCAGGGCAGGCTTTCAGTTTTCATGGTTTCCTTTCCATGGTCCCAGCTCCTACCTGAATTCACCAAACTGTCACCTGGGTTCAAAGGCAGACAGCTTCCAGCTCTTTTTCCAATTCTCTGTGCAGTTCTCACAGTGTGAGGTCTACCACAAATCCTTCACAGTCTCTATTTCTGGAAGTCAAGGCTTAACAAAGCCATGAACAAAGTACTGTCACCACAGTCATACTTCCTCTAGCAGCTCCAGCCAGCCCTTGGAAGTCCTCAGCAGCTTGGCTGGCCCTCAGAAGAAGCTCTGCCACCACAATTTCCCAGGAAATTCTGGCTTTCTCAACTGGGGTCTTTCCTGATATACTGCTCCTCCTGATCTACCTGCTCCTCCCTGTTCAGGCCCTTCCTGATGCATCAGCAAGGGGGGGTGGGAGGCTAATATCTTCTGTTTTTTAACAAAAGCTTAATTTGAAACTAGGTGCTAAGTACCTCTTAGAAATACAAAAGGATCTTCAAATTTCATTACTATTACAATGATCAACTTCATCAGAGGTGTTTTTAAGGAATCAGAAGACTGAAATGTCTTTGTGGGCATCAGGAAGGAAACCCATAAATGCAGAGAAGGAGAAGAATAGAGGAAAGAGATGGTTGTGGGTAAAATACAATAGAAGAAATAGAAGATTGTATCAAAGGAACATGTAGAAGTATTTGTCTTGATAAAGAGAAAGACTAATTCTTCCTGGAGACTGAAGTTTCAAAAGAGAGAATGGATAATGCTATTAAGGAATTTTGAGACGTAGAAGATGTAGAAAAAAGGAAGTTTAAGACATGCCTTATATGTTTGTAATAAAGTATGAGGCAAGATTATGTCCTCAGAGGGTAGGTTGATGCTATTAGAGAAAATGAAGATTTGGAACTGTGAGAGTGCAATAAAGAATCAAATAAGAAATAGGGAAAAGGATTATTGAGAGAGTCTTAGTTGAAATGAAATAATACAAATTTATAGTGGACTCAGTCATTCAGTTGTATGACTTCTCTTAGTTCTATTTAGTAATATTTTATTGGGAGCAGAGAAAGAAAAGAGTATTCCAGGGTTGGGATTTTGGCACTTTATGAGTGGTGATAAGAGAAGGGGACAAAGAACTGAAGAGTAGTGGAGAATGTAATATTCAACAGATCAAATTATGGGCTCAAGATTGTAAAAGGAGGGAAATCATTCCAAAGCAAGAGTAATAACCAGAGAAAGTATTAATGGAAAGAAGGATTGGGTTATGTGGGGAAGATGAAGAACATGCATGTTTAGGAAGAATGAGGTACAAGTGAAAGTGGAATGACGCTTTCCAAAGTGGAAAAAAAAACTTATGGTCTACCTTTTAGATTCTCTGACTTCCTTTGAGTTCAAATCAAATCTCATTTTCTGCAAGAGGCCTTCTCTGGTCTCCCCAGCTTTATATGTTTTCTCTCATGATTACTTCCCTTCTGCTCTATAAATATCTCATAGTAAACTATCCATTAAATTGTCTCATTAGATTTTGAGCTCCATGAGAGCAGGGACTATGTTTTTATTTTCTTACTATCTCAAGTGCTTAGCCCAGTGTTTGACATATAATAAGCATTTAATAAATGCGTGTTGATGTATTGATTAGTTAATGAAGTGCTCACTTACATAAGATACTGCCTTAAGTTCTGTACACAGTGAATTCTTTTCTTTCTTTTTTTAAAATAAAAGCTCCTGCCCACCAGGAGATTAAAATATGCAGGGGGAAAAAGATAACTACTCTTTCAGTCTTTCTATTAAATTGATTTTTTAAAAATCTAGATACTAAATGCCTTTGAGAGGCAAGAACAGGAGACATAAGGGTGGCTAGATGGTGCAGTGAATAGAGCACCGGCCCTGGAGTCAGGAGGACCTGAGTTCAAATCTGGCCTCATACACTTGACATACTCACTAGTGGTGTGACCTTGGGCCAGTCAGTTAACCCAAATTGTCCCTCAAAAAAAGAGAAAAAATAAATGGGAGATATAAAGACAAAAACAGCATAAACCTGGTTATCTGAAACTGAAATTCTAATGAATAATGGTCTTATGTTATTTCATTCTACCCATGCACAGAACTGTCAAATGTGCAGAACTGTCTATAATTCCTTGCTTGACATTCTCATCGTATACCAGATCCCTGGCTCATCGTGCTATGTTTTCAACTATAGATTCAGGCATCTTTTTAAAAATTTTCCACCCTGGGTTAGAGTTTGTAAGCCAAGCTTTCTGACTCAGCTCTGATATAAAGAAGATAGTAATACATTATGAAACCTTGAAACACAGATCAAAGTAGCCAGAAAGTTTGTGCTTTATATTAATTAGTGCCAACAAAGTCTATACAGATATTCTAAACAGCATGAAGGGTATAGTTAGGGCCTGATAGGAAAAAGTAAATACTTTGGAGGACCACCTCCCCAGGAAGAAAGAAAAAGAAAAAAATTGTCTACTTACTAGAGAATCTGCAGCCTCAAGGCCATATGTGGCCCTCTAGGTCCTCACAAATAGAGGGCCACATGTGGCCTCAAAGCTACAGGTTCTCTACCGCTGTACTAGACACAAGATTACTTTGGTATAGGAACCCCTAGATTAGGGGCCTCTCTCTACTGATAAAATGTACATTCCTCCTCAGCTTATAGTATCAGAGTGTTGTGTAGAGCACTGAAAAGTCACATGGGTTGCCTAGCATCCCACTGCCAAATGTAGCATAGATAGGGCTTGACTCCAAGTCTTCTTGGCTTTAAGGTCAGACTACGCCATACTCCTCATGATTTAAACTTTTCATCAAATCTGGGACAGGAGAAACAGATTCCAAAATTTGTGAAACCAAAGACATGGACCCTGCAAGTATCACTGAGGCAGTAAAGGTCAATTACATCACTGGACACAAGCTTCTGTTGCATTTTCTGGTCTTTAGGGGAGGGAGGTTTCAGATGTCTTCAGTAGACTCAGGGGGAAACCAGGATTGTATTGTAATGGAATATTTACCAGCCTAATGAATTTCATGCATGACTCCCTGATGTAGTTGTATATCTAAATGAAAGTCAATACAGAGTCTTGTTCTCCTAAGAATAACACCTAAGAGATACTAGTGTTTGAAATAACCCTCATGCTGGAAAGGTTCTGGATAAATGTAATTTTACTTTTATAGACATGGCTCCCAGTGTGTTTGACTTTTCAAATCCCCTTGCAGAGTTCCAAAGGTCTGTTTATAAAAACCATGTCTCAACTTTGGTCATCTGTGAGGTAGAAGAAGGATTTGCTTTCTCCTGGGTAAATTCATCCCTCAGTACAACAGGACCTTCTACTCCTTGTAAGGATCCTCTGCCTTTTAATCAAATTCTCATTTTAGAGGTAAAGACTGGAAGAGAAAATGAAAAAAAGTTTGTATATATGTATGCGTGTATTCATATATGTATATATAACATATCATATTGCTTTACATGGTGTTAATAATTGGTATCCAATATAAAAATTCATTAATTAAAATTGTCTACTGATCACGAGATAATATACTGGATATGTGTGTGTATAAATATGTATATACATGTATATGTACATACATAAGTATGTATATGTATATGCGTACATATATACACCATGATTAAAAGTATCATTTTGGTAAGAGGGCATAGTAGTGAGGGTTGAGGAAAGAGCCTTAGGAGCATTCAATTTGAGGGGCAATTGCTTTCAAGTATGAGCAAAATAAATGGCCATGGTGGAAAGAAGGTATCCTTCCAACTTTAAATCCTGTGATTCAGGAAGAGGATGAAAGTTCTGTGAAGATTGTAATTCAAGGAAGAAGACAAAGAAGGGCTAGAGAATTAAGAGGTAAAGCAAGAGTGTAATGTGTACCATGTGTGTGTGTTTGTGTGTTATGGGTGGGAAGTCAGGGAAGTAATGTGATCTTCAGGTGTGGGCCTACTAACTCAGTTTTATAGAATGTGCTTTAAAGTGGTCGCTATGCTGAAACTGATATGCCCATTCAAGTTTGCATAAATAAAAACTTTGGGAGTGACCCTGGACTTTACCTATGACCCCATGCATTAGTTGTAAAAATACATGCCATTATTACATGGGAGGATTACAAAGGATTGTGAATGGCTCAGAGAAAATCTGTGTCTTCTCGTGGGAGCATGACTCAAAACATGTGGTGCAGTTGAAATGAATTAGCATTTGCATACTTATATATGTCTACCATTGAAAAATTATTACTAAAGCCAAGGGGCTAGGGCATTGTATCTACTCTTTCTCTTAGATTCAGATTCGTGTCTATTGTTTCTACAAATAGAAAAAAAGAACTTAATGCACTAAATGAATTAAGTGTGCAGTAGATATTTATTTCCTACATGAAAAAGAAATGTTAAAACACAAAAACTATCACAATGACCAGTCTGATTCAAACTAAACAAGCAATGATCATGATTACAGTTATACCCAGTTAAGATTTTTATATTTAAAATAATGTAAACATAAAATAGAGCATAGGTTTCCTGATTAGGCATTTTCCATTTCAAAACTGGGTTCTTCATCATCTAACCAAGTTTAAGTTACAAATCTTTGGGTAAAAATAAGCCATCCATGGAGAATTCTTGTTGGTGGCTATCTTCTCTAAGATTTCTGGTGAAGTTACCAGGGACTCCTCCTTCTGAAAGTATTCAGCTGTGAACTAAAGGACCCAAGACCTTGGGAATTCTCAGATTCTCAAGGCTGCTGTCATGCCTTTATATATCTATCCCGGGATAGATATTCATTCTCTTTTCAGAATTCCTGATTTCAGATTGGTAAAAAGGTAAGAACAAGTAAAATAGTGAAAAAATAGTCAAAGCACAAACTTACTTGATTGAGTCAATAGTAGTGGCCATTTGAGTTAGGTTGCCATTTTTTATGAGATGGAAAAGGATCAGTCTATCCCTCACTCTTCACTGAAGACCTGGAATATTACATTATGCTGCCTGGAGGGTCGAAGCATGAATAAACAAGGAGCCAGAAGTTGTTGCTCCTTTAAACTGATATCAATACTACCCTTCCAATGTCACAGGAAAGAAGAAGACCAAGAGACCATTTGGGGTTAATTGTATCATACTAAATCTCCAACTCCTTTTAATACTGGCCTCCCATATGTCCAGATATATCTAGGAAGTTTGTCATCCCCCAAAGTTCTAAGCCCTGAGTCACCATGTTGGTCTATAAAAGGAGCTCTAGGAATGTCACCAAGGATGGTCTTTCCAGGCAAATTCAAATCTTTCAGAACACATTCCTCAGAAAGTCCTGGGAGGTCAGTAATTAAAAGTATTATTATCTCTATTTTGTAGTTGTAGCAGCAAAAGTTTGGTAAGTGACACGCACTAGAATCCAGTTCTTTTAAGACTCAGCTATGGGGCGGCTAGGTGGTGCAGTGAATAGAGCACCGGCCCTGGAGTCAGGAGTACCTGAGTTCAAATCCGGCCTCAGACACTTAACCCACACATACACAAAAACTAGCTGTGTGACCTTGGACAAGTCACTTAACCCCAAGTGCCCTCAAAAAAAAAAGCAAAAAAAAAAAAGACTCAGCTAGCCCTGACTTTTAACTACTAATTTAGCTATTCAGAATCCCCTTTGCTAGGGATTCTACCAATTCAGTATCCTCTAAGGAATGTAAAATCAGTTATGCTGTTACTTTGTACTTGAGTAAGCTCTATTGGAATTGTGTACATATTTATTAGATGAGGTGAATGGTCTAGATAATAATAAAGGGTTTCTGAGTTCTACATCCTAAAATGCTCATGTAATAGAAGTAGATGGGAGTCACCTAGCTGTGATTTATTGACTCCCAGCCCTGCCTCCTCACCTCACACCAGCTCATTTGATTAAATTGCTGGTGTAAGGGGGCAGGTAAAACAGAAGTCTGAGTGGTAACACATGCCTCTTTCAGACTTAGGTAAGTACTTTTGTGCCTTTTTAGAGGTATTTAATACTCTTAAGATTTTAAATAGATCACTGTCCTCCTTGAAAAGGATATGAGGTGTTGTGCCTGTAGTGAACAGAGATCTGGCCTTGAAGTCAAGAAGACTTGGGTACAATTCTGCTTCTTTCACATCCTGTCCATGAGGCTTTAGGGAAGTCTCTTATTCTCTCAGTGTCCCAGGACATTCTTTAAGATTATGAATTCCATAGAAGGTGCTGACTTGCTTTGTGAGAGGGAGTTCCTCATCAAGTGCCCCTACATGAAAGTAACAATAGATCAGAGTACAAGAAGACTAATAACAAGAACAACCACCACCAAAAACAAAACACAAAATATGATTTATAAATCACTTAGTATGTTCCAGGCACTGTGCTAAGCATTGATAACATAAACAAGTAAAAAAAAACATTCCTAACTCAAAGAGTTTACATACTAATGGAGAAAGATACACAAAAAGGAGTTAACAACCTGATGGACAAGGGCACAGAAAGAAGATAGAAAATACTGACAAGTCAAGAGAGGAGTGATGTGAACATGGTCAACCTGGGCACTTTCTCAAAAAGAAGTTTTCAATCAGAATTCATCAATCAGAGGTTTAGGGCTAGAGAGTAGCATCTTTTAAGGTAAGTGCTGAGGTATCTATCACTTCCCTCATTCTGGATATTTCTTCTTTTAATGGTTTTCAGGTGGCAGGATGGTAAGGAGGAGGGAAGCCATGATGTCCTGTTGATTTGTATTGAACTGGGAGAAATTCACATTAAAGTAACCCTGAGGTTAGATCTTTGAGCCATCAGAATGGTAAAGTTAAGACAAAAGGAAAATGGTCAATGTTGGAGGGGCTGTGGGAAAACAGGCATACTGGTGCAATATTGATGGAGACATGATTTGATCCAGTCATTCTGGAAAGGAATTTAGAACTATGCCCCCAAAGTTACTAAATAGTGCATACCCTTTGACCAAGTTGTAACACTGCTAGGCTTGTACCCCAGAGATATCAAAGAAAAAAAAGAAGGATCTGAATATACAAATGAATTTATAACAGCTCTTTGTAATATGGCAAAGATCTCAAAACTAAAGGGATGCCCATCCATTGGGAAATAGCTAGGTGAAACTCAACTATAATGGAATATAGGCACAACATTGTGAAGACAAACATCTTTGCAAGACTCAACAATTTAGGTCAATGTAATGACCAATCATAAGCCAATTGGACTCAGAATAAAGCATGCTACTTATCTTCCAAGAGAAAAGTGATAGACTCAGGGAACTGAATGAAATATATATGTTTTTAACATGACCAATGAAATAATTTATTTTGATTGACTGACTATTCAACATTTTTATAATGGCTTTGTTTTTCAGCAAAGGCAAAGGGTGCAGTGGGAAGGAGAGAAAAACAGATTTTTGTTAAATTTAAATAATTACATTGATTTTTAAAGTTACATTAAATTTGAGGTACACTAAACTCCTGAAGTATTTTTAGATGGCCAACTATTTAACTACATATCCACATCTGGTACTTGTAAAGTTTACTTTTTAAAGTAACATAAAGGAATTTATGTGTATTTAAATCCATCTTATTAAGTTTAGGTCATTTTTTATCCTATAAAATGTTTTGAATATTGCCTATAATTTAAAATTATGATTTTCTTTCTCAGTATTATTCCATTTTCACACACATACACGCATGTCATCAGGGACTTTATTTTAGTCACTGGTTAAAAAATTGTTAAAAATCACAAGGCCAAGTACTCCCTTGCCAACCTCCTTCCACACTGGCCTAAGCCCATCAATAAATAAGGAATCTTTGGTACTAGTCATTGAATCAGTCTGGAATCCATATGACCGCACTATCAACTATGCCACATCTTTTTAGCTTCTTCCCCAAAATTTTATAAAATACTTTGTCAATTGCTTTATTGAAATGTAGGTAGGACCTAGGTCAGGTCAAATAAGAATATGAAGAATTTTTCAAACCTTAAAGCTCTTATTAAATGAGTGATGAGGATGAGGATGACAATAATAAAAATATTATGCTTATAATATTCCTGTGATCTATACCACCTTTCTCCCCCCCAAGTAAAGGAAAAGAAGTTTGCATGGTCCTGTTATTCATGAAGCCATATTGGCCCCCAGTCATCACTATTTCTTTAGATAAAATAATTGAACATTGGAGAGACCCTTTTTAAAAATCCTCTCCAACTCACCATTGCCTAATGAATCAAGTCCAAACTCCTTTGCCTGATATTTAAGACCTTTCACAATCTGGAACAATCTTCCTTTCACGTTATAGATAAAATAAAAAAAAATTCCTTTAAGTCACCCTATGTTTTCCCACAACCTCTTCTTTACTCATTTTACCACTCCCCAAGGTTGGGATCTCCTTTCTGATTCATATTTCTTCATACTGACAAACTATCCATTCTTCAAGGATCAGGTCAAATACAAACTTTTACAGGATGCATTTCCTGGTCCCTCAATCATACCCCTTATCTAAGCTGGGGAGTCATCTTTACTTCATCTGATCTCATAATACTTAGTTCCCCTTATTACAGTGAGATATTCTAAATTATACTACATGTGCACATCTAATGACCACACTTTACCCCATTCTCTGCTTCTGATTCTTCTGACTTCGCCAGAATAATTTAGCTACATTTCACCTTGGAAAATCCTTCCACTACACTTCCCTCACTAATAAGTTCATTATGGAGTTTGCATTTTAGAGATAGATCCAAACAAGCCATGTTTTATGTCTCCCTACTGTCCTTCTGGGTTTGTGGACTTCGCCACCAAGTCCTCCAAATGGGTACCTGCTCTGTTCCCCTCTCCTTTCGGCTCCTTAGTATGTGTCAGTTTACTCCATTTGACTGCAAACTCCTTAAGGGCAGAGATTAGCTTTCTTTTTGCATTTAATTGTATCCTCAGTGCCTGGCATGTAATTAGAACTTACTAAATGTTTATTCCTTTGCCTTGATTATTGATTAATTATTAGCTCCTTGAAGGTAGGAAACAGTTTTTATTTATGCTTTATTCTCTTCTAGTGCCTGATACAAATCACAGAATAGTTTTTTAATAAATATTTTGAAAGAGTGAGTAAGATTTATAGCTCTGGAATTATTGGAGAATAATATGTCTACATGCTATCACATAATGCCCACTTTACTTTTGACAATATGAGATACAGGGCAATTAAATGTCATGGGCTACACAGTAAATGCACAAGTTAATTACATTACACAAGTCCCAAAGTTCATTATTACTCTCTTCGCACAAGTTGAATGTTGTTTCCTGTCAAGAGGAGGAACAGGAGCTTAGATCCAGTAGCTTGGCCATTCTTCTGTCCTCAGAGAAAGGGGCAACTAGGCTAGAATTATTTCTATATACTCCCTTAAATAGTATTAGTCTGGGGAACGCAATTTTCAAATTCAATCTAATTTCTGATCACTATTTCTTAAATGCAGGAAGCAGAAGAGCAGGGATATCCAAGGCTTGACTTCCTTCCAACCAAATACCAGTTCCACAGTCAATACATAAAATCAGTAAAAAAGAAATGCTTTTATCCAAGTTAACAGCCAAGAGATATTAGAGAGAATATACAACAGAGAGTTGTTCTCTCATAGAGGATGAAGTAACTCAGTTCAACCAAGAGAAAGTCCTAGACCTCACTGAAAGAGAAAATCCTCAGTCTCTAATGTAGTAAGTTTGGAATAGGGGCATCATGGAGATTGTCGATTACTGCCAGATATATTCACTTCTCAGAGTCTTTTCCTTCTGCAACTTGAAGTGACGTTGGCTTCTTCTATATTCTCAATTGAATCTAGAAGCCAGAAGCACCAGAAGTTGCAACTCCAGAACCCAAAAAGACACATGGCATTCCAAAATACTAGAAGGAATTCAAAGCTAGTCCAAAAGCTTAAAGAGACTGAAGACCTCTCTAATTTCTTGCTTTCTTGCCAATTCTGCCCCCACCCATAAGGCAGGTGCAGTGTATTTATCTCTTTTTTTTTTTTTTTGCTTTTTGGAGGGCAGTTGAGGTTAAGTGACTTGCCCAAGGTCACACGGCTAGATTTTTGTGTTAAGTGTCTGAGGCCGGATTTGAACTCAGGTACTCCTGACTCCAGGGCCGGTGCTCTATTCACTGCGCCACCTAGCCGCCCCCCAGTGTATTTATCTCTACCAATTAGGAGAGAATTCTATACCATTGGGATTTAGGACTTGGATTACATTTTAATTACTATTCTGACTCCCTTCTCTACCTTCTGTAAAACTGAAGTTGGAGGAAGGGGAGAGAAACAGAGGTATGGAAACTGATTTTTCATACTATCTTCCTCATTTTCCCTTATTTTTAGTTTATGATCCTGAGATGGAATTGAACACTTTTCCCTTGTCTTCCTCATAAGTAGCAGGTACATATAGTCAGGAGTACTCTGGC
The DNA here is from genome assembly GCA_028646575.1 of Pseudocheirus occidentalis. NCBI lineage: Eukaryota > Metazoa > Chordata > Mammalia > Diprotodontia > Pseudocheiridae > Pseudocheirus > Pseudocheirus occidentalis. Next base: position 85,614,873 of record CM053594.1, read on the forward strand.
TGCAGCTAAACCTCTGGGAGGACAAGCTATCCCCTAAGCATGGAATGCCCTACCTCCTCAACTCCATCTCCTGATTTCCCTCATTTCGTTCAAGTCCCATGTTATTTCCTATTTTCTACAGAAAACCTTATAATTCTCTAATTCTTATAACATCTTTGTGTTGATTATCTCTAATTTTCCCTGAATACATCTTTTTATAAAGTATTGTTTTCACGATGTTTTCTCTCCTATTATATTATAAGCTCCAAGAAGGCAGGTACTGTCTTTTGCCATCCTTTTTACCCCTGGTACTTAGCACAGTGTTCTACACAAAATGAATGTAATATATATTTAATAATAAGTAATAGTAATAACAGAAAACAAATATTTACTGACTGTTATTAGGATTTCCATTTTAAAGTTGAAATAAGTGAGGCACAAAGGGGATAAGTGACTTGTTCAGAGTCATATACAAGTAAGTGTTTGAGGCTGTATTTGAGCCCCCTGAGAAGACCTGATTCCAGGTCCAACACTCTATCTACTCTGCCACCAAGATGCCTTCTAAGAAGGGAGGGGGTAGTCACAGTGAGAATCCATAAGCTAAATAAATACAAGCATTTTAATATTTTGAACATATTCATTTTCATATTCTATGCCTCTCAGGGGTATAGTAAACTCCACCCACAAAAATATGCCCCCAAAATTGACAAAGCTGGTATGTTGGTTCAAGTAGAGAGCCACCCGATGGAATATTAACACATTGCACTCCCTTGGTGGATAATTAGCACAGTAACACACTACATTTCTGTAGACTTAAGGAAACCAGTATTCAAGCTATACAGCTTAAAGTTTGGTTTGGGACTGGTGGAAAGTGAGGTCACAAATGCCACATTTATATGTTTGAATGGTATAGTACTTATTTAAATATAAGTTCCTTGAAGACAGAAACCACTTTTTTTCTTTTTGTCTTTATACTCTCAGTACCTAATATAATACCGTATTATTACTTCATAATCATTTAATAAATGTTTCTTGGATTGAAATGATTCAAAGGGAACTTTAGAGATTTAATTCCCACTCTCCTGGAGGCTTGTCATACTGAGAATTTATTCAAGAGAGGGAAAGATGTGTGAAAATTTTCACCATAATTTCTTTCTTCTCAAAGCCATGCATTTGGCACTGTTTTTCAAGTTTGCAGAATGGTAAGACACTTCTCAGGCTGTCAGGAACATATTGTCCCTTTGGTCTCTGTGGAAGGAAGGGAGACTAGCATACTGCTGAGTAAGAAGCATGTTTTAAGCATATCCATGGTATTTTTGTTTCAAGTTCAGTGGTTTGAATGGGATGGTTGAAGTCTTTTTATAGAATTTTACCCTGAAAAAATGTGTTTTCTATCAAGTTAAATCATTATGTCCTCTAGTGAAATATTTCTATTATTAATACTAAAGAGAAAAACTGGAGAACTAGGCCTTGATTCTGGCTTGTACATGACCTTTCTCTTCATTAAATAGTACTAATTAACCTCACAGATGCATAACACTTAGCTGGTCTTTGGTTCTCACTTCCCACAGGGCACTGGAGCACTTGTCTGGTGGACTGTTGGGGAACCTGACCTTTGGGCATTGTTAAAACAGAGGGAGAAGGAGCAGCAAGCCGCCAGTCCCATAAATACTGCCTCCTGGGTCTAGTGTGGTGGGAATTGGCTTTGTGCAGATGACCCAACAGGAAATGAGAAAAGTATAAAGTGAATTAAATAGACAGCCACTGCCCTCTGGGAGCCTATGTTCTAAAACAAGAAATGACTGAAGTGGACCAAAGGGAAGAAATTTCAACATAGAAAGAGACCTGACTCACACAGGAAGAGATAAATACTTCAAGGTCCAGTTTCATAATAGGCTGAGATGTCTGGGAGGCAGGCATGGAAAGAAATAAATTATGACTTCTTTTGGTTCTGGTGGTTTTCAGATGTCATTTGGCTAAACATTTAGTCAAGTCAAGATATAAGCATTTATTAAGCTCTTTCTAAGCACTGGGTACTGTGAAGTGTATTAGGAATATACAAAGAAAGGCCACCCATCACCTCAAAGGGCTGACAATCTTATGGGAGATGCAACATGCAAACAACTCTATAGAGATTACACACATATTGAACAAGACACACTGTCTCAGCTCCTGGGATTCTCTTTGGCTGTCCTCCATGCTTATAATGTTCTCCCTTCTCATCTCTGTCTACTTTCTTCCTTGGCTTCCTTTAAGTCCCAAATAAAATAATATCTTGTACTACAGGAAGAATTCCTTAACCCCTCTTAATTCCAATTCCTACCGTTTGTTAATTATTTCCTATTTTCATTACATGGCTTACTTAGTATATGTTGGTTTGTATGTTGTCTCCCCCATTAGATTGTAAGCTCCTTGAGAGCAAGGTCTGTCTTTTGCCTCCTTTTGTATCTATCATCAGCATTTAGTACAGTGCCTGAATATAGTAGGTGTTTAATAAATGCTTATGATTGATAATGCAGTGTAAATGGGAGGGAATCTCAGAAGGAAGGCACCAACAGTGGGGCAAAGGCAAGAATTGTCCCTTATAAAGGCAGGATTTTATCTGACTATGGGAAGAAGCCAGGGAAGCAAGTGGGTCTGGAATTGCATTGTAGGTAGAGAAAAGACATGTAGTTGAGAGACAGAGTGAAAGATAGAGCAGAAGGAACAGATCAGATGCCCAAAACATATATGGAAATAATACAGGTAGCTTACTGTTCCTAAAGTATATCCCCTGTGATATTACTATTAGGATGGGATGTGAATTGAAATTTGAAAGTTGGAAGAGCAGTGAGTCCTGACAATAATCCTAACAAGGGAATCTGTCTTTCTCTGAGGTTGCTGGAGGCAGTGTGCAAAAAGCAAGTAAAGCGTAGGCTTCTGGGATGATCCCTAAATAAATCTTTATATGGCAGGCCTGTAAAATTGCTTCTATTTGAAGGAGGAGGGGAAACTAAAGCCAGATGAGGTTTGCCGTGATTTTATAGTGCAGTGCTGTGGCATCTTATTGGTCAGGTGGCCTTTCTTATGCCTCTATATCATTTTTGTAATTTTTGGAGTACTCTTCACCATTTGGCAAGGCAAAGGTACAACAAGATCAGTAGTGACTGTCTTTGGAAACAACGTTGGAGTCTTTTAAAAGTGATTTTTAGTATTCCTACATCAGGGGCCCAAAGATCTGCTCAATCAACGGTCACAAGATGCTTACAACCTTCTTGTCTCCCCTTATCTAATCACAGAAGCCTAGAAGATCCCATATGCCTTCTAATGGTATAAATCAAGAAGCTTATCCCAACATATTCAATAAGTATTCACCTGGTTGTGTCTTAGAGACATTAAGTGAGGGGAAATACACTAACTTCCAAAACAGCACATTATTCTCTTGGATAACTCTAATCATTAGGAAGTAAGGAAGATTAATATTTCCATATTGCCATGTCTACATTTTACACCTACTTCTGCGCTCAAGGTCTAAATACAAGGGGTTTAACCCTTGTTCCACAAGAGAGCACTTTACATCCTTGAAAAGAATTATCTTATTCCATAATTCCTTTCTTAGAATTAAATAGCCCAAGTTCTTTCAACTGATGTCTACATAACACAATCTTGATGATTCACAACTATCCTATTGGCTTCATTGACATTTTCTCTTTTCTACCAAGGACTTCCAAAAATGTCACACATGGAAATGAAGATCATACTCCAGATAAAATCTGACCAAGGTACAGTCAATTGGATCTATTACTTTCCAAGTGCTGAAAAGTATTTTTTTTAATGCAGCCAAGGAGTTCACTAAATTTCATGATTGAGCCATCATGTTATTATCTAATATTGAACTTGTGGTCTAGCATAGCTTCCCTTTCTTTTTTTCATGTGAAACATCACCCATAAATGACTAGTACATCCATATTATCTAGTAGGTTCATCTGCAGTCCCTTTTACTTATCATTCTTTTTTCCCCCTTTTTTTCATCTCCAGAATCTCAGACATGAGAGTTCCCTATCCCTTCTGGAATAACTTGACCTGTAGATTTTCCTCCTTATAATTTTACCCACCTTTTCTCTGAACCCATTGAAATCTGATTCCTTTAAATGTAGTGTATTTGTCAGGTTATTCCAAGTTTGCCCAGGTTCCCATTATCTCCAACCCTAGAAATCGGTTGTCAGTAAGATTCATCAGGAATAGATGCTCCATTCATTGATTCTTTTGTCTTTTGAAGAATGAAATTGTCATTAAGAAAAGTCAAGAAATTAAAACTTGCTTTCCTTTGTGCAGAAAGAACAACTTTTGTCCAGTAGCAACTAATTAAAGTTCCCCAGTACAACTAATACCATGCCTCCATTCAAGGTTTGGGATTTATTTTTAGAACCCTTCAACCACTTCTTTCCAAGTCATCTGTACTGGACTCTGATGATAACATAATTTCTCTTCCTCTGCTGAGAAAAATAAGAAGGAAAGTGACTTCTATTTTCTGCAGATATAATTCTTTACTTAACAAACCCAAGGGATTTAAAAACAATAAAAAATTAATATATCTGTTAAAGAAAAGCATACAAAATAAAATAATAAAAGTTACCTGAACATTTTTATATTGAACAACAGTAATAATAAAAATGATTCTTATTTAATGAGGTTTTAAATTACATTATAAAGAATATCTAATATGATCCTCAAAATAATCCTGAGAGTTTGCTGCTATTATTAATCTCGATTTTTACAGATGAAGAAACTGAGGCAGAAAGAAATTGAGTTACTAAGGGACACAGACAGCCAGTAAATTTTTCTTTGAATCTGAGCTCAGATCTTCCATATTTCATGTCTAGCATGCTATCTACTTATACATAACTAGGAAAATCAAAAAGAGATGAAAAGTGAAATTGCATTCAAAATTAATATAAAGTATATAAAATAATTGTCTGTTAACTAAGACACAAGTAGGAATCATACATATACACATAACTATAAGATATTACTTAAAGAAATAAAGGAAGAATAAGATATTTAGACATTTATTGTTCGTGGTTTCATATAAAGTATATAAAATAATTGTCTGTTAACTAAGACACAAGTAGGAATCATACATATACATAAAGGAAGAATAAGATATTTAGACATTTATTGTTCATGGTTTCATAAAACAGGTAAAATAAAAATGGTAATACTACTTAAATTCATTTGCAAATGCAATGCCATACCAAACAAACTCCAATTTTATATACAAACTTTATAGAACTAGACAGAATTCATTTTGAAAACACCAAATGTCTATAAACTCAGGGGAAATAACAACAAAAAAATCTATACAAGAAAATCATTTGCCAGTATTTTAAGTGGCAATTATCAACTGCTTACAAATAAAAGACTATATCCTTGTGACCAGACTAAATAAGTCAAAAAAGCAGTTAAAACAGCAACCATAAGTTTGATAAATCTAAGAACCACAAAGCCCTGAGTAAATGACTCCCTATTTTGTAAGAACTGTGAAGAAAATTAGAAAGTTGTTGTCATTTATTATTGTTGTTTTGACATTTCAATCATGTTTGACTCTTTGTGACCTCATTTGAAGTTTTCTTAACAAAGAAACTTGAGTTGTTTACAGTTCCCTTCTCCAGTTCATTTTACATATGAGGAAACTAAGGTAAATAGGATTCAGTGAATTGCCAAGGAGCACACAGCTAGTATGTGCCTGAAGCCATATTTGAACTTAGTAAGATGAGTCTTCCTGACTCCAGGCCTGCTACTCTATACTCTGTGCTACCTACATGTCTGGAAAATACAAAACAGCTTGGGAAATATAGATTGACAGATTGTCACTTTATTCAGTATACTAAAATAGCCCCAGAAAGAGAACTTAAATATAAAATGTTATAACCTACATATCAAAGAAGACATATTTAAAAGCGGTTAGACAGAAAGAGAGAACAGAAAGCAGGATATATCAAATCTATGAATTGGACAGTTTCTTAACCAAATAGGGATAAAGGTGATCATCAAAGATAAAATAAATAAAATTTTAAATATATAAAAATCTAAAAGCTTCTGCCTAAACAAAATCAGTGCAGCTAGAATAAAAAGAGAAACCGCTGAATGAAAAAAAAATTGAATCAACTATCTTTCATCATAATCTGATATCCAAGATATATAAAAGGCTACACAAATCTTAAAGGTCCAGACTGATCTTCCAGAATTTGCCAGTTAATAAATGGCCCATAAATACAAATACATTTTTGAAGAGGAAATATAAATGTTCTGCTACCATGGAAAAACATTCCCTGAATAGCTAACAAGAAAAACAAACATATAGAAGTGGAAGAGACTTAGCAGTCACCTAGTCCATCCTCCTCATTTTTGAAAGGAGAATATTGAGAACCAGAGAAATGAAATAATTTTTCAATGGTCACAAAGGTGATAAGTGACTGAAGTGGGTTTTGAACCTAAGTTGTATAACTTCTAATGAATTATCTTTTCTTCCTCACCATGATGCCTTCTCAACACAATTTAAAACTATTATAGGACTTTTTCTCACATCCATCAAATTGTCAAAGAGGACAAAGAAATGGGAAAAAGTCAATATTGGGAACACTGTGGGAAGAAAGGTAACCCCAAATGTGCTATTGGTAGAAATGTGAATTTGTCCATTCTCAGAAACAGTTCAGAGTGATGTGAGAAAAGCCAATAAAATGCTCATTGTTTTTCACCTAGAGACTTTACTGTGGGATGTATATACTAGGAGGGTCAATGACAGAAGGACAGGTTCCACATATACCAAAATGTTCACAGTAATATTCTTCTTGTTAGCAAGATATACAAAAAAAGCTGCCAAGTGGCTTTCCATATATTAATAAATAGTCTAACAGATTGGGGCATATGAATATAATGGAAAGATTATTGTGCAGAAATAGATACTGATCAAAAGAATTCAAAGAAACATGGTAATATTTGTTTGAAGTAATTGGATAGAAGAAAAACCCAGACCATAATTTATATAATGATTATAATAATATAAATGAAAATAGTAAAAGGCAGCTGAACCTGGATTAATTGCAATGAACCATTTTGTTTTACAACAACCAATGAAACCTCCCCCCAAACCCTTGTTTGCAGAAGTGTAAGGGATTGTGAGCATGGCATGTTGCATACACTGTTAGACCAGGTAATTTCATTTAAGCCTGCATGAGAAAGGGGATAGCAGACAATTACTGATGTTAAGGGGAAAAAAAGTCGGTCTTTAAATCACAGATCTCTCTCTTGTTATCAACATGATAGTGAATTAACTTAGTAGCCCCTCAACTAGTAGTAACTAATACTACTTGTATCTTCTTCTAATGACTCTTTCTGGTACTCTCTCAAGTGAAAGAAACTGTGGATGCATAGCATCATTTCTCAGAAGACAGATATTAGAAGGGAGAATATTCTAGGTCTGGGGAACAACCAAAAAAATGTTTGGAACCAAAAGATGAAATATCTTGCTCAAGGAAAAGCAAAGAGACCCATGTCACAGAATCAAAGAATATGGGACAGGCAGTAAGATGTAAGATTTGAAAAGTGGCTAGGTTTTGAAGGATTTTGAATGTCAAAGACATTTTTTCGTATTTGATCCTAGAGGTAACAGGGAGTCACTGGAATTTATTGAAAAAGGGAGTGACATGATCATTTCTGTGTCCTGGGAAAATCATTTTGGTGACTAAAGAATGGGTTGGAGTGGGGAGAGACATAAGACAAGGAGAATTACCAGCAGGCTATTGCAATAGTTCATGCAAGTGATGAAAAAAGCCATCAGAGTGATGGCAGCATCAGAAGAGAGAGTCAGAGATATTAAGAGGTGTTGCAAAGGTGAAATCAGTAGGTTTTAACAACAGATTGAATATGAATGGTAAGAGATAGTGAGGAATCAAGGATGACACCTAGATTGTGAATCTCAGGGACTGGGAAAATGGTGTTGTCATCCACAGCAACAGGTAAGGTAGAAGGTGAGGAGAGTTTAGGAGGGAGATAATGAGTTGTGTTTAAGACATACTGAGTTTCTACAAGGCAAATGAAGATGTAAGATTTGGGGTCAGTGGGGAGTTTAGGGCAATAAAAGCAGATTATAGAAATGGTAATTGAATCCTTGGGAAGTGATTAGATAACCAAGTGAAGTATTATTTAGGGAGAAGCACTTTAAATCTATCAATCTTTGGTGTGCATATGTTTAGAATCTCTCCTAAATCACATCCCAGGATGCTAGGAAGGTCCTCTAGAATTTAGACTTCAAATCTATTATTTGAAGTATTCCTGGGCTCACAAAATTCAAGGAAAAAAAGTGAAAGATAAGTTGCTTTCTTGAGTAGAGACAAGTCCTATTCTGTGTAGTCAGTGATCAAATTTTCATTTGTTCATTTGTTTCTGAATCTCTAGATATGCTTTGGGTACTATATACACTTTCACTTTTTTTCATTCCATTCCCACTTCCCCTAAGAGGCCCAGAAACAGTATTCCACCCCTTTATGACTCTATTCATTAAAAATTATATATAACTATTAATTTGATCCATCTGCAAATAATGTAAAATTTAACAAAAGCATATTCAATAGTAGGAGACACACCACTTCTCAGCATTGGTAAGATCACTGGAACACTAAATGAATGATGTGCAAAATATAGGCAGTTAATTCTGTTGAATGAAGGGGCGATACATTCCAAGGAAATAGAAGTTAATATGGATATAATGAGGGATAAATGTGCTTTTATGCCTCTAAGCCTTTGGGGAGTTATTTCCACCGACACCACTGTTCTCATCCAATTTACCTCTAGATGTAAAATCTCCAAAGCTTTGGAGAGAAGGAATAAGAATTCAAGATTCTTTACATGATCTCTGCCCTGCCTTAGAGTGTTCAATCCAGTTCTAGGCATGGCATTTTAAGAGGCATATGGCAATCCTGTAGACATAGAAAGATGGCCAAGTAGTAATGGAATTCAAACCTATGTGCCATGAGGATCCAAGAATACTTAGAGACTAGGAGATTTAGAGACTGTGGGAAGACAGTAATGAGGGACTATGATTGCTCTCTTCATGTATTTGAAGAATTCTAATGAGGAAGGAGGATTAAATGCATCCTGGTAGCTGCACAGAGTAATCAATCAGTGAAAATTACATGGAGGCCAATCTCAGCTTAGTATTAGAAAGAAAATGAAACTGCTACCTCTTAATGTAGCAGAAAGTATATGAAAAAATTAAAATAACAATAACTAGATGACCACTTGTCTGAAATAATATATTAAAGATTACTGCATTGTGAAAGAAGTTTGACAAGGTCTTCTAGAGTCTACTTCAACACTTACGGTTGAAATTCATTTTCAACTCTTATTTTTAATGATGTCATCTTTACATCAGCTATGAGCTCATTAATATTAACTCTACCTTAAAGCAAATACACTACAAAGTCTAATAGATTCAGTATAGCAAACAACCAGAGTGTGGCGTGTTGACACTGGTGTTCAGTGGAAGGAAGAGTATTTCAATGCCTTATTCTGGTCAAACCAATCTGTAGCTTGAATCTTGATCTGACTCATCTACCTCTCTTTGTAATTACTTAACCCTGAGGAATTGATTCTGCATTTTATTCAGTGCTCTGGCATGCAAAATAAATTCTCCCAAGCAACTGAGCTTTGCTTTCAGCCTTTCCATCTTTCCAAATATGATGGCTAAACCACCATCCTGAGTCATTCTGAGGACCTGATGAGTATCTTATAAAGCTTCCATAAGTCAGTAACTGAAGGATAATTTCACTGGAAGGGAAATCAGATCCTTAAGACATGTCTAAGAGTAAGACAGACAACTGCCCACCAAAAAAGGGTAATTGTAGTAACTAGAGTATATGTGTTAAAAAAAATTACTGAACTCTAATAATCTCACAATGAACATGCTTTCTTGAGCTTTCTTCAGTATTAAGGTTCATGCCCAATACCCAAAATTTCCATTGCTGAAGAGAGAAAAAAAATAACTCACATCTGGATAGCTCTTGACAAACATCTCATATAATTCTCATAACTCCTCAAGGTATGTGCAGTGGGCATTGCTATCCTTGTATTTACAGTTGAGCAAACTGAGGCAGGAAGGTTAAATGGCTTGTCCAAATTTACGTAGCACACTAAGCAGCAGACTTCTACCTAGTTTCTAGTTCCTCTGGGAGCCCAACAATTCAAGAAGATCTGAATTCTGAATTCTGAATTCTCCTCAAAAGTGTCAAATCAGACCCTTACCAGCTGTGTGACCCTGGATAAAATGTTTAATCATTATCTATCTCATTTCCTTAACTGAAAAATGGGGATCCCAGTAGCACCTACTCCCAAGGATTGAGATAAGGTTTATAAAGCCTTTAGCACGTAATATATACTTAATAAATGCTTATTTCTCCTTTTCTACTCTATGTTGCTTCATCATACAACTACTCATCACAAAATAGCTCTGTCCTTACACATGGATTACACTTCATATTCACTTTTTATTTCATCATTAGCCTTCTCCATTGCTCTTCTAAAGAGCAGAATTCCAGAAATAGGATGGTCTATAGTACTGACAATTCAAATTAAAGTTAGGGAAGAAAGCAGTACCCACAGCAATCTGTCTGGTAACACCCACTTGCTATGCACCATCCTTATCTCTCACTTGATGAGAAAGAAAGGACAATGTCAGTAGAGTTAGGAGATCTAGATTCAAATTCCACACTTTGTCTAATTTTGGATATCATTACCTGGATCTTAGTTTCCTCATTTACAAAATGAACAGGTTGCTCTAAACAGTCTCTGAGGTCTCTCTAAATTGAAGATCTATGATCTTATTTCCTCAGGTCCTTTTCCCTAAAATGTTTTCCTTCTACTCCCACTGTGACTCTGAATATGACTTCTGGAAAAATATATATGTATGTATGAATTTATGTATGCTTGTATGTATTTTTCCAGGAGTAGCTTCAAGGGCACAGTCATAGAGACAAAACACAGAAATGCAAGAAACTTTAAAACATCATCATATCCAGCCTCCCCTCTCCTCATACAAGTGAGTGGGTGAAACACACAGAACACAGTCAGAATAATTGTCTTCTCTCTTCTTCAAGATGTCTTAGCTCAAAGACTCTTCAGTATGCCTTATTAACCCAGTTCTTTATCACTCTGACAAACAGAAAGCTCTTCCTTTTGCCCAACCAAGATATTTAAAACCAAATCAAACAAACAAAAAACTCTTCATATGTCAATAAATTGTCTGATAGGTTACCTAATTCAAGCAAAAGCTGAATGATCACTTCTTAGAATGAATTAGATGACATTTATGATTTGCATAGTAGCTGTACTAGATAACTTTGGGGACACATCTAACTTTTTAAGTCTATGATTATATGTTCCCAGGAACATCACTTCTATTTATAACTTAAGTCTGTTACATCTTCTGTGTGTGTGGAAAAAAAATAATCACTTTCCCCTTCATAAAACCCCTTCATGTTTTTGAACAGAATAACCAAGTTTCTTCTTAGGCTTTTATTACAGACTTCACAAGTCCAATCTTTATCAGTTTTGGCCTCTGCCTTTTTGATTACTTTATGTTTTGCTTTAGTAATAACAGAGTTTAAATAATGATAAATAAACACTAAAGATTGGTAATAAAAAGTAGCCAATTGTGCCCAGGTATATGTATTCCATTTTATTTTGCCCTAAATTCTATATTATAATTAAACATTCTGCTATTTTTACTTAGTGTAGTTTTTTTCTGATTTCATCACATTACAGAAAAGGGGTAATTAAATAGAAAATATTATATATTTTGATAATCAGCATGTATATCTGCTCAGACTACAAGAATAAATCTATATTTCTTCTAGTGACAGCTAATCCAAACCATCATCCACTTTCACTCCTTCCAGGTCATCCCCAGCCTAATTAGGAATAGTAATAAAAACTCTAAATCGTAAAGTCACCCCACATATCAGAGTTGGATTGGGTATCACTTTTTTGTTTGTTTTTGTTTGTTTGTTTTTGTCCATTAGTTGTGTCCAAGAATTCATCTTCTTTCCTTGGCAGAGATAATAGAGTGATTTGCTATTTCCTTCTCCAGCTCATTTTAAAAATGAGGAAATTGAAGCAAACAAGATGAAATAATCCCCTTTCCCAGGTCGTACAGCTAGGAAGTGTCTGAGGCCTCATTTGAATTAAGGTCCTCTTGGTTCCAGTCTTAGCACTCTGTCCAATATGCCACCTAACCGTCCTGATCTTTGCTTACATGAGTTCATCTATCACATATATTCAAACAATATAGAATTATAGAATCTGAGATGTATAGAGGTTGTATAGCACAAATTATATCCAATGTGGGATTCCTCTTCTCCCCAGAAAACCCTGAAAAGTCTCCATTCAAATTTTTGGTCTAGGTATATAAAAAGGGAAGTTATTTTAGCAGTGTGACAATAGAAGATCAGTATGTCTTCAGAGTTTGACTTAATGGTAAAGCTATCCTCTCTCTTGTTAATCAGGGAAAGTTTCATGAATGAAATAGATGGAAAAGTCTGCCAAACAGTAATGATCATGATAGTGATGATGACGTTAATGGTGATAAGAAAAATAATGACTAACATTTATAGAGTGCTTACTATGTGCCAAGTATTTCACAAATACCATCTCACTTGATCATCATAACAATCCTGGGAGGTACATGCTCTTAGTACGCCCATTTTATAGATGAGGAAACTGAGGCAGGCATATATAGAGTGAATTATTCAGGAGCACACAACAAGTAAGCTTCTAAGCCTGCATTTGACCTCAATTATTTCTGCCTCCAGGTCCAACTCTCTGTTCTTCTGTGTCATCTAGCTGCCCCAATAGTCGGTCAGTCAACAAGTATTTACTAATTGCTTACTATGTGCCAGGTACTGTGCTAAGCACTGGGGAGAGGGGCCTTGAGGGGTACAAAGAAAGGAAAAACAGTCCCTATCTAAAGACGTTTCATATTGTTATTTCCATTTTAATGGGCAAGATAATAGGTAAATAAAAAGATATATATGAAAACCCTGTATATACATACACATGCATATATGTATGTGTGTGTGCACGCAGATGAAATTAATCTGAAAGAGGAAGACCTTACCAATTTATGGAACTGATAAAGACTCCCTGAAAGGAGTGGGAAGTAATGGTCTAGAGAATAGTATTTAAGGCCCTGGCATTAGTAGCCCCAACCTGCTTTTCCAGTCTAATCTCTTAACTATTGCAATATGTGATTTACTTATTGCCAGAATCCCAAAGATGAAAGGTCATTGGAGGTCATTAAATCCAACCTATACCTGATCAAGAATCCAGATCTCTTCCCAACAGTTGTGTCAAATTGTCTTATTCAACATCTCCCAAACATGTGCTTTGTTTTATTTGTATGTATCATTTCTGCAATCTAGAATGTCCTTTCTCCTTATCAACTTCCCTACATTTCTCTCAAAATTGTGTTCATCCTATGGAATATAACTTAGATTTTAGCTCCTCAGTGAAGCCTTACCTCACTACATTGGTGGAGAGTTATCTCTCCCACTCCTTAAGTTTGGAACATTTATTGTTTTCTACCTCTAATTATATTGAGGGAAAATCCCAGGAAAATAGGTTTCACTAATGTGCTTCCCACTAATCTATAATGTGATCATCTAAGTCTTTGAATATGAAGGGACTTTGCAGGCCACTTAGTATAAACATGCAACCCATTAAGAAAACCTTTTTGATGAATTGCAATCTTAGGCAATAATGACCAAACCACAAGGATGGAAAAGGATGTTAAATGGCAACTGACAAAAAAAAAACCATATATATGTGTGTCTTGGTCCTTTAGGGTCATTGATTTGGAGATGGAGTTTTCCTTAGAGGCCATCTAGTCCAATCCTTTCATTTTACAGATGAGGAAAGTGATGTTCATAGAGCTCTTTTTCATTGTTATTTTTGTTTTGAGAATGAGTATCCCTAATGTACGTAGGCTGAAAATTCAGTGGCCACTCAAGAGGGTTGATTTCACTATTGAACAGCTCAGAAACTCTGACATGATCTGTTTCTGACAATCTATTCCTGATCTGGCCTAAGTCTTCCCTCCTTAGGCAGCCTGGACCACCACCCCTGTGCTCTTGTACCTCCTCATATTAGCACCAGACTTCATGAAGACTTCTAATTATCTTAGCCCATGGCACATCAGCATTTCTGAGTTCAAGCAAACTATAAGCTTCAGCCTTCCCAGTATCAAAGATTACAAATGTTCTACCGTATCTGATCTACTGAGATGGGCTGACTTGACCCAGGCCACGTAGGGAAAAAAGTAGAAGAGTAAGGATTTGAACCCAAGTCCTCTGGTTCTAAATCCAACATACTTTTTCCTGCTACATACTCATTCACAAATAGGAGAACCTACTGAGTATGGGCTGATCATGCTGACATACTCTGGGTTTAGCATTACCAATGAATGACAACATCAGAATTACTATCATTACCATAGACACTACAATAATATAACACTCATGTATGTATGTATGTATGTATGTGTATATATACATATATGTATATAACATATCATTTGATCTTCACTATATCCCTTCATGTAAAGTACTTTTTAAGTACAAGTTTTTGCCCCATTTTACAGACGAGAAAACTGAGGTTCAGTTTCCTGAAGAGGAGAGATTAATATTAATGCTTGCCCAGGATATATTGGAATTCTTGGAAAGAGAAAAAAGGGTATAAGCAAAAACCAGGAAGATGAATATGTTCTAATGGAAATAGTCATATTTCTGCAAACAATGAGGGTCCCCTCACTTATATTTTAAATGAGCATTGATCAGAGAATTATCCTTCCCACATGTCAAGAATTTTGCATAGGAGAATCTAGTTTTAATTAAGTTTGTACCAGACAGCCTCTGAGCTCTATTCCTGCTCCTAAGATCACATGATTTGCCCTGTAATGTTCTTTTTTGCCTTCTTTCTCTGTCTCTCTCTCTCTCTGTCTGTCTGTCTGTCTGTCTCTCTCTCTCTGTTTCTCTCTCTCTCTGTCTCTCTCTCTCTCTTTCTCTTTCTCCATCTCTCCATATGTGTGTGTGTGTGTGCAAATATTTTCCAAAGTATCCATACAACAATTCTGTGAAGTAAACAGTGAGGGTAGTAATATCCCCATTTCATAGATAGGTGTGGCTGTCATCAGAAGGTCAGACCCGGTAAGCACTGAAAGATTCATTACTAGAGATTTAGCTGTAGGTTGATCACTAGTCCTCAGCTCTAGTCCTTGTTTCTTCTGATGATACTTTTGACTTCTGAGTGGATGAAGTTAGTCTTGTAATACCTCAGCATTATGCTGCTAATAGATTCAAGACACGTACGAGATTGGGCCAGTGCCTCGAGGTACTTGTCTGTTGGCATTCATATTTCCTGTCTTTACTTCAACTGGAAGATCATGTCGATTTAGAAACTGGAAATCCTGGAGGGACAAAGTTTGCATAGTTCTTTATAAGTTGTAAATTTTGTCCAAATGTAAGCTATGGTTATTCAATAATGATACCAAAAATAGCATTATGGGGCACAGAATTTTAGGGAGAAAAGTCGTTTTAAAGATCAAAAAACTTTATTTTCTCATTTTACAGATGAGGGAACTGAGAGCATCATGGCAAAGTATAAACAGGGCTGGATTTAGGAACAAAGGAGTTGAATTCAAATCCCATTTATGCCCTGTAACAAGCTCTATAGCAATAGACAAATCATTTCACTCTCTAGACATCAGATTCCTCATAAGCAAAATAAGAAAGTTGCATTTAATTACCCCCAAAGTCCCTTCCGACTTTCTATCTATCCCATAGGAACAAGAGATGAAGTGAATAGCCCAAGGTCAAACAGCAAGTTAATAGAAGATGAGGGGTTAGATTTCTGTTCCCTTGACACAAAATCCAGAGTTCTTTCCATAATCTACAAAGAACATTAATGAGATGGAGAATATACAATGGGGGACATCCAAGATATTAAGAGGATTATTTGAGGGAGTAAAAGTTGCTTATTCTTAAGAAGAGAAGACTTATAGGATGAATAATTTAAAATTTTTGAGAGGCTTCTCATGCTGTCCCTAAAAAGGATTTTTATTCATCTTCATTTACTTGAGAGAGATTTAAAGGTTTTTCCAGATGACTGCAACAATAAAAGCTTGCATTTACTCCCCCCGCCAAAAAAAACTTGAGACACCTAGTCTTTGAAACCTCATACTCTTTAACCCCAGCACATCCAATTCTCCATATGCCTGATGGCCAAGGATACTGGGCAATAGCAGAGGAGAGAATTAGATAGGATTGCTCTGTACTTTATCCTAGATATGTAGAATATTAGAACTCAAGTAGTCCTCAGAACATAGAAAAGCTGAGTGGAGGAGGAAACATATAATGCAGAATCTCAAAGTCTCAAATGTTAGAGCTTGAAAAGATTTTGGGGACCATCTGCTATAACTCCCCATATTTTACTTCTGTGAAAAGTAGGGGGAAAAGTCTCTGATATTGATGGCCATAAACTCTCAGTTAAATATAGCAACCACTAGTTAAATAAAGATATATAAGGAAGTGAGGTGTTTCTTCAAAGGTTATAAATAAAGGTTTGGGGTTCCTCGACAAATATAAGAATTAGACTTTAGTTAAAGAAACAGAATATAGTTAGATGGAATTGATAACTATGAACAAGACCAATGTAGTTCAGGAGACGGACCTGCTTGGGGAATAGATTTCTAGCTATAACCGAGACTCTTTCTGGTGCTATGAAAAGGATTCCTAATTTGGGATCAGCAGACCAAAATGTCACTACTGGCACAGCCTTGAACATGCTGTGTGACCTTGGTCAGGTCATCTCACTTCCGCTGACCTTCAGGTACATTCATTATCCCTTCAAATCTTAAAAGAAAAATCATATGAATTCTTATGTCCTTTATACACACACACACATACATATATACACATATGTGTGTATATACACATATATGTCTGTGTGTATGTGTGTGTATACGCGCACACATATTAGATAAGGTTTCTCCCTAGCAACAATTTGATGCCTGATTTTATAAAGAAGGGATGTTGCTGAATAGATTTGGGGAGATTCATTCAAGCTGAAATCTTACAGTGGATAGAGCACTGAACTTGGAATCTGGAAGACCAGAGGTCAATATCAGCCTTTGAAACTTACTAGCTATGTTCCTCTGAACAACTCGCTTAATCTCTATCTGCCACATTTTCATCTGTAAATTAGTGACAATAATATCCAAACTCCCAGAACTGTCATGAGTACAAAATGGAATGATATTTGTTAGAGGCTTTGAAAAACTTAAATCACTATCTAGATTATTGTGATTATGATTATGGTTATTATTATTTTAGATTCCAGAAAATGTTTCATTCCACTTACCAGAGAGATACTATAATTTATTTTTAGGCAGAAATTAGTTCCTATAGAAGTATTCAACGTACTTGGAAAATAATAACCATAAGGGCAAGCCACAAACATAATTGGAAATAAGCAAACAAAAAAGAAATCCTCAAGGTCAGTATGCAGGGTATTGAATTCCTAGTATCATTTCCTGGTTCCATTATTCAGAAAAGGCACTAGGAGTCTATAGATCTCAGTTCAAATCCCAATGCCACAATTTACTCCCTATATGACCTTAATTAAGCTACCTTACCTCTTGAGTCCTGTTTCCTCTCTTGAAAAATGAGGGATTTGGACAGAGCATTCACAGAATCATAGATCCAGAGCTTGAAGAGATCTCAAAAGCCTTCTAGTGAAACATACTGATTTTACAGTTGAACAAAGTGAGGTAAGTTGTGTTAGCTAAGTGATTTATCCAAGGTCATATAGGTAGTAAGCACCAGAGGTGACCAGTTCAGACTATAATATTCAGTTGTGTTTTTTAATGTTCTTTTTAATCAGATGTGCAGAAAGGGAACTGTGTTTCTTAAAAGAAATCAGGTCAAAACCTGATTTCTCTGTTAACAGGAAGAGCTGAACCAGTGTCATAGATCATAGATATTTAGAGGCAAGAGGGGGCCTTATAGTTCATCCATATTCACCCCCTCCTTTTAAAGTCAAGGAAATAAGAGACCAAGAGGAGCGAAGCACTCTCCCTAAGGTGCCACAGTAAATTATTTGCAGAGCACAGGCCAGAAGCCAGGGTTCTCAAATCCTGGATCAGTATACTTCTTAAAGGGTCTTTCTCATTCACAAAGAAAACAGATCATACCACAAAGTAACAAAAAAAAGAGAAAGCCCTTCAAGCCCACAGTTGGGCTTAGACCAAGTCATATCACTGCCAACAATCACTGACATCAAACTAAGAGTTAACTCTCAACTTTTTTCTGTTGTTTTTCTGTAGTTTGCTGCTGTGTTAGAAGATTCTGTAACCCCAGTACTTCCTTTCAGTCCCACCCTGTTACCCAGTCCCTACCTTGTTAACTATACCTGTACTGCATCTGAATTTGAGACAAGATTACATTGGTTTCCTCAATGTCTTGTTTTCTTGGCTCACTACAGTCTCTTTTCCTACTGTCAATATTCTGTCCAGTCTGGCAGAAATCCTAGAATCTGATTTGGAAGTGACCTTAGCACCATCTAGTCTAGGGATTCTTAGCCCAGGGTCTGTGAGGTTTTTTCCCCTGTTGTTTGTTTTATTTTTAATATATTTTGATAATTGTGTTTCAAAATAACTGCTTTGCTTTGAAGAAAAAAAGAGGTGGGGGTTGGGGGTAGTGAGCCAGGGTGCACAGCAATAACACAGAAACCATTTAGAAGCAGCAACACAAAGCAGATACCTTCAAAGCTTTAATATCATGAAAAATAGATAGGGATCAATCTTATAAAGCACACAAAAGACTTGTAGACATTCAATTACAAAGCCCTCCTTATAGAAACCAAGAACAACTTAAATAGCTAGAGGATTATTCAGTGCTCAAGGCTAGGCTGTGACAATATAATAAAAATGACAATACTACCAAAGGTAATTTACACTTTTAATGCTATACCAACCAAATTAACAAAGGGGTACTTTTAGAGAACTTGATAAAACAATAACAATTCATTTGGGGGATAAAAACAGATCTAGAATATTATGGGAGGGAATGAAAAGAGGGGAGAGGCAGGGATAAAGGGGCAATGGCACTTCCACACCTTAAACTATAATAAAACAGAAGTTATCAAACCAATCTGGTATTGGTTAAAAAAAAATAGAGAGATAGATCAATGGGACAGGCTAATCAACAGGGAATCAGGAACAGTAGAATGCAATAACTCAGGCATAGATACAGTAGAATACATAAATTATTTAGGAAAGAATCCCCTATTTGATAGAAACTGCTGGAAAAACTGGAAAGCAGTCTGATAGAAATTAGTTATACAGAGACCATATTCCATAATACAATGGAAATGGAAATATTATCTTAATATTAAAGATCATATACCTCTCACAGCCATGGGTAGGAGACACATTCTTATCTAAACAAGGAATAAAAACAATTACAAAAGATGA
Organism: Pseudocheirus occidentalis; assembly: GCA_028646575.1. Lineage (NCBI taxonomy): Eukaryota > Metazoa > Chordata > Mammalia > Diprotodontia > Pseudocheiridae > Pseudocheirus > Pseudocheirus occidentalis. Next base: position 85,634,413 of record CM053594.1, read on the forward strand.
AATAGATAACTTTGATTACATGAAACTGAAAGCTTCTATACAGACAATTAATGTGCACAGGATAAGAAGGGAAGCAGTCAGATCAGAAAAAACAAACAAACCCAGCTTTGTATCAGATTTCTCTGATAAAGTTTGGTATTGCAAAACTGTAAAAAACTGCCACATACCTACATTTGTATCGACAGTGATATTGTATATAAAAATACTATATCCATGAAATAGATATAAAGATAGAGATAGATGTGTATACGTATATTATATTGATAAATAAATTCTTACATAACATACATTCCTCATTATTGTTCATACTTAGTTTTTGAAGATGTCCAATGACAAAATGATGTTGGGGTAAATTAGTGAATTATGGGTGATGTCTTATCTTGCACATGAATTGTATTTAAGTGAGGCAGAATTGCACAAAGTCATCAGCCTCTCTTCTGCATCCTGGACAAGAGTCATCAAAATCCAGTGACGAGACTGAAGTCAGAAAGACTGGCAATGGTCCAGGATGCAGTATAAAACCTCATCAATATATAAGTAGTGGAAGGATATAGACAAACATTTTTAAAATAATGATTCCGAACTATTAACAACATATGGAAGAATGATCCAAGTCCCTAATAACAAGGGAAATGAACATCAAAACAACCTAATGATTTACCTTATGCCCTACAAATTGGTAAAGATAACAAAAGATGGCAATAATCAATGTTAAAAAGGTTGTTAAAAGAAAGGTACATTGGTATGTGGTTGGTAGAGCATTGAAATCATATCAGTACAACTGATATGAGAGCAATATGAAATTATACAAATAAAGTGACCAATATGCCCATGTCTTTTGACCCATAGGTTCCATTACTAGACTTATACTCCAAGGACGCAATTAAAAAGAATATACTTACCAAAGTATATTCCAAAATATTTTTAGTAGCACTGTTTTGGATAGCAAAGAATTGGAAACAAAGTAGATGTTCATCAATTGGGGGAGTGGAGAGAAAAACTTATGGTACATGAATGTAATAGAATATCATGTCCTAGCAGAAATATGAAATTGATGAATACAGAAAAGTAGGGAAAGATCTATATGAACTGATGCAGAGTGAAGTAAGTGAAGCCAAGAAAGGAATATATACAATGACTACAACTTAAATCAAAAGAAAAACCACAGACCACAATATGAAAATGAATGCTACAAAATTATAAAGAACAAGCATTTCATGAAGGAAGAGTCATGAGAAGACATGCCCACCTCATCCCCTTGTGTGGGACATGAAATTAGTGAAAAGCTTCTCAGTCTGGAATGTACCCCCTCTTCCTGAGTGTCTACCCTCCCCCTTCTCCTGTCAATTACTTTTATCTTCCTTTGTTCATTTCTTCCCGTCTGGTGAAGGCCAACCCCCTTGTAGTCTCATTGGGGAGGAGGTTGGGAGGTGAATTTTTCAGCAATGAAAGAAGGCAGTTGGCCAGGAGAGGGGACATCCTAATTAGGTTTTTAAACTTTGGAACAGGGCTAGACTCTCTCTCTTCCAGCCCGGCCTCATGTATCAACATGGGTAAGACATCCTCTCATGGGGCACCCCTTTCTTCCAGGGAGAAAGGGAATAAATTCCTCTTCTTATCTAAGGCATCTCTGTGTTTACTTTTCTAATTAAATTAAGAATAATGGGTATTTTTTTATACCACAAACACCCTTTGCAGAAATGGGAGTCTACAACCATTGCACTTGGCATGAGTTTTTAGATGTTTTAATGATTGATTAGTTATGCTGATTTTTCCTCTTTTTTACCTTAAAAACTAACATTTGATATATAGGATGGCTCTCTAGTAGGAAGCAGGATAGTACTGGGGAAAACTAGAGATGTAAAACAACAAGACATCAATAAAATCTTATATTAAAAAATAAAATATTTTGAATAAAAAAAAACCTTTATTTTATCTTGCCCATACTCAAAAAATTATTTCCTCCCTAAAATATTTGATATTTGGTGATTCTAAGCTTTGTTTGAAGACTTGCAGTTAGAAGAAATCTGGTACCTTCCAAGGCTGTCCATTTCACATAAAGAATACTCTAATTGTTAGGATTTTCCCCCAGCTCACACTGATATCTGTCCCTATATAACTTCCACCCACTGTCACTAGTTCTTCTCTCAAGGGTCAAGCAGAACAAATTTAATCCCTTTTACACACAACTCTTCAAATACTTAAAATCAATTGGTCATCAAACATTTTTAATTCCAGTTATATGTATTATATACTCAGAACACAAAAAGGAAGGGGAAAAAAGGTGAAAATAGCCCATTTCTCAAGGAAGCTGCCATCTATCAAAAACAACGTGACCAAGGAAGGAACTCACAGAGACATTGTAGATGTAGTTTTTAATCAAGGTTCACTCTGTGAACTCCAAAAATTATTTTCCCTCTCTGGGTCTTAGTGTCCTAATTTGTAAAATGAAGTAGTTGTATTAGAGATTGTTTAAGGCTTCCTTTTAGCTATAAATATCTCATAGCCTTATGCTACCAAATCGCTCATACATTAATGTTAATCAGTTATAATAATCAGATTTGGAAGGGACACCAGGAACAATCTAGTTTAATCCAAAGCCTAGCAACTATCCCCACTTTACAACACTCTCCCTGACAAATTCTGAACAAGTTGTAATTTCCCACTGCCTGTAAGTAAATAATCTTGAAAGGCCTTTTTATTTCATTGTCCTATAGTAGAGCCCCAAATACTCAAATGGTACCTACTACCACTGTGATAGAGTGCCCTGTCCAGGACTCCCAGTCACTCTTTCCTTCCTTTGCTGTTAAGCACATGCTTCCAGACCACAAATAACCTTTTCCTCCAGAACTTATTTACAAAAGAAAAGAGCACTCATAGACAATAGCAATAGCAACTCCTCCTCAAATACTACTATAATCTTACAACTTAGTAAAATAAGTAGTGCAAATTTTATTGTCCACTGTTTACAGTTGAGGAAATTGAGGCCCAGAGAAATTACGTGATTCTCCCACAGTTAGTAAAAGTGGGAATCAATATTAAAACAATTATTACTACTCTATGTTCTGCACTTAGCACACTATCTGGCACATAGTAGGTGTTTGATCAATGGGTATTTGATCAATGTTTTATGAATTAACATGGCTTTTTGTACTCTGTTGTGTTTCCTTATCACTGTGCCTAATGAAAGTATATTTCAACTGTGTAGAAGATTAGGTAAAACAATTCTGCCCTCCTAACAGCCTAGCTAGTTTTCCATCTTTCAAATCATTCTATCTGACATTTGTCTGAATCAATTCAACTACCACAATGGCTTCCAAAGCTCCCAAACATTCTGCTTGCTCTTGTATTACCTGCCCTAATAATCCCCCCATATGACAGCTTTTTCCCCCAATAACATCATGTGCCCATGTGAGATTAGTGTAGATGGGTTCTCTGGATTCCAGTCATTCATCCAGATTGAAATCCAAGACTGTTCTGAGTCAATGAGGAAACCTTTTGATCACTAATTGACTTTTATTGCAATAACCCCATCTTCCTGTTTAGCCACTGTTTTACTAAGACTTTTCAGTTATATCTCTGTGTTATATTTTATATCCTTTTCTCTCATTTTCCTCTTATGGTTGTTTTCACTATTCATCGCTATTTGCAGATATCATTGGTGTCCCTGATTCTAGGCTTATCTCTTTCCAATCATTCTCTATATTCTGCCAAATTAATATTTCTCAGGACAAAAGTCACGTCATATCACACACACACACCCTCCCCCATTCAGAAATATTCAGAGGCCATCTCTAGCAAAATATAAATACCTGGATCTGGCATTTAACACCTTCCAAAATCTGACTCCTACAGGTGGATATTGCATAATATTCTTTTTCATGGAATCTAATTCCAAGTAAAACTGGTTTACGAGTTGTCATTCAATCTTCATTTCTATATTTTAGCACAAGCTGTCCCTTCACCTGGAAAGCATTCCTTCCTCATATTTGTCTCTTAGAATCCCAAGCTTTCTTGAAGGAGTAAACCAGTTGCCACCTCCTAGAAGGCCTCCCTTCATCCACCCTCTCTGCCCCAAATGAAAGCATTCTCTCCTATGTCAAAAAATATCATATTTATTTCCTTTTGTGCATACTGTATCCGTCCAGTAATATCCAACCACGTTGAGAGCAGAGTCAATTTTAGTTCTGCCTTTTAATTCCCAAGACCTAGTGTAGTGTTTTGCACAATGGAGGTTCTTAAAAAAGAGTTGATGAATTACATTACTGCGATAATTAACCCCCTTATCTTCCCCAGTTGAGAGTATTATATGACTCAAAATACAGCCTTAGAATTACACATGGCACATCATCTCAAAGGAAGAGAGAATTATCTCCTCTTTCTTAAAATGTTTACAAAGATACATCCCCCTTTTGTCACAGGGACAATCTGAAGCATCTGATCCAGTTCCCTTCCTATTGATGGACTAAAGGTCACATCTTGGATTTCACAGGGGCAGATGAATTATGAGGAGCCTTGACACACCCTGTTCAAAACCAAGGGTAAAGACCACAGACTAACCCAAGAAATCTTAGGGAATAAGGCTTAGTTAAATAAACCTTCAACTCCATAGAAATCCTTGCATTATATGCTTTCTAATTTAGCTTGAAAACTGAATTCTCTGAATCAGAAACATCTTTCTGGTAGAGTATTGGAATGCTGGTAGTGTGTTATGGTAAAATTGTTCATTTTCTTTATTCATCCTTATCCTATTAAATTGCTTAGGTGAGTGTCCTGGTATAGGCATTCCCTCTCTTTTCTGGGAATTAGTAACACACACACACACACACACACACACACACACACTCCACATTTTTCTAAGCTCCAAGTCCCTAGCGAGAGGCAGCATTCCTACAAAATAACTCATTTTTGAATTTCTCTTTCTCTTCTCTTATGATGCTTCCCCCTGAATTTCCTTTTTTATACACACAATCAGAATAAATACATCCAAACTAGCAAATGCTTGTGCTAACAATCTTTTTGTGGAAACAAAACAAAAAAAGATATACAAAATTTAAGAAAGAGATTTTCTGTAAAGGGAAGTGGCCTAGCAGTGCTAGATCTAAAACTATATGATAAAACAATAGTCATCAAAACTATTTGGTCTTGGCTAAGAAATAGAGCAGTAGATCACTGGAATAGATTAGGTTCATAAGACACATCTACTGTTTGATTAACCCAAAGACTCCAGTTTCTGTGATAAGGATTCACTATTTGACAAAAACTGCTAGGAAAATTGGAAAATAATATGATAGAAACTAAGTATAGACCAACATCTAACACCCTATACCAAGATAAAGTTAAAATGAGTATGTGATATAGATATGAAGGATGATGCCATAAGCAAATTAAGAGAGCAAGCAATAGCTTTCCTGCAAGATCTATGGAAAAGCAAATACTTTATGACCAAATAAGAGATAGAAAACATTATGAAATAATGTTAGATAGAAAACATTATGAAAGAAAAAATGGATCATTTTGATTACATTAAATTTAAAAGTTTTTGTATGAACAAAACCAATGCAACCAAGACTAAAAGGAAAGTAGAAAGCTGGGAAATAATTGTGTTAGCCAGTATTTCTGATAAAAGACTCATTTCTCAAATCTATAGAGAATTAAATCAAATTTATAAGAATATAAGTCATTCAGCAATTAATAAATGGTCAAAGAATATGAAAAGGCACTTTTCAGATGAAGAAATTAAAGCTACTTGTACTGATATTTTAAAATGCTGTTTTGATAGCATTAATAGCTAAATCGCTATTAATTAGAGAAACACAAATTAAAACAACTCTGAGGTATGTACAGGCAAGCATGAGCAGCATTCCAGAGTACTGCTATTGTGAACAGCTTTAAGCTTTTGGTTACATAGCACAGTGAACTCTATTTATTCAGCAGTAAATTAGAGCAACACATTGACAGAAACCAAAGTACAGCATTCACAATGTTATGCCATAACAAGTTATCAATAAAGTGTCCCCATAGAGTGATCACCTAGTTTTAAACAAAAGATATCATTCAGTAAGAAGTTAACTCAATCATCCTTAAGGAGGGAGGCTTGCCTCCTTAATGGACACAAAGTATAAATGTCAAAGTTCTCCAGCCCTAGGTCACATTGTCTTAATCTCTCAGTCAAAAAGTCCTCTTTCTTCTTAATTGGAGGTTAGTTTCCAATCATCCTTAATTCAATCGTCCTGAAGAGATACTATATACAAAGTACAAAGTCCTCCCACCTCAATAACACAGTAAATCATGATCATATCAGTTTGCATTAAATACGCAAGGAGGGGTCTTTTCATTTTGAAACAAAGCTAGCTCTCAGATTCCATGGTTCCTATTCCATGGGTCCAGGTCCTATGTGGATCCACCTAACTGTCACCTGGGTTCAAAGGTAGGCAGCTCCCAAATCCTTGTCCAACTCCTTGTACAGCTCCTCATCCAGTTCCTATTCCATATTGAAGCTCACAGTGTCCAGTCCACCTCAAATCCATCACAGTTTCTGTTCCTGGGAAGACAAAGCTTAACACATAACATTCATATACATTGTTGGTACCATCATCAATTCACTTTCTGCCTGTGAAATCAACATAGACCCACAAACAAGGCCTGAGAAATCAACATGAAACATCAGTATAATCCCAGGACCTCTGAAAACATCAGTGAGACCCTCCTCCAGGACTTCTGTAAACACAAGAAAATCTTCTTAACCAGCAGTAAGGTCCCAGGGCTTCTTTAATAACAGCAACATCCTCTATCAGCAGATGAATCTGACAAAGTAACATCAGAACAGACAGACAAAGTACTGGTACCACAGGCATGCTTCCTCCCAGTTTTCTGCTCTCTCAGGCTGGGCTTCTCCTTATAAATGGTCATCAAACTCCTTCCTGTTCCAACCTTTCGTGTTGCATCAGCAACAGGGGTTCACAAGTTCTGTTTCTTAACAAAAGACTTGACATAATATGGACAAGAAATTTGAACTGAAATAAGGTGCTAAATAATTAAATAGCTGAAATAAGGTGTTAACTACTTCTTTGCTTGCCATTACAAGGTACCACTTCATACCTCTCAGATTGGCTAATATGTCAGAAAAGGAAAATGATAAATGTTGGAGAACATTAATAGAACACCAATTCATTGTTGGTTGAGTTGTGAGCTGATCTGTCTTTCCTGGAAAGCAATTTGAAATTATGTCCACAGGGCTATAAAACTGCATACTCTTTGACTTAGCAATATCAATACTAGGTCTGTATCCCAAAGAAATCATTAAAAAGGGAAAAGATTCCACATGTACAAAAATATTTATAGCAGCTCTTTTTGTGTTGTAAAAGAACTGGAAATGGGGGGGGAGAGGAAGCCCATCAATTGAGGAATTACTGAACAAGTTATAGTATATGAATGCAATGGAATATTATTGTGGTATACGAAATGATGAGCAGGCAGATTTCAGAAAAAGACTCACATGAACTGATTCTGAGTGAAGTGAGCAGAACCAGGAGAGCATTGTACACAGAAAAAGCAACATTGTGTAATGATCAACTCTGATAGACTTGGCTCTTCTCAGTAATGCAATGATCCAAGACAGTTGCAAAGGACTCACAACAGAAAATGCTACCCACATCCAGAAGAAAAACTATAGTATCTGAATGCAAATTGAAGCACACTATTTTCATTTTTTTGTTTTTTTCTTTCTCATGTTTTTTTCCCTTTTGTTCTGATTCTTCTTTCACAATATGATTACTGTAGAAATATTTTTCTTCATGGTTGTACCTGTATAGCCTGTATGAGATTGTGTATTATTTTGGGGAGGTGGTAGGGAATGGAGAGAAGGAGAAAAATTTGGAACTCAAAATCCTATAAAAATGAATGTTGAAAACTATCCCCACATGGAATTGAGAAAAAATACTATTGAGTGTTTTTTTAAAAAAAAGAGAGAAAGATTTTCCAATAGACCAGGGGAAAAAGGCTTCAGGTTCTCATGAGGGAATAAAGAAATATAGAATTGCCACCTTACACTCTATGCTCCCAGGGGTTTTTTTTAGTAACAAAGAATCTGATTTGTCCATACAACCTCACTGTTGTAGTAATGATGCCTGCTCTTTTCTCTTCTTCAGTTTCATATAGCTTACTGTAGCCTTCCTATATACAGCTTGACACATCTTGCATACTTCTCATTGTAAGCTGCGTTCCTTCTCAATTCAGACTCCTGTCTAGACTTGATCAAACTCCTTCTACTTAAACACTTTTGTTATTTCTTCAGGAATTGATTTGTTTATTCTTTTGATTGGTACTTTGCTTTCTGTGTTAAAAACTTCAGGTCAGTTTTCTTATATTATTTATTGTATTATGTTGCTCAAGTTTTTGATGAGTCACATTCTTCCAGGGGACCTATAATTGTTAAGCTTTCTCTATACATGGTATCTTCAATATCAATGTGTTTTTGCCTGTATAGGAATCATGTTTTCATTTCTTTTGTTTTTGTTTTCCTTCTTCTTACAAATAGTCCTTTAAGACTCCAGTATATTTGCATTTATAATTAATTATTCTCTCTTACATTTATTCTTTGAGTAGCCACTGTGAATTCAAGTTTTTCTACCTGGTCAACTGTTTCTTTTGTGCAAAGCATACATTTCAGTTTTACAAATCTTATTTCTTTTAAACCATTCAGGAACATACTGGTGCAATTTTATGATCCTTGAGGAATCCACAGGGTGGGTGACCTACCTCAACAGGTGTTGATTCATTTTTCTTTATCTTGCAATATTTCTTTGTAGATTCCTGGACTCTTTTACCTGATCTGGATGTCACATTCCCTTCTGCCATTAGTATCTTCCCTGTTGGCTTATCTGCTTCTGCTCAAATAAATTGAGTTTTACTACTTCTGAGATTCTTGGTAATTATATTCTCTCCCCTCCCCTTTATACTCCACTATTTTGCATTGTCTGACTCCTTACACTTCAATAGTGTTTTTTCTGGGTCCTAGACTTCAAAGCTATCTCAGCCTCCTTGACCACTAAGCAATTCATGCTTCACTATTGGGTAATTCATTTTTCATTAACCTTAGTCTTTCTCTTGTTACTGGTGAGGTAAAAAAAAAATGACCCCAGCTAAATGTTGAGTTCTTTGCAGACCTACACTGAATCTAAATTGCTGGTTTATTAAAACTGATGGCTAAATTTTCAGTGAGAACATTTATTTATTGAAAATACCAAAATACTACAAAATGAAGCTTAATTTATTTTTTTCTTGATTGTTTAGACATACGAAAGTAATTTAGGAAATGTTAATAATGCAGACAAAAAAATCTATCAGGTATATTTTGTTTTGGTTTTGTTTGAGTTTTTTTAGTCAACCAGCCAGCTATTAAACACAAAAAACCCAAAACAACTAGCTCTTTCCTGCAAACTTAATAGGAAACACGACAACCATATAGAATCCCTCTTGCAGTTCACTCTACTCCTTATTTCTTTGGTTGCTGACATTCTGCTGCTCCAGCCAGAACAAGCTTCTACCTTTTGGTTTTCCATGCCACCGGGGTGGGGGGTGACAGTAGGAGTAAAATTAAGTTCTGTGGGAAGTTCCTTGTTGCCATGCACCACCCTGCTGAACTATAGGGAGTGGATGCTTAGTAAGCATGGTAGGAATTAGGGATGAGCCTTTTTGACTGTCATTTCATTGCATTGTAATCTCATGAAGGTTCTTGTTGTTCTAGACCACGGAGGCAGCTAAAGTTGTTTTATCTCATGTGGATACTCCCAATTCTGAACAGATTTGAGAGGTCACGAGGACTAGAAAAAATGTCTAGTCTAGCATCTTATCCATCACATGACTAGAAGTAGCTCAACTTTTTTTAGGGTTGCCTGAGGATTAATCAGGTGAGTGTATTTCTACAGGTAAACATACTGTTGTCTCTTCCTTAATATTTATGACTAGATCCTGAGTTTTCCTAATTCAATTAATTAATATTTTAATTTTGATGTTTCCTTGACACACGGCATCATTTTGACTTTACTTTTTTTTTTTCTTCCAGGTCATGATTCCCGTCCTCTACCTTGGATCTAGACTCTGGAATTCCAAGAAATTGTCCTTCCCTTTTTGGAGGGCTGCCTAATTATGGTTGGTCCTACCTTTGGTACAACTGACAACTACTCTTCCTCTCTCAAAATATTTCACCTCATTAATCTGGCCAGGGGTGGGGAACCTGAGGCCTCAAGGTCACATGGGACCCTGAATCTAAATTTCACAGAACAAATTCCCTTAAGAAAAGGATTTGTTCTGTAAAACTTGGACTCAGTCAAAAGGCCACACCCAAGAACCTAGAAGGCCTTATAATATGGACTGGAAGTCCCAGGTTCCCCACCCCATTCTAGCCAAATCCTCTCATAGTGCTTCCCAGGCTTGCCTTCACTGTCAACACTAACCAATAATTTCTCTCTCTAAATAGTTTTCATTAATTAATGTAGATACCCCTTATGACTCAAGGACAAATACAGAAATCAATTGGTCTGTCAAATAATTGAATGCAGCCCTGCCTTGGGGGGAAATTGCAATATAGTAAAACTTGCCATGCTTTCTTGTTCCCTATTCCAAAGAATGTAGCATCCACACTACGAGTACTGATACCTGAGGCACTCACTGGAGCATCCATACTAGAATTGCCCTTTCCAGAATAACATAATGCTCTCTAAAACCCATTCATTCTTCCTTGTCTACTAATCCTTCTTTCTCCCACTCCTATTCAAATGTTCTTGTATCAATCCCTCAGAGCCCTTTCAGTGATTGGATTGTAAATCTATAGTAATTTAGTACCCACTGGCTGTAATTTTGAAAATTTATTATCAAAAAGAAAAAAAACCCACAGAGCATTGCAGTGGGGGGAAAAAAGAAAGAAAAAGCACAATGAATTAGGAGCCAAAGGACCTGGGCACCAGCAGTCCGACCATGGAGAAATCATGAACTTCTCATATCCGCAATTTCATCTGTAAAGTGAGGGTAACAGCACATGAACTACCTCCTTCAGTGGATTGGTGTGAGAAAAATACTTTACTAGCCTTCAAGTATTACATAAATAACAACTGTTTTATTTTCTGGAGCCCTGCTTAATAACAAAAAATAATAATTGTTAGCATTTTTGCAGAATTTAAAGTTTTACAAAGTACTTTATATATGTTAGTTCATGTGAATCTCACAACAACCTTAGGTAGGTGCTATGATTGTACTCATTTTATAAATAAAATTAAGCATCAACTAGCTTTAGTGACTTGCCCAGGGTCACACACCTAATAAATGGCTGAGTCAGAAAGATAATGATAGTAATCACAATCATAAACAAATACCACTTCTTATATAGCACCTACTATGTGCCTGGCACTGTGCTAATCCCTTCCACATAACAATTTTCCCCATTGTGGTTTTGATATATCAAGGGGCAGCATAAGAAATTAAATGAGAATTTTGGCGAGGATTTGTGGAAGCCACAGATGACAAAGGTCAGCAGATAACACAGAAAAAGTTTAGAAACTCAGAAATGCATAAAATATATGTAGAGTTCATATAATGTAACCTATGATCAAATTCCTAACACAAATTTCACAATAAAGTACTGGAAACACACCATAAAAGAAAAAAAATCAGACTTTTTCTCTGGTATGTAGGGCAGGGACAAAAGTACTTTATGTGACTTTTCTAGATAGCGAGGGTGTCATGCCCCTAAACCCCACATTGGAGAAGGTATGCCTATACTATCACATTTCCTCACAATCTGGGGAGTAGGTGATATTGTTGTCCTCAATTTACAGATGAGGAAATTGTGGCAAAGAGAAGTGATTTGCCAAGGGTCACATAGCTAGTAAGTGTCTGAGGTGGGCTCTTGTAATGCCAAGCAAAGGCAACTTCCAAGGTTTGGATTACCAGCATAGCAAACCCCATTTATTCAGCAAACATTCACAGAACAGAGAAAGTCAAAATACAGTATAACTCATTTATTTAGCAAGTAAATTCTCAATTCAATCCAGGTACTACTCCACACCTAGACAATACATTCATTTAGTCAGTCAAAGTCTCTTCTCAAATGGAGATCAGTTTC
>CM053594.1:85647033-85694632 GCA_028646575.1 Pseudocheirus occidentalis
GGATTACCAGCATAGCAAACCCCATTTATTCAGCAAACATTCACAGAACAGAGAAAGTCAAAATACAGTATAACTCATTTATTTAGCAAGTAAATTCTCAATTCAATCCAGGTACTACTCCACACCTAGACAATACATTCATTTAGTCAGTCAAAGTCTCTTCTCAAATGGAGATCAGTTTCTAGTCATAAACAAAGTACATTCATTTGGTCAGTCACAGAGTACAAAAAGGCCAAAGGTTTCTCACCCCTGGACTCAAAGTAATTACAATACCATCCATTACTACCAAGCACTTTCTCAAAAGGGAGCAGGAGAGCACAAAAGGCCATCCACCCTTAAGCCATAACAAGGTCAAAATAACATTTCAGCATTGAAAACCCAAGGAAAGACCCCTCTTTCATCTTCACTTGAGGCAAGCCCTCAGTAATCTCAGTTCCTGGCGAGACAATGCTGAACAAAGTCATAGCCAGTGTCCTCAGCAAGTCATACTCTGCCTGTAGAACAGTCCCAGAACCCCTGAAAATGTCAGCAAGGCCACCTTCCAGGATTTCTGTGAACACACAATAAGAAAATCCTTCTTCAGGTCTTCTGAACCAACAGCCAGGTTCCAGGACCTCTAGAATACCAGCTCTGTCCACCATCAGGTGAATCTGGAAAAACAACATCAAAACACACATACAAAATACCAATATCACAGCCATGCCTCCTCAGTTCTTAGAAGCTCTGGGTGGCAGTCTTCAAAAGTCCTGGGCAGCTCCAATGGGCTCTCAGCAACTCAGGCTCCACGATACTGGATACTGTTCTTCCCAAAAGTCCTTCTTCTGGCCTCCTCTGGGCTTGAGCCTTCCTTTCAGTTCATGGCTCCTCCCAAGCCAGCCTTCTCTCTTCAAGTCAACAAGTCCATCCCACAAGTGGGATTCACAAGCTCTGGGTTTTAACACTCAACCCAAAAGCCAAGTCAATTCAGAGGCATCATCAAATTCTGTTACCATTGCAGCTCTGAAATAAAGTCTCCCCGATTCCAAGTTGAGAATTCTATGGACTGTGTGACCTTGTTTGTATAAAATAAAAGATACCATGGTGTTGTCTCTCAGCTAGCTTCCAGCTCTAACAATCTGTGACTTCATGGTATTTCAAGCACTATGTTAGAGAGATTGAAGAGATACTTTTGAGCGTTACCTAAAGTGCTTTTGAAGTCATTTTATGTAGATGAGCACCTAATTAAAAAAACACCAAATACAATGAAATAAGGATTCATTATTACAAAAATGAATTTCTTTCTGAGATTTGTAATGTTTTGTATTCTATCTATGTGGAAGGTAAGATACAATACATCTTGTTGGCAAGATGAACTCTAGAATTCTATGCTTTTCTTTCCTTGACCTCTGTCAGCACCATCATTAAAATGTTTTCATGACCCTTAAGTGACTGGCCAAAGTTTATATTTTAGTCTTTCTCTGTATTTAGCTCAGAATAGTCTTCTGGATCCAGTCTTTTCCCTGCCATATCTCTGCCTGATGGTTTTGGTTTTCTTTTTCTTTTCCTTTCTTGTCTCCAAGCATCCAAGATGTCATTTCCAATTAAAGGACTGTATGTTCAATACCACAATGTTTCTTCTATCCATGATATTCTTTTGGGTCAGTCTCTCAATAAGGCTTTTAGTCATATTGTCACTTCCCAGGACTCATATTAGTGAATTCCCTACTCTTCCCCACAGTGTTGATTTCCACACCCAAGCAAATGCTTTCCCAGTTACTCTTAAATCTTGGAACAGTTGGAAGTTCAGGTTATGTAATTTCCTGAACTGTTCCTTCCTCACTCACAGGGCCAGAAAAAGATAAAAGTTTCCAAGGAGATGGATATGAAAAAGACTATTTGATATATGCTGATTTATTGAAATAAGGATTTTTAAAAATTCTACATTTCTTGTAAATAATTCAAGATTAAAAGACTAGTGAGAATTTCCATACTTAATTTTTTCTAGTAATTGACTGACAAGTGTTTATCAAGCACTACATGCTCAACACTGTCCTTAGTCCTATATCAGACACAGGATGAATAATATTGTAAATTTAACTAGGATGGAGCAAATGGAGTTTTGTACCTGTACACCTTAATTCAGAAGGTCTTCCTGGGGCACACTTCCTTTATCCCAGGTCTAGCCTCCTGTTGTTCTTTGTCCTACTCTCCTTCCCACTTTTCCTTAGGCACAAAAGTTCTTGGGATAGGATTCTTAATCATAATTCTTATATGCTTCCCCTTTGTTTGGAAACTGGGTTGCTTTATCTTGCCCAGGTGGGAAGCGCAACAACCACTCACAGATCTGATCCCAGCACTAATTGGTAAAGTTTTAATATAGTCTATTTTTCTGACCTATAGATATTCTTCTCATTAAACAACTTGGAGGCCCTCCATTCCTGAGGGCCTAGATATTATGGTCAGATTTGTGTGGCATCTAATTAGTGTCAGTCTTACTGCAGTTCAGAATTCCTGAAATAAATGTGAAAAAAAGTGAAATGTGAAAAGTGTGAAAATGTGAAAAAAAATAATGTGAAAAAAGTGATCTACCAACCTCAACCCTGCCAGTAGCAAGTGTGATAAGTATGTACCCCTACACTTGGACATAATTAATGAAATTCCTTGAATTTTAGAAATGTTAGCATCTTAAAAATTGATATTCAACACAATTTCTAAACACCAACTTTCTTCTACTACTTAATGTGCTTGTTGTTGGCCAGATACACACAAGCATCAGTAAGGTATGATGCCTCCCTCCAGAAGTTTATAGTGTAATAGATGATTCAGTTGAAGAATTAATAAAAAAGAGAACATGTAAGTGCTAAGTTGTATGGTATGGATAAGCAATATAAGAGTGGTTCAAAGAAAAGAAAAATGATTTGAGGCAGATATGAATTGGAGGTGCTGCAACTGCAGACTTTAAGGACAGTAGTTAGGAAAACTAGCGCCAGAATCATTCTCTTCGAAAACAGATCTGGATTAACGCTTTATATGAAATACATTCATTGGGTCTATAAGGCCCACCTTACTGTCTTCTCTTTCATTGTTTGCTAGTTAGATACCACCTAAGTATTTACTTGTAGCTTTTACGCTAGAAAGAGATTGTATATCTTTGGTCAATTTAAGTACATGTCGTTTGTCCTTTGTTCTCAAAGAGGACCATGGCTTCAGGAAGGAGATGTCATGACTTGGGAGTCAATTGCATTTAAGTGAGACAGAGCTGTGCAAATTCACTGGCCTCATTGTCTCCTCTGGAGCATTCTGGGTCCAATAGTACAACATAGGTCAGGATGACTGGAGATGGCCCCAGGTGTGGTGGGAAGCCTTGGACTTTTTAAGCTAAGGAAGGAAGGAAGGAAGGAAGGAAGGAAGTAAGGAAGGAAGGAAGGAAGGAAGGAAGGAAGGATGCATTGCCCAATAGGAACTGGACAGCTGGGTCCCCAGTGGGGTAGCTACTATTACTTAGTTTGTTGTTTGTCCTTCATTTTCTTAAAGAGGACCATGACATCAGGAAGGAGATGTCATGACTTGCAAGTGTATTAGATTTAAGTGAGGAAGGTCTATGCAAAGTCACCAGCCTCACTCTCTCCTCTGGAGGCATTTGGGCTCAGCTCAGGATGACTCGGATGGACCCATAAATACCTGATAACGTTCACCGGAAAATACTGTCTCATCTAGCTCTCTAAGTAAGATTCCAGAGCTCTGTAGGAATGGCCCACAAGTATTACTCAACAGTTCATTTTGATAGGCTAAAAAGTAGATAAAATGATGTCTGCAATGGGTATGTGTGTACGTGTGTATAAGGCATTCTGAATTTGAGACTTGGCTCTGCTCCTAAATATATGACCTTTAGAAAGTGCCTTATACTCTATGAACTTCTACTTCCTCTTCTTCAAAATGAGGGGAATAGGCTACATGATTCTTTAAAATCTTTTCTACTCTAAAGTCATCTGATTTATGCAGTAGTTTTCCTCAGAAGGCCTAAGGGTTCTCGGCACATTTTCCCATTTTTTTTTTACTGTAAATGGGAATAGATATTAATTTGCCTAAAGTAGCATAACAAGGTCCCAGAGAAGTTAAGAGATGCTCATGAGCTCACATGGTGAGTCAGCTCCCAGGCTGGGAGTTGAACTCGGATCCCTGTCTTTCATTTCAGTCTGATATCTTCCAGGCTTTGCTGGGTTGTGAACATTTGTGTTGGTAAAGAGAGAGCTTTGAGGCATTTGGAAGGAAGTCAACATATAAATGCATAGACCTGTTGTAAAACTGAAACACCCCACCCCCCAGACTCTTGGCAAGCCTTATACCACTTGGAAGCAATTAGTGGCTGACTGGTAGATTTTGTGGGGGATCAAAGAATTCATTGGAAAGTGACTGGGGAGTTAAAAGGCCACCAGTGACTTCAGTGCAAAGCATGCTGTGATGCTGTGATTGTGAAACTCTTAGAGAGATTTTCAGTGTTATATACAGTGGAGAAATGGATGGACTGGTTTCTATTCACCAGAACTAACTCCAGCTGACATCCAGATCATTATGTGTTTCTTGTGTTTCCAATGGCTTCCATTATGGAATTCTCACCACACTACTTGTGTGGTGGCCCTATCTCCACTCAGAGCTTTTTATGTACAGTTCAGCTCTGATATTGACATACCCAATTACAAAAATGCACCACATTATTATTCACAAAGTATTAGGGAGTAAATGAAATGGGGAAGAGGTAGGTGGGTTTTTATTACTCCTCTACCCCTACCATTATACTCTATAGAGTACAAGCCCTTTGAGGGCATATATGGTTTTACTTTTGTTGATTTTGAAACCTATTTCCTAGAACCTAGGGATAGGGCCTGGATCTGTCATTTCATTGGTATTATTAGTTGCCAGATGAGGGGACTCTTAGTATTGGCATAGGTCAGCACTTTTTAATCGTCAGTCTTAAGAGTTTAAGTGATTAGAGCATTGTCTTGTCCAGGGTCACACAGTCAGTATTATCAGAAACAAGACTTGAACCCACATCTGTCTGACTCAGTGACAAGTCCTTTCTCCCACTAGACGATGCTTCCTCTCACAAATGTCTGGCACAAAGCAGAGAGTTGTTTTTTTAAGTGAATTGATGATGTGGCAAATGGATTAATGTTGGACTGGTGGTAGGTGTTCTGGGTTCTAGTCCTGGGTCTGTTATTAACTAGATTAATGACTTTAATCATCTCAGTTCTTGATCCTCAATGACCTTATTTATAAAACATGAAAACTGGCTGATCTAATTGGCTTTCTACAGCTCCAGACGTAGACTGGCGTAATAGAAAGCTGAACTTGGAATCAGAGTTTCTGGATTCAGGCACTGGCTCTCCTACTTATCAATCTGTATGATTTACAACATATCTCTTTACCTCACAAGGTTTCAGCTTCGTCATCTGTAGAAATGAGAAGTATGGACTAGATGCTCTGTGCTGTCTCTTTCATATCTAGCTATTTAATTCTGTACTTTATCTCCCCATCTCACAGATGAGAAAACGGAGGCTGAGGTCCTAACACAATTAAAGGTTAAATAGCCGCTGGATATGGGGTTTCAAACCCAGGTTTCCCCACTGCCATCTTTTATTCTTTGCTCTATGCTGCAACTTTCTTAAAAGTTTGATAAGTGACAGAGAGGGGGAAGGAAGAAGAAAAGGAGGGCAACTATGTCTCCTTCCCTGCCCACCTGAATGCATTGAAATTTTAGAGAGAAGAAGGAAATCAGCAAGACAAGTCAAGATGCCTGAACTCAAAACAGTCTTGATCTTTTACTCTTCAGGAAGGTATTTCAGGAAAGACAGTCCTTTTCAGACATTGTCTTCCATAAGTAATTATGAACTGTTGTCTTTTTCTTGTCACTTTCCCCATAGACAGTATAATTAAGATGAAGATCCCAATGTTCCTTACGCTTAACTCTGTTCTTTGTTCTCTTTGTTCCGCAAATTACCATGTGATTTGTTACTTCCCACTCTACCTGTTACCTAACCTGATCTACTCCCCTTTTAACATTACCTTGAATTAACTTTCCCCCTTAAATCTCTGTCCAGATAGTTTTTCTCCCTCTGAGATTAATACTAGTACCTGGTTTGAAGGAGAAATAGAAAAATAATATGGAATAGGGTCCACAGTGGGGAGGTGTAAAAACCCCTAAATATTGCCCAGAGTGGAAGACCTATGCCCCCAAACCTACTCCACATCCTCATCCTGCGACCTCTGGGAACAGAAGACTTCAATCTCTGTTGTCAAAGGCAATTGCCATTAATCAAGGCATCAACCCAGACTCAATTGTGTGTGTGTGTGTGTGTGTGTGTGTGCATGTGTGCACCTAAGAACTCAAGGAACTTACCTACAGATCAAAGCTTTGGAATTTCACATAGCACAATGAAAAAGATATAGTTACACACAAAAAAGACATTCAGGTGACCTGAGTCTTTATAGCATCACTGCTTTGGCATAAAGATGTCATATGACTCTCTTGTTCTTCCTATCAATATAGATTTAGAGTCACAGCCTAATGACCAGGTAAGAGACTAGCAGCTCTGAGTCCTGAACTCTTTGATGTGTGTGTGTGTGTGTGTGTGTGTGTGTGTGTGTGTGTGTCCTTGACATAGCGGCTGCTACCATTCTATTAATCAGCTCAATTTCCCTCCTTCCCTGGTTGTAGTAACTCCTGAAATAGCTATAGAGGCCAGAAGGAGGCAGTGTGGTATAGTATTTTATTTCAGAAGACTTGGGTTCGAAAGTTAGCTATTTAATATACTAGAAAGACAATTTATTAAGTCAGATTTGGAAGAAACTTAAAAGGGTCATTGAATACAATCTCCTCTCCCCAACAGAAAGTCCCACCACAACATCCCTTACCATGTGAAAGGCAAGTAAGTTATCTGACACTGGGAGTCTGAGCTGATTCTAAGATTAGTGACACTTTACTTCCTTGATGACCATATGGTCTTCCCTTTTCAGAAGCTGCAAGACACTAGAAGACAGTAGGTTTGAGGGGGGTCTTCCAGAGAACACGCTGCCCTCCCACATTTCACTTTTGTTAAGCTCTGATTGCCAAACAATTTTCCCTAACAGTAAGTCAAATGGAATCTACTTCTGCACCTTTAAAATCTTCCTCCTCTTTTTTTTCTGCCCTCTGAAGGAAAACATAGTCCCACTTTCAGCTGACAACATTGCAAATAATGGAAGGCAATTATCAACCCTTCCCCAAGTCTTCTGCTCCCTAAGTTAAACATGGACAGTTCCTATAAGTAGTGACATGGTTTCAATTCTCATTGTCATCTTTCTTCCGTTTTTCCCAAAATTTTGCACCTAGAATTAAACACAGATTTAAAAATTTGTCTCATTTAATTTACATCACATTTCATTTTCTTGTCTGTAAAATTGGCAGGAAGGGGAAGGTAATTATTCTTGCATTGTCTTATGGGTTGAGATTATTGTAAGCATCAAATGCAATATTATATGGGAAGAATCACAACATCCAAAATAAACAAGGCACCAGTTTCATCCTTATATGTCCTAGACAGATCACATCTAGGATATTGTATCCAATTTTGAGTGCCATATTTTGATAGGGACAGTGATAGGCAAGAGTGAATCCAGATGAAGGTGACAGAAATAGGAGGAGAGTGGAGACCACATCGTACAAATATTAATTGAAAAAGGCTGAGGATGCTCAGCCTAGGGAGGAGAAGACTTAGGGAAGATAAGATGCCTATCTTCAAGAATTTGAAGACCTGTCATATGGACAAGGGATTGTTCTCTCTGACCCTTGAGGATATGAGTGTCTGGCACAGGTTGCAAAAGTACAGATTTCAACTGTGTACTAAGGAAAATCTTCCCAATAATTTTGAATTGTCCCAAAAGCAGAATGATTGCTTCAGGAGGTAGTATGTGGCCCGTCTCTAGAGTTCTTCAGATGGAATCTGGATTTTGGATTGGGACTTCTTTCTCAGATAAAAGTTGGAATATGCCTTCTCTAAGGGAGCTTTCAACATCAAGATTGTAGATGAAATGGTATTTCTAACTACAGTTATAAGGAAAAATTATATATCATCAGCATGATTGGTGATGTCATTAAATTGTAATATCATAGACCTAGAACTAGAAATTATTTCAAAGGTTATGGAATACAACTTCATTTTACAGATTATAACCAATTTACAGAAAACCAATTATATGGTTTTCCCTAGGCCATGTAGGAAGCAAATGGGCAAGCCAGGATTCACATTCGGGTCATAGAATCATACATTTAGATGTGGAAGGGAACAAAAAAGTGACTAAGTCAGCTCCTTACATTTTACAGATGAAGAAACTGAAGCAGGCAGAGGTTACGGGATTTGTCTAGGGTCACACAGACAGTAAATATCTGAGATTTCACTTGAACTCAGGGCTTTGTGAGTTCAAATCTAATGCTCTATCCACTGCACTACCTGTTTACCTCTATTGTAATTCTAAGTTCAGTCCTCTTTTCACTATACCAGATTGCCTCCTCAAAAAGAGTGTACCCTCTCTTAGGTCACAGTGGGCACATTTCATAAGGGTTCTGGAAACATGAATTTTCCTAGAGAGTGTGTTTATGTGTGGGTGTTTGTGCATGATGTATTTTTGAATGGAGAAATCTGGTGTGAAATGGGATTTTAAAAGAACTATAAAGGTTTTGTTTAGGGTCCAAGAATAGTACACTTAATGTGAGTGATTTGGGAAAAGGACTAGGTCTGGATGTAGGCGAGATCCTAAGCATGTGATCCTTAAAAAGAACTCCTTATTATTTTAGGACCACACCCATATGTTGAGCAAGGTTTTTGTCTACCTAATAAAGATGGAATTTCTTTTTTTGTTTGTTTCATTTTTACTATATCTTTTAGCTTCTGTCTAGTAGTGGGGTTAGGGTAGTATCAGACAAATGGCCCAGCCAATGTCCCTGACTGCAGTCTAATGATTGAAGAGGCTGAAGGGTTGCTGTCCAGAGTGATAAAATTTAAGTATACAAATAGCTTGAAAAAGAAAATATATCTTTGAGAGCAAGAGTATGTAACCCCATAACTCAGCAAAAGAGACTGAGCCAGAAGAAGGTGTGGCTGAAACCAAGGCAGGACATCAGTGCCAAGCTGGAGAATGGTACCTATGCAACAACGATAAAAAAAATAACTAGACTCTTGGGAAGCTGCATGAGTCAGACGCAATATTACCCTCCTGGCACTCCATGAATCTTGGCTTCCTAACGTCTAGTAGATTCCCTAGGCTTTGAATTCTATGTTTGATAACTGATTCACTACCTCATCTCAGCCTTTGGTAGTGTGGTGTCCTTCAAAACTCTTGTAACCAAATAAGTTTAACTTTCAAATGATACCTATTCCCCTTCCCACTTGCTTTTCCTACTCCAGGTAAGGAAAAGATAAAAAAAAACCCTGTCCCTGAAATTTTTCAGTTACTGAGATTTTTTCAGCTCTTGTTTCTTTAAAAAAAGATAAAGGGAATTCGTTAATAGAGTTACAGGACTTTCTGTGTATCTATCTATATCTGGAATGGACCTTAAGAGCCGTTTAATCCAACACTATCATTATATAAGTGAGGAAACTGAGGTAGACAGAGATTATGCTATATTGGTTTAAGCTTATTCTGTTGGTAGAGAGCAGACCCAAGATTCCAACCCTGGTCCTCTGACTACATACAAACTCCCAGAAGGAATTTTCAAACACTGGAAAGGTAGGTCAGTGATGAGACATCAACAAGATCCAAAGATCAGAACGCAGGCTGAAGTTGAGCTAGAAAAGAAACTGGACACCCAATTGTACAACATCTGGGCTTGAACAAAAAGAGGAAATATCTCATTTGCCCCTCTCAGTCAGTTAAGTTAGTTTCCTTTAAAAGGTGATTCTTTGATACTAAACCTGCCCTCTTTCTTCTGTATTAACTTCACTCAACTGTTTCCAATCATTTACTGGATTTCCCTAACGGGGAAAAAAGAAACATCTGAAAAGACAGATCTCTATTTGCTTTGGCTCTCTTTCCTTAACATTTCTTCATTCAGTGATTTCCCTTGAATTCTGAAGA
Organism: Pseudocheirus occidentalis; assembly: GCA_028646575.1. Taxonomy (NCBI): domain Eukaryota; kingdom Metazoa; phylum Chordata; class Mammalia; order Diprotodontia; family Pseudocheiridae; genus Pseudocheirus; species Pseudocheirus occidentalis. Next base: position 85,657,123 of record CM053594.1, read on the forward strand.
AAAAAAGGCATAGAAGTATTCACTCTCTACAAATATCTGAAGGACTTATGTCAAGGAAACATATTCCTTTTGTCTTGTCTACAAAGAGTAGCACCAGGACCAGATGGGCAGAAGTAAAAGAGAGATAAATTTTTGTTTATTAGGAAGAGTTTTCCAATCAATAGAGCTGGAGCAGTTGGGCAGTGGGAAGATGCAGGCCCTACAAGGAAATGACATCATCATGATTAAGCAAAGGCCAGATGCCTTTTTAAGGAAGCCATAGGTTTCTAATCTGGTAGACTGGGGATTTAGATTGGGTGATCTACAACTGTACCAACAGGATTGACCTGAGTTCCATTGCTCATTGGCTATGTGATTTAGAGCAATATGTTTTATATCTCTGAGGCTATTTTCTTATCTGTAAAATATGGGAAATAAGTGGTGCATGCAATACCTAACTCTCAGGATTTAAATGGAGGCCCAATGAAATAATTAATGCAAAGTCCTTTGTCAACCAAGCACTGTGCTAAATGATAGGAATTACAAAGAAAGGCAAAAGAAGTAAACAAAATTGTCCCTACTCTGACGGAGCTCACAGTCTAATATAATTCATCAAATATGTTACTGATGCTGAGGATGATGGTGATGAAGTCAATGGTTATGACAAAAAGCTGATGACTCTCCTATTCATCTAAGTCAGATCAAAAAGCATTTATCTGGACACCACTTTTCCATGTCACTGAAGTGGTTCTTACAGCTGCATTGTCCATTCTAACCAGAAGGTTCCTTTTGACTAATTATTTTTCTTAAGGCTTTATTGGTTAGTGTGGGAGGAGCATTACCCTAAGGCCCTGCTCCATCTCAGTCAGTCAGTCAATCAATCAATAAACATTTATTAAGTACCCACTATGTGCCAGGCACTGTACATGTAGGCCAGGCTAGTTTTTCCTTAAAGATCTGAAACTGTCCTTGGGATTGAATTCTTTCAGGGGATTAAGATTTGAGCCATTTGCTTACTTTCCTGGATATCTGAATGCAAAAACAGAATAGGAGGACAAGGAGCCTACTCCTCAGCCTTATAATACTAGACTTACAACATGACCAACACCAGCACCAAAAAAACCATACTCTACTAGATCAAGGCTATGTCTTTAATAAACATCCCTTCACTGCTCTGAATGCCCCTATTTTTCTCAAGTTAGGTGAACTTCCTTTTGCTAATTTTTAGGTTAACTATATGTCTCATTTTATTCCAGTCTCAGACCCAAAGTGGTAGTAGTAGTAGCAATAGCAGTAGCAGTAGCAGTAGCAGTAGTAGAAGTAGTAGTAGTAGTGGTGGTGGTAGTAGTAGTAGTAGTAGTATTTGTGGTGGTGGTGGTAGTAGTAGTAGTGGTGGTGGTGGTGGTGGTGGTGGTAGTAGTAGTAGTGGTGGTGGTGGTGGTGGTGGTGGTGGTGGTGGTGGTTGTGGCAGCAACAGCAGAAATAACAAAAAAACAGCATTTGTATAATGCATTAAAGTTTGCAAAACACTTTACAAGTATTATCTCATTTGATACAACAACCCTGGGAAGTAGGTATTACTATTATTTTTATTATGCGATTGAGGAAACTGAAGGGTTAGGTGACTTTCCTAGGATCACAAAGTAATGTACAAGGTTGTATTTGAACCTAGATCTTCCTCATTCCAGGTCCCATCTCTGTCCACCTAACTGCCTTTATACCAACCTGGCATGAGACACCTAAAGTCTATGAAGAAACATGACATGAGGCTGAGCAACCTGATTCATTTGAGTACTTTCAGATGACAGTATGAATTGGCACCTTGTCTATAACTTCTTATCTGTAACTATATTTCTCTTATTTCCTGTCTTAAAAATTAAAACATTTTGTAGTTCAATTGTTGTCCTATAAAATCTAAGATAAATGTTTTTTTGCAACCTAAAGGGATAAAAGTCCTTTAAATTTTTTGGTGCATATGTCTTATTGCTTCAAATCAGGTTCATTTCATGATTGCTTCCTAGATTTCCCAGCTAAATCAACATCTAGGAGAGTACTCTATGTAAGCTGGATGACAGGCCAGCAATCTATCTTTTATAAATTAACTTCTTTTTTTTTTTTTTGGCTTTTTTGGAGGGGGAAAGGCAGGGCAATTGGGCTTAAGTAACTTGCCCAAGGTCACACGGCTAGTAAGTGTTAAATGTCTGAAACCGTATTTGGACTCAGGTCCTCCTGACTCTAGGTCTATTCACTGTGCCACCAGCTGCCCCTATCTTTTATAGATTAGCATGAACACATCCAAGAACAGTTGGGAAGGTGTCACTGGTTCAGCTGAAGAGAGAAACTTTCTGGAAGTTTGATCATGTTTTAAGATCTGTCAGAAGAGGAGCAAGAAGATGAGTCAGAGTGTTAATAGGGGAGATTCAGGGAATTGGAGCCCCAGAATTTAGTGCGCAGTAGTACTACACATGAAGTCACTCACAATGATGAGTCAATGCTTCTTGCCTAGAATTCTATATAAGCTGTAAACTATTATTACATGCAAATATAAACCTTACCTACTGGATCTCCCCCCAATGTTCGGTAATGATGCTGGCATTTAGGGCTCAGACACTGTATGTGTGATGACAATGAAAGGAAAGAGAATTGAACTTCAAAGCTAAAATATGCTGGAAAGAGAACAGAATTTGAAGTAACAGAATTAGACTTAATCCCTGCTTTGCTATCTTTGAAAACTTAGGGAAATTTGATCACCTCCCTGGGCTGTGGTTTCCTCATCTGTAAAATGAGGGACTAAAATGTTTCCTCCAAGTAATGATGCCCTCCATTTTGTAACTGGAGATGGGAAAAAAATGGCCAGTATTTTGATTTTAAAAATGTGTTTTTCTCTTGTTCAGAGAAGGAGAGAGGGACAGAATAATTGTATGTGTGACTGATTTTCATCTCACTCTCTTGGCATGAAATGGGGACAGGGCACAATTATTGAGATATGGAAAGAATAAGCTGTGGGCAGCTAGAATTGAACTCATTCTAAGTCATGATTACCAGAGAATCACTAGCTAGCCAAGGGACGTAGGTAGGAGTATGATTTAAGCTCATCTGAGTCAGAACAATGTGAAATTCTTGAAGAAAGAAATAGGTGAAAGCAGAGGCCAAGCCAAATAGATTGAAAAGCTGCAGAGAGTTAGGTCATGATATACTAAGTCTGGAAGTGGAGTTTCATTGATTAAAGTTATGCTGAAGCTGTTGGTGAGGGTTTAGGGGGTTGGTAAATAAATTTAAAGAGATAGCTAGTCATGGAGTTAAGTGGCCCTCCACTGGTGAATTTTAAGGTATTTGATGTTTTAAATGTCTCAAGGTCTGTCTTTAGCATGGAACATGCAGAGCACTGAATTTATAGTTAGGGGACATTTGACTAAATCCTGGCTTTTATTCTTACTATAATATAACCTCAGGGGTGGATAGGTGGTTCAGTGAATAGAGCACTGGCCCCGGAGTCAGGAGGACCTGAGTTCAAATCCAGCCTCAGACACTTAACACAAAAACTAGCCGTGTGACCTTGTACAAGTCACTTAACCTCTAATTGCCCTCCAAAAAGCAAAAAAACAACCCCCAAACTATAATATAACCTCAGTCTTATGCTCCCCTGGTCTCAACTTCCCACTCTTTAAAATTAGTTATTTTTGCAGACATGAGTACAGCCAGTGTAAAGTAATTGGGAAATGAAGTGTGCAAGCAATAGTAGTTGAAAAGGTCAGTATTTCTAGGTGGTAGACTATATGAAAGGGATTAAAATTAAAATATAAAAGGGACTAAAACATAGGAAGGCTCCATGTTGTAAAGGACATTAAGAGAATTTTATATCTGATCCTAGAGTTAATAGGCCACTGTAGTTTATTGAACTTGTAAAGGGTGAGGGGAATCTTCCTTTGGGAATATCATTTTGGAAGGTAAGTGGAGAGATTTGAGGCAGGGAGACCAATCAGAAGGTTAGAGCAATAATATAGGCATGACGTGATAATTCATGCACCAGCTTCTAAAACTGATTTATCAGTAAAATAATATTAATCTGTGGTGATTGTCATGATTGTTTCCTTTTTTGAACCTTCAAATCATTGAATCTTTTGTACCTTCAGGTCATTGAACCTTTTGAATCTTCAGATCCCTGCTTCTTTATATAGACATTAATTTATAATTTCTTAAATTACTAGTCAGAATCCTTATGCTATGCACCTACTTTCACACTCTTCGACCTTTCATGAATTTGACATCTGTCACATAGTTAAGTTCAATCAAGCTGTTGAGCTCAGCAAAGGTGCCAAAGATATCAAGGCTGACATAGTGTGAACACACAAGAAAAATGGAGAAAAACAATGGAGTTGATGTAGCTGGACTACGTTCTCATTTGTTGACTTGAACTTTATGAGCCTTCCCAAAATTGGTCTTCATAGCCTATAAGAAATAGCAACATGGAAACTGGGTTGGAGATCTGATTTTGAACTGGACATCATACCTTGACTAAAAGAAACTGTGTAATTTTATGGGAATAAGCACAAAGTGGTAGACACTCAGTTGTTTTGGAATCCCATCCATTATTACCCTGTATGTGTTTCTCTGACTACAATGGGTCTCTTGTCCCTTAAAACTAATTCCAGGAAGGCATGATCTGTCTAAATGTTCCCTAGAAAAATGATTCCCATTATAGGGAGGGGTAGATCCCACTAGTCTATGAATGTTTGGGGGAAGGAGGAAGAAAAAGTAAATCCAGGCTGAGCCCATGATGTTAAGAAGTGGACAATGATGAACTCTTGCCTCAGACTCAACCATTTAAAGCTCTTGTCAGAGTGCTTCTTTTAGAATTTCCTTACTTTAAATCTCAAGGAACAAAATTTAAGGAATACCAAAGAATCCTTCAAAGCAATCCTTGGGTGCAGAGACTGAAGAATTGTCATTTAGCACTCTGAAAGCCCCAGAATCCATGAGGTGTAATCTACAACTCTATGAAACACGAGCTAGAACAATTTGTCATCCACACAATTCATTCCAAAAACAATAGAGGCCATAATAGTACCTATTTATGTCAATACAACTATCATAATTTTAGTGAGTTTAGCAGAGTTTGCCCTGACTTGGGATATATGAGTTTACTTCACTGGATTTATGAAGCTGTTAAAACTAAGTAAATGGCAGGAGTCTCTAACTTTCAAATAGAGTCATGCAATAATTTTAGAAACATATTAGAAAGTGATTTACATTTTCTTTTCCAAAAAAGGTTGAACTGACAATAGTCAAGACAACAAATTTTTCTTGAGGTTTTATCCACTCTATGCCCAACACTAAACTAGTCCTATAAGTAATTCTAAGAAGGACAAGAAAAAGTTCCTCACCACAAATAACCCATAATTTCTGCCTGTGGGAACTGTCAAGTTTGATAAAAGGTGTATTTTTATGGTTCAACACAACAAACATTTAATAAATATCTACTATGTGCAAAGCACTGTGCTGCCTTCTTGGGGACAAAAATAGATTATTGACAATGATGACCACGATGATGATGATGGTGATCATCATCATCAGCATCAGCATCATCACAAAAGTAAAAATGTCTCTGCCCTCACCTGTCAATGCCAACTAAAAACTGTCAGACTTTTCCAGAAAAGACAGGCTTTAAAAAACATGTCTCTCAATAATCCAATGCTATACAAATGATGTTTTGAAATTGCCACTATTCCATAGATTTGCCTTCAATTCCAGTGTATTGCTGATATTTTTTTTACCTTAATTTGGTACCTGTCCTGTTACCCTAGCCTAATTTTTTTCATCACATTCTTTCCCTCTCACTCTTTCTCTCTCTCATATGTGTGCATGCATGTACATGCATATAATGTGCGTATGTATGCATATATTTGTGTATACATATACATATGCACATACATATAACACACTACACGTATATACATATATCATTGTACATGCATAAATTTATGTCTATATCCAAATATAGGACCACAGTTTATATTAATATGAGTCTTAGAGATACCTCCCCATTTTATATATGCAAAAACAGAGGCCCAAAGAGGTCGTGACTTGTCCAAGATGATATAGGTAAAAAGTAAAGTTTGAATCCCGCGAAAGACCTAGGTTGGACTTAATAATGAACCACAAGTCTCCTTTCTCCTTGGTATCTTTTAGTCATAGTTCCCTTTACCATGCTCTTATATATGAATGCCAAATATAGAATGCCATTTACTTATATTTATTTACTTTTTATTAAGGATCTGATGTTTATATGCTATTAGACTCCAGGGTTATTGAGATAGATATGACCAAGACTTTGCCTTCAAAGAACCTGCATTTAATAGAGTGGAAAAGATAGAGAAGGATGATGATGATAGATAGATAGATAGATAGATAGATAGATAGATAGATAGATAGATAGATAGACAGATGATAGGTGATAGATATTTACATACATATATACTCTGTTTCTGTATTTGTATACATATATGTATATATTTGTATACACACATATGTGCATATATTTCAACTCTTTTTATGGTGACAAAAAACTGGAAACCAAGGGGATGCCCATCAATTGAGAGATAACTGAAGCATTATGATATATGAGTATGATAGAATATTATTGTGTTGAAAGAAAAAAGGAAGTAGATTATTGCGAAGAGATATAGAAAGGCTTTTGTATGTAAAAGACGTTTACCTCTTTCTTAAAACTCTTTTGACTATAAGCCTAGCAGTTGTGCAATTCAGTCGAAATCCATAGTAACCTTTTTGTGTATAATTTCAAATTTCTTTCCAGAATTTTTGTTCCCATCTTTTCCTGATATTTTCTTCTGAGAATTTTCATATGCTTTCCATTTGAATAAGGTGAGTTGAGAGTAAACATTTTCATGAACACGGTCTTGATCCTATTTTTAAAAACTACTGACTCTAAAAATGTAGATGTGATTAAATAATTTCATGAGATTTTATGCCTTGTCAGGACACTATACGATATAACTGCTGGGGATCTTTCTCTTTCTGCAAGAAGACTGTCTGGGGACCTCAAGACATCCAGAGAGTTGAAGCTTGTTTTATCATTTTTGCATTGGAAATAGGTAAATGGGGGCAATATTCTCTATATAACCTTGTTGTGGGACTAGTAAAAGCAGTCTCCTCTGATATGTTCATTCATTCCATTAGCAAGGAACTCAGACTCCAGTGTCACATAAAGGAGTCCTAGATAAGAAGACAGAAGACATAATTTCCATTCTGAATTAGCTATGTGTGCTTGAACTAACCATTTCCTTCCTTAGGGTATGGTTTACTCTGTGTGTGTGTGTGTGTGTGTGTCTGTGTCTGTGTCTGTGTGTCTGTGTGTCTGTGCATGATGGACCCCTTTTGTCAGTCTGGTGAAACCTCTGGCCTCCTCAAAATAATATTTTAAACGCAAAAAATATAAAATATATAGAATTACAAACCAATTATGTTCAAATACAATTGCTGAAATAAAAATAATAGCTCACAGGCCCCAAGTTAAGAATATTAGACTATTAGATGTATCAAATTTGAGCCATATCCTTCAGGAAGCCGACAAAACTTCCCAGTAGAGCAGAACCATATTAAAATATAATTGGGAAATGTTTAATGAAATAAATAAATAATAATACAGCATAGATAATGTTCATTTGTGGTTTTCTAAGTCAATATTCAGCCAGTAGAGACCCATTTCTATTTGATTTTTGACACCACTGGGTTAAATAATCCTTCATCTCTCTCCTGGTGTAGTGGGAAGAAGCAAGGTGCCATTACATACAAAATGTCTTTTACATACACACATTGGTATGTGTGCCTGACTCTGTAGCTAGCCAGAATATTTAAGGAAGTCTTGGGAAGAGGGGGAAAAAAGCTGTTCTATCTATAATCAAACAAGTCAATATTTTGATGACAAAAGAGGATTCAAGGGTAAATACCAAGGTAGGGCATATCCATATGGCAGGACTAGTAGATGCATTTTTCTTGTGTCATGTTTATGGAGCTTGTGACATGATGTTTAATTGTCTAAGTTTACAACTCATAGGTTTGTGCTGCTCCAAAGCCCAAATAATGGGGGTGTTGAGTGAGGATGAATCTGTATTTCAGATGAAATATGAAATATATCTGATATATATATATATATATACACACACATATGTAATATGTATATTAGATGTCATCTAATATATCTCAGAAATATATCTGAGATATATACATATATAATTTATATATTGTGCAACAAATTTATATATAAGTAATATTAGATATGTTATTCATATGTAACTTACACATTAAATATTTATATTTTATTTATATTTTCATATAACCTGTGTGATTGCATATGTATGAATATATGTAGGTGTATATGTATTGATATGTGTTGCAGCGAGGTAGAACTCTAGGCCTGAAGTCAGGAAGACAAGTTCAAATCTAGCAATCATAATATGAAATATGAAAAAACATGGAGATGAGATATATGTCACAAATGGGAAAGAGCATGTAAACATTTTTTGCCTGCTTACAGAATAAAGAAAGGAGAATAATGTATAATAATCATAGAAAAGAAGGCTGGAATCAGTTTAAAAGGATTTTAAATGTCAAACTGGAACTGCTTGAAATTTAAAGTGGAGAACTGAAATGGATAAACCTGCATCTTAGAAATATCATTTTTCAACTATTTGGATGATGCCTCAGAGAGTGGAGAGAAAAGCCTGCATCCAGGGATGTCAATTCTGAAGCCAATGCAATAGTTAAGACAAGAGATGTTGAGAACCTGAAGTAGGGTGGTGGCCACATGAGTAAAGGGAAGAGATTTGAGGGATATTGTGAGTTTGGAATAAAAAAGACTTGGCAAATGAAAGACTGGGGATCATAAGGGAGAGCAGTGAGTTGGCAATGAGGTTACAAAGCTAGATGAGTAGAAGGAGTCTGGTAGCCTCAGCAGAAATGGAAAACTTTGGAATAGAATTGGATTGGGGTTAGGGAGAGAACCGAGAAATTATTACAGTTTTGGACATGATGAGTTTCAGATATTTATAGAGCTTCTCATTGAGTGTGTCCAACAAGCATCTGGAATGTCAGATGAGCTCATAAGAATAAGCAGGACTAGAAATACAGATCAAATAACGATTTCATGGACATGATAGCTGAATCCATGGAAGTGATATGATCATCAAAAGAGGGACAAAGTGTAGGGACAAAAGAAAAATTAGACCAGGAAGTATGTATAAGATATAATGTATACGTACAGTAATATATACATATATAATTTATATATATATTATTTAACAAATTTATATGTAAGTAATATTATGTATGTTATACATATATAATTTACACATTACATATTTATATTTTATTTATATTTTCACACAACCTGTGTGATTGCATATGTATGTATATATGTAGGTGTATATGTATTGATATGTGTTGCAGCTAGGTAGAACTCTGGGCCTGAAGTCAGGAATACAAGTTCAAATCTAGCCTCAGATACTTACTAGCTCTGTGACCTTGGATAGATCATTTACTTCTGTCTCCCTAAGTTTTCTCTATATTGCAACCTGTAAAATAGCAATAAAAATAGTACCTCTTTCCCAGGGCTTTTGTAAGCATAATATAAGATGATATTTGTAAAATGTTTTATAAACCTTAAAGCTCTATTATATGTTAGCCAGTAGTAGTAGTGGTGGTAGTAGTAGTAGTAGTAATAGCAGTAGCAGTAGCAGTAGTAGTAGCAGTAGCAATAGTAGTTGTAGTAAGTTACCATAGAATATAAGCTTCTGTTTTCTTTTATAGTCTTTGTTTTGTCTTGTACATAGTAGGTGATTAACAATCTTTGGTCAAATTGAATTTGCTTATAAATGATAATTTAAAAATCCTACTTCATTGTGCATTTCCAGTTTGATTTTGAACTGAAGCCAATGAGAAGTCCAAGAAGTAAGGTGTGGAATAAAAGGAGCAGGAATACGGGAGAGAGGGAAGAACACTTTTTTTAAAGGATATTTTAAATTCTCTGGCTTAGAGAAATAAAACCTTAAAGAAAACCTTTTCTTCTTTCTTTTTTTTTTAAACATTGTCAGTGTAGAAGACTGCAAATGAGCTTCTTTCTCAAGAGACAAGGAAAGCCAAAAGCCACCTAATAGAATCCTATCATGGACAAACCCCAGCCAAGGAATTTCCAATGCTCAAATTTCTGAAATTTCCATCCAAATCAGCCATGTTTTTCCAGAAGCTTTTTTTGCCAGTGAAGTCAGTGTTATTTCAAAAAGGAAACCATATCCACCTTTTCTGGAGGGGAGAGGGAGTTGAAAATTTTAACATTTCCTGTCCCACTTGGGAACATTTTTTTGTAGCTAACTTTTCTCAAGAACTAAGATTCACATTTGTCACTCCAATAATAGGCATTTGGTGCTCCCCACCCATATCTGATTTTCAATGCATTTATTTTTCAGGATGAAATCACTAGCCTGAAGGGAGAAAAAAGTCAGAAGTGGAAAAATCAGTCAGTTTTAAAGGATGTCCTTTCTTATATTTCTATGGCTCTGGGGAACAGTCATTTCATGATAAGAAATGAAAGAAAACAAAACCCAGAAACAGTCTCTTAGAAGAAAAACAACAAAAGAAAGTATTTTATAAATACCTCTTTGGTCCTAATGGATGCATTTAATTGGGGAAAGGGAGAAAAACTCAAAATGAATTACTTGCTAGTATTATAGTGAATTTAACAATAGTTAACATTGAATTTATACATATGTTAATTGACACACTGATTTCATATAAATATAACACAGCATTTACACATGTGGTTTTGTACATTGCACATAAGTTTTTGTCACAGAAAGTCAGCATAACTAATTGGATAGAGTTCTGGGATTGGCTTCAGGAATATATTGGTCTAAATCCTGGCTGTAACATTTACCAGTTATGTCCATATATATGAGAGGCTTCAACTGCCTAAGACTCAGTTTTCTCATCTATGTTTTGGGGATAAGCATAACTGTTGTTCCTGCTTCACAAAGTTATCATAAGGATGAAATGAGATCATACGTGTAAAGCATCAACTCAGCGTCATAGAAATTCACAGAGGTTTTCTGACCTTCAAATGTTAGTAAGATGTCACAGCTTATGCTGTAATTCAGTAGAAATCCCCCACCTGCTAAAAATTGTATTTGAACAGTGAAGGGGAGGAGGGTAGGTAGAGAGAGGAAACTTCCAGCTGGAGACAAGAGATGACCAAGAAGAGAAATACCCCCAAATGCCCCAGTCTTATCACAGTTCTGCATTTATCATTACTTTGTATGCTATCATTTTGTATTAAGCATATGGTATCTTGCTTCAATATCTGTTGGTCCTAGCCTTTAGGACCATGAGTACTTGCAGCTCTTTGTATTAATAATAACTAGCATGCTGCCCTGAATGTAGAAGATGCCTGTTTTTTGATGAAACTAATAACAATAATGATGGAGATGAAAATTATGAAGATAATCAGGATAAAAAAGATGCTGAGAATAACAATTAATGTGATGATAACGATAGGTCCCCACTTATCTTGCATGTTCCTAGGTTTCATTCCACTCCTGACTGTGCTTCTCTGACTCTATGGACTTATCATCAAGCTTCTGCTGTTCTCTCATCCTAGAACCTCCCTCAGGATCTGGGGGTTTCTTATCCTGGAACATTTCTCTGCTATATTTGTTCCCTTCTCTCATTCCTATTTCCTTTCAGGGACTCCAGGAGAACAAGCTTTCATTCCCCTCCCAAATGTGCTACTGACTGACTTCAGATTTTATCAACACCCCCCCCAAAGATATCTTCTCTCTTGCCTCCTCTTTGAGACTCCCTTTTATGTGTTGACTTCTCCCAGTAGAATGAAAGGCCCCTGGGGGCAAGAACTATCTTTTTTCCCCTTGTATTTGTATGGACAGAACTTAATTCAGTGTCTGTCACATAGTTAGGGCCTAGTAAATGCTTGTTGCCTTGACAACCTGCCTGCCTACCTTCCTTATCTGTCTAAATGACAGGGGATAGTAGGAACTGTGGTTGTGGTTTTGAATAGATGCTTGCTGAGGTAACTTCAACCTCACTAGCTGTGAGTCCATGTATTTTTAGATATGGACGATTGAGGAAGTCATTAGAGAACTGACCTGCAACCCAGAATCCCTGAGTTCAAGTTCCAGCTTCATTACTAAGTAGCTATGAGATATTGAGCAAGTTCTGTCAATATCAGCTTCCTTGTCTATGAAATGGAAATAATAATATTTGTAATAACCCTCTCATGTCAAAGCAATATTAAAAGGCTCAAGCAAGTTAATATATATAAATTCTATATTTCCCATTATGTATATATACATATACACACATGTATATACATATATGCACACATATGTATATACTTATATATGTATGTGTGTGTATTATACACACACACACGCACACACACACACACACATATTTTCCCAGGCCTGTGGAAAACATCTCATTTGTGAAAGGCACTCTCACTCCACAAATTCAGATCAATTCTTATTCTGCAGCTTGTAGTCTTAGAGAATTATCTGGAGCAGAGTAATTGAGAAACTTGCCTTTGGTCATGCAATCAGTATATGTCAAAGGTAGACCTTGTACCAAGTTGTCCTAACTGAGAGGTTTGTTCACTATTCACCAGGTCACACTATCTCTCTTCCACACACATGCACATGCACAATTGCATACTAATTTATCACACTTATTATATGCATTTTAGCTACTACCGTGCTTTGGCTGGCTTATTTTGTTTTTCTTTTTTTTATGGGCATTTCCACATTCAGTGAGAAACAGAAAAAGAGAATTATACATGAAAGCAAAGATTTCAGAAACACACACACACACACACACACCTTTTGTATGTTAATTCCAATGATGTTCAATTTTCCTTTATTTTCCCTTTACTCTCTTCCATATATTCTACGTCCCAGTGACACTAGCATCCTTGATCTTCTTTGTACATGATGCTCCACCTCCAGATTCCCTGACTTTTCACTGGCTGTTCCCCATACTCTGAATGTTGTCTTCCCTCACCTCCTTCTCTGGGCTTTCCTGGTTTCTTTCATGACTCACCTTGAATTTCACCTTATAAAAGAGGTGCATCATGGCTAGTGTTTTCCTTCTGAGATCATGTCCCATTCACACTGAATGTAGATAGACAGACAGACAGACAGACAGACAGACAGATAGATAGATAGATAGATGTTTGAATGTTGTCTCCTCCATTAGAATGTGGGCTTTTAAGGGCAGGGATCATGTTTTTGGCCTTTTAATTTTTTTTTTTAGATTTCCAATGTTTATCACAATGTTTGGCATGTAGTAAGTGCTTAATAGATGCTTGTCAACTGACATTTGTGTTTCCCTTTGAACCTCATCCATATTATTATCCTTGGCCTTACTTATTTTAATAAAATAATGACATTAGATTTAGAGATGATGGTATAAAATGTACTTTCTGCCAACTCCTCTATATATTATTGACAGAAAAATCTTTCTTAGAGATAGAGTTGATCATGTTACTTCTCTACTCAGAACTCTTCATTGGTTTTCCAGTGCCTAGCAATTAAAATTCAAAGTCCTTTGACAAACAATCAAGACCTTCTACAAGCCAGTCCTGTTCTGGCTTTCTACAATTATTTCATATGACTCCCCAACATGAAACTTCTACTATAATGTAGATGAACTATTCTCTGCCCTTGGATTTTACATAGTTTTTCCCCATGTGCAATATTTATTTTTAACTTCTATCCTGTATTATAACATATTAATATAACACATTAATATAATCACCGTGTTATATTACTAATGTAAGACAACAGGATTTAACATGACATGACATGATGTGATATAATTGTATCAATATTACATATGGTTATGTGTTTTCTCTGATGTCTCCCTCACAGATACACTGGACTATAAAAGTCATGGAGTCAAAGACTATATATAAATTTCATATGTAGTCCAGTCCTAGAACCATGCTCTGTAACATTTTTTTTTAATCACTAAATGTTTTTCATTAAATGAATGAAAGATTTCACAAAAGTCTAAACTTACCTTGATGGGCTAGATCTATAGACGGGTGATGTCACAAGTCACATAGCCTCAATTCATGTTCCTTGCCACAACTCCATATAGAAATGTAAACTAGTAAATAGTAGGTTAATTTATTCAAAATTCTGACCAGAAGTGGATTGGTTTGGTGTGAATTTCTGGTTTATAACGTAAACCCTTTGAGGGCAAGAACAATCTTTACATTTGTATTTGTTATTCTTTTGGTTTAGAACAGTCCTTAGATTGGCCATGTGAGAACCACATGGCTAAGGGACAAGACCAGATGATTGTCTATATGTGCAACAAGGAGTAGGAAACTAACTTTAAGAAAACCCAGGATCTAGTCCACTCAGTCAAGTTCAGGAGGATATATTGGGTGGAGAAAACCAAGAGAATCCTGGGCAGAATAATAATCTAGAATAAGCTTCTGGCATTGGGCCAGAAAATCTAAGTTTTCTGATTACAAGAGCAATAAGCTTTAATTTAATATGAAGAAGTTTATCAATATTTTCCTGAGCAATGGTTTTGATAGACAATGATAGAAATAGTACCTCCAAAATGTATGAAAGGGGAAGAAAAGAGGGATAAGTCCAGAGAAAGTATATTTTTGATGGAATACACTTTTTCCCTTAGGTCGTTATTATATGAAAAGAGAAGAAATAGTCCGTTTCATTAATGTTGTATCGAAATAAACACAGATTCTCAAGATTCCATTCAAATCAGTTTCCTTATCTATCAAATGATGGACCTAGATGACCTCCAATGTTCCTTTCAATTTGAAGAGATCTTGTATGGAAGATAAGGTGAATGCTACAGTGATCTCCTTAGAGCAACAAGGTCCCCAAATTTTGATTTAAGGAGTACTCAGGAACTTTTTAGGGGATCTGTGAGTTCAAAATATCACAATAATACCAAGAGGTTTCTAATAGAGTAAATGCCAATATAACCCACACAAGCAAAGTTTTTGAGAGGGAGTCCCCAATAATTTTTAAGAATATAAAGGGATACTAAGACCGAAATGTTTCAGAACTACGGGTTTAGAAGGCTGATTTGACATTTGTATTTCTTCAAAGCCAAGTAATAGCTATCAGGGTTCAATGTGAAAAATGATCGTGTTCCATAAAGATAAGAAAAAGGGTTTCAAAGAAAGTTTCTCCATTTTCCAGGTTGTTAGGCACAATGATGTATTGCATGATAGTATTGATGATAATGGTGATGGTGATGATGACAATAACAATCATGAAATGGTATCAATGTGGTGGGAGGACCTATAGAAAGGGGAAGAGGAATATGGCCTAATTCAGTAGATTAGAAGATTGAAGAATGTTACACAAGGGGAAAAAAAAGATAAAATGTAAAAGAATATTAGAACAACACATGGCATAGTTAATAGAGAGCTTTGATATCAGAGTTGAGAAAATCTGGATTCAAATCCTGCCTCAGATACATGCTAACCACACGATTATAAGTCACTCAACTTCTCAGATATGTAGGTAAATAATTAAAACTTTAAGTAGCAGTTAAGTTTCAAATCTTCATTTATAGAGCAACTGTTCTGCTAAGGACTTCCCTACACGGATGAAATCATATATCCGTTGCAAAAATTATCTACTGAAATTTTCAAAAGGCCTAGCTAGACATTTGGTGAGATAAGATCCACGAATGGAATATAACATCAGGTAGGCAATACACTTGAAAGAAACAAGATAAGTGAAGCGATAAAAGTAGGAGATGGGAAAGGCATTGTATATTAATTAAGAAGATACAGCCATGTGGTAAAACTCAATAATGGAGGAAGAGTGTGGGAGTGAATATTTGTTTGTAATGAAGAAATACAGAGGAATAAATGCTATTTTTATCTGTGGTATACTACAGACAACCCAAAAAGAAAGACAAAATAGATTTTAGAAAAGATACAAAATGCCTACAATGGAAACATAATAAAGTCATAATAGAAGACTTAAATTCTCTAGATATCTACTAGATCTCTCTGTCTCTTTGTGTGCGTCTCTCTCTATCTCTGACTCTCTGTGTCTCTCACTCTGTGTGTTTGTCTCTCTCTCTCTCTCTCTCTCTTTCTCTCTCTCTCTCTCTCTCTCTCTCTCTCTCTCTCTCTCTCTCTGTTTGGAAACTTCATTGCCTATACCCACTTTTCAGTCATAATTCAAGGATAGAGAAAAGTACTTCCAGTCTCAAGGGAGCAGAATCCCTGAGAAGCACTATTACTTCTGGTCACAAGAGAGTAGGGGTTCTGGGGAGCAGTATTAACTTAACTTAAATCCTAAGGAGTCAAGGGACCTTAATACATAAGAAACAGAGGAAAGACCAAAAAAGCCCAGTGACAACACCTCTCCTTACACCACACCACTTTGGAAGCACTGAAAATTTTCAATGTCTGAGAACTACCTCTAAAAACAACAGTGGAAAAAAATATCCTGAGGCCCGAGATAGGACTCACCCTATCCTCACCCTGAGAACAAAGTTCAAATTTAACATAACATTCAAAGCTAGGAAATAAGCTGGGAAAAAAGTGATCAAACACCAAAAATTAAATGTGACCATAAAAACTATTATGGTGACAGGGAAGATCAAGACACAAACTCAGGAAAAGATCATGAAGTCAGAATAGCTACAATCAAAGACTCAAAGGAAAAAAAAGTGAATTGAACCCAAGTCCAGCAAGAATTCCTAGAAAAGCTAAAAACTGATTTTCAAAATCAAGTGAGAATGGTAGGGAAGAAAATGGTAAATGAACTTAAAACAATTCAAGAAAATTATGAGAAAGCTATTAAGAGTTTGGTAAACATTGTATGATGATTAGCTATGACAAACTTAGCTTTTCCCAGCAATAGAGTGATCCAAGACAATTTCAAAAGACTCATGATGGAAAATGCTATCCACACCCAGAGAAAGAATTATGGAGTCTGAATGTAGATGAAAGCATACTATTTTCACTTCTGAGTTTTTTTCATGGTTTTTCCCTTTAGTTCTCTTTAGAAATACATTTAACATGATTGCATATATAAAATCTATCTCAAAATCCTTACTATCTTGGGGAAGTCGGAAAGGAGAAAAAAAGATAAAAATTGGGAACTCAAAGTCTTATAAGAAATGAATGTTGAAAACTATCTTTATTTGTAATTGGAAAAAATACTATTTTAAAAAAACACAATTAATTTACTTAGTGCTATACTGCTCAAATTACCAAAAAAAAATTATACAGCATCATAAGAATAACATAATTCATCTGGAAAAACAAAAGCTCAAATATATCAAATGACTCAATGAAAAAATGTTAAGGAGATGTTCTAGCAGTGTGAAATTTCAAACTATATCACAAATGGGAATTACGAAGTGGGGACTATATTACAGGTGGGGATCATCCAAACAATCTGGAATTAGCTAAGAAATAGGGTGGTGAATTAGTGAAATAGATTAAACACAATATATAGTATAAATGACTATAGTAATCTGTGTTAAAGATCCAAGTTTTGGGGACAAAAACACACCATTTGACAAAAATTGCCTAGAAAACTCCAAAGTAGTTTGGCAAAAATTGGTCTTAGAGCAACATTTCACACTGCACACACACATACACACACACAAACACACACACATATGTATATGTGTATGTGTGTGTGTGAAAAGTGATAAATGATTTAGACATAAAGGGTGATATCATAAGTAAATTGGGGAACGTGGAAAAATTTGCCTGTAAACTGTATAGATAAGGGAAGAGTTTATAACCAAACTAGAGATAGAGAAGTCTACAAGTAAAATGGATATTTTTAGTTATGTGAAATTAAAAAGGTTTTATATAAAAAGAAAACCAACAACAATGTAGCCAAACTTAGAAAGAAAGCAGGAAATGGGGTGTTGGTAATTTATAACTAATTTGTCTGACAAAGTCCTTATTCTTCAAATTTGATGGGGTATTGAGCCAAATTTACAAAAATAAGAGCCATTCCCCAATTGATAAATAGAGAAAGTATATGAATAGGCATTTTTCAAAAGAAGAAATCAAATTATCATTAGTCAAATGAAAAAATGCTCCAAATAATTATTGATTAGAACAGAACAAATTAAAACAACTCTGAAGTACTACCTCACACTTATCAGCTTGGATAAAACTATTTTATATCCCAAAGAAATGAAAGAAAAGGGGAAATAATGTATGTATGTGTATGTTTATGTATATGTGCATATGTATATGTATATGTGTATATGTATATGTATATGTGTACATGTATATATGCATACCAACTCTTTTTGTGGTGACACAGAATTGGAAATTGAGGGGTTGCCCATCAATTGGAGGATAGCTGAACAAGGTGGAGCATGTGATTATGACGGAATATGATTATGCTGTAAGAAATGATGAACAAGATGGTTTAAAAAAAAACCCTGGAAGATATGAACCTATTCAAAGTGGAGTGAGCAGAACCAGGAGAACATTAAATGATAAGAGCAACACTGTAATGATGATGAACTGTGAAAGACTTAACTGTTCTGATCAAGACAATCATCCAAGACAAATCCAAAGGATCATGATGACAAATGTATCCACCTCCAGAGAGAGAACAGATGAGAGAACTGAGTGCATAGTAAAGCATATTTTTTCCACTTCATTTGTCTTCCTTTTTGTATGATTTTTGAAAAATGGTCCATATGGAATTTTGTTTTGCATGACTTCACATTTATAATTGATATATTATTTACCTTATCAATGAAAGGGAAAGACAAGAAGAAGGGAGAGAATTTGGAATTCAGCTTTTTTTTAAAATGAATGTTCAAAACAAGTTTAAATGTATTTAGGAAGTACTTAATGAAATTAATAAAAATATGATTTTTAAAAAGAGTAAGTCCCTAATAATTAGAACATTCCCAATGGATCCTACTACTTTAAAAGGTAGTAGATTTCTCCTTACTGGAGGGCTTCAAAAAGAATCTAGGTATTGTGAAAAGAGGATTTTTTTTCAGATATGAATTGGATTAGATGGTCTGAGGTCCCTTCCAATCCTAAAATTCTGCTATCACCCCAATCAAATAAGCATCTCTGCTGTTTTAAAGAGTCTACAAAGAAGGAGATTTGCAAGTTCCCTTGGTAACCTACTCTCCTGTCAATCAGTTCTCACAGTCAGGATGTTCTCTTTGATGTGCAAAATAAAGCTTTCCTCTCTTTAGGATCACAAAACTCATTTTCCCCATTGGTTTTGTTCCATAGCAATGTAAGTGCATGGACAACAAATAACATGCAGATAAACATATTTTCAAAATAGGACTTCAGAATATTGATGTCCAGAGAGGTAATAAGATAAAACATCCAGAAGAGCAACCTTAGACCTTGAGTCAAACATTTTGAAAACACTTCTTATATCTTCTTTCATCTGCAAATTTAATATTTCTATACAAACAATACAAAGGGAATTGAGCTTGTCAAGGATGATTGGTTTTCTATAGCCCAATCCTGTTATTTCCCGTGGTTCCATTAGCCTTGAAAAGTTGATGGATTTTGTTTCTTCTCTTCCAGATAGTTTTCCAGGCTTTCTTTCATCTGGCTACTCAAATTAGATTTAGTGCATCATAATTATGCCATAATTACCGGGATCACATTTTTCTGTCACTGAGAATCAGCACCAATTTTTATTTTCTTCAATACTTTGACAGATGCCTGGCTTTGTATAGTTCTGTAAATAAGCATTAGTGTTTCTTGAAATATACAGACAATTTCCCACAGCCTCCACCGCTGTGCTAAATTTCCTATTCATTTATGTTAAGTATTTATAAGATGTCATCTATCTGTTTCCTATCAATGGTTTTATTGGAAAGGATTTAGCTACTTTCTAACTACCCTTAGGGTTTCTTTCTCTCATTTTCATGGGGAGTCATCAGTGAGCACTTTCAATAATAATGAATACCAAGAACATTCTTTAGGCCAGATTCCTTTTTTCTTTCATTCTTTTATTTTTTTTTCCTTTTGAATTTGGTAAAGGCTTTTCTGAGTCAATCAATCCATCAAAAAGAATCAAGGGGAGAGACCATATACAATTATAAGCAAGTAGAAAATGTAGATATAATAAATTCAAAATAATCATAAAGTAATTTAGGGTGGAGAAAGGGGAAGCACTAGCTGTTTGGTGAACCAGAAAAGCCTTAGAGGTAGCATTTGTGTTGAACTTTGAAGGTAACTAAGGAAGTTTTGACACAAAGGTGAGGAAGAATATTGTTCCAAGAATTGGAGCTGGTAATGTCATATACAAGGAGCATCAAGTAGCCCATTTTGTCAATGTGTATTAAGTCTAGAAAGGTAGGCTGGAGCCAGAGTGTGAACAGCTTTGAATGCCAAATAAGGGAGTTTGTACTTGTTTTCTAGAGGAAATAGATAGCTACTGGAGTTTTATTTGTCTAAAAGGTGGCATAGTGGATACACATCTAGACTTGTAGTCAGCAATACCTGGGTTCCATTCTTGCCTTAGGCATCTACTAGCTGACTCATTCTGGGAAAGTCACAACCTCTCAGCCTCAGTTTCCTAATATGTAAAACTGGAAAAATAGTACCTATCTTATTGGCTTAGGGATGACACCTGTAATGTTGCTCAGTCATTTCCAACTCTTTGGGAGCCTATTTGGGGTTTTCTTGGCAAAGATACTGGAGTAGGTTGACATTTCTTTCTCCAGCTCATTTTACAGGTAAGGAAACTGAAACAAATGGAATTGATTCAATGACTTGCCCAGAGTCTCACAGCTAGTAAATTCTGAGGCCTCATTTGAACTCAGAAATTCCTGGCTCCATACTGAGTGCTCTATCCACTGTGTCATCTTACTGCCAAACTTGTAAAGTACTTTGTAATCCTTAAAGGGCTATATAAATGCTAATTATCATTGTTTTTCCAATACGGAAATGACTTGGTTGAACCTTACTTTAGGAATTTCCCTACAGAAAATATGTTGGAGAGAGGAGAGACTAGATGTAGAGAGACCAATTGGGAGGCTATTACAGTACCTCAGATATGAAGAGATGAGGGCCTAGGAAATAAGTAATAAGAGTAAGTAACCTGTAAGTAGAAGGAAGGGGATGATGTCACATACTATAGAAATAGAATCAACAAAACTTGGCGATTATTTGGATATTGGGGATGAAAGAATAAGAAGAATCCTAGAGTAATCCTGGGATTTTAAATCTGAGATTTGGGAAGGATTTTTGCTCTCTAACAGAAGCAGGAAAATTAAGAAAGGGAAAGGATTTGAGAAAAAGTTAATGAATTCTACTTTGAATATGTTAAGTTTGAATTACAATAGGAAATATCTATAGGCAATTGACTGTAGGGGAACTAGAGTTCAGAAGAGAGATTAGGGGTGAGTAAGTAGATATGGCAGTCTCTGCATAGAAATGATAATTGAACCCTTGGGAGTTGTTGAGATCACCAAAAGAGAGAGGGTGTAGGGACACTAAGCTTCATTGTATTCAGTGGCCTCAATGTAGCTTTAAAAAGTTAATGATCTCTCCTAGCTGGGATTTCTGGAGGCAGCTGGCTTGGGGAGAAAAAGATTTAGGGATCTGAGCCACCAAAACTGGGTTGAGGGAGGAGTAGGTTAGGACATTAGGAACAGACACAAAGATATTATTCAGGTCAAAATGAGGTGAATGGAGCAGCCTATCCCAACAAGATGGCTTAGTTAGAGGAACCATGCTGGTAGCCAGCAGCCAAGAAAACAGGAGTTAAGGAGTTAATCAGAAATGCAGGATCCTTTGGAACATTATTAGGAATAAGAAGATGAATGTTTCCTTTTGTCTTTTAATTCTTAGGACCTTGCCCATGGTTGGTGAATAATAGATCTTTCTTGAATTAGATTGCATTGTCTAACTACTCAATAGCAGGATCCTCAGAATCTTTTCAAGTGGAGTCAAGGGATAGTGGAAGGTTTTGCCAGCTTTGTCCCACCCCTACCTTTGAGTATTAAAGGAGGAGAGGCCTGAGATGTGAGGATCATATTTCTATAAAAAATTTTCCAACTTTTAGAATGTGTAATGAATTATTACTAATAAAATTATTTATATGACATAACATTATATAATGATAATAATGATGAAGGCTCACATTTCAATAGTGATTTCATATTTACAAAGGTCTTTGCTTACAATGACTCTTTGAGATTAGTATGTATATTTTCATTATTATTCTCTCTTTCTTCTTTATAGCTTTTTTTTTCAAATAAAAGAGCCAAGGCTAAAAGAATTTGAGTGACTGGTCCATGGTCAGAAAACTAACAAGTGACAAATTAGAACAAAAGAGCCAGGCTTGTTAACTCCAAGGCTAGTATTTATCCATTGCAGCACGGTTGCCACTCACTCAGTCAACAAGCAATTACTAGGCACTTACCACCTGCAGATCATTGTTCTGAACTTAGTCTAAGGTATGTATGCCTCCAAAGCATTTTCTAGGTAATTTTTAATCTAAGGAATAATTCAGAAACAGGGAAAAGCCAGGTTTGTTTCCTTGTTGGTTTGGTTTGCTTTCGTTTGGGGAGGGAAGAAGTTTCTACTCTTCTTAGTAGGCTGACCTAGAGTCAATCTGTTAAAAAAAAAAAACAATGTAGCAAAATGGATAAAAGGCTGAATTTGAAGTCAGGAAGATCTGGATTCAAATTATGTCTCAGATCTGTCTCAGACTAACTATGTGACCTTAAGTAAGTAATTAATCTCTCTGGGCCTAATTTTCCTGTAAATGAGAGGATGGAACCAGATGGATTCTATATAGACACATTCTGCTCTAAATCTGTAACCCTATGCTCTTATGAGCCATGTTGGGCAGGTTGGCTCTGGAAGAAGCTAAATCTTTGTGGGTATATCCAATCATACATTGTAATCAGGCAGATGCTCATCACAGGAGAGATTCTAGTGGTACTGAACACTAGGGATTGATTTCCTGGTCCATTGATACAAGCTTTCATATTTCTAGATTGTTATTGGCTAGTTAACTGGATGTCAAGATTTCTGGTAAACAGAACCATATGGAAGCAGTGGGGAGTACCACATGCCCCCTCAAAACAGCATATGCACTGTCAGCATAGGAAACAAGAATGCAAAGACAAGGGAAACCAGTTGGCATCCTGGGGTTAGCTGCCTTGATGATGCCTACAGGGTGGTGATTGGGAGCATATATAAAAGACATTTTCTCTGGTACTTATGATTTTTGTAAATCCGGGAGGGCCAGAGCACATTGGAGCATCATAAAGGTGCATTTCAGATGCTACATCAAATTGGAAATTTTACTGAAAACTGGGAACCTATTCCAAACCCACAGTGTGATTAGCTTCACATCCCCCTGTTCCTCATGCAAGAGTCAGGTCTTCCTTGCTGCTCAAATGACAGGAAATTCTGTAGGTATGTGCTTTAAGAGAGTGGACACCTTTGGGAGATGCCAATTTTCTATTCTGTGGACACTTCTCATCTAAGCCATTAAAACTGTGTGGGGGTAAGGGGTGGGAAGGGAAGTTAAGAACAGGCGCAAAGACATTACTTAGCTCAAAGTGAGATAAATTGAACAGCTAGACCCAATAAGATGACTCAGAGACATCATGCCAGCAACTGAGAAAAGGATCTATCAACATGAGACCACAACCAGAATGAGTTAGCATCAACACAAGAACTACCTGCATCAATATGTGGTCCCCAGTTTTCTATGACTAACATGTAGCTGAAAAGGTGCTTCTGAGAGGTATCCTGCCCTTGTAGTTTGAGTATATTTGCAGAGAAGTAACTCTTTTTTTGAGCCAAAATAGCTAACATTTGAAGAACAATTCAAGGTCTGCCAAGTATATCATCTTATTTGAGCCTTAAAACAACCCTGTGAAATTAATCCCATTTTATAGTTGAGGAAGCAGAGGTCTAAGGAGATTGAGGGACTTATTCTTAGGCATACACCTAATACATTCATGAGACAGAATACTCACCCAGGCTTTATTGACTCCAAATTCACCAATCTATGCCACACTGATCATCAGCTAGTTTGACCATGATGCAAAAAAAAGTCTAAAATCAGGTTTCAGTGGTCAAGTAAATTGCTTTAATGAATGTGGTTTAAATTAATAATAAAATAATAAAACCAATTAATTGGTTTAATGAATTAATTTTGTTTTGCTCTTGACTTCATGTAAGAATCATAAAACATACCCCCCCCCTAAATCAGGCAAGCTATTTTTGCAAAAGGATGTTATGACTCTTTGAAAGTTTGGTAAATATGCCACCTGCCAATCCAAGCCATTCACAAAAATGTTAAAACAGCACAGTGCCAACCACAGATCTCTGGGACAGACCACAGGTACCCTCCATCCAGGCTGCTGACAAACTACAAATGACTTTCATTCTAGTTATTCCGTTGCCAATCCACCCAGGTCTGTCATGGTGTAGCTCACATCTTGACTTTTTCCACAAAAATAACTTGAGAGCCTCATGGTGAATGGAAATTGCAGGCTTTATAGTCTATGGCCCTAAGATTGGATCCCAGCTCTTTCTCTTACTCTCTGTGTAATCTTGGGCAAGTGACTTAATCTCACAATACCTTGGTTTTATTTGTAAAATGAAGGTGCTAAACTGGAGAGCTCCCATGTTGTTTGCTTGGTTTTTGTTTGGTTTGGTTTTGTCTTGCTTTTTTCCCCAACTATAAATCTAGGATCCTATGAATGAAATGCGGTATGTGTCAGCGCTTCTCTCATTTAGTATGCTATTAAAATTGGGTTTTGTTGTTGTTGTTTTGTGAGATTATTCTGGCATGATTTGTTCTTGGTGAAGTCATACTGGCTCTTTTTAATCGCTGTTTTCATTCCCTTTAATAAAATGTCGTAAAATTTTACTAAGATTCAAAGTCAAAGTTATTGCCTATAATTTTCAGACTCCATTTTCTTTCTTTTCCTTTTTCTTTCACCCCCAAAGCTAGGAAATCTGTCTTTTTCACATCCTGTGGCACTTCTTCCATTTTCCATAATCTTCCAACAATCACTGACAGTGACTCAATGATCAATTTCTTTGATTGCTCTGGAGTGTAGCTCACCTGGGCCAGGTGACTTGAATTTAATAAGGTCAGTTAAATGTTCTTTTGCCACCTTTCTGCTTATTGTGGTTTTAATGCCTTATTTGTCATTTTTCTTCTGTACTTTTCCATGCAAAGATAAGAATTAAGCAACTTTGGCTTATCTGACAGCAATAAATCAACAAACATTTATTGAGTTACTATTAATGTGCCATACTGTATGGTAGTTGGGGGTACAGAAATAAAGTGATCCTATCCCTACCCAGGAGGAACTTATATTTGACTGTGGAGATACAATACATAATGGAGTTGGGTAGTGGTCACAGGGATTTTGAGGAGAGTCATAGGGTGGCAGAATACACCACAACCACCACCACCGCCACCACCACTAACTAGCTAGCTAGCTAGTATTTATATAGTGCTTTACATGTAATTTACATCTAATTCAATCCTCACAACAGCCATGGGAAGTAGATGCTATTATTATTCCCATTTTACAAATGATGAATTTGAGGCCAAGAGGGTTTGAGTCACTTGTGCAGGGCGACATAGCAGTAAGGGATGGTGACAGGATATGAACTCAGGCCATCCTGACTTTATATTCAGGAATTCTAACTGCTGTACAATCTGGCTGCCCCTTTCCAGTATCAATTGCAATCTTAATGTGTTTGTTGTTCCATGAATAAGACTAAAAAATAGAAATGAGGGGATGGTAGTCTTGTATAGCAGCAGGGCATATGGAAAAATGGCCTTGCCTGCCTAGCCATGAAGACATGGCTTGTGGGTGAGATAAATGGGTTCTGAGGCCAGTTTAAAATTGAGGGCTGAGGCAAGTATTGACTCACCTCATTGCTATCTATTATCATCATCCTATGCACCCCAAACTAATCTCTTCTGTTTGGAAAAATATTGATCTGGAACCTTTTTTTTAAAAATGTTGTTGACTTTTCCTAACAGGCTCAGATCATTATAAATTTAGTGTTCTTTTCACTATTATTATAGGACTATACCACACTTTGCTCCTAGTTTCCATTACTTGTCTTTGATGACATCTAAATCAATTGGATAAGTTCCTTGGTTACTCACAACAGCCTCCTTTTCCTTTGTATTGGAAATTGTTTTACTTTAAATTTTCACAATATTCTTCTTGAAAACCTCTCATTTCTCCCATTCCTATGTGAATTTTTAGGCCGTTATATCTCGCCTATTCTTTCTCATAACCTATTTAAACATACTCACCTAAAATTTAAGGTACATATCAAACTATAGCTAGAATTATTTCTTTTCCCAATTATACATTTTATAATGACCCCAGATCTCTTTATCCAGGGATTCCCATAATTTTAATTCCATTTATTTTTGTTCAGTGGGTTCTTGTTTGGTTATGGGTTGGTCTACAGATTTATGAAATCCCTTCCAGTTCTGAAATTCAATGATTCTTTGATGCTTTTGAATCCATACTTTGGATTCTGTTTCCACTGTCACTAATGCATTTCTTCATTTCCACCTATTTGAATTATTGGGATAACCTCCCACTGGAGTATCCTGCCTTAAGTTTTTCTTTCCTCCCATACCTTCATGTATAGGATAATAGATTTAGAGAAGAAATGGAACTTAAAAGTCTAGTTCAATCACCTCATTTTACAAATCAAAAAATGAAAACCTAGAAAGAATATGGCTTGCCCAAGATAAAATAGGTAGCAAGGAATAGGGATATGAGCCTAGGTCACCTGACTCTAAATCCAGCATTTTTCCCAGTGGATTAATTTTCCACACACACGCACACACACACACACACGCACACACACACACACACACACATATCCAATCACCAATTTATTCAAAACTCCCTGGGTTCACTCTTTGATGAGGAGTTACAATCTTCACCTTCTATAACTTCTCCCTTTGCTATGAGCTACAGAGCTCTTTTCATCAAGAGCAGTGGATATTTGCTAGAATTGGCAGAAACTTTTATTACTTGGTGTTTTATCTCTGAAACTGATCGTCTTCAGGAAGGAGATAGGAAAATTCTAACCCATCTTTGTTTGATAAACTTTCCAGTGTTCTGCAATAGGTTTCCTTAAGGAAGGACCTTACCCTTACTTGTGGTAATAAACCAGACAGATTTCCTGGATTGCTCTTGAGATCTCATGCAAAAGTGTGGTTGGTGACTAAGGTAGAGATGCAATTTAAGTTCTAGGGACTTCATAGTCTCAGCTGACCTTTTCACATGGAATTGAGCTATTCAAACCTTAACATAGTGGTTCTCAACCTTCTTGATGCCATGGTGTATCTGTGTGTGGGCAGATCCGCCTGGAGACTTCACTGTTGCCTCAGCATGTTGTCTTAACTTTCCTTCCAAGTTAGTAACAAACTCTTCACACATGGAAAAGTATTCTAGTCCATTGACATTAATTCCTCTGGTGGTCACTTTGCCTTAGGGCCACAGACACAGGAGCAATGTCTCGGTTTCTAAGACCATAGGAAATATGTGTTTTCTGATGGTCTTAGGCAACCCCTGTGACCTCTGTGAAAGGGTCGTTCAACCTCCAAAGGGGTCTAGACCTACAGGTTGAGAATCACTGCTCTTACTTACTGATGTCTGCAGTATGTCCTTGACAACAGAAATGGCTTAAGGAGGGAAGAAGGGAATAAACATTCATATAGAATAGAACCAGGCAGTATTCTAAGTGCTTTAAAATATTTTCTCATTTGATCCTCAAAAAATAATTTGTGAGGTGATTACTATTATAAGCCCCATTTTACAGTTGAGAAAAATGAGGCAGACCTCTGGGTTTCGCAAATCATAACTATTGTGGTCCAGAAAGTTCCAATCTATAATGAAAGTCACTGAGACCTCCAGGCATGATTAATCAATTTATTTAGGAGACTAGGGTCCCAAATTAATTGGGTACAAAATCTTTCTCATGATCAGGGACCCTTACTGCTTAAAGGTAGCTAGTATTTACACAGATTGAGAGCACGCTAAAAATGGAATGAAGCATTACAATTTTGTGATTGGTTAATACCAGAACTGGGGAAAACTCTAGGATTGTTTGAGGAGCACGTCCATGAATCATAACCACTTTATCAACAGGTCTTTCACATGCCATGAGACCTTCTACACAGGTTGCCAACTCCAGGTTATCTCAGATGGAGCTTTCCAAAGGTACCAAGACCCTCTTAACAATATTTCAGGGCCTTTTACAAGTCATAAGATCCTAGGAAGGTGTAAGGTGTATTCAGGGAAGATTACAACCTCTGGTATGATGACTCCCAAGCCCTTTTAAGATCTGCTTTCTACATTTGGTGTCCATCTGATCCACCTTACTCTTGCCTATAGCTCCAAGAAACTAGCATGCACAGTAGCCACAACACTAAACCATTTCAGCAAATATAAGAAACCAAGTTGAGAGTAACTAAGGGGTCTCTTCAGTGAGTTACGCAAGTTATGTTACCTAAGTTACCCAAGTTACCCAAGTTACTTCTTCTGGTGGAATTAATGGGTTGATAAGAACAATTTGTTCCAAGGGCCCTGAAGGCAGCTGAAGCAGGCACTGTGGAGTGCTTAAAGCTTGTTTAGACATCAAAGACACCGAAGTCATACACTGCATCTCAAAGCAATGAGGGCTGGATATACTTTTTTTCTGAAGTGGCCACAGTGAAGGGGAGCATGTGAAGCTGGTATAGGTTTTTTGATCAAAATTAA
Source organism: Pseudocheirus occidentalis (assembly GCA_028646575.1). Lineage (NCBI taxonomy): Eukaryota > Metazoa > Chordata > Mammalia > Diprotodontia > Pseudocheiridae > Pseudocheirus > Pseudocheirus occidentalis. The sequence continues at coordinate 85,685,941 of CM053594.1, forward strand.
TCTAGTCAACAAACATTTATGTCTACCAAAAGCAGTGAATGACCGACTCAGGACAATGAATTGTCACTTGCAGGAAAATGTCACACCACCATCATCAGTGTCTGTGCTTCCACCATGATGAACTCTGGTGAGGTCAAAGAAAAATTTTATAGAGACTTGGAGGCCCTTTATCATCAAGGTTTCAAAAAAGAACAAGCTTATACAGTAGAGTCAGATTACCAGACATGGCAGAGAGTCCTAGGGAGGAATGGAAGTGGAAACAGCAATGGTTATTTACTATTGAAGACTTGTGTATCTCATGTCCTCATCACCAACAGATTTTCATTTGCCAAAATTCAATAAAACTTAATGGATGCACCCTTGCAACAAACATTGGCATTTAATAGATTATACAATTGTTAGGAGAAGGGACAAACAGGAAGTGAGAATAATGAAGGCAATGTATAGTGTAGAGTCATAGATTTACCTTCTCCAAACTATACATTCACAATCAGCAAAAGTACTGGCCCCAAAGCAAAATGACCACCAGAGGAATTAATGTCAATGGACTAGAACACTTTTCCATGTGTGAAGAGTTTGTTACTAACTTGGAAAGAAAGTTAAGACAACATGCTGAGGCAACAGTGAAGCAGAAAAACAATGAGCAGCTTTCAAAGATTTGGTCTGCAACACTGCATTGGCTCACCTGGGTCAGAATACTCACAAACATCAAGACTATTTTGATGAAAATGATGGGGAAATTCAGAAGCTGCTAAATGAAAAACTCCACAGGGTTTCTCATCAGGAGAGTTCAACCATCTCTAAGAAAGCAGAATTTAATTCCATCAAAAATAAAGCACAAGCAAAGCTTAGAGAGATGCAGGATTCTTGGATCAGTAAGATGGTTGATGAAATTCAGTTTTATGCTGATAGTAAAAATCCAAAGTGCTTTTATGATGTTCTGAAGGCTATTTGTGGGCCATAGACCTATGGTAGAACTCACCTACTCAGTGCTCATGAAGTTATATTGATTAACAATGAGGACAATTGAATACTTCCATAGTGCTCTCAACAGACCATCACCAATCAATGTTGAAGCCATTGACTACCTCAGGTTGAAGACAATCCCTTCCTAACTTAAGTTCCAAGTGAAGAAGAGGTTTTGAATGCCATTAGTCTCCTTTAATGTGGCAAAGCATCTGGTGCTGATTCTATTCCAGCTGAAATTTACAAGGTGGGGGGACAATTACTTATACAAAAGTTGGCAGGAATTTTCTACCTTATATGGCAAGAGGAAGTTTTCTCCCAGGAGTTCAAGGACACCCCCATTGTCCATCTCTATAAAGGAAAGGGAAATAGATTGTTCCATGACAATCATGAGGGGAGAAGATCCTTTCTCTTAGTTGTTGCTGGCAAGATTCTTACTGGAGTCCTCCTTAATAGTCTAGTCAGTCACCAGGAATTTGATTATCTGTTTTCAAGCCAGTGTGGCTTCAGGAAGGGTTGAAGAATAGTCAATATAGTATTTGCTGCCCGACAACTCCAGAAGAAATGCCAAGAAAAGAATTGCAGTCCGTACACAATATTTGTAGATCTGATCAAGGTCTTTATACTGTCAGTCATGAGAGCTTATGGAAAATTATCTCAAAATTTGGTTGGCCAAAGAAGTACATCAGTATTGCATGTCAATTTAACCATGGCATGCTTGCCTAAGTTTTGGATAATGCATGATGCTCTCATGTTTTCCTAGTCAACAACAGAGTGAAAGAAAGCTTTGTGCTTTCCCCCATGCTTTTTAGCATGATATTTTCAAAAAAGTTAAATGCCTTTGTTAAGGACAAACATGGTATTAAGTTTAGCTACTGAACTTATGATGAATTCTTTAACTTCAAAAGGCTACAAGTAGAGAGAAAGTTGTTGCATGATTTTCTGTTTGCAGATGATTGTGCACTCAATGCAACCTCTGAAGCTCAAATGCTGCTTGTGCTTATTTTGGCCTAACAATTAACACCAAGAAAACACAAGTATTCCATCAGCCAATGCCACACCATCTACACATGGAACCATTGGGTATAGCAACTGGGGAAGCTTTGAATGCTGTGCATATATTGGCAGTATATTTTCTAGGGATGTACACATTGTTAATGAGGTTGATAAATGCATTGCCAGAGCTAACCCAGTGCTTGGGAGCTTTCAAAATAAAGTGTGGGAAAGAAGAGGTATTAGGCTGCCTACCAAACCAAAGATCTATAGAGTTGTTGAGTTGACCTCATTTTTGCATACCTGTGAAAACTGGACAGTATACCAACTCCATGCCAGGAAACTGAATCATTTCTGTTTTAATTGTCTTTGGAAGATTCTGGCAGGATAAGGTACCAGACACTGAGGTCCTTTCTTGAAATAAACTGCCAAGAATTCAAACTCTACTGCAGAAAGCATAACTACAATGGGCTGGCCAAGTTGTTCAATTGCCAAATGTAAGCTTCCCATAAAGACTCTTTTATGGAGAACTCACACAGAGGAAGTGTTCACATGTAGGTCAGAAAAAGTGATACAAGGACACTATCAAGGTCTTTCTGAAGAACTTTAGAACTGATCTTGTGACATGGGAGAACCTGGCACAGGACTGCTCAGCATGGCATACCCTCATCAAAAAAGGTGCTGTGCTCCGTGAGCAAAGCAGTATTGAAACAATTCAAAGGGAACATAGGATACACAAACTTAGAGAATCCACCCCAACTGTTCATTTATGCCCAACCTTTGGTAGAGCATTCTGAGCTCATATTGGTCTGATCAACCACAGATCAATGAATTGTAATTTGACTGTAAAATAGTGATATCATTTTTGGTCCTTTTCAAAAATAAAGGCCAACAACTAGAAGACGCTAGTGTTTAACATATCCTAAGGTCCAAGGAAATTGTGGTTTTGAAAAAAAGATCACTAGGAATATATACCAGTGATTCATAGAGGTAGGAGAACAAATGACCAGCAAATGACCGTTGTTACAGCACATGAAAGAGTGGAGGAGGGGAGTAGTATAGCAATTACACTTTTATTGCATTTCTAACAATATGAATCTAGCTGATAAATATAAGAAATATAATAAGGTCGATTAATCATTCATAACTTTTCATTCTAATAGTATTAGCATATATAATTAACTTAGACTTAATCCTATTCTGCTTAATTCACTAACGCAATCACTGATAACCCATAAAATCACAAAGAATTGAATAAACGCTGATTAATTTGAATAAGGGGAATCAAAATTATCATCACAGTGTGAGAGGCTGGATTTGAACTCAGACCTTCCCAATTCCAGGCTCCAATACTCTAGCCACTGTACCACTTCTTTACGTTTCTAGATGTTTTGACCCTTCCAACCATTAGCTTAATTTTTCAGAAGTCCAAAAAGGCATCCCCAAAACTTCATCTCAGTACTTTTAGCATAGCTCTTTGCCCATAGAAGACGTTTAATGATTAATGGCTGTTGAATGGAAGAGCAATTGAAGAGGATGATGGACATCCTGAATGTTTTTCTTTTCCCCAGATATTTAGCCTTGGATATTGTAAGACAAGCTGAATCAAAGTTAAATGGAATGGCATAGGGGATGATGGGGAACTTAATTGTGAGAAATATTAGTACAAACAAGGGGACCAATTTTCTAAAGTTGGTGTGTCTTTGTGTTGTTTATTAGTATGTTCTAAACCAGTATTTCTCACACCATAGGATCCAAAACTCTTATGCAAGGAATCACAAAGTCAAAAGTATTTTCTTAACAACACTGAGAAATTGTTTGCCTTAAAACTCATTCCTTTTCCAATTACATATCTCTGTGAGGCTGAATTTTCTTCATATACCTCAATCACAACATATCTTAATAGAATAAATTTGGAAGTAGATATGAAAATCTAGCTTTCTTTCTATCAAACCAGGCATTTAAAAGATTTGCAGAAATAAATAAAATAACAGCATTATTCTCACTAATGTTTTTATCTTGGAAACATAAGTTTTTCATAAAAAACACAACATATAATAAGTTTGTTATTTAATTAAATTCATATTTTTAATTCCTTAGTTTTAATTTCTAATATGATAAATATTGATAAAGCCCACATAACTAAAGTTTTTTTGAAGGGAACTATAATAACTTTTAAAAGTGTAAGAGGGTTCTAAGATAGAAAACATTTGAGAACCATTCATTTATATATTTAAAGAGAGCTGACAATGAATACTCACTTGGGTACTTTACCACAAACAACAATAATAAAATTACCTGCTAAAAGTCTTCTATTAGAAGTTCTGAGATGCAAGAATAAAGGGGAAATATGGAACTGTGGGAAGAGCTCTAGATTTGTATTCAGAGAATGTAGGCTCAAATCTCTTTTCCATAATCTGGGCTACTTTATTACTTATATTGAGACATCTGAGGCAGCAGGTAAAATGGAGACAGTGTTGGACTTGGTGTGAGAAAGAACTGGGTTTAAGAGTTGTGTGACCATAATCAAGGAATATAATCTATATGAGCTTCAGTTTTCTCATCTGTAAAATGGGAATAATACTAACATCTAAATCATGGGGTATATGTGAAGAACAAGTGAATTAATATATAATATATAACTTAGATATAAAAACTTTATAAGACTTAAGGAACTACATAATTTTGACCTGCTGTTAACAATACCTCAACAATAAAAATAGGAGTTGAACAAGATAACCTTGAAGATCCCTTCCAACTCAAAATCTATGATACTGTAATACAATTCTACATGTGGAATTTATTGTTTCAGTCATGCCTGACTCTTCATGATTCCATTTGGGTTTTTCTTGGCAGGGATATGGAATGGTTTTCCATTTCCTTCTCCAGCTCATTTTACAAATGAGGAACTGATGCAAACGAAGTTTAAGTCACTTGCCCAGAGTCACACAGCTAGTAAGTGTGTGAGGTGAGATTTAAAGTCATGAAGATTAGTCTTCCTGACTTCAGGCCTAGGGCTTTATTCACTGTGCCACCTACATGTGGAAAGTTATTAGGAAAACTCTGGAGATTTACTTTCTTGGTCTTTCTTGCTTCCCCTGATTTAGTTTAACTTAATGTCTTGTCCGGCTTAGATCTATATTGTTCCCCTACATCCTTGCTTTTTATCCTTCTGGTTAACCTTATCCCCATTCCTATGACATTGAGTTGGTCCTCATTTGGCCAGGAACAAAGCATGGTAAATGAATGTAGCAAATAGTTGACTTTTTACATCTCCCTCAGTAGCTCAGAGTTAGGTAGGAATCATCCAAGTCACTGAAGTAACTCAAGAAGACCTGAGTTTGAATTCTGCCTCAGATACTTTGTAGCAGTGTGTCCCTGGGTGAGTCACAACTTCTCTCAGTCTCAGCTTCCTAATCTAGAAAATGGGTAAAATCATAACACTTCTTCATCAAGGCAATTTGGTGCAATGAGCTTGGAGTTACATGGTCAGTGTTTGAATCCTAACTCTGCTACTTTTTACCTGTCTGATATTAGAGAAATTATGTAATCTTTTGGGGGCTGCCATGTCTTTATATGTAAAATGACAGCATTAGCATAGGTGATCCACTTGAAGGAAGTCCCTTCTGGCTTCTAATATAGATGACCCTATGCCTTTCAATGTCTCAGTGTGGATAAAATGAAATAACGTATGCAAACCATTTTATAAGCCATAAAGAACAATACAAATGATAGCTGGTAGCCTTTCCTTCTCCTTACCTAAATATGCCTCAATTCATCATTCTCAACAAAGAAACATCCAGCCTTCACTCAAAGGCCTCCAGGGAAAGGAGATTCACCATTTTCTGATGTAACCCATCCTACTTTGGGATTATAAAGGTTTTCCTTACATCCAGCCAAAATCTGTCTCTGTAACTTTCCATTGATTGTTTCTAATTCTGATCTGCATCCCCAAGCACAATGATTCAATCCTTCCTCTACTACGGTTTGCACACAGAAAAGTGATTAATAATGATTTCTTTTTTTATTCATTTCCTTCTTTCATCCATTTATTGTATGTGAACATCCTTCAAAATCTCCCAACTTTTGTCTTAAGTCTTCTCTTGGTTAAATATTTCCAATTTTTTCAATTGATTTTCTGTAGTACACTCTATATCAGAGAAATGAAGATGTATTAAGGTCCTATACTGACTGTAAACACACAGGAACCATAACTGGGTCTTCAGTAGATATGGATTCAGTTAAGAATTGTTTCTTGTACCTCTAGCATTCCTCTACAACTGACCCCAAATTCTCCATGTATATTAGCAGAAATACTTAGGGAAGGTGTGCTAGGATTTCAGTCTGGGATTCTAATACATGACTGACTTATTTATGATGTAATTCAAATTAGTAAAGGTACTTCAAAGCCTCAAAAATAAAGCATTAGAAAAAAATCAAAGTACTGTTATTAGTACTCATTTCTAAGGAGACCTTTGAAAGTCAAGTTCGAGTTGGGGAGGGAAGAAGTATGAAGACTATGGTGTGTGTTGATCTGCATGGTCGTGACTCACTCCTGGAGTTTCTAAGGTTATGGGAGAGCACCTTGGCAGCCTCTGGGCAAATGACTTTGCTTCACCTCCCACTGTCTCTGACAAATTGACCTGAAAACCCTATTTCTGAGAAAGGAATGGAAAATGCCATCTTACACTTAAAAATGAATATAGATCCAAGCCCTAATTAGAGAAAATGTTTCATCTCTAGTTTCAAATACTTGCAGTTAATGCCTTCTTAAGGCATTCTATTTATATTATCTTATTGGAAGGACAACAGAAATCATTTAGTCCCATTTTTACTATCATGGAGCAGGGGTGGGGAACTGTCAACCTCAAGGCCACATGTGGACCTCTAGGTCCTCAAATGCAGTACTTTGAATCCAAACATCACAGAACAAATACCTTTAATAAAAGAATTTGTTCTATAAAACTTGGACTCAGTTAAAAGGCCACACTCAAAGACCTAGAAGATCCCATGTGGCCTTAAGGCCACAGGTTCATAACCCTTACCATGTGGAAATGCACATCTCCCCAACATCCTCAAAACGTCATCCTTCAGTCTTCCTTTGAACACCTTCAGTGATGGAAATCTCATTACATTGTGGGACAATGCATCCCATTACAAAGTGAAGCTCATCTAGGGTATAAGTAATTCCTTGGCAGGTAAACTGAGTCTTGAAGTTTGTAGAATAGGCAGTGGCCAGGAGGGGTGATTTGGCCAGGAACCTCCTACTCCAGTTCCTCAGCCTTTTATTACTATCATTTCAATCCTTTGGCTCTAGAAGGCTTAGTAGGGCAAGTTGTATCTCTTGTAAAACAGTTCATCCGGCTTACCTGGACTATTCAGATCTCTTCCTTTCTTCTTCTCCTTCATTTTGCTCAACATTTCAGTGCCTCATTGTTCTCCAGATTCTCCTTATCTTCCCCTATGAATAAAAAGGCTAGAAAGGGGAAATGAAGGGCAGCATCATTTTTCCTTAGTTCAGTGCTTCAATGGAGGTCTTCTTTTTAGCACATGTGTTTTGTCCAATGATGCAGTTGCAACCTGATTCTCAACCTCTGTGATGCTTCACAGTGTCTTTCCATGGAAATCAACTCAAAAGGCTGAGAGCATTCTAGTTCTTTTAATATTCTATAGATGAAAGTACTGAACTTAAGCTATCAGCTGCCCCTCAGTCTTTTGATATTACTGACCTCCCTCCTTTAACAGTAATATGTGTATATCTTCATTTTAGGAAGAGTGCCACAATGGAAACAGCCAGAGGTCTACAAAACAATAACAGCAAGCCAGAAAAAAAATCACCGCAGTGAAAGACCTAGAGGCAGACATAACTGATGCTTGAGGAAAGAGAATTATAAAATATTAGTTTTACATTTTTATGAATTTCAAGTGAGCATCTTATCAATGTCCCACAGGCACCAAGAGCCAGCTGTGCTTTAATTTGTATTTCCTAATCATTTGCCTGACTGCACTCTTTTGTCAAAATGACCTTATGTCCATCTTGTATATATAATCTATAAGCTTACATATGTATATGTTAGCTTCCCTTTCCGAATTTAAATTCCTAAAGATGGCTCAATTTTGCATTTGTATTTACAGACTTCAGCTCAGGTGCTTGACACATAGTGAATGCTTAATTAATCTATCCTTGTTTATTTGATTTCATTAGGATAATTAGCATTTATGTAGCACTTTAAGATTGTCAAAGCACTTTACCTATGTTATCTCAACTTTACAAAAAACTTTGTGAGGTCTGTACTATTACTATTTCCATCTTACAGATCAGGAAATTGAGACTGAAAGAGGTTAAATTACTTGCCCATTGTCACACAGTTTAGCAAGTGCCTGAGGCAAGTTTCAAATTTAGGTTTTCCAGACACATAGTTTAACATGCTCCCCATTGCACTAAGCAGTATCCTATCTTGACTTCTACCTGCCCTAGTACATGTCCATTACTTTCTAAGCTACTCAAAAATGGGAATGCAAGAAAGAGAGGCATTCAAATATAGCAAATGGAGCACATGCCTGAGATGTAAAACACCTAAGTTCTAGAATTAGTACTAATACTTAAAACATTCTGGGTTTCAAGCCCTCATGTGTTAAGTGAGAGAAAGTAGGCTAACTAATATCAAGATTCCTGTATACAGTTCTCCATAACCTGGCCTCCTCCTACTTTTCTAATCTTTTCTTACAAGTT
>CM053594.1:85695132-85712529 GCA_028646575.1 Pseudocheirus occidentalis
ATGTGCGTATATGGATATATAGAGGGTATAGAATGAATTAAATGTGAAGGGATGATACTTTAAAAGGTGAGATTCTGAGGTGGGAGAGGACTAGAATGAGAGGAGACATGGAGAGAGAAAATGGGATTAATCATCCCATAGAGAAGAGGCAAGGGATAACTATTACAATTTTACTTTCAATTACTCTCATTGAATTTGGCTTAGGGAAGAAATGGCATAAACTCTAAACTGGACATCATGCCACACAGGAGAGTAGGGGGCATGGGGATGAGAGGGGGGAAGACCAAGGGGAGGGGAGGGTCTGGGGGAGGAATGCTGGAAGCACACACTTCAGTAAACAGACAGGGACAGTGTAGGGAACAGAAGAAGGTGGGGGAGAGGGATAGGAAGGAGAGACAAGACGATCACTGTCACAATATGTGCACTATGAAGATGTCCTGTGTAATCACACATCCATAGCTGTATTGAACTGAATGTCCTTCCAGTGGGGGTGGGTGACAAGGGAGGAATCGAAAGAATCTAGAATTTAAAGTTCTGCAATACCTGCAACTAGGAATTAAGATATACAGGGGCTGTGATAGGGAGACCCTCCCTGCCCTACCAGAAAGTAAAAGAGCAGAGCAGGGGAGGGACTTTACAGTGGGATTGCTGTTTTAGGGTTGGGTCAGGGGCAAGACAGGGAGAAAATGTATAATTCAAAAATGTAATGAAAATAAATAATGTAAACAAGAAAAAAAATTTAAAAAAAAGAAAAAAAAGTGTGTGCTTCTAACAACCCTCCCTAGCCTCCCGTCCCCTCCATCATCTCTCCTCTCATCCCCTTCCCTCCTACTCTCCTATAGGGCAAGATACCCAATTTAGCATGTATGTCATTCCTTCCCTAACCAAATTCAATGAGAGTAAGGTTGACCCATTCCCTTTTTGCCTTCCTGTTCTTCCCCTTCTTTGTAACAGTTATCCCTTGCCTCTTCTATATAAGAGGTTCAACCCCATTCTGTATCTCCCTGTCTCCTCTCTTTCTATTCCTCTCCCACCTCTTAATTTCACCTTTTAAAATATCATCCCTTCCTATTCAATTGATCCTGTGCCCTCTGTCTATGTACACACATATGTATTCATATGCAAATATACCCTCCTATATAGACATGTGTGTATGTATATGTACATATACATACATATATACATACATGTATGTATATATAAATATATACATTTATATTCCCTTTACCTATCCTAATACTTCAAAAAGTCATGTTACAAATATTGTTTTTCCATGTTGGCATGTAAATAGTTCAGCTTTGATAAGTTCCTTATGATTTCTTTTCCATGTTTACCTTCTCATGCTTCTTGTGTTTGAATGTCAAATTTTCCTTTCAGTTCTGATTTTTTCGGCAAGAATGCTTGAAAGTCCTCCACCTCACTGAATGACCATATTTTCCCCTGAAACATTATACTCAGTTTTGCTGGGTAGGTTATTCTTGGTTTTAATCCTAGCTCCCTTGATCTCTGGAATATCATATTCCAGGCCCTTCAATCCTTTAATGTAGAAGTTGCTAGATCCTGTGTTATCCTGATTGTATTTCCACAGTATTCAAATTCTTTCTCCTTGGAAGCTTGTAATATTTTCTCCTTGATCTGGGAACTCCAGAACCTGTCTATAACATTCCTAGGAGTTTTCTTTTTAGATCAGCAATTCTCAACCTGTGGGTTATGTTCAATTTGTAACAATGAAAATGCATCCTGCATATCAGGTATTTACATTGTGATTCATAACAGTAGCAAAATTACAATTATGAAGTAGCAATGAAAATAATTTTATGGTTGGGAGTCACTACAACATGAGGAACTGTATTAAAGGGTCATGGCATTAGGAAGATTAAGAACCACTGTTTTAGATGATTCTGATTTCTGGGAAGTTTTTCCTTAAACATAGTAGCAAGTTGCCATGGTACACCTTCCTCCTATTGTTCCTAGTTTTGCCTTCTGTGGTCAAGACTGAAAAGTGCAATCCACCTTCCTGTGACACCCTTTCCAGTACCTGAATGTAGTTATTATGCCCTTCTCAATCCAGATTTGATTCTGGATTCTGGATTGGAAAAGACAGCCCTGTTTCCTTTAGCTGGTCTGCCATTCATTTTTCTCTGCATCCTGGTCAACCTTTATGAATGAACTCCAAGATAGAAACATACTTTTTTAATTTAAATTTTTCTCAATTACATATATACATATGTATACATGTATATATATGTAATTGAGAAAAATTTAAATTATAAATTTAAATTATATATATACAGTTTTATCTTTTTAACATTTGCTTCAAATTTTGAGTTCCAAATCTCCTCTCCCTTGCTCCATCCTCAAGAAAGGAAACAATTTTCTATAGATTATACATGTGTAGTCATGCAAAACATTTCCATATAAGACATGCTGCAAAAGAAAAGGCAAACCAAAGAAGAAACAAAATAATAAAGAAAATTAAAAAAAAAGTATGCTTCAATCTTCCTTCAGACTCCATCAGTTCTTTCACTGGAGATGGATAACATTTTTTTTTCATCGTTAAGTCCTTTGCATCTTGGATCTTTGTTTTGGATTAATATAGCTGAGAATAGTTAAGTCATTCACAGTTGATCATTGTTTAATATTATTATTACTGTGCACAATGTTATTCTGGTTCTACTCAATTCATTTTACATCAGTTCATTTAAGTCTTCTCAGGATTTTCTGAAAGCAACCTGTCAATCATTTCTTATAGAACAGTAGTATTCAATAACAATAATATACCACACTTTGTTCAGTCATTCCCCAATTGATTGGCATCCCCTCAATTTCTGATATTTTTGTATGTGAGTTGTTTTCCTTTCTTTGATCTCTTTGAGGTACAGACCTGTTAGTGGTTTTTATTCAGGTGAGGGTATCTTTTTGGGTCAGGATGTATAGGGCTTACCTATACCCACCGCAACAGGCCTCAGGCGTCCCCGGCTCCCGGTCCACTCCGGGAGAGACAGCTGCACACAGAAACTCAGGACACAGGACTTGCTTCTAGCTTTTATTGAGAGTTCATCCTCTATCTTAAGTGTGGCTGGACTGGACTGGCCTGGCTCCACCACACTGGCTGGACTGCCCCTGCCTCCAACTAGCCTGTATTTAAGTCTTTTCTCCAGGGCCCCTTAGGGCCCCTCCCCTGGCCATGTCCTCCCCACAGCGAGCCAATGTGTCTCACCCCAAAGGCGGAGAGATTATCCTGCTTATTGTAAGCAGGTGCAGCTGCCTCCAGGTGATCACTTGCACTCCTGTTAGCTGAGGACTGGTTCAACCTGTCCATCTCACGTGGAGTATCAACGACCCTCTTTAGGAGTCTCCTCCCCACCTGAGGTATCAGAGACCTAACACAGACCTAGTAGAGGTATTGCTACATCAAAGGGTATGCACAGTTTTATAGCAGTTTGTGCATAATTCCAAATTGATCTCTAGAATGGTTGTATCTGTTCATAATTCCACCAGCAGTACATTGGTGCCCTCTCCCTTTTTTTCAACATCCCCACCAATATTTTTCATTTTTCTTTTCCATCATATTAACCAATCTGATAAGTATGTGGTTATACCTCAGCGTTGTTTTAATTCACATTTGTCTAATTGGTAGTGATTTAGAACATTTTTTTCATATGACTATAGATAGATTTCTTCTTCTGAAAACTTCCTGTCCATATCCTTTGACTATTTATCAATCTGGGAATGACTTGCATTCAAATAAATTTGATTCACTTTTTTATATATTTAAGAAATGAGTCTTTAGCAGAGAAACTTGCTGTACCCCCTCTCCCTCTGCAGCTTCCTGCTTTCTTTCTAATCTTGGCTGCATTGGTTTTGTTTGTGTGAAAAATTTTAATTTAATGTAAACAAAACCATTCTTACATATGTATTACTCTATATTGTTTGATTTATCATAGTTCTTTTTCTCTTATTCATAGATATGACAGGTAAAATTTTCCATCTTTCCCTAATTTGCGTGTGATATAAAATTTTATTTCCAAACCATTCACCTATTTTGACCTTATTTTGGCATATGGTATGAGATATTGGTCTATATATAGTTGCAGTCAAACTACTTTCCAGTTTTCCCAGTGATTTTTATCAAATAATGACTTTTTTCCCCAAAGCTTGGATTGTTGGGTTTGTAAAATACTAGAATGCTATGGTCATATACTCCTATGTATTGTGTGCCTAATCTATTCCTCTCATCTACCATGCTTTTCCTTAATCAGTGCAAGATTGTCTTTATGATTACTACCTTGTGGCATAGTTTGAAATCTGATACTGTTAGGCCACTTCACATTTTCTTCATTTTTAATTTTTTAATGATTCCTTTGATATTATTTATATTTTGTTTTTCCAGGTGAATTATGTTATTATTTTTAATAGCTCTCGAAAAAGTATTTTTGGTAATTTGGTTGATATGGCACTAAATAAATTAATTAATTTAGGTAGTATTAGCATTTTTTATATTGGCTAGTCCTATACAAGCAAATAATATTTTTCCACTTATTTAGGTCTGACTTTATTTGTGTGAAAAGTGTTTTATAATTATGTTCATATAGTTCCTGGGTTTGTCTTGATAGGCAAAATCCCAAGTATTTTATATAGTCTAAAGTTATTTTAAATGGAATTTTCCTGTTTATCTCTTGCTGCTGGACATTGTTGATAGTATATAGAAATACTGGTGATTTATTTTTCATTTATTTTATATCCTACAACTTTGCTCATTGTTAATTATTTCCACTAAATTTTGGTTGAATCTCTAGAATTCTCCAAGTATATCATCATATCATCTGCAAAGAATGATAGCCTTGTTCACTCATTCTCTTTTCTAATTCCTTCAATTACTTTTTCTTCTCTTATTATTATACCTAGAATTTTTTGCAGTACTCCTTCTTTGCCAATTTTTCAAAAATAGTTTGTATAGTATTAGAATTAATTGTTTTTTAATATTTGGTAGAATTCACTTGTGAATCTATCTGTTCCTGAGAATTTTTTCTTTTTTTTTGGCTTTTATTTGGTGTTTTATTTTTCCCTGGTTATGTGAAAACATTCATTTTTAGAACTTTGAGTTACAAATTCTCTCCCATCCCCCCTCCCTCCACCCTCCATTGAGAGGACAAACAATTCAATATAGGTTATATGTGTTATATATCATGAAAAACATATAATCTTACAATATTGCTAGTGCTTTGTACACAGTACACTTCACTTTGCATTAGCTCATGTAAGTCTTTCCAAGTTTTCTCAGAAAGTAAGCTGGTCATCATTTCTTATGGTATAATAGCATTTCATCATAATCACCTGCCACAATTTGTTCAGTCATGCCCGAAATGATGGGGCATCTCCTCTACTTCTAATTCTTTACTCCCAGAAAAGAGTTGCTATAAATATTTTTGCATATATAGGTCTTTTTCATTAAAAAAAATCTCTTTTGGTATACAGACCTAGTAGTGGTATTTCTAGGTCAAAGGGTATTCATGGTTTTTAAGCCCTTTGCAAATAGTTTCAAATTGCTCTACAGAATGGTTGAATCAGTTCCCAACTTCACCAATAGTGTATTAATGCCACATACTCCCACATCCCTTCCAACATTTGTCATTTACCTTTCCTGTTCTATTAGACAGTCTAATAGGTAAGAGGCAGCACCTCAAAATTGATTCAATTTGTATTTCTCCAATCAATAGTGAGAGTATTTCTTTTTTTATGGCTATAGATAGCTTTGATTACTCCATCTGAAAACTAATCATATCTTTTGATCATTTACCACTTGGAGAATGGCTCTTATTTTACCCTACTCATCCTTGAAACTATGTTTTGCTTCTGACCACCACCACCTCCCTTAATCTACCTCCCTACCACCACCACCCACACCTTTTATTATTCCCTTCCCCTCCTACTTCTTTGTAGGCTAAGATAGATTTCTATATCCAGCTGAGCGTATATGTTTTCCTTTTTTGAGTGAATTTCAATGAGAGTGAGATTCAAGCATTTTCTGCCACCTTTCACCTCAATTATAAAAACTCTTCCTTTACCCCTTTTTTATGTGAGATATTTTTCCTGGTTTTCCTCTCCTTTCTTTTTTCCCCCAGTGCATTTCTATTCCTCACCCCTTAATTTTATTTATTTATTTTTAGATATCATCCAATCAGTCAATTCACACTTGTGTCCTCTGACCTAGAACATAGAATGATGAATGATCTTTAAGAATTATTTGACTACCTGAAAGCCAAGATCACAGAAAGAGCCTGTATGTCATATTTCAAAAAATGATCCAGGAAAACTCTGATATCCTAAAACCCCAAAATCAAAGTAGAAATTAAAGGAATTCACTAATCACCATGTGAAAGAGATCCCAAAACAAAAACTCACAAGAGCATTATAGTCTATGTATACTCTGTCTATGTATATTCCTTCTAAGTCCCCTCATAATGATAAAGTTCTTAAGAGTTACAATAATCATTTTCCCATATAGGAAAGTAAACAGTTTAGCCTTATTGGATCCCTTTTGATTTCTCTTTCATGCTCAAATTTTTATGCTTCTTTTGAGTTGAATTTTCTATTTAGCTTTGGTCTTTACATTAGGAATGCTTGACAATCCTCTATTTCATGAGGCATACATAGGTTTTTTTCCACTGAAAGAGTATACTCAGTTTGACTGGGTAAGTTTTTCTTGATTGCAATCCTAGTTCCACAATGTTTACATTATTTCTTTCTGACTATTTGCAATATTTTTTTCCTTGACTTCGAAACTCTGGAATTTGACTGTAATGCTATTGAGAGTTATCATTTTTGGATCTCTTCCACAAAGTAATCAGTGAATTGTTTTAATTTCTACTTTGCTTTTCGGGTTTTAGGATATCTGAGTTTTCCTGGATAAATTTTTTTTAAATACGACGTACAGGCTGTTTTTGTGATCCTGGCTCTCAGGTAGTCCAATAATTCTTAAAGATCATTTCTCAATCTATGTTCTAGATCAGCAGTTTTCCTAACTGAGACATTTCATGTTTTCTTCTTTTTATTTTTTCATATTGTTTTATTAGTTTTTAATGCCTAATGAAGTCATTGGCCCCCACTTTCCCAGTTCTACTTTTTAAGAAGTTATTTTCTTCAGTGACTTATAATCTTTTTTTTTCCACTTGACCCATTCTTTTTTTTAAGGTATTCTTCTTTTTGTTTCTCTTTTGCCATTTGGTCAATTCTATTTTTTGAGATATTGTCTTCAGTGGGTTTTTTTGTGTCTCTTTTACCAAGCCATTGAGTCTTCATAATATTTCTTGCATCACTCTCTTTTCCTTCCACAAATTTCCCTCTACTTCTCTCATTTGATTTTTAAAATCCTTTTTCAGTATTTCAGGAATTCTTCCTAGACTTGGGTACAATTTGTGTGTGTGTGTGTGTGTGTGTGTGTGGTTTGGGGCTTTGCTTGTAGATGTTTTGTTATTGTCTTCTTCAGTTTGTATCTCCATCTTCCCTATCGCCATAGTGACTTTTATAGTTAGGTTATTTTATAATTTTTGTTTGCTCATTTTTCCTGTCTATTTGTTGATTTTTTTCTCTTTGTGTTAAAGTTGGTCCCTGCTCCTGGAGTTGAGTGGCACCATCCCAAGCATCAAGTTTTTATTGTCTTTGCTATTTTAAGAGGTAGTTCTGGGAATCTATGATGCTTGTAAGGTGGTATGATCTAGAAAAAGCTGTGGTTACTGCTCTCCTGATCTGAGCTCTGATTTTTTCCTAGGAAAAGACCTTCTTTTCTATTAGTCACAAGTGCTAGCATTCTTCTTGTCACTGTAACTGTGACTGGATTCCCTGTTATCTTGAAGTTGCTCCTTTTTGCCTTGGGACTGAGACCAGAGCCTCTGCTTCCTTGTGAGAGAACACAACTCCTTTTGTCGGTCATCACCTGTGACTGTGACCCCAGATCCTTTGCTTCTGCTTGCCCCAATGCTCTTCTTAACTCTGGAACAGAGTAGGAGCAATGTAATCTTGAACACAGTGCCAGCAAAGGATCCCTTATAATCTCTTTCTGATCATTTCTCTGATTCCCTTATTGTTTGTGGGCTGAAAGATACCACATCTGTTGCTGCACCTGATGCCACCACCTTCATGAGGTGGACATTTCTTGCCAACCTCCTAAGTTTCCTTGGTCTGGAAAATTATTTCACCTCATCTTTTGTTGGTTTTTCTATTTCAGAATTTTATTCGAAGCATTATTTTAAAGTTATTTGTAGGGAAGTTTGGGAGACTGCAGGTGAGTTCTTGCTCCACCACATTAACACACTTACTTTGCAAAGCAAGGGATAGGTGGAAAGATCAAGTCAGGTCTTAAGATGATGAGAAAACAGACTAGATTCTTTCTCTTCTGCCACTAGGTCACATTTTTATCAGGTGCTATCCCTCAGGAAAATACAGGTAAAAAGGCAGGATGTATGCAAATCATTTCTGGTTTTCATCCTGTCCCCATTTTTGCATTTTAATCACATTCATGATTCAAAGTCCCAAACGTGGCACTCGCCAACCTACATGTGGTTTCACTGTGAGATCCCAAGTAAAGTATGAGAGTCCTTTTACCACCTCCAATATATCAAAATTATTTTAATTAATCTGAATACAAAGTCTACAACTTTGTATCAGTAAAAAGCATCAATTCTATGTCATCAGCATAAAAATAGGTTGTGTTGGATCTAAGAGAGCTCAGAGGAAGATGCTATCATTTCCTGTGAGAAAGTCTTTAGTGCTCTAGCATGTCAATAGCAAGACAATCTAATATACCATTTGTGCTTACTTTCTAGAATCAGGCCTCATGAAATATGATATTCCTTATAAACCTCAGGTTTAGTAAAGGATCATAGATTTGCCTCTGAAAGAGACCTTAAAAACTGTGGAGACCAATTTTCTTCTTTTATAGACAAAAAAACCAAGCCTGACTAAGATTAAATTATTTGAACAGGGTCATAGAACTATAAAGGGTCTGCTGTAGGATTTGACCCCATATTTTTCTGTGTCCCAGTTCTTTATCCATTATGCCATTTTTCCATGTGTTACAAAGGATCATTGCTTGCAGTCAGAGAACCAGGATTCAAATCTAGGCTCTTCTTTCTTATTTCTGTGACTTTAAGGAAGTTGCTTATCCTTTGTGGGCCTCAGTTTCTTTTGCTGTCAAATGAAGAAATTTGACCAGCTGATTTCTAAGCTTCCTTCAAGTTCTAAATCAATGATCCTATGAACTTAGCAAGAGAACAAGTTAAGAGAGATTAGAGGAAGGAGGAAGGCTCAGGAAGCCATACAGTGACAAAAAGAAAAGAAAAGAAAAACAGATTAAAAACATAGACAGAGTGAGATGGTTGTCTATCAGATAACTTGGCATTGAAGAAATCTTTTCTGTCTGTTTCCTCTCTGTTGAGAACTTTCATTTTCCCTTGATGGCTACCACATTCCCCCAAGAAAACCAAACCACAGCATCTTATTTTCAAACTTGGGTATTTAAACTGAAAGCAATAATATGCCTTAGGCTTAGAGTAGGAAGTTAGAATTTTTTGTATTTGACAGTTTATCAAACAAGTACTATAAAGTTTATCTCTGTACTAAGATGAGCAATGTTATCATAAAAGAATACCTGGAACTCCATCAGTAGGCTGCTCTATAAAGCTGTACTAATCTCTTTCTCTGTCTCTGTCTCTCAGTCTGTCTCTCTCTCAAGCTGAGAATTTATCTCCTTAAAAATGTCATTAAAATTAAATATATATATATGTATATATCTTGGCATTAACATTTCATGGGATTTCAGAAAAATCAGAAACAGAAAGGATACAAAAGATCATCTAATCCAGTCCATGTTATCCTTTCCCTATATGTACCCTTCTCAATAAAATCTAAGGGTTACCTATTACCTCTAGAATCAAATGGAACATCATCTGTTGGTCTTTTAAAGCTCTGTACAACTTGAGATCTTTCTAATTGTTCCAAATCTTCTTACACTTCAAGCCCCTACTTGAATTCTGCAATTAATACAGCAATGCTGGCCTTCCATTTCTCAATTCTGTCCTTTTCCCTGGCTTTCCCTCCACATCTAAATTGTTCTTCCTACTCAACTGTACCTCTTAGTTTCCTTTGAAAATCAACTCAAATCCTCTTTTCTTCAGGATGTCTGTTCTGGTCCCCATATAATTAGCACTTCCCCTCTTAGATTACTTTCCATTTATTTTGTGTACATCTTGTAAACAGTTAATTATTTGCATGTTATTTTCTCTATTAGAATTTGAGCTTGTGAATGGTAAGGGCTTTGTTTTTATGCTATCTATCTATCTATCTGTCTGTCTATTTTTGTATATCTGACCCTTAGAACAATGGCATCTCATAATTGCTTAATAAATGTTGTTGATCCATTAATATTTTACAGATTAGGAACCTGAGACACTAAATTACTTCACCTAACCTACAGAGGCAGTAACCTACAAAGGACATAGTAAAATAAAGGTGATATGAGATTAGTGATAAATGAAAGATAAAGACTTTCATCTATAACTATATCTATACAGTTATATATAGTTATACACTTTTATCCATAACTATAACTCCCAGGTTTCAAAAGAGACAATCAATAAAAGGGCTACAATCTGAGTTGGCAACTGAAGTATGTAAGGTCAAATCAGCAAGCACCTACCATAATAGACAGATACTGTGCTTAGCAGTGGAGATGCAAAGAAAAGTCCAAAACAGTTCCTAACCTCATGGAGCTCACAGTCTAACAAGGGAGTCAACATGCAAACAACATATAGATGGGTACTGAATAAATAATCAACAGAAGGAAGGCATCCACATTTTAAAAAAATGAGGAAAAGGCTTCTTGGAAAAGGTGGGAATTTAGCTGAGTCTTACAAGAAGTCAGGAAATCCAGGAGTCAGAAGTGAGGAGGGACATGTACAATTTGAGTCAAATGATTGCTTCACTTTCCAGATAGAGAAAATGAGACTAAAAAGTTCAAAATACTTGCCCAATGTATTTTTAAGACATTTCTCTACCTTCCAAAACGGAGGGGGAACAGAGCATACTTTACCTTTTTTTGATGACTAAGGATTATCTCTATGAACATCAAATATTGAATAGTTCTGTAAGACAGTGATGATCTCAGGTCTCCTGAAACATGCTGGGCTGTTTGACTAGACCTAAAGTCACCGTGTATTGTGGAGCTTTTGACTTCTAGTTTCTAGTGTTTACATTTTTTTTTAACCTAGGTAACTCAATGGATAGAGCAATAGACCTAGAATCAGGAAGGCCTGAGTTTAATTCCAGATTCAGATACTGTGTGATTCTGGACAAATCATTTAACCACTTGGTTTCTTTTCTGCAAACTGAGCAAAATAATAGCACAACCACTCAGGATTGTTGTGAAGATAAAATGAGAGCGCGTATATAAAATGCTTTGTACTACAAAGTACTATATGAGTGTCATCAGCAGCAGCAGTAGCAGCAATTATTCAGTTTTTTAAAGCAGTTACTTTACACAAGGCAGTCTTTCGGGGTGATTGAGATGAAGAATAAACAAAAGGAAACAAGCCAGGCATGGGCCTCAAAGAAATTTACATTTCACTGGCTGATACCCCAAGTAAACAGATAATTCAGTACCCTATGATTTAAGGAAAGAGAGAACTCGAACAACTGGCAACAGTAGGTTTGTACTCTTTGTTTTCAGGTTAAAGTAGTCCCTTAAATGTCACTTTGACTTGTGCATAAGATGAAGGCTTTCATAACCTCTTAGCCCTCCCAGAGGTGTTGGAAGAATAGAAATACTTTGCCTCATGTCTCAAAGACCACAAGATTAAATTCTGGAAGGGACCATAGACCATTTTGTCCAATCCTTCCTTCCTCTCCTCATTTTCTAGTTGTGGAAACTGAGTCCTGGAGATGTGAGTTACTTCCTCAAGGAGCAAATCCAGAATTCAGACCCAGGGCTTCCACCTCCAAATCAAGACCTAGTTCTGCTTGTCCACAGCTGAGAGTGAACCTCACTAGAATAACCCCTCTTGGAGTCTGCTGCTTCCACTTTTCTGTGGACTGGGAATCTATTCAACCAAGTTTCTTTGGTCAACTAAATGCAATTGGACTCAATCTGAGGGCTGAAGGAACTGATTGGCTTTCCACAAAAAAAAAAGGAGATGTCTTATTACATTTGACTTAGTGTGTTAAAATTCTTGCTCCTTGAAGACAATTTCCCCAATTTCCTCTTTTTTTGGTTGTTTTCCAGGTGGGTGGTTACTGGTTACCTGGGTCTCAAGTAAGTAAAGAGATAATACCACTACTACCTAAGCTTTCCATTAAAATTAAAATGCTGCCTTTATTCACACTCTTCCATTTCATTCAAAGTACTGGTGCAAAGATACCCTCAACATATATTCCAACCCAATGCTTTTTCTCAATAGAAAGAAACTCATTAGTTTCCTAGTCATTAGAATAGATTGGGGGAAAAATGTCATATAAACTTGCATACCTCATATGAGCTGAATTCTTAAAATACCTTAGCTGCCCTCTCTCCAGTCTTCAGGTGTAAAACATACCATTTGATTGGGGATATTTAGTGATTCTAGTGGAACATTCATTTTTGGGAGGTTCTCTGCATTAGATCCTCATGAAGCTTGTCCATTTTTCTATGGAATTTTCTAGGCCTTCATGCAACATATACATGAATCATCTAATGCTAACTATTGTCAGCTCTATGTCAGATTTTGGGATCATTCATAAAACCATAAATATGATTCATTCCATAATTTCTAGGGAACCTGGCTTAGAGGAATTTCTTTAGGTTTAAGTCTCACACTGGGCGACCTTGGATAAATCCTTAACCTATTTGCACCTCAGAATTTTATTCTATTAAATAATTGCATGATTAGCCTTCTCTGACCTCATGGAGGTATTCAGAGGGAAAATGAGTTAATGTTTGGGGAGCCACTTTTTGACCCTTAGAGCAAAGCCACTATCAGAGTACAAAGGTAATTTGGGTATTATTTACCATCCCATTAGTAACTCAAACAGTACAAGGGGCCCCTTATGTCAGTTCCTTGTAAGTCCAGTCTTGGAATGTGTATTTTTTGTGTACCCAGGGTCTTAAATGGGAGTAGGAAAAGCCTTTTGTCCTAAAGTACATTAAAAAAGTTTTTTAAACTGAAAGAAACTACAAAATGTTTTTCTTTTTTTCCTGAGTTCCTGAGAATTTCACTTGATCCAGTTGTCATTTCTGTCACTGGCAGCAAAAAGGAACAATAGATAGGAGTAACTGGGAAGCTGTCCCAGAGAAGAGTAATGAGCTTGTCTTCCCTGGAAGTCTTAGGCTAATTATTTCCATCTCTCTGGATCTCAATGTCCTCATTTATAAAATGAGTCAGATGGATCATGAAGGATCTTAGAGATTCCTTCTAGTTCTTAATCTGCAATCCTATGATACTCTTTGGTATATAATGGAGGGGATTCTTGGCCAGGAACCAGTTGTATTAGATGGTCCTTGAGGGCCCCTCCAATTCTAAAATTCTGTGATTTGCTGTAATATTCTAAGTTTCCTCAGACAGCATTTGACCATTTATGGGTTGGAAGGCAAACATTATAGGACAGCAATAATAATATTGTGTATTTGTAAAGGACAAGGCTCACTATATATGGTAACCTGCTTGATTATTGTAATGTAAGGGCAAAAGGTATCCTTAATTCTATATTATACATTCATCTTTCAATTTACGACAAGCTTTTATTAAGCTCTAAGTATGTACAGAATTAAAATAGTTAACATTTATAAGGTTCTGTAAGATTAGCAAAACACTTTACCTAAAACAGTTCATTTTGATTCTTACAACAACCTATGAGATAAGTGCTAGGATTATCCCCATTTGAGAGATGAGGAAATTAGGAGCTGATAGAGGATAAGGGACTTGCCCACAGTCTTAAGACTATTAAGTGTCTGAGGCAGAATTTGAACCGAGATTTTGAGTCCAGATTCAGTGTCCAATACATGCCCTAGCTACCTCTTACACAGAATTATGTGCTAAATATTCAGGGTGGGGATGTGGAAACATGTTGATCATAGATTTTAAAGGTCATCTAGTCAAACCTCTCATTTTACAGATGAGGAAACTGAGGCATAGAGATCTTTAAGTTACTTTCCCAGATTAGTACAGCTAGAAAGTATCTGAGGCAAGATTTGAACTCAAATGTTCTAGAGTTTAAACCCATTGCCTCAGTCATTAGGCCACAACACTTCATATTTCTACCAGTGAATGTATGAAATATATTATTGAGTGAAAAATTATGAACATGAGGAATTCAAGATATTAAGAGATAAATTGGATGAATTGTTGCTGAGTGAAATAAGAAGAATCAAAATAACACATGCACTATTACTATAATAATGTAAAAGAAACGATCATGAAAAAGGAGCCAATTTGAGTAACTGAAAAAAAAGTTGTGGAAGGTCTTGGAGGACAGTGATGAAGCATCAAATGGGATAATATTGCAAAGTACTTTGAAAACCTTAAACAATTATAGAGATGCTGGCTATTATTATTATAATACCTCCCTTCACATGGCAGAGAGTGGGATGCCTAGGACTGAATGTGACATACATTGCCAGATGCAGTCACAGAAAAATTAAACAGTCTCTGTCCACAGGGAACTCAGAATCTAGTAGGAGATTTAACATAAATACAAGAAATTAACCAAGTACTTGGAAAAGATCATTGTTGACAAGGAGAATCAAGGAAATCTTCACTGTAGAAGCTGTTTTTGAGTTAACTTCAAAACTTGGAACAGATTTCTAAAGACAAAGATGTTGAATAGAGAGAGAGGAGCGTATTCTGGATATAGGGAACACAGAGAGCCAAGATGTAGAGATAGGAACATGTTTAATGTCCCATGAATGTTGAATTTGATTATTAATAATTGCTGCCACATACATACACATATGTGTATAGTGCATGTATATTTAGTATAATTATACTGTGTATATATGTACATATATGTAGATATATATATTTGCACATACATATGTATATGTTTGATGTTTAAGTAGTATTTACAGAATTTAAGACAATATAGTGTTTTCAGAAATACAAAGGAATGATATACATTATGACTTATCTTGGTAGTTCACAGATTTAGTTCTAGGAACAATCTTAGGCATTATCTGATTCAACTCCTTAATTTTACATATGAGAAAATGGAGATCTGCAATCAAATGAGATAATTTTTGTAAATTGCTCAGTGCAGTGTCTGATAACTAGTAGGCATACTTAATAGAAGTTTGTTTCCTACATCCTTAATAGATGCTGTTGAATAATTACCAAGATAGTGAGTAGAAGAGTGAAGATCCAAATTCTTATTAATTTCTTTAAAGACATAAGATAAAGCAGTGCAAATTTCCTTTCTGGGGTTGCGATGTACCTAATAAGAGCAAGTCAGAAGGTATTTTCCCAAAGTTTTATAACTCAGAACTTTGGCTTTGTTGTCTTCTTCTGAGTGTGTTTTGACCTTCCTTGTCACGTAGTAATTTCCTATGGTCAGATTTTTTTTCTGTTGTTTGCTCATTTTTCCAGTCTATTTCTTCACTTTTAATTCTTTGTTAAAGTAGGGCTCTGTTTCCAGGGCGGAGGGCCCACTGTCTTAAGCTTTAAGGTTTTTGTGCAGCTATTTTTAGAGATACTTTGAAGGGCTTGAAAGTTTTCAGTTCTTCCAAGGTGGTAGGAGGTGTTTACTCCAGGGAGAGGTGTTTGCCACTTTCCTGGCCTGTGCACTGGTCTTTAGGCTACCACAAGCATTCTTTTTTTCCCTGGAAGTATGAAGACAGTCCTCTCTCCACTGTGGCTGCAAGCTCTGATGTGCTAGTGCTCCTTCTGGCCCTGGAACTGCCAACCAGGACTACAACCCAGATCTGAGGATGGGCAAAGCAACAAAGTCTTATCTCCAGTACCAGCAAAGAGACCCCTGTAATCTTCTGATTAATTTTCAACCCCTTTACCATCTGATGGCTGAAAGCTCTGGAAGCAGCCACCGCCACTGCTGATTCAATGGCCCCCAAAACTTTCTCCTAGTTTTCTGTGGCTGGGGCTGCACTGGACTGAGCCCCACTCTCACCCAGGTGCAACAGAGCTTTCCTGCTGACCTTCTAAATTGTCTTTGACTGGAAAATTATTTCAGCCTGCCCTTTTGTGGGTTCTGACACTTCAGGAATTGTTTTATAGCATTATTTAAAGATGTTCAGAGGGGTCTTGGGGAGAGCTCAGACAATTTGCTGGCTTTTCTCTGCCTCCAAATTTTGTAAATCAAATCAACATGGTTTTAAATTGAAAAAGAAGCAGAGGAAGAAAAATGTCTCAGTATATAACCAACCTGGGCACCATAGAAAGTAGCTTCAATGTAGGGGGTAAAAAGAACTACAGAGGGGGCAGAGCCAAGATGGCGGTGTAGAAGCAGCAAAGCACCACAGCTCCCACACAAACACGCTAAAAAACTCATAAAATGGGACTCTAAACAGATTTTCAAGCTCCAAAACTCTCCACAAGACAGAAAACACATCTGCTGCTACAGGCAGCGCAGCAGGAGGGGCTTTTCGCAGCAGTCTGGGACCGGTTGCCGAAACCCCGGCTGGGTCAAGCCCTATGGCATTGGGCTGGGAACCGCGGCTATGAGAGAGCTGATCGGCTGCACTGGAGGAACAATTACCACTTTTATCAGGCCAGAAGACAAAACGGCTAAGAGAAAGGTCAGTGGATTTTGCTAATTGGGGAGGAGAAGAGCGGGTCCGGCCAAACTGCTCCCAGGGCAAGGAAGCAGTGGGAGGTTGCTGTAGCAGCAGGAACGGCTGAGAGCCACAGCGGCTTCCACTGTGCTGCTTCAGAGCCCTCGGCCTGCAGATAGCAGGGGGGCTGACTCGATCCATCAAGGCCAAGGGCTCTTGTGTTGAGTGGCCTGGATCTGGATCCCGGTCTTGAGTGGTGGTCCTGGGGTGCACTTTCAGTGAGCCAAAGCTGGGGGCGGAGCTGCAGCACCCCACTAAGAGCTCTGGCAGCTGAGAGGGCCCTAGCAATTTGGGACAGAGCTTTCCCCCTCCAGGAAGCAGAGTTCCACAGAGCTAAAAAACCAAACAATTAATGGACTGGCCAACATGAGAAAAAGGAAGCAGGCTAGAAACAGCAGTAAAACTCTAGAATCTTTTTTTATGGACAAAGAAGACCAAAGTATGGAGCAGGAGGAAGACAACTCAGTCAGAACTCCCTCACCAAATGCTTCCAAGACACTGGAAGAATGCCTACTAGCTACACATCAACTGAAAAAGGACTTTGAAAACCAAATAAGAGAAGTGGAAGAAAAATTGGAAAGAGAAAT
>CM053594.1:85713029-85728647 GCA_028646575.1 Pseudocheirus occidentalis
GGCCACTCAATGCAAGAGCACTTGGCCCTGATTAATTGATTCAGCCCCCCTGCAGAGTCTGCAGACCAGGGACTCTGAAGCAGCCCATGGGGGCTGCCACCACTGGTTCCAGCAGTTCCCTTCTCCCACTGCTTCCTTGCCCCGGGGGCAGATTGGCTGAACTGTTATTCCTCCAGCAAATTAAGTTTCAAAGTTTCACTTTCACTTTCACTGACTGTCTCTAATCCTGGTTTGCTGGATGTGAACATTCCCTCAGGTGCTTTAGATCTTCTCTGAAGTAGACTCAAGCTGTGGCTTGGGAGGCTTGACTCCTCCTGGCCACCCTGGTGCCTGGCTTGGACGTGGCTGAAGTTTGGGGCTGGGCTGGTCTCAGCTCCCAGCCTGCAGACCTGCTGCAATGAACCCCTCCTGCTGAGCTGCCCCTCTCCAATCCCTGTTTTTCACGTGGAGGTGTGATGTGGAGGTGCTGGAGGCTGTAGATCTTCTCTACTGCAGAATGGCTGTGGCACAGCTGGGCTTGGCTCAGCCTAGCTCCTTCCCACCGCCCCGGGCCTGGCCCTGGTCTCTGCTTCAGGCTTGCCTGGCCTTGGATCCTGGTCCGCCGTGATGAGCCCCTGCTGCCATGCTGCCTTCAGTGATAGATGTGTTTTCTGTATTTTTGTGATTCTGAGAGTCCTAGACTTTGTCTGGGGTCATATTTTAAGGGTGTTTAGGGTGGTTGTGTAGGAGCTGCAGAGCCTTGCTGCTTCTACACTGCCATCTTGCTTATAAAAATTCTTTCCTAATTTCCCACTTCCCTCCCAATATGGGTACTTTTAATTTAATGTAATCAAAATTATCCATTTTGCATTTTTTAATGATCTCTGACTCTTGTTTGGTCAAAAATTTTGCCTTCTCCATAAATCTGCCAGGTAAACTATTCCTTGCTCTCTCAGATTTCTTATGGTATCAGCCTTTATAGCTAGATTGTACACCCATGAAACTACCATTTTACAGGCAAACAAACTGAGTTCCAGAGAGTGGTAATAATTTGCCCAAGATTATATAGCAGGATAGTGACAAAACTGACCTTCCAATTCAGAATTCAATTTCCTTTCTGGCAAACCCATAGCTTTCACTTAGAACATCACCCTTGTGGGAGTTGATATAGTAGATAAAAATGTCACTAGACCCTTATTCCTTATGGACATCGCTTTGGAGAGCTCACAGTCTAATGACTATAGTTTATGCATGTAATGATTTAGCATTTACAAGGTATTTACTTACCTTATCTCATCTTTTTCCTCACATGAACCAAGTAAATTAGGAAAGATATTATTATCGCCATCATACAGATAAAGAAACTGAGCTTCAAAGAAATTAAGCGATTTGTCCATGATCACATGATAGGTTGTAGAGTCAGTTTGTGAATCTCAGTCTTCTGACTTTAAGTTGTGTTCTATCCAGTGTAATCCACTTCCCATCATAGATGAAATACTTAAGTAATAACATTTTAAAGTATAATTGATATGTAATTTATTGCCAAATTATGTAGTATGGACAATATTTGTCAGTTTCAATTAGTCAACTTTTACTTACAGGTATTCATGATTGCTTATTCAAAAGCATCAACTTAGAAACTTTACAATCAACAAGCTACTATTTAGATCAGAGGCTGCTATTTGGATCAGAGTAGTGTTATAGACTTGAGCTCTCTTTCCTAGAATGCCTAGAAAAAAGGTAATTCAATCCTCACACTGCAAAAGAAATCTTTCTCCACATAAATGATGATGGTTGGGGGCTCCAAAGGAAGTTTTAAACTGTGTTTTATGGATTTTTCTATGAGAGAATATGTTTGTCAGAAGAACCATTTCTCTAGGAGTAATAGAAAAAAGCTATGGGACCAGAAATGCCTTGAAGAAATAGCATGGCACATTTTAGTGATCTTCCTAAAGGAAGACAAGTACCCTAGACAGATGTGTTTGGAAAGGATTCTGATACATTAAAGTTTCTACATAACAGTTACTAAATTTTCAGATTGTATTTCAATTCAGTTCAGTAAGCATTTATTTATTTGTTTGTTTGTTTGTTTGTTTATTTATTTATTTTTAGTTTTCAACATTTACTTTTAGACGTTTTAAATTTTTCCTCCTCTCTTTCTCTTCCCTCCCCAAGATGGCATGCAATCTGATATAGGTTTTACATATACATTACTATCAAACATATAGAAGAATTTTAATGAATGGGAGAAACAATGAGAAAGAAAAAAAAGTAAAACAAAACAAAAAATAGTGTACTTCACTCTGCTTTCAGACTCCATAGTTCTCTCTCTGAATTTGGCTGGCATTTTCCATATTGAGTCTTTTGCAATTATGTTAAGTCTTTGCATTGCTAAGAATGGCTAAGCTTATCAAAATCAGCCATTGCAGACCATGGCTATTACTATGTACAATCTTCTCCTGGCTCTGCTCACTTCACTCAGCAGCAGTTCATACAAATCTTCCCATGTCTTTCTTAAGTCTACCTGTTCATCATTTCTTGTATCACAATAGTATTCCATTACATTCATATATCACAACTTATTCAGCCATTCCCCAATTGATGGGCATCCCCTCAATTTCCAGTTCTTACCTACCACAAATATTTTTGTACATATGGGTCCTTTTCCCATTTTTATATTCTCTTTAGGATACAGCCTTAGAAATATTGCTGTATCAAGAAGTATGGCATATTTTTATATATTTTATATATATTTGGGCATAGTTCCAAATTGCCGCAAAGAATGGTTGGATCAGATCACATCTCCACCAACAAACAATGTATTAGTATTCCCACTTTATCACATTTTCTCCAACATTTATCACTTTCCTGTTTTGTCACGTTAGACAATCTGATAGCTGTGGTTTGGTACCTCAGAGTTGTTTTTATTTGCATCTCACTAATCAATAGTGATTCAGAGCATTTTTTCATGACTTTAGATAGCTTTAATTTCTTCATCTAAAAACTGCCTGTTCATATCCTTTGGCCATTAATCACTTGGAGAATGGTCCATAAGTATTTATTAAGTACTTAAGCGTCTCCTTAGGTGGCACAGATAGAGTGATGAGTCAGGAGTCAGGAAAATCTGAGTTCAAATCCAGCCTCAGACATTTACTGGCTGTGTGATCCTGGACAAATCCCTTAACCCTGTTTGCCTCAATTTCCTCATTTGTAAAAAGAGTTGGAGAAGGAAATGGCAAAATAGCTCTATATCTTTGCCAAGAAAAGCTCAAATGAGGTCATAAAAAGTCATACACAACTAAAACAACTAAACAACAGCAAAAGGCGCCTAGTACACACCAAAAAAAAATATGTTACGTACAGAGGAGGAGAGAACAAATATTTATTGAGTGCCTGCTATGTGCCAGGCACTATGCTAATCACTTTATAAATATTATCTCATTCAAACTGAACAAAAATCATGAACAGTATCATTATTATGTTTATTTTATAGTTAAGGAAACTGAGGCAGACAGATTAAGTGATGAACCCAGGGTTACACAGCTAGAAAGAGTATGAAACCAAATTTAAACTCAGGTTTTCCTGACTCCAGGCACAGTGTTCTATTCATTGTACCATCTAATTGACAAATGGTGCAAAGATAAATATGCAAAAGCCTTATCCCTTAAGGAGCTTACATTCTATCTAAGGGATACAATTTAGGTACAAATCATCAAATAAAAAATATTCATGAAGTAATTTCAAAGCATTCCCATTTAGTCCAGTGCAAAATTCCCTAAATTTTAGAGTCAGCAAATCACTTTTTGTTCCCTCTTTTTAAAGTGTGTAAGGTCAGAGTTATCCTGAAAAGATAAAGAAATGGGTAGCACGATGTCAATCTTTCCCTTAGTTAACCATTATTTAACAATTAATATATGTCTGTGTATACATATGTTAATTGTATATATGTATATATATTCATTTGAAAGTTATATGTGTGTATATATACATATATTTATATATTGAGAGAGAGAGGGAGAGAGAGAAAAAGAAGGAGAAGGGAGGGAGGAGAGGGAAGTAGAAGAAAAGGGAGAGAGAAGAGAGAGATGAGAGAGAAAGAGAGAGAAGACTGGTTAAAAATGACTAATTCTGTTGCTCTCTATTATTATCTTGACTGACTGAAGATGTCCTGCATCAGCAGCTGCCTCCACTGTGTGTGAATATGGCTGGAATGTCTCTTGTGAGAGCTTTGGGTACTCCCACACCAACCACATGTCAAATCTGGCCCCCAGATAATGTCAGTGTCCACTGCCTGCTGCTCCTTTGTGATGTTGTCTATTGGTTCCCCAGTTGGTGCATTGTTCTTGCCCAGACAGAACCACCCATCTGTAGGCTGCATGTGTGCGGGCAGTCCCAGCTTCTACCATTAATGTTACATTACTGGAAAACCCATACCAGTATTCTTATAAATGTCATCATCATTCCTATTATCTGCTTGTCAGGATTAGCAACCATTGTTTGATTGACTGTCACTTTGAAAGAATAATGACTTTTATATGTTGGAGAATATATACATCTATCTATATACACACACATACATATATAAGTTATACATACACACATATATACTATGGAGAAGAGAGAGAGAGACAAAGAGACAGAGGGAGACAGAAAGGAAGAGAGAGACAGAGCAGAGACAGAGACAGAGAGAGCAAGAGTGTTTTGTTTTATGTGTATGTCATCCCGAGCATTTCTCAGTGCTGTAGACCAGGTATTTTAAACTCAAATAGAAATTGGGAACACTAAATTATTCATAAGTATTCCTGTGGCTCATATAATAAAAATTTTTAAATGTAATATAATCTATGTTTTATTGTACTTTTGTTTATTTTGTTAAATATTTCCCAATTACGTTTTGATTTGGTTTGGGCCAGTGTTGTACACCTGTGATAGCTCTGCTGTAAACCAGTGCTCCTTAAACTACGGGTCACAACCCCAAACAGGGTCTGGAAAAAATTGGCATTGGTAAAAAGTTTCTGAAAACACAATTATCAAAACTTAATTAAAAATTAAACGCACAATGAATCCAAGGTGTTTCTGGAAGTTCTTGCCCATATTGTATCCTGTAACTTTACTGAAGCCCTTGGTTCTGAACACAAAGCATGCACACTTTGCATTGCACTTGCCCTCAGTCCAAGCCACACCAGCAAATTGCCAAATCATGAAAATGGGTTGACAGTGGAAAAAGTTTAAGAAGCCCTTCTCTAAATAACACAAAGACTATAAACTACAGAAAAGGTGACAACTTGCATTAGTAGAGGGAGTTTACTCACCTGGGAGTTCCCCATACAAGTAAAATGATAAGCATAGTCTCTGTCCCATGTATGGATAAATGTGTGTAGAAGCATACATTTAATCATCAACATGTATTTTGTATATGTATAAATATAATATATGTACACACATTTGCATGTGCATGTGTATGTTTATATATGACTCATTCATGAATGTGCATTATAACCCAACAGATTATGCAACATATCTTGCACATAATAATTGATTCCTAGTCACAGTGGCACCATTAAGAATTGTGTCCATTTAAGAAACCTCACAGTTCTCCTAATCTAACCCATACTTGTACTTGAAGAACTGCAGTGAAGGGAGAGGCATTCCATCCAGAAACTGCCTATTCCACTTTTGGATAACTCCAACTGTTAAACATTTTCCTTTTATTGATCCTCAATATAGTTTTCTGAAACTTCTAGCCACTGCTACTGATTTAGTTTATTGGGACCAAAGTAAACTAATTTTAAATCCCTTGACCCACTTTTATGTAGACATTGGGAGGACAGCAATTCCATTGTAACATAAGACTTCTTTTCTCTAGATCAGTGCTAGAATCCATAATCTGCTATTTTATGTAAGTGAATTATCTAGGTAATTGAAGCTTCTTTGAGATTCCCCATCACTGCAGTTGTTTAGATACAGGAGTAGTGAGCACTTGTCAGAGAGTTGACATAAAGGGAATTTGTACTTTATTTGAGAGATTGAACTAGATAACATCTGATGTCACTTCCAATACAGTGGGAATTGTGTGTCAAATCTCTTTAAATTACTTTATATTAGGGGATGCCCATCAATTGGGGAATGGCTAAACAAGTTGTGGTATATGCATATAATGGAATACTATAAGAAATGAGAAGCAGACAGACTTCATAATAACCTGGAGAGAATTTTATAAACTGATGCTGAGTGAGGAGAGCAGAACCAGAACTTTGTACACAATTACAGACACATCATGTCTATGATGACTAACTTTGATAGACTGGGCTCTTCTCAGCAATGCAAGGTGTAGCAGCAAGCACCCTAGCATACCCAGTGGCTGCTAGCACAGGTGCTTAGATCTGCTTTTCTAAAGAAAAGCAACTCAAAATGGGTTAACAATCCTACTTTAACCAAACATATCATTTATGTAGTTCAGGGGAAGAAGTCAGCACCCTAAACTTCAGAG
The DNA here is from genome assembly GCA_028646575.1 of Pseudocheirus occidentalis. Classification (NCBI taxonomy): domain Eukaryota; kingdom Metazoa; phylum Chordata; class Mammalia; order Diprotodontia; family Pseudocheiridae; genus Pseudocheirus; species Pseudocheirus occidentalis. Next base: position 85,719,499 of record CM053594.1, read on the forward strand.
AATACTAACAGAAGTTACAAGCAGACAAAAAATGCAGACAGAGAAACAGATCAGCAAACAGGGCTTCCAGCTGTCTGATGATTGCAATAATACCTAGTTACCAGAGAGGAAAGCACCAATATCTGGGTTTTCAAAGTTGGGGGGCTCAACTGCTGCCCAGAGTCTCATCTGGCCAAAGTGAGCCCCAAAGCAAAACCTCACATCAGGGTTTATATAGCCTATATATAGCCTAAGAGAACGTCACAACCCTCTTGTCCCACTGCCAATCATAAAGTAACAAGGTATGGGCATTCCTGAAAAACGAGCTTCCTTCCACAAGCGCCATGTGACCACATTCAGCCTATTAGGATGCAAAGTATATTTTCAAATCAGGGAAGCTTCTCAGAGTCATTTAAGCCTTTCAAGGGGCTAAAGGGCAGGGAAGATCTTCAGATTCCCACTCCCAAAACACAAGATTAGAAGACAACTCCAAAAGACTGGTGATGGAAAGGGCTATCCACATCTAGAGAAAGAAAGTGTCTGAATGCAGATTGAAGCAAACTACTTGCTCTCTCTTTTTGTTTTGTTTTATTTCTTCTCTCTTGCTGTTCATTCCATTGGTTATAATTCTTCTTTACAATTTCACTAATGTTTAATGTGAAGGTATTTGTAGAACCTATATCAGATTGCATGCTGCCATGGAGGAAGGGAGGAGCAGAAAAAGGGGGAGAAAATTTGGAACTCAAGGGATTGTGGAGTTGAATGTTGTAGCCAAAAGTAAATAAAAATTAAAATAAAAAATTATTTTGTATTTTCTGATATGTATATGTTTTGTATCTCCCCTTCCCTTCAATGCTATATATGTTCATTGAATGTGAGGACTATTTAATTATGCTTTACAGATCAAAAAAAAAATAGGTGGATTGAAGTTAAGTGCCTTGCCCAGGTTCACACAGCTAGTGAATGTCTGAAGCTGGATTTGAACTCATCTTCCTGACTCCAGGTCCAACCCTCTATCCAATATATCACCTAGCTATTAAGTGCATAGTAGATGTTTAGTAAATACTCACTGAAATGAATTGAATTGGAATTTGCGATTTTTAGCAACAAGTTTCTAGAAACTTCCACTTACTAATCTTTTCCACCTTAGTTGCATCTAAGGAGGGTAACAAAATATTCCTTTGGGAAGATTACTCAAAAGCAACATGCTATTGCTAACACTATACCATTCTTAGAGTTTCTAAGGCATCTCCAATTCATGGGAAAGTCTTGCTGTAGAACCAAAGATTCTGCCACTAAAAGCTTCTTTGGAGACCCTGACCTCTGCTCCTTAATGTTCCCTCAGACTGTGAAAATCCAAAGACCTGACCCAGTAATTCATGGGGATGCTTCCCTGGTACTAGAAAGCTAAGTCTGTGATACAAAGGCTATGTCAGGCCTGGGAAAACAGAGACTGTTTTTCATCTTTATATTTGTATTCCTTGCCTCTGGCAAAGTACTTTGAACAGTATAGGTGCTTAAAATTTTTAATTGAATTGTTCTAGTCAGCTGGAAAGACTTTGAATGTGTTTCTGGTCAGAGACTGTAGGTCTGTTCTAGGATTAGACTCAATAAGTTTGTGGAGGTTCCTGGGAAACAGGTGATGTTTTGTTTTGTTTTGCTTTGTTTTCCTTCAATGACTCATGAAACTTCTGCTAAGGCATAGAAAGGCTATGACTACATTGCTGCATGACCATTGAAGTCATGGATCTTTTAATTATAGAAGCCAGTATAATTTACTTTATCATGGAACATGATGAGATAAGCTAACTAATTGGTAAGGGCCTATTAGCACATAGTTTCTGAATATAAGTCATAGGATGAACTAAAACTTAATTATGAAGACATAAAATCCTCCAAGAAAGTGGATTACAAATGAGTCAATTCATTTTGACAAATTAATAAGCATTTATTAGGTGCTTAATATGTACAAGGAGCTATGTTATATGCCTGAGACACAAAAATTAAAAAGGGAAAAAAGGGCCAGTCTTCAAAGGGCTTACATTCTACTGGTCTTAAGCTTTCCTATGGTGGTCACTTAATGAATTAACTCTCTCTCATGGTCTGCATTGTAAAGAAAAGGCATTTCTCAAAAACATCATTTTGGCACCTTTAGGATAAAACCCAGCAAACTGTCTTGACACTATGATTAATGATAGAGAAATGAAAACCACACATCATCTTATTTTTACCTTCTATTAGCTTTAGCAGCAACAGAATTTTAACCTTTCCCTGATGGGGTGGGCTTGGCAGATGACTCAAATTCTCTCATATGAATGGCAGCGAGAAACCGATTTTTGAGTGGTTGATAAGTCAATTGCTAGCAAGACACTGGAAATGAAATCAAGCAAAAGGTCAAAGGCATAAACAGATGAGCAAAATCACAAGAAAATAGTTCATCCTATGGTCTGTGTAATGTCATAGTAATAAAATTCACATTTGTATAATGTTTTAAGGTCTCTAAAGAGCTTACCTCATAACAATCCCATAGAATTAGTGAGATTAGTGAGGAGATAATTCTGTCCATATAGATGAGGAGACTAAGGCTCAGGGAAATGAACAGGCCAATAACTCTTAAACGGCAAATCCTAGATTCAAATCTAGGGTTTTGGGCCCCAAGTTCAGGAATCTTTCTCTCATACCATACTGCTTTCTTATGTGGGTAGCTTGAGGGCACATTAAGAAAAGAGGCTGTGTCTTCAGAGGATTATTGTGAAGACAGCAGAATAGCAGGCAAGAAGGGTAATGGTAAGTAGCATTTATATAATACTTTAAAGTTTGACAAGTATTTTATATAGCTTATCTTAATTGATGTGCACAACAAACCTAGGAGATAAGATGTTATTATTATTCCCATTGTACAGACAAGGAAACTGAGGTTAAAAGAATTGCCTAGAGTCACATAACTAGCACATATCTGAGTTAGAAATTAAATTCAACTTTTTTTGACTCCAAATTTGCCACCATTCATTATAATATGTCTACAAGCCATTGTTGAGTTTTCCAGCACAGATAGCTAACACAGAGATTTTCTCTATTTGTAATGAGTTTAGGCTTCCTCCATGCAATATCATTAACAAGACAAGAAGAAAAATGTAAGTTGAAGCACCTCCTGGGACCTTTTCCTATTTCCCACTTCTCAAAAGATAATAATCCCTATCTGATAGAATGCTGGAGTTGGAAACATCTCATTAGTAATCTAGTTCACCTTCTTCATTTTACAGTTGAGGCCGAGAGATATTAACAAAAATATATTAAGTAAATGCTAGAGCAAGGAATTATACTGGAGATATTAAATTCAAAAGAGATTACATGCCCTCAAAAGAGATCCTACCTTCAATGACCTTATCATCTATGGTGAGAATTGACATATAGTATGAACACAGAGAAAATATAGAAAGGAATGTACTTTCCTGGGCAGATGGAGTTTAATGGAGACAAGGGAAACATACAGACAAACTACTATGGAAATTTTTTGTGAAAAGAAAGCATTAACAGGGAGATTTTAGAAAAATTCATGAGTGAAGTAAAGAAGTGGAAGTTTCTGAATCCAGGCTCCTAGAAAGAAAAGAAGGGATTCCCTAGAGAATATAAATTTTCTGAAAGTTATTTCCCTGGAGAAGAGAGTGGAAGTCCTCAGTAGTGATCCATGTTGCTAGTGAGAGAAAGGAATTTTCTGTGCAGCACAAACCTTTTGGAGAGACAGTAGGGTAGAGGATTAGTGTCCCAAAGCTAGAGGAGTAATGGGGAAAATATAAACCATAATGCAAGGGAGTAAAGGACTGTCTTCTACTATCATCATGCAATTTTTGTACAATCAGATTCAATGGGAAAGCAGATTGGGGAAGAGTACGAGCCCCTTAGGATACCTGGGTGATCATGATCATATGGGTTTCTGGGACTTCTTGAACTCACTGTAATGTCATGGGGTTGCCCATCAAGAAATCTCAAATGTATTTCTTTCTTGGATTTTCCTTCTAGATTTCTGTATGGATCTCTGAGGGAAATGAGGGATTCACAAAAGTTGGAGCTGCTCCATGAGGGGACTCCAAATCACAAAAAGTAGTATCATTCTAGACAATTTAGGACCATGGGCAAAGGTGGCAAGCACTAAAGAAGGATAAATGTACCAGTTGTTCACAGGCTTCTGTGAGTCCTTTGTGTATTTTTGGCATGTCACTGCGATGAAGGTTTTTCTATACCTATTACAGAATGTTCAAAAGTCATAGTGCAGTTTTAAACTTTGGTAAGTATAATAGCTAAGGGGCAGTTAGATGGCACTGTAGATAAAATGTTGGATCTGGAGTCAGGAAGATGCCTCTTCCTGAGTTCAAAACTAGCCTTAGGCACTTACTAGCTGCGTGACCCTGGGCAAGTAACTTAACCCTATCTGCCTCAGTACACTCATCTAAAAAATGAGTTGGAGAAGGAAATGGCAAACCACTATAGTATCTTCACCAAGGAAACCCCAAAAGGGGTCATTAAATGTGAGAGACAATTAAAAAACAACTAAACAACAGCAAGGCTATAATAGCTAAAAGTTTTAATAGCTATTTAATGAAATAAAAATAAATAAAATAAAAAAGTTTTAATAGCTATTTAATAAAATGAAACTATACTAAGGCTTTTAGAACCCATTGTATACACATATATGACCTTCAGTCCTCATATGGTATCTGGTAACTCTCTTATTCATAGTGGAAACTGAGAAATTATCTATATTGATGCTATATTCTAAAAATCCCCAGAGATAGCTTTGGTTGGATTCAATATAAGCTAATGAAAAAGAGGTATTTGAGAAGTGGCTCCTTAGATTGGACACAATCTATATTAGCCTAGAACACATAATTCTAGGCCATGAGTTATACCTATGCTATGCCTAGAAGAGAGATTTTTGTGGATAAATGTGATTTTAAAAAACATACACCCAAAATAACAATGTTGTGATTGGGGGTGGGGTGTGAGGGGAAATGGGGATGTTGTGAAGCTATGTCTAGACCAGCAGCTTTTAAATTCTAATTATAAGCATTCAAAAAATAGGCTGAACAATGGCTGGAGCACTATACTTGTAGTAAGAAAAACAAATTCAAATCCTGCCTCAGTCATTTACTGACTGTTTGGCACTAGGCAAGTTATTTAATCTCTGCTTGCCTCAGGTTCTTTATACAAAATTAGGAAATTAGCCTTTAGGGTATTTCAGATACATTTTAGATCTAAATCTGTGATGTAAATCTGTGTTCAATAATGTATTTGGTGTCTGCAATGGCCCTGGATTAAGATACATAGATGAATATGATAGAATCCATAGTTTCATGGAGTTTATAATATAGCATGAGATAGATTTATAACATCCTCATTCAAATTCAGAGATTCCTGATTTTATTAGTGTAAATACTCCTCCACTGACACAAATCAAAACCCTTCTAAGTCAGAGGAAATAATCGTCATAACATTCTATGGAAAAAAGAAAACAAAAGAATCCCCAACTCACCCATGATGGGCTTCTCAAAATTTACCCAGGCTAGTTCTCTGATGTTAACCACCCAATCTATTTGTCATTAACAATATTGAAGCCTTTCCATTTTGGAATTACCTGGCAGTCTGATCTTCACTGATATAGCCTTGGAGAATGCAAATTCATCTCCTGCCATGATTAGGCATTGAAGTAAGACACAAATAGATGGTAAAAATTAGTGTGTGTCCTAAATGTGTAAGAGGGGTGTGACTTTTGGTTGAGAAAAAAAAATGACTTCTTACTGGAGAAAAGGCATCCAAGCATGTCAGGAAGTCTTTGTTACAGACTACTGGGTATTCACTTCACAGTGATATTTTCTTGCTCTAGCATTTTTTCCAGGACTCTGTAGGTGGTATAGAAAAGATATCTAATGTAAAGGAGATAGTGGTTTTACTGAGGAAAGCACCGTGGTCAGAAAACCTTCGATTCTTGCCTCTGGTAACAAGGAACCATGTGATTATTCCATGAACAGAGCATAATTTTGATAACCAACTTTCATTGTCTAATTTCATTTATAGTCATTTGTTTACTTGTGTTATTTCTTTCTTGCCATATAGTAAGCTTCTTCTGATCAAGGACTTCTGATCAAGTATTATTTTTTCCTCCTATCTCCACTCTTTTTCACCTTTCCCTCAACAGTGTAAGTTGACTTATTGTAGGCAATTTATACATTTCTGTTGGATTAATAAGCCAGGCATTCCTGGGAGCAGCAAGGTAGTACAGGATTTAGGGATGGCCCTGGAGTAAGGAATGTCTGTGTTCACATCCTGCTTCAGCTACTTACTAGGTATGGCATTCCTGGGCAAGACTTTTAACCTTGATTTCCTCACCTGTAACATGGGCATGATAATAGAGCCTACCTTTCAGAGTGGTGAAAAGTGAGATGATATTTCAAGAGTTTTGAAAAATCTAAAGTGCTCTATAAATATTATGGTGGTAGTGATCGTAGTAGTAGTAGTAGTAGTAGTAGTAGTAGTAGTAGTAGTAGTAGTAGTAGTAGTAGTAGTGATAGTAGTAGTAGTAGAAGAAGAAATAGAAGTAGAAGAAGTAAAAGTAGAAGAAGAAGTAAAAGTAGAAGAAGAAGAAAGAGAAGAAGAAGAAGAAGGAGAAGGAGAAGGAAGAGAAGGAGAAGAAGAATTCCCATTTTCTTCTTTCAAAGACCTTAAGCTAGGCCTTGTTTAGGGATTGCTTCATTATGGAGCAAGAGGAATATAAAGACAACTAAAACTGAGACAACTTCCTCCTAATCTCATCCCTTCAGTCTTTCTTTTCCATAAAGTCTTAGCTTCAGGTAATACTTTTTCTGTGAAATTCTCTGTGTATCTATTACTCAGCTCCAACTGTTCTCACCTTGCTCAATTTTTCCGAAAATAATTTAACTGGATTTTTCCTCTGCCTCTACCTCAGCATACTTTATACTATATGTATCTGTGTAAATGTAGTATACTCTGCATCCATGAATGCACACAATTGCACATATACATATGTATTTTCCTCAGGATAATATAAACTCTTTAGGTAGAGTAACTGTATTTTTAAAATCTTTTTTATTTCCAGTGCATAGCTCACTACTTTAAAATTTATTTGTCCTTAATAAATGTTGGTTTAATTTAATTGATTTCTATCTCCCTACTTTTTCCATGTACTAGTTTTCCCATACTTTTAAGCCTTATGTTTCTGAATTCTCTGCCTGTGTTATGCTGCTTTGCTGATCTCAGGATATTACATTATCTGTTTATTCAATTTTGATCCAGAGCATATACTGACATTGCATTTCTATACAACCTAGTCTGGAATCACTAGCCTATTTTTGATCCTAGGCTTAACTATAATTTTTAATGTCTGGCTATTCTTCCTACCTCACAACATGGTTAGTTTTATCTCATTCTCAGTCAGCTATCTCATCATCCATACTTGATTGTGTCACCATACAGGGCATTTCATCAGAGAAGATACTCCATTGGTACTAAGAAAAGGAGAGAAGATTGTGAAAAGGAAAGGCCAGTGGAATATCCCTTTAGAGTGGTTGAGCAACATTTAAGAACTGTGGAACTTGAAGTCTCTTTCCAAAAATAGGTCATTGCTCCCAAGATTGTATATGCCACTTGAGTCACAGGTTTATAGAATTGACTATTTGGAATTGGCTTCAATGATCAAATAATTCAACATGAACTTTGACAAGAAACCTCTGTACAACATACATATCAAGTGACCTTCAACATTGGCTTGAAGATTTTTAATAAAGAGAACTCACTACCTTCCATGGAACTCCATTCTATTTTTGGACAGCTTGAAAAGTTAAGGCAGCCTTTTTATCACTTCTTTGTATTTCTTTACTTCTTTAAAATTCTAAATTTGACTCTTGGAAACTTCAACTCATTGCTTCTAGTCCTGCCCTCTGGTGCCAAATAAAACAATCTAATCCCTCTTCCACATGACAGTTTTTCAGATGCTTGAAGGCAACTATTATGTAATGTCAAAGTTTTCTTTTACAAGCAAATTTTCCCTGGTTTCTTCAATCAGTTCTCCCATTACAGGCATTGGAGTCCCTCACCATTCTAGTTGTTCTTATCAGCATGCTCTCAAAGGTATCAATATCCACTCTAAAATATAGCACCCAGAATGCTCCAACTGGGGTTTGTCCAAGACAGATAACAATAGAACTATCACTTGTACCCAGTCTTGGACACTGTGCCTTTTGCTGGAAAGCAAAAATCAAGAACATGTAAGAGATGAATGGCAACAGACTGAACAGTTCCTAACTGTGCCCTTGGGGACATTTGAGATCAAATTTATGGAATGGGAAGCCACAGAGAAGATAAGAAACTGAACTGAGAAAGTGAAATCGTCTTTGTGATAATAAATCCATTCTGAGAAAGAGCAATGGACAGGTCATTGTGCTGGATTTAATAGACAGCAGAGGAAGAGAAGGAAAGGCAAAATGATTATGGTCGAAAAGGTTAGCAGATTGCAAATGGAGACAAAAACTCATTGAATGAAGGCTGGAAGAGAAATGTCATGCACAATATTACAAAAGACTCAATAAAGTATTCAGACCCTATAGGGCACTGCTTCTCAACCTGTGGGTTATGTTCAGTTTGTAACAATGAAAAAACATCCTGCATATCAGATATTTACACTACAATCCATAATAGTAGCAATGTGATGAATGGTATTAAAGGGTTGCAGCCTTAGGAAGGTTAAGAACCACTGCTGTAGGGGCTATGAAGGAACAAAGATACAAATGAAGCCTAAAATACTTCACTTGATTCTAGTTCTGTCCACTTCATGACATCCAACAATTTGGGTTTTGAAAGTAAAGGCTATGTGATTAAATGTGTTGGACTTGTTGCTATGAAAGTAGAGGTGGTGGTGAGTAAGCTTGAAATTTGTAAATTGTAGGTATTTTAAATAAGTATAAGTTGTAGGTAGGAATTTAAAAGTATAAATTGTAAGTATCAAATGAGACAATGTATTGAAAGCAATTTAAAGCTACATATATACACACATATTTTTATGATGGTAAGATGTATACACTACATATATATATATATTATATATATATATCTTGCATGATCGTATATCATACATAGTATATGAATGTGTGTGTACATAC
>CM053594.1:85729147-85748067 GCA_028646575.1 Pseudocheirus occidentalis
CAGCCTTCTTTCTACTGCACTGCCAGTTGCTTCCCAAGTATATTCTGCACACTCTGCATGCACACCTATGATGCCAAACTTTCAACTTTCTGTTTATGTGACTTTGGACAAGTCAGTCACTGATCCTCCCTCAGTCTCAGTATCCTCATTTATGAAGCAAACTGGTTGGACCTGATGACTTTTAATTTCCTCTTAGCACTAAATCTGTGGTCATATGACCCTATATATTTCTTTAAATGTCTCCATGCTCTCTTGAATTCTAATATTGCAAAGGTAGCCTTTGGATGTAAGTCCTTGACCTGAAAGGGAATGAAATACATGTTGATTTTTGATTGACTCAAGAGAACCTATATATCACTAAAGTTGCAAAGGTGCTAGAATCAAGTACATTTCCTCCTTTGTGCACTCATCAAATCCTCATGAAACATTAGGGATACTTGAATGAGCTGTGGGAAGAAAGGAGAAAAATAAATTCAAGAGAAATGGAGCACCTAATTTGATTAATGATCAAAACACCCTTGCTTGTATTATTAATCAAGTTAGTGCCCCAACTCAGAAAGCTTCAAGGGGCTCAGTGCAACCTACCAAGTTAATATCTAAGCACCTTAATATAACATCCAACCTCTCTTCCTCCTTGTTCCTCTTCCTCAACTACAGAGGCCCAGAGTATAACATACTTTACCTTTCCAACTTTGTCTTTCATTTTTCCATGAGGAAACTTGGCCAGATTGGGCTTTTGAAAATCTCAGATGCATTTATCTCTGAAACTTTGCTTGGTCTGTTCCTTTACTTAAAAGAAACTGTCATTATTTCTCTATCTTTTTTTATTCCTTCTCCATCTATTCTTTATTCTGACCAGAGCCATATTCTGGCCTAAGCTCAAGTGCCACCTTTTTTATTAAGCTTTCCTTGACCACACAAACCCATAATGCTCTCTGTCCTCTGAAGCACAGTAGTACTTGCTGTATTTCTCCCCCCTCACTAAGTGCTGCTTTGTAGTATTCTTCATTTTTTGCTACATTTAAGACTTGATTCCTAATGAAATTAATTAATTTATTAAAATTATTAATTAATATTAATAATTATTAATAATTATTAAAACGACCCAAACTCCTTTTCTCTTTCCCAGCAGTTTTCTCATGCCAGAGATACCCTCACCCTTGTTGCCTCCTTCTCATTAGTGAATTTCTCCCTGGAATCTCTATTGGAGGGAATATCCACCCACAACAGCCATATTCCCCTCTAACTTTCCTGGCTCAGCTACTGACTATTGGAATTACATGCTCACTTTGACTCCCTGATCTATTGTCCTCCCCCCATTAGAATGTAGCCTTCTTGAGGGGAGAGATTGTCTTCCTTTTTTACTTGCATTTGTATTCTCAGATGTTGGCACAATGCTTGGCTCACGCTTAACAAATTCTTTATCTAAAATAGAAACTGTTTGAGATCAGAGGACATATTTTATATATCTTACTATATACCATCCATGTCTAATGCATAGTAGAAACTCAATAAAAAGGTCATCATTTTATTTACTTAAATTGGTTTGCATTTGCTTACTCTAATACTTCAAGATGGAAGATGTTTTGTGATATTCAGTAATTAAGATATATCAGGAATTGAGTGACTTCCTTTGTTTGCCTTTGTAAAAGAGGTCTTAGTGAATAAAGCTTTCCCAAGTCCTAGACAATGGGTCAATTATTAGAAAAAAAATATTCTAGACAACAGAATCTTAGTACGAGGAAAATATGCTGATAATCTCATGCATTTCCTTCCAATGAGATCTACTCATGGGAAAATACATCATGGAGAGAGGAAGCCCAAGGGCCTCTGATTAGGTATCACAATAATGTCAAGACAGAGAATGTGACCATAACCCATTTTATTTTTGTCATTGCATAGACTGGGTCTATAGAGTACCAAAAAAAAATAAGAGAAAAAAATAAGTGAATTTGTCTTAGAATATTTTGTCCACCAGTACAATCACATGTTTTAAAGTCAGCCTGTGATCAAAATGGCAATATTCACTCGATTTTGTGTCATAGGATAAGGTTGCTTTGAGAATTAAAAGACCCACATTCTTGTCCTGTCTCCTCTTTAAGCATATTTTCATCATGTTGATATTTTTTGAAACAATTTGAGAAGTATCTGGAAAGAAAGAGAATGACACATGACCTCTTTCCCCCCACCACACACACATGAAAGTCAATCAAGCAGTTAACAAATATGCCTTGTATTCTTTCTATTTGTAAAGCACTGATTAAGGCTCTAATGAAGGTATAAAAATACAAAATGGGAGATCCTGGTTCTTTTAGGCTAAGGTCTTTTCGGGTTCTCACTTTAAATGAGGTAACACCCCTTGAGCGAATAGACCTCTTTAAGAAATGAGTCAAGGGATGGCCCATTTAATTTAAAAAATCAAACTGGGAGGGGAAGACCTTTAGGATTGCTGGCCAAAAGAGAAACAGTTACTATTTATTATTTACATTGACTCTGCTAGGAGGCCAGTGGCCTATTGTTGTCCCATTGCATCCTGGCCCATCTCCAGTTGTCCTGATAAATATCTGGCCACTGGACCCAGATAGCTCTGGAGGAGAAAGTGAGGCTGGTGACTTTGCACAGCCCTCCCTCACTCCAATTCAAGTCAACTGCAAGTCACATCATTATTTCCCTGATGTCATGGTCTTCTTTGAGAACGAAGGACAAACACAACAACAAAGATATAGAAAATATGGTTTCTACTTTAAGATACTTAAAACCTCCCTTTCTCCCACACCCATGGAGGCAATTATTGTCTATTCTCTTTTCTGGACCTCAGTTTCTTCACCTGTAAAATGCAGGAGGGAAGTTTTATTAGATAATCTCATAGGTTTCCTTTTAACATTGAATGTTATTTATACTATGATAATGACATTATATATTTGAAAGAATATTCTGGGACTACAGGATTAAATTTCCTCTACTTGACCCTAGAGGAAAGAACTAGAACAGATGGATTAAAGTCATAGTGAGGCATATTTTAGTTCAACATAATTAAGGACATTCTTGCAATTAGAGTTGTCTAAAAATAGAACATTAGGTAGTGAGTTTTGTGTCACTGGAGGGCTTTCTGCAGAGAGTACTGGCAACTTGTTAGATATCATGTAATGGTTCTGGGGTGTAGTGAATTTCCTTATGGGAGATTGTATCCCAAAACGGGCAAGAAAACAGGTGTGGATGAACATAATATAAATTACAATATCCCAAATGCCTAAAAAGAGTAGTTGGGTTATGGGATGAGCTTGTTATTATCAGTTAAAGATTCTCCTTCTTGCTCCTCTTCCTCAACTACAAAGTCCCAGAGCCTAGAGGAATGGGCATGATAGTTATTGTTGGCAAAGAAAAACCTATAAATTTCTTTTGTGCAGTCTTCCCTCAGCCCAACATTAGATTTAAATATACCCTGAGATGGGCACAATGCATCACTGATTTTAACACAAAAATCAGGGGATTTCCCCCACTAACAATGCTGGAAAATAATCTAAAATGATGGCAGTATGGGATTGTTCTGTAAAACAGAGATCCTGTCTTCATAAATAGCACTATGCTTGTTGCATTAGTAATGTGCTGGAAGACTCACTGGATTGGGAATTAGGAGACATGAATTCAAGTCATAACTCTTTTATATGTGGCACTAAGTTATTCCTGAAAGAAAGAGGATCGATCAGCTCCGCTATGTACCCCATCCTTCACCCCTGCCTCTCTGCTTTGTACCACTTGTACTCCAAATAAACCTATCTGCTTGCCATTCTTTGAGCATGGCCTTATATGTTCCATACTGCATCATTATTTTTACTATACCATTCTATATGCCTAAAATGGACTTCCCTGACATATTGGTCTATTCAATCCTACTCATCATTCAAGGCTTAGCTCAATTACTATTTCAACAAAGAAGTCTTTTATAATTCCCTTTCATAATAACTGTCATTCTATCCCCTTATTTCATATAGCATTTTGATGACTCTTCTCTTACATATAAACTTACCTCACTTTATTTTGTGTTAAAGATACACAAATACTTTATATACATCAGTATATGGTAAATTCCTGGAGGACAGAAGTTGTCAATCATTTTTATCCCTTCCACAAGACCAAGTGGAAGATTGTATACACAGTAGATATATAATAAATGTATTTGAATTCAAATACAACTATAGCTATAAAATAATGAGATTTAAAACCTATCAGAACACAGTTATCCAAATAAGGGTTGTTTTCTTCAAGGCCATCAGTGAATGGGGACATTCATTTACTCCAGTAGTGTTAACTTTGCTTGAAATATCTCAGGTGATCCTTTTTAGAAATTATCACCTGAATTAGATTAACAGCAATAAGGGAGAATTAATTTTCTCATAGTTTAGCTCCCCTCCCCAAACTTTGTTTTGATGGAAAATGGTATCAGTCAGCTACCCACATTTTTAACTAGATGACTCTGAATGATTTGGGGTTGTTTCCCAATACTGAGTCTACTTTCAGAGTGAAGATTTGCTGCCTTAAAGGGCATGAAAAGAAGAATGCGAAAATTCCCAAAGTTCAAGTTCTATCTAAAGTGTTTTAAGCAATAATATAATCATTAGACAGGTGTGGGGCCTCTGAAGTGACTTCTCTATAGTAACTTACTATGCTATCATTTACCACTCCTTGAAGACCCCCAATGAAGGACAAACTTCTGCCTGCTTAGATCGCCTATTCCACTGTTGTTCCCTGCACATTGTTACAGCTCAGTCCTTTTACCGTGTCCATCTGCTCTCCCTCACACATCTAGGATCCATTTCCTCCTCACCTCTGCCTCTTGGAATTCATTCTTCCTTTTTAAACTCAGTCACTACATTATGCAGGAAGCTTTTCCTGATTGCTCTAGATGATCAAGTATCTCTGTAGCAAAAAAAAAAACGAAAGCAAAAAAACCCCAGAAAACACTTGTATATATTTTTGTTTATTTTGTGTTTATAGGAAAGGATACATTACATGGTGGATAGAAAGCTGACATCAGTTCCGCAAAGGTCTGAGTTGGAATGCCTCCTTTAGCACTGATTGTGTGACTCCAGGCAAGTTGCCTAAGCTCTCAAGGATTGAGATAACTTTAGGAATCCATTGCAGGAAAGGTGCAGATCTGTGGTGATCAAGAACATTTCCCTATTGAGACCTTTCCATGCCAATGAATTCACAAATCCTATCCTCATCTCCTATCTGGTTAAGGAGGGATTAAACATTTATACAGCACCTGCTGTGTGGCAGATACTGTCTCAAGCACTTTGGAAATGTTCTCTCAATTTATCCTCACAACAACCCTGTTTGATATTGCTGTCGTCAGTCATTTTTTAGTTGTATCAGATTCTTTGTGATCCCATCTGGAGTTTTCTTGACAAAGATAGTGGAACGGTTTGCCAGTTCCTTCTACAATCCATTTTACTGATGAAAAACTGGAGCAAACAGGATGAAATGACTTGCCCAGGGTCACACAGCTAGTAAGTGTCTGAGGCTAAATTTGAACTCATGAAGATGAGTCCTCTTGACTCCAGGCTCAGCATTTTATCCATTGTGCCACCTAGCTGCCCCATCTTCATTTTACAGTTGAGGAAATGGAGGCAGAGCTTAAGTGACTTGGCCAGGGTCACAGAGATCATAAGAGCCTTGAGGCTGGATTTAAACTCAGATTGACCTGAGTCCAGGTCCAGTTCTGTATCTATTGCATCACCTAACTGCCTGTATTTCTATATAATTGCATATGCATGACTGTCTCCCTACTTAGAGTGTTAGAGCCTTGAATACAAGGACTGCTTCTCTTCTGTCTTTGTATCCTCAACATTTAGCCTATTGTCTGGTACACACTAGGTACTTAACAAATACTTATTGTTTGGCTGATTGAGTAATTATGGCTGGCTCTATTTTTTAGGAAAGTAAAAGTCATGTTTGCCTCTTCTACTTGTTATTCCTAGGTCTCCCTTCTTGAGACAAATAGAACAAGCCCATCACTCTTCCAAGTGACTCCTCTTCTCATACTTGAAGAGGAATTTCATTTCCCCCATAAGTCTCTCTTCTCAAATCTAAGCGTTCTGATTTTATCAGAAGATTCCCATATGGCATGATCCCTAACTGGCCTTGGGTTATGCTTGTGATGAGTTTGTTGCCTCACGCATATAATATTTTAAGTTTTGTAAAGCACTTTATGTGCATTATCTCATCTAATAAAAAAATCAATCCCATTACTTTATAAGCACTTCTAGAATATCAAGTGCTGAGGTGGCTAGGTGGCACAGTGAATAGAGCATTGGCCCTGGCATGAGGAGGACCTGGGTTCAAATCCAGCCTCAGACACTTGACACCCATGCTATCTGTGCGATCTTGGGTAAGTCACTTAACCCCAATTGCCTTACCTTCCTCCTCCCCCCCCAAATACAATAGAATATCAAGTCCCACAGGAATGCAAAGCAAGAAGTAAAGCATGATCCTTCCTTGGTGAAGTTTGAATCTGTGGAAGTAGATGCCCTTTGGTTTTCTCAGAAAAAGCCTGGGTGTCAATTCATTTGTTAGACGACCTTATTTGAAAACTCATTTCCATTCCCTGCTCTGCCACTGACTTGTTATCTGATGGGTGGGTGACTCACCAGGTCTCCTTGATGTGTCATATTTTCCATCAATAGCATGTGGATAATAGCATTTGCCACCTGGTTCATAGAGGATATTTGAGGGGGTAATGAGTTAATGTTTATAAAGACCAGGAAGGGAAATATTATTCCCATTCTTTTTTTTAAATCAGTGGTGAATCAGAGGCATGCGTTGATGGTGTTCTTGTGATGTAATAAAGACAAGTGAATAGAGAATTTATTACTGAAGTTATCGCTATGACCACAATGGAAATGCATTATAATTTCAGTGTGCCTGTGCCTTTGGCTAACCTAAAGGGTTAATCATCATCGCCATCATAACCCTAGTCATAAAACATTAGAGCTGGAAGAGAGCCAAGAGATCATCTAATCCAGGCCCTCCTTTTTTTCTTAATGCTATCAGTGTGTGAGAACCTACTATACCTTATTCTAAATATTGGGGACAGACAAATAAGATGATACTCCCTACCTTAAGAAACTTGTGATGTAATAAGACAGTTCCATAATGAAACATGTTGACACTATATGGGTACCAAATAAACACATGGACTATCCCTCAGCTACTCCCACTATATAATCAACTAACATCTTTTCAGATCATATATCTCTTCAAACATATCTCTTATGAAGCTTTTTACAAAAAAAATTTCCATTGTTGATTACATGCTTCAGCTTATTATAGGAGAATAATATACACTGCCAAATAATAAATTTTGTAAGTGGTTCAGTCTGACTTTAGACTCTCACTAGCTGTGCGACTTTGGGCAAGTTATTTAGTTCTATTTAACTCAGTTTCCTCATCTGCACAAATGAACTAGAGAACAAAATGACAAATGACTCCAGGTATCTTTACCATGAGCAACTTATACAGGATCACAAGGAGTAGGACAGGACTGGATGATTGAATGACAACAAAAAGTACCTAGGTAAGTTACAAAACAGAGCACTATTTAGAAAACCGAGGGAAGAACTATGTGCTATCCTTCCATTCAAACCAGAATGATAAGATCACAGGATTATAGAATTTCAAAATCTGAAAGGACTTTATTGACCACCTAGGCCAGTGGTTCTCAACCTTCCTAATGCTGCAACCCTTTAATACAGTTCCTCAAGTTGTGGTGACCCCCAACCATAAAATTATTTTCATTGCTACTTCATGACTGTAACTTTGCTACTGTTATGAATTGTAAAGTAAATGTCTGATATGCAGGATGTATTTTCATTGTTACATGGTGAACATAACCCACAGGTTGAGAACCACTGATCTAGGACTAGGTCAATCCACACCTCCCTCTCCTCCAAAGCATCCCCTCAATAACCCACCCAAATAGGTGGTCATATAGTCTTTGCTTTAAAAGTTTCAGGAAGCAGAAACTCATTACGTCACAAAACAACCTATTCTACTTTGAGATAGCTCAATTATTATTTATATCATATGATATATAATTATGCTTTCCATATTATACAAATTATATAAAATTACATATAAATTATTAGGAAGATTTTCCTGGCCACTTTGTAGCTTCCACATATTATTCCTGGTTCTGGTGTGTGTGGGAAAAATAAAATACTTCATCTAGTACTTGAAGACAGCTTATCTTGTGATCCCTCAGTTTTTTCTCATTAAGCTGAACATGCCCCTCTCTTTCAACTGATGCTCAGAAGGCATAGATTGGTGACTCTTTTTCACCCCTAATTACTCTAGTCTGAATTTTCTCCAGATTATTGATGTCCTTCTTAAAGCCCTAAGGTGTCCTAAACTGATCACCTCGTCTTCATATGATCTGACTGGCACATACTCCAAGGAGGCTACCCCTTCCTTATTCCTAAAAGTTATGTCTCATTTTATGTAGCTCTAGAATGCCTTAAATTACTAGCTTACCATAGAACAATATTGCTTCATAATGAGCCTGCAGTCTGCTAAACTCCCTAGTGTGTTCTCAGACAGAGTCATCTATCCGTGTTTCCCCCCATCTTGTATGTGTGAAATTGATTTCTTAGAATTAACTGTAAGACTCATATTTTTCCATATTAAATTTCAGCCAGAGGCAATCACCTTATGCCTGGGTGCAGATAACTGAGAATGGACTGCAATTTCAGCATCTTTGACTTGGGAAGCGCAGGGGAGTACTGTGGCAAAAAACCTGGTGTTGAATCTGCAAAGCTACACTGTTTTTTTTTCACTCACTATTTTCTCCAATGGTGACAGTGGAGCTTAAAATAGAAATGCTTCACATTTCTAGAACACTGTCCTCCCACACCCTGGTGAGGCAGATAACAGTTGTTTGTTGTTGTTTTTACCAACAGAAAAATAGAAATTAAAAAAAAAATTCAAGACACAAAAAGCTAGTCCTTTCTTCAGGGATTCCCAGGTAGGTCATTTGGCTCTCTAGCTGGCATCCTGTTAAATTTGCATTCTTCTTAGGCTGTTCAGGGAGGAAACATGGTCCTTGCATAACCAGAGGAAAGCAACAGGACAAAATATATGGTTAATTTGCAGTTAACCTCTGCGGCTGCTGAATGCATAACTATTTCCACTTTTATTTTTCAGTCAAGTTCTCTTATACATTATGACAAAAGGAGAGGCCTTCTCAGTAAGTCCTTAGGGAGCAGACAGTGGAGATGGAATCAGTGATGCACCAAAAATGGCTTCCCGTTTTTCTTGTCCTCTGGCTTTCTGATTTCAGTGACACATTTCCAGGATGACTCTCTTGCCTCTGATTTTTTAAAAATCAGACCCTGCCTGCCCTCCTCTGGTCTTTTTACACCTTCACAGGCAAGGACATCAAAGGCTAGTGTGTCAACCAGAAAAAAACAACAACCAAAAAAAAAACCCCAACCCCACATAAACAGAAAAAAAAGAAAGATATCATAAATGAAGACTGAGAAGTGTATTTTATTTTAGGCACAAAGGATGAAATCCTCACCCTTTAGAATGTATGAAGGTGTGCGGGGCTTCACAGGACCATCCAAGAGTCTTTGTTCTGACTTCCGGGCTGTTTTCACTAATTCCTATATGAATACAATAATTTAAAATGGGAAAATTTTTCCTTTATATAATATAATTTATAATTGTTTATTCTCCCCTTTCAACCCAGGAGATCAAAAATGAGATAATATTTGTAAAGCACTTTGCATAGTACCTGTATATACTAAGCATTTAATAAATGCCTGTTCTTGTCCCGTCTTCCTACCTTATGAAATGATCTCTAGCCAAGCCAGTGCATCTCCATAATACCCCTGTACACATTTAACACTACCCCCTTCCACTTTACTGAGGAAAATGAAATGTTCTTGAAACTAGGAGTTTTTGATTTGTTTTGTTTGGGGATTTTTTTGGATTCTATAGTACCTAACATGATGCCTTGCTTACACTAAGCATTTAATAAATATTTATTGAATTGAAAAAAAATCAAGTCCATATCAGATAGGTTAAGAATGGTATTTCTGTAAAACAACAATACCTATAATCCAGATGGAGCAGCTGGGGTGAAGCAATGGGGATTCTGATTTACCCAACATCACTTTGAAAATCAGGACTATATGAAAGGAACAAACTGAATCTCTTCTATCACTCAATTTGCAAGATTATAGGATCCCAGATGCTATGTATATAATCTAACAATTCTCCTTTTTCAGATAAAGAAACTGAGACTTATGAGCTAGAGTGACTTGTTCTGAGATGCACAGCTAGTAAGCATCAAAAGTGGAACCTGAACCAGGTCTTTTGACCTGAAACAAAGTTCCAACCTAATGCAAATGAAGAGTATTCCACTAATCTCCCCTGATAAAATGAAGGGACATTTATATTTGATTTATAGATTGAGGGACTTAAAAGCTCCTATTAATTGTTTATGTTGTTTTCAGAAAGCTAATGGCACCTTTGCTAGGTTTGGAGTGTGGCTTTATCCAGTGGAGTTTACTTCTGGAGTGGTTCCACGCTGGCTGGCTTCCAGTATTTGAGAAAAAGAATAGGATAACGGGAAAATATGTGCATTTTGAATCCACAAATCTATATTCAAAAGTCAAAATTAATGCTTACAATCCATGAGACCTTGGGCAAGTTACTTATATTCTCTTGGCTATAGTTCCTTTATCTGTAAAACTGAAGTAGTTGTACTAGGACTAGGTGAACCTTAGTTCCTCTCTGACTCTACAATTATTAAGCTTAAGGGCCTCTCTTCTATGAAAGGAAGGGGGTTGATTTTGTGCCAGAAATTAGCACCAAATCCTAAAAATACTGGGGAAATAAATTTTGACTCACAATCAGGAAGTACTTCCAAACATTGACAGCTATTTAAACATATTATAGACCCAACCTTGAGGTAGTGAGTTCTTCATAATTACTGGTGTTCTTTGGAAACTGGACATTCTTTGGAAATGGTATGTGGTAATTAAATGAGTTGAAATCTCAAGTTCCTTCCAGTAGGTATCTCAGAACCTCCAAGTTGGAGGGGACGTCTGAGGCCAACTCTTATCCAGATAGGGATTCTTCTCAATCACATACTTGACAAATGGTCAACTAACTTTCATGTGAAGGCCTTTAATGACAACATCTGCCTAGGCAGACCATTTCACTTTAGCATATGTATAATTTTAAGAAAGCATTTCCTACGTCAAATCCACATATTAATAAATAAATGGTAGATAGAAAAATGACACATACATGCATAGAGACAGAAAAATAGACATTTGCAAATTTACTCATTGCCCCTTTTTCTCTGCTCTCTGGGGATAAAACAGAACCAGTTTAGTTCCTCTTCTTTGTCACATCATTTCTATTATTAGAAATAATAGTTACCCCTCCCCTCCATCTCCTCTTGCTCCCCCTCCACACACACACACACACACACACACACACACACACGTCTCCTTTTTCTCCAGACTAAAAATAAGTTCCTTCTGTCAAATCTCTTATGGTATAATGTCATAAGGTATCATATAAAGGAAGGTCCTTTGGCCTCCTTATCATCCTCTTTTGGATAGTCTCTAATTTAGTAAAGTATACTTAAAAATTTGGTACCTAGAACATGAACCTGATATGCCAGAACTGATCTAACCAGAAAAAAAACAATGTATACTGGGAGTATAACCTCCTTAGTCCTCTTTAGTTCTGAACATTGATGACTTTATTAATACACATTGAGTTTGCATTAGTTCTCTGCCTGCAAAATCAAGATGTTGAGTCATTGAACATACAGTCCAGTAAAATTCCCATATCTTGAGGTTTATGAAAGCTCCAGGAAACTTGCATAGCTTTTATGATAGGTATTTGGGGGATGACAGTGCATGCAAAACAGTGTTATATTTATCCTCAGTCTCAAAAAGATTCATCATTGTGTAGCTTGTAGAAGGATTGGACCATATAAAAGGAAGAGTCATGGTCTATACTCTTGAATAAGCAAGAAAGAAATTCACTTATTTCAATCCAGAGAAGAAGGATGACTGGTACCTTTTATCCTTTGGGATCATTGAATAAGCAAGGTCTTCTTCGGCATACCCGACCCAACACACAGCAACTTATATTGATATGAGATAAGACTACAGTTTTTTTTTGTACAAATAGTAGTGAGATCTTGAGAATTATTTAGCAACTTACACAAATATCCTGAAATTTTGTCACCCTAAGCTCACTTTTTGCATTAGAAAATTCAAGATTCCAGGCTAAAAATGTATATAGCAATGCCTGCTCCCTTTATTTAGAGTGAATGTGAATATGACAAAGAAATTTCAACTCTGGAAAAGTGTAAACACATTCTTGATGAAGACCTGAGGGCCTCTTGAACATCAGTCTGGTGTGGTGTACAAATCACTGAAAAAAAAAGATGAAAATATGCTGATGAGTCCTGAGGCATGCTGCCCTGGAGTAGCTTCAAAAAAGAATGACAGAGTCCTTGGAAGAAAAAAAAGCCCACTGCGCTGGCAGAGAAGAGCTTTAGAAGAAAGTAGAAACAACAGAATGGGAGTATAATCTCTGCTCCTCTGAAAAGTAGCAAATAGCGGGCAGAGCTAGAGGCAACAATTACTTCAGTTAGACTGGTGTAGTAGAGCTCAGGGGAGTTCCAGAACTACACCAAAGAATAGTGTAAGACAGAATTGAGAAATCACTAGGGAGGGTAAGAAGTCAGTGGTAGCACAACCTTTACCCCGATAGCAACTCAATTCATGGAAAAATGCATACCTTTATGTGGTGATGATGTGTTGAAACTAAATCTATTGCTTGATTTTCTCTGTTATTTGCTTTGTTGTTAAAACAAATGCTTGGTTCCTGGTTGTTGTATTCATAGAAAACACATTGAAAGGACATATGCATTGTGCTCACGTACTATTAATTTTAGACCTGACCCCTGTTACAAACAAATACTATAACTTTTATTGGAATTAGGATCAAGTCCATTGACCCATAGCAGGTAAACTCTGTTCTCCTTCTTCTTTAATTTTTTTTTTAACAAAACTATATTTCCTTGCTTCGGTCCTCTTCTATAGAGCTCTCCAAGGTTTTTCAGAGATCAATAATAGCAACCTAGCAATCATACTAGCCATGCATTTCAGTACTTGAGAATATAATCCACCTAGGCCTGTTGGCTTGAATTCATCAGCATCAGCTAAGGATTCGCTTGCTTTCTCTATTTTGAGTATCATCTCTTCTTTTGCCATTTCTGTTCTGTCCTTTCCAGTTTAAAGACCATCCTCCTTGTCATAAAAACAAAAACAAAGTCAGAAGACAAATTAAAATCAAGTACTTCTTCCTTCTTTATAGTGTCTGCTATCATAGTATCATCTCCATCTCAAGCAGTGGTCCCTTTCCTTTTTAGATTCTTTTCTTTACCCTAGAATAGTAGGTATGCACGCGCGCGCACACACACACACACACACACACACACACACACATTTTGCTGTCCTTTCCTTTCTTGACTTACTTCAGGCTGTTCTGAACTTTAACATTCCTGACACTTATAGAACTAGGCCACATTTATATATTGTCTCCCATTACCTGTGTGCTTCAATCTTCTGTAATTTTTTTAAAACCAGCTGATTGATGAGTTCACTATTTATTGCATCTGTCACTTTAGAGAACTGTTCCTATTACTCCCCTTTGTGTGTGTGTGCATGTACATGTGCATGTATATGTGTGTATTCATAATTTCATTCTTGAATGCTTGTTATACCTCTTGGAATGGCTTCCTGTGTATCTGAAAACTTTTGAAATCTGCTATTCCAAAATCTAGGATGCCTTAACAAATATCTCTGTATTCAGCTTTCCTCTGTTCTTCTATCACCAATTCTAACAGAATGGTCATTTTCTTTAAAATTTCTTATTATTTCTATCCTTCCTCTCCCTGGCCCCCAATTCTTCTTTATTATTAACAATGTAAATCAGAGTAATAGCTCTCCTCAATGGTTCTTCTTCTTTTTTTTTTTTTTTTTGCTTTTTGGAGGGCAGTTGGGGTTAAGTGACTTGCCCAAGGTCACACGGCTAGTTTTTTGTGTTAAGTGTCTGAGGCCGGATTTGAACTCAGGTACTCCTGACTCCAGGGCTGGTGCTCTATTCACTGTGCCACCTAGCCGCCCCCCTCAATGGTTTTTCTAAAATGAAAATAATGAAATTATTTAATTAAATTCAGCAAATATATCAATCAAGTATCAATTCAAGATAGCCAAAGATACTGGGAATATAATGATATAAATAAAATAGCTCATGTTTGCATTAAATTATAAAGTATTAAGGTGATACAAGATTATATAAAATATTAAGATATATAAGAAAGCTATTAGCTATGCTGATCTGAATAGAGAAAAAGTACCATTAGATGTCTGGATAATAAAATCTCTCATCTTTGTATATCAATGCCATGCTTGTAATATCATTGCCCTAGAGCAGTGGTTCTCAACCTTCCTAATGCTGCGACCCTTTAGTACTCTTATGTGGGCATATCTCCATGTGGGTAGATGGATGGAGGAGTGGTGTCTTGGTTCCTAAGACCATCAGAAATATGTGTTTTCTGATGGTCTTAGGCAACCCTTGTGAAAGGGGTCATGACACACAAGTTGAGAACCTCTGCCCTAGAGTGTATTCTGATGGCAAATTCATTTGTTTATGCCTCCAGTGATCTTCCCCCATATGCTTCCTACTATGCTTTCATCTTCTGGGAGCTCACAGAGGTCAGAAGAATCAGTAGAAGGACACTCTGAAGATCTCTGAAGAACTTCGGAATCAATTATGAGACATAGGAGACACCAGCACTGGAGTGCCCAGCATGGTGTATATGCATCAATGCAGGCCCCATGCTCCATTAGCAAAGCAAAATTCTAGTAGCTCAAAAGAATCATGAAATGCTTAAATTTAGAGGTATCTTCACTCCAAGCTTTCATATGTACTACTTATGCCTGATCAGTGATAGAGCCTTCTGAGATCTTGTTCATCTGATCTGTCATAGTCAGACATATTATACCTTCAACATAATAATGTCATTTTGGTATTCTTTGAGTTTGAAGGACAATAAACGAGCAACCAACCTAGATTTCTTAATATGAGTATACCTCTTTAATAAATAGTACTACTCTGCTCCATCTTTTCACATATCTTGCTTCTTTGATGATGGGTTTCCAGAACTATTTTTCTCATGGCTTTTCATCTTACCAAATCTCAATGATAGCTACAAGGTCAAACTTGTCTTCTTACATTAGTATTGCATTCCTTGATACACATGCTTCATGGATTTGTATATACATTTCTGAAGCCATGGATTTTATTTCTGCTCTTTTTTCCTTGATTTTATCTCACTAATTTTAGGATAACCTTAGTGGTAATTTTCTTCCTATACTCTCTATGGTAGGCATAAGACTTTTTAGTGATGCTTAGGCATTTTTTTCTCTTTCCAACTGACTTTAATTTTAAGCCTTTTCAGATTTATAAGACTCCAATCAAATTCATTTTATATAACTTTGTTTTATACATTCCATCTTTGGGCAAGGGTCCATTATTTCTATATTTTAAGCAAGTTCTATTGTAGGTTCACTAGGTAGGTAGAGAAGTTATATAGTCTAAGGTAGTGGCCGTGGTCACTAGTACAAGACAGGGCTAGAAATTGGAAATATAATGATAAAAATAAGACAATTCCTGCTTGCGTTATATTGTAAGATATCAAAGAATGTCAGTATTCTAATAACTGGGTTTGGGATCCAGATTTGGTTATTCATTAGTTACATCATTCTAAACAAGTATTAAATCTCTTTAGTCCTCAATTTCCTCATTTGTAAAAAGGGGATAGTTAAAATTTAGTATCTCTCTCATGGAGTTATTTTGAGGATCAACTGGCATCAGACATGTGAAAGAAATGTATGACTATCAAGTCCTCTCTAAATGTGATATTTATAAAATGTCCTCAGATTTTCCCTTTGCATTCCCTCTCTCTAAACACACACATAAAAAAGTTGCCAATTTATATTATTGGAGCTTTGAGAATCATCTCTTGCATCTATGAGAGTGCCTGAGACCACCAAGAGATTAAAGATAGAGACAGATGAGAAGAGATGTCAAGACAGAACTTTGGAGGATATCCTGCTTGGGGAGCAGAAAGTAGATGATGAAAGTGAAGATAACATTTCCAGAGTATTTAGTATTCCCCTAGATTAGCTTGCCTGGGTTTGATCTAAAAGACTAATTGGTAGTGAGAGATAAAAGGTAAATTAGGATAAGGCTAAACTAAGAAAACTTCTGGAACCATGGTCAAGAGTTTGAACCAGATGCAATGGTAATTGAGAAGGAACTGTTCAAAAGCTTTAAGAAACTGATAAATATGGCCACATACATATAAAATGGCAGATAGGAAGAAAGCCTGGAGTCAAGAAGGCCAGCTCAGAGAATGCTGCAGTGGTTTAAGCAAAAAATGACCAGGATCTGGACAATGGACAGAGGCCAGGGGTCAGAGGACAGGGCAAATGTCAGAACTTTTCAATGTGATGAAAGACCGTGAAGAATTGGAGGTGTCTTTGAAGTGTCAAAATTTGGGGGTTGGGGAGACTAGACGGTAATGCTTCAGAAGGATGGGAACATAACAAAAAGGAGATAAAGGAGTTTGGTTTTTAATGTTTGAGCTTGAATTGACCTCAAGATATCTTGAAGGAAGGAAGAGACCCAGCCCTATAGTCTTTATCTTTTGTCCTCTTTCCTCTTTCTTTTGGAAAGAGCTTTTTGCCTTCCTCAAGAACTTCCTTTAAGAATAGGGCACAATTTTAAAGCCACATTGTTGGAATATGTTAATAAAGAAAACTGGGTGTGTTATCATCCTCAGAGCTAAAGCTTCACATTCCAATAGAAATTCTTTTACATTACATATAGGAATACACTGTAGGAATCTCTATCAAAATAAGACGAGGTTGAGAGTTTCTTTGAATGAAAGGGGTCTCATGACTACTTAGGTTATTAAGTGCTGATATGTTGTATAAAGATTCAATTAAGCAACAATTAAATAATCTACTATATTTAATGAAACTGTACAGCATATGGAGATTTGAAAAGTCAAACAATTATTCTTTTTCTCAAGGAGCTTACATATTACTGAGATCCCAGGACCTCTGAGGTAAAGATCAAATAATTCAAAATAAATAACTTGAATATACGATCATTAGTCATGTGAGATAGGTATCACCATTGATTCATGGTCTGACCTTGATCCCATTGCTCTGGGTTATACCTATAAAATGACAATATTGGGATATTGGACTTGAGGTTCCTCTCAACTCTAGCAGTGTTAACAAAGTGAAATCTCTCTCTCTGTCTCTTTCTGTCTCTTTCTCTGTCTCTGTCTGTCTCTCTTTCTCTCTCTTCTTCCCAATCCATATAAATTTAGAATTGGAGAATGACAAATGTTCTGATTTATACACACACAGACGTGATATATGTATATGATACACACATACATATACCCATATATAAATATATGAACATGTATTATTAATACACTTATATAAGCATGCATGTGCATATATTTCATATATTACATATATATGAAGGTACAGAAATTGTGCATATTTTATAAGTACATACATGAGTAGATATACCCATACCCCACACGTGTGTGTGTGGGTTTATGTATGCATGTATGTATGTATGCACAAATATGTGTATATATAAAATATAAGTGAATTTATGTATTGTGCATGTATATGTGTATGTATATACATAAGTGTATATTATGTATATATACACACATACACATTTATATATATATACAGAGCAAAATATATTTGGAAATGAATATAGATTGGGGTATGTATATGTGTACGTTTATTTATATGTGTGTATACATGCATGTGTATGTGTATATACATATGTGTATACATGCATACACAAAACCATACTTATGTATGCCAAAATTTTGGTGAGGATCTTTTGAATTTAACTAAGTTGGCTCGCAGACAAGAGATATGTTACCCATCTTTAGGTACACTTAATGCTGAGGCATCAGGGTAGTGATTTGATGTAAAGTGTTTATACCATGGGTTATCAAGGATTATACCAGTGGAGTCCATGTTTTTACAAGTCTTACCAAGATTCAAAGGCTTTAAGTGCAGCCTCAGTGACAAATTTGACCTGTTGTCCAAGAACCAACCCAGCTAAGCAGAGACATAACTCAGGTAGGGTGACTGGGTCTTTGCAGCAGAGAATTGAAACTTAGAAGAAAAAAAAAAGAAAGAAAAACACTGCTGACCATACTTGTCATCTTTCAGAAAGAAAGAAACAACTAGATTTAGCATAGAATTAATTAGAATTATTGGTTAGGGTCAGAAGACCAAGAACTTTCCTTCCCTAGTGGTTGTAATTCATGATAGCATGATAAGTGATTTTTACCCTTAACCTGATGTATATACTTACCCTTCCCTTCCATTCATCCTTTGTGTTTCAAACCCTTTGTTCTAAAATTTTAGAAAAATTTTATAAAAATACTATTTACTATTTGGAGCTAAACATGAATAGGCTTGTAAATCCAAGGTCAGCAGCAAAACAGACCCATGAAATAATGACGTGTGTAATGTATATCAGATACTCAACTAATGTTCGTTAACTAGTTGGATATATAGACCTTGGTTAAAATCCTAGCTCTGTGATTATAGGACTTTGGGCAAGTAGCTTCTCTCTGAACCTCAGTTTCCTTCCCTGTTTTGTTCTTAAAGGTCCCTTGGTGAAGAGGTACCTTCAAGGAAAGGGAAGGAAGGAAGGAAGGAAACAAGGAAAGTAGGGAGGGAGGAAGGAAGGGAGGAAGGGAG
>CM053594.1:85748567-85779900 GCA_028646575.1 Pseudocheirus occidentalis
CTCTCTCCCTCCCTCTCTCTATCTCTCTGTCTCTGTCTCTGTCTCTGTCTCTGTCTGTCTCTCTCTCTCTCTCTCTCTCTCTGTGTCTCTCTCTCTCCTCCATTCTCTGTCCCATTTACCCACCCTAGTCAAAATATTTCCATTGGAATCTCAAGGCCCTGGCTTACTCTTTGCTCTGGATTTCTTCGCTTCAGCACAGGTGAACCAATAGCCATCCTGACTTGGACATTTCCAGCCTTGGAGAAAAGTTTATAGACTGAAGAAGTCAGGAAGTTCCTGGGTCCCCCAGTCAATGCTGGTTCTACTATAGGAGGTGCCCCCTCTAAATACTATAGTATTTCCTGGAGAAGACCATCACTAGTAAAATGAGGAGGAAAATTTCTAACCTGATAGGTCAAAAGATGTAGGTTTTGAAGGAGATTTTCAGACAGTGCAGTCAAGATAAAGGTGAAATACCTAGTCAATATTCCCACTTCATGTTTCAATATTTTAAATAGAAAGATCCTAGAAGAATATAATGGGAATTATAAAGCATTGATTTGTGTTTCAGTCTTTGTCATTGAACACTTACTATCTTTTTTTTATTTTAAGCATTGCTATATTTTGTGAAAGAAAGAAATGGCTGCCCTATACCTGATCTATATTGTATACCAAGTACCTTTCTGTATCTGTTCTGGGGATACCCTAGTCATAAGCCAAGCCTAAGCTTTAATGATTCTCCCTGGGTTTCCCAGATGGGGTTGCAATACAATGGAAAGCTGGAGAAAGCCTGACTCCTCTTGTTAGAGACCAGGATCCTCTAGGACTGAAACTTTTCCATGTCCATGGATCAAGAGCTATTTATTCTATAGAGCAGGGATTCATAACCTGAATTTCAAGATTTCAAGAGTCTTCAAACTTAGATGCGGAAAAGCTATATCTTTATTTCAATATAATTGGTTTCCTTTGCATCCCTATGCATTTTATCCTAAGTATTTTAAAATGTTATTCTGAGAAGGGGTTTATAAAATTCACTAGCTTGCTCAAAAAGTCCAAGACATAAAAAATAAACGAATTAAAAATAAATAAAAAACCAAAACATTAAGAACCTTTATTTTAGAGTGAGAGAGCAAGAACTCCAACTCCCCAAGGCCAGCAGCAGTCTTATGTTGTTATACTGATATTGAAGATTGTGAAATATCCTTCTCTGGAGGTCTTTGAAAACAGGGCAGATTTTTATCTCCCAAGATGATGCAGGTATAACTTTGCCAAGAACAGAAGCAGGGCCAGTCTTAGGAGTAGGCCAAGTATCATAGAATCAAAGAATGTCAGAGCTGGAAGAGACCTCAGAGGCCACCTAGTTCAACTCCTACCTGAAACAGAAATCATCACTACAAGCAGCCACTTGAAGTCCTGCAATGAAGAATTCACTATATTTCATATGACTGTCCCTTATGTTGTTGGAAAGTTCTGAATACAAGGAACCCTTTCATTACCTCAACTCAAATATCCAATTTTTAACTACTAGTCCTAATGCAAATCTTTGGGTCCAGGCAGAATAAATATAATTCTTCATCCATAAAAAACCTTTCCGCTAGTTGTTCTCCTAAATTAGGGTGCAGCCTCAAGACCACATGTGGTCCTCTAGGTCCTCAAGTGTGGCTTTTTGACGGAATCCAAACTTAAAAGGAGACCTACAGGACCACATCTGACCTCAAGGCCAGTCTTAGTTTCCCTACTTCTGCCCTAAGTCTTCTCTCTGGCTCAGACATCTCCAGTTCCTTCAAATAATTCTCATAATTTTGAGACCTCTGATGTGGGAAAAACTCTAGTTTTTCAATGTTTTTTTTTTCCTTCAGTGTACTAGCCAGAAAGGAAGTTTAACACACAGCACTGGCAGCTGGAATTGATTTGAATGATTATTAGACAATGAACTCCTCTTCAAATATATCTAACCCAAGGCTTTTCATTCCATCATTGCCATGCCACCATTTTGAATCTCTGAGGTTTGGAAATCTTTAAAAGTCATATTTGAAAATGCAAGTTGCATAGTAGAAAAAAGAGAGGAAGAGGCTGCTTCTTAGCACCTAGCTTAATAATCACTTGTAGCATGAAGTTGTGGCTAGTGTTCTGGATTTAGAGTCAGAAAAGCCTGGATTCAAATCCTACTCTTAGACATTTCCTGTGTGCCCCTGGACAAATCAGCATCTGTTTTGGTGCTTCAGTTCTTTTATGTGTAAAACTACAGAATAGAAACAGATTGAACTACAAGCCCCTTCCAGTCCTAAATCTATGACACTAACTAAAAATGTTATAGAGAGACACTTGAGCCTTGTAAAAAATAATGAATTCTTCCTAGGCATTCTGCCTACATTTTAAGTTTCACCTAAAAGGTTCATAGGTTTTTAGGACTAAAATAGACCTTACATGTCATCTCATTCAACTCCTTCGTGTTACATATGATGTAAGAAAGACCACAAGAGGTGGTGAAGTGATTTCCTCAGTGTTCCCCTGGCAGTTCATGGCACAGTTGAGACTAAAACCCAGATCTTCTGGTTTCGAGTTCAAGGTTATTTTTTTTCTACCTCACCATGGTAAGTAACTGGGCCCCCTCAGCCCTGGATATGTGAGAGGACTAGAAATAAGACATCTGCAACTGAACTTCAGCAACACACCATAGACCTCACCATCACTCCAAATTATGTGACCTTCCCTGTCTGAAAACAATCTTCTATCCATGGATCTCCCCCTCTGTTTCATATCTATCTTCTATCTCTTCTTCCTCCTTCCTCTGACATCCATTCTCTCCATCTTCACACCTGCCTTGGTCTGACTTCCTTCTTTTCATAGTGTTGACATGATAGTTAACCAGTTCAGCTCTACACTGAAGTCCACATATGTAAGCATGGTTCCCTTGTCATTCTATCATTCAGTTACTTAGGATCCTAAATTCTGGGTTGCCTCCACTATTTGTTAGATTGTGATATGCTGTATAGAGAAATATGGGGTATAATGTGGTTGAGTGAAAAGTGTTGAATCTGAAGTTAGGAGAGACCATCCTGCCTAGTTATCTGACCTTAATAAGCAAGGCATTGAGTCTCATCTATAAAATGAGACTAATCATACCCATAATGCAGTGCTTCTGTAAGAATCCAATTGAATATTCTATATGAAAGTGCTTTGTAAACTTTAAATCTTTAAATAAATGTCAACTGTTATTAATGAGATCTACCGAGGAAAAAAGCATGGAACTTTAGAGTCAATAATTTGTTTGTTGTCTACCCTGGTCCCTCCAAGCCAGCTGTAACTGGCTACAACATTTACTTTATGTGACCATTAGCAAATCATTCCTCTTCTTTGCAACTCAGTTTTCTCACCTGTAAAATTGGGTTAATGATACTTACCTGACCCACCTCCCAGGGTTGTGGTGAGGATAAAATGAGGTCATGTATGGTAAAACATTATGTGAATGTCAGCTATTATCATTCCTTATGTAAACCTTTGCTGTTCTACAGTTCTACTTGTTTTTTTTCCTCTGCCCCAGGCTGCTCCAGGCTGTGTGCACAGCCCCAGCCCACATCTGCCCCCAAGCCTAACCTTGGCAGCTCTTCAGGGAAAGTGTTAATTATCTGCTAGTTCTTTCCTATTGTCAGGATCTGCCCACCTGAAGCTGCTTCTCCTCTAGGCCCTACATCACCTAGGAGTTCATAAGT
The DNA here is from genome assembly GCA_028646575.1 of Pseudocheirus occidentalis. Classification (NCBI taxonomy): domain Eukaryota; kingdom Metazoa; phylum Chordata; class Mammalia; order Diprotodontia; family Pseudocheiridae; genus Pseudocheirus; species Pseudocheirus occidentalis. The sequence goes on from CM053594.1 coordinate 85,752,260, forward strand.
ACCTAGCCTGACCTGTCCAGGTTTGATTGGCTGTTGTCCCAACAGAAATAATATAAAAGCCCTGAGCCTGTGGGAGAAAAGCTGCCTTAGTCACTATTCATCAGCATTTGTCACTATTCAACAGAATCACAGAATTTTGAGAGTTGGAAGGGACCTCAGAAGCCATCTGGTCCAACCCATATGGGAAAGGAATCTTCATTATAACGTGCCAGAGAAGTAGCCAACCAGCCACTTCTAAAAGACCTACAAGAAGAAGCCACCATCTCTTAAGGAAGCTTATTTCACTTTCGGATAGCTCTTAACTGTTACAAGTTTTTCCTGACATGAAGCCTACTTTGATCTTGTTCTAACTTCTACCCACTGCTTTCTATATTCTAGAATGAACCTAATCCTTCTCCAAATAAGAATAGCTAACATTTATAAAGCACTCACTATGTGTCAGGGGCAGCTTTAAAGTTATTTCATTTGATTCTCACACTGAATCAAATCAAACTTCCCAGGGTTTGGGAAGTAGGTGTTATTATCATCCCTATTTTATAGATGAGAAAACTGAGGCAAATAGTGACATGTCCAAGCTCATACAGCTAGTAAGAGTCTGAAGAAGCATTTAAACTAGATCTTCTGAATTCCAAGCCTAGAACTCTATCCACTGCTATCTAGCTGCCTTCAAATAGCAGTCCTTCAAATACTTGTAGCCAGCTTACATGCCCTCTGAGTTTTCACATCCTCAGTTTCTCCAACTAATCCTGGAAAAACCTGGACTCAAAACTTTTCACCATTCTGGTTACCCTTTTCTGTATGCATTCCAGTTTATCAATGTCCATCTTAAACTATGGTGCCTAGAACTGAACACAACACTCTAGATGAAGTCTGAAACCTGGAGCCTTGTTTTTTTTTTCCTCCCACCCTATCCTCCAGTCACTGGGGTCCAGTGGCAGGACATAAGTCAAGACCTATGACTCTATGGAGTCTTTTTAAGCTGAGGTATTTCCTAGGCCTCAGTTCGTCTGAGGTAACACCCATTTGGTAATTAAAAGCTTCATCGTTAAAGACTCTCTAGTCTCTGGATCATGGAATTATCAGTTTTGATAGAAGGAGCCTTAAAGGCCAACCAGTCCAGCCTCTTTGTGGTACAGATGACTGGACTGTCATCTAGTCCAGCCTCAAGGCCACATGTAGCCCTCTAGGTCATCATCTATGGCTCTGTGATTGAATCCAAACTTCACAGAACAAATCCCCTTAATAAAAGAATTTGCTCTATAAAATTTGAAGTCAAAAGTCCATACCTAATGACCTAGAAGGCCACATGTGGCCTCAAGGCCACAGGTTCCCCATACCTGTTTAGTCCTTTGCCATGTCTATCACTTACCCTTCCTTCCCAGTTCTTTACATCCTGATTCCCTATCCTAACTGACAACCCCTTGGCTTGCCTCCATTGCTAGCACTAAAATCTATTCCTCTTTGAACATATATTTCCCTGGATGTCCTTCTTACTGAGGAACAACCTTAGTTGCCTTCGTCCTTGTCCTGAAAAAAGGAACTCTGGTCTGCCACATCTGCTCCATCTGTTTTATAGATTGATTATGGTCTTACCCACAATGGAGTCACATTATATATTCTACCCCCCAAGCAAATCCCTTGCATCCCTCCCTTCATCCCTTCAGTTTCACATTTTCTACATTTTCTTTGCAACTTGGATGCATCAATAAATTTATTTTGTGGCTTTTTGAAATCTGTTAACACCTTAAGAAGAAGAAGAATCCCATATTTATATATGATTTATTTATTATTTATATATACATCACATTACTGTTTTTCAAACAGTTCCAAATGCATTTTTCTCCTTCATAGGATCACAGATCCACAGAAAGTAGGGAGCTCAAGGATCATATGAACCAAACCTCTTATCCTAGTTATTTATGTCCAAGTCTTATCTTCCTGCCTTCCCATGTTAGAATATAAGTTCCTTGAGGACAAGTTGTGCCCCAATCTGATTGTGTCCTTGTATCCCCAGCACCTAGTCCAGTGCCTACCACAACACAAATGACTATTGATTTTAATTAGGTCAGGCTTTTACTCCCAAACAAAAGAAGTATGGCTAGAGAAAAATGTTCCCACACTTGCGCCCCCAACCAAGGATGAGAGTTCAAGACTTTTATTTTAGGTCACTTTGGGGACCCACCAGTTCTGTCTTAGAATTCTATACGTTAAATGGTTGTTGCAACCTAAACTGTGGTCTAGGGTTATTGCCAGTTATCGTTATAAAATAGGACAGCACTGACATTGAAAACTGGTGTCCCTGCTGAATAAGGGATTACCAAGTTCCAGTGACAATTCTTGTGAGAAGGTTTAGCAGTATTTGCAGTTTATTAAGAACAATGAATGAGATTTTTCAAACCCTTTCTTTAACAAAGAGCAGACCCTTGGCTACCAAGGATGACATCCTTTTGGTGCAAGCTGGATGATGGATGGAGTAGGGTTTGTGTAAAATGCAAATGTACATTTTGTTGAAACTGGAAGTCCATTCATCTAAATCATTTCTGTTATAGCCTGTGACGGCTTTCAAAAATTGCCAGGGTTGTATTTTTTTTAATTTGATCTTTCCACATTATTGGAGGTCACATAAAGAGGATTATATGAAGTCTTTCATTGTCAATTAGTATAATTCTAAATCAACATTCTGGTATCAGACAGGGAGCATGTGTAGGGTTTGGGTGTTTTGTTTTGTTTTGTTTTTCCTTACAAAAAGTCATACCAGCTATCTGTGGAATTTGGCTCAAGGCAGAATTACAGTGCTATGAAACCTCTCTTAAGATATTTCAGGAAATTAATCCATTGCTTGTCTTCATCTTCAGGAGTAAAAACTCAGAGTTATTAGAAGGTTAGAAACAAAAATCCATTTTCTGTGAAAATTGGCTGACTAAATGGCATTCCAATTTTATAATATAAAACATGTCTTCTCTTGAACTTGAGGTGGTTATGCCTCGTTTTTAGGCAATGGAGCCAGTGTTAGGCACTAAATTTTCAACAGTAATGGAAAACAGAAATCATATTTCATGCTTTCACAGATATGGGCAATTTTAATAAGTACAATTCCCTTGAACTCAGTGACATACATTTACCTCTAGGAATTTGAAAGAAGAACACTTTCCATGAGTATCTCTAAAGGATGGTCATGGAGGTACCTTTGTTGGAGATGGTCAAAGGGTTTTTCTAGTATTCAAATTCTATATCCTTAAGAACACTGCAAGAGATGTTCCAGGGTTAGACTAGCACTCTGGGTATCATTATCTCCACTATCCCTACATCATGCTATCCATGATGGCTGTAAGAATCATCAACATTAAAAAAAACTAATATCAGCTTTAGAAAGACTAAGTTCATACTTGTAGATTGCCTAAAAAGCTGTGCCCTTCTGCCCACTCCTCTGCCTTTTTGCCCCCTGACAAAATCAGAAGAGATAAACAAATTATGCTCACTGGCCACACAAAAAATTTTTGTTCCATGATTTCAATTAGGCCCTCACTGCAGCAAGGTAATCGTATTACATCTCTTTAATCAGTTTACTATCCCCCTCACCACAGCAACTTTCTGAGTCTCTTCTCTTCACAAACTTCCCAGGGCATCCTGCCCCACCATCTTCTCAGTTCAGATCTTCAACTCACACTTTAGTAAAAAAAAAAATGAAACAACTCATTAAGAGTTGCCTTTTCTCCCCTCTTTTTCACATTCTTCAGATGTCTTTCCCCATTGTCCCCTTACAACATTTATCTTTACCAAGGCAAACCCTTATATATGCACCATTGATCCCTTCCCCTCTTTTCATCTCCATTCTTGCCTTTTTTTCTTCTACTTTTATATCTATCTCTCACATATGATCTCTATTCTCCACTCACACAGTCACCACCGTAAGGCATGTCCTCATCACCTTATGCTTGGACTATTGCAAAGTCCATTTGGTTGGTCTCATGCCATTCCAATGCATCCTTCACTCACCTGCCAAAGCGGTTTTCCTAAAATACAACTCTGGCCATGTCAACCCACTCAATAAACTCCAGTTTCTCCATATTACTTCCAAGACCAAATATAAAATACTCTGTTTGGTTTTTATAACCATTTGTAATCTAATTCTTTCCTTCCTTTCCACTCTTCTTATGCTTTTCTTTATTTTACATATTCTACAATTCAGTGACATTAGTCTACTTGCTGCTTCTCACATATGATGGCCACGTGTAGGAGGCTTTCCCTGGACCATGCTGGGGAGCCTATCCTTCCTTACATTTGACTCTTGGCTTCTCCGGGATCTTTCCAGAATCAGCCCAAATCCCAGCTTCTACTGGATGCCTTTCCCAAGATTACCTTCCATCTAAACTACATGTGTGTATGTAATATATCTTGTATGTACATAGTTATTTGTATGTTGTTTCCTCCTTTAGAATGTGAGCTCCTTGAGGGCAGGAAACTGTTTGGTTTTTTGTTTTTGTTTTGTTTTGTTTCGTTTTTTGCCTTTCTTCATTTCTTCAGAATTTAACCCAGTCACTGCTAGGTGGTATAGTGGAAAGACTGATGAATCTGGAGTCAAAAAGATCTGAGTTAGAATCCTGCCTCATATACTTACCAGCAGCATGACCCTGGCCAAGTCAATTAATTTTTCTAGGTCTCAGTTTTGTTATCTGAAATATGGGAATATTAATCTCTATACTATACCTATTTCCCAGGGTTGCTATGAGAATCAAAAACAAATAATAAATGCTTCACAAACCTTAGGTACTATGTAAATGCTAGCCATCTTTATGACTAAAGTTTATTATTTTCATTTTTATTATTGTTAGTATTATTATTTACAGTTCCTGGCACATAGAAAATGCTTAATGAACATTTGTTGACTGATTGGTATACTATAAGTGCTTGGATAAATGTTTTTGACTGATTAATTGAACACAAACACAACACATACTACTTACCTAACCTACTTGGATAGAGTGGCAAATGCAATGATAAACTTGTGTGTTGGTTATTATTATTCCTAAGCCATGAACTAGTGATTTTGGATACTGTAGTCTCCCCAGAATCACAGGAAAGCAAAATGGAAGCATAGCTGGAGATCAAAGTATCTCCCCACCCCCACACATAAGATGCCGCTACAAAGTAATAGGGCTGATTCTGTGCACACCAATGCATCCACATCCAAGTACATACTGGTTTTTGGGAACAGCCCACATTAATACTATTGCTTTTTTGGAAATTTCCACCACAACCCCTACCCTGAGTCTGTGGTGTATTCTAAAATTATACCCTCAGTTACAGAAAATTTCTGGGTTTCCTAAATGAATTTAAGTTTTTGACATAACTGCAGATCAAATCTGGAGAATACAATGAGCAATAATTCAGCTGTTTTAGATGCTAATAAAATTTATTTTCTAGCATTACTTTCTCATTGATCAGCTAAGGGGGGAATTCCCCAAGAAGAATCCCACATGGTACTTGGGGCAGGCAATCTCACCCTTGATGATCATGATAATGATATGTGACGTTAGGCAAATCACTTAATCTTTAGTTTCTGCAGAAGGCTGGGGTTGGATGAGATGATCTCTGAGGTTCCTTTCACCTCTATATCTGTGGTCCTGTGATAGCTATTTATGGAGAATTTTAAAATTTCCAAAACGCTGTATTATGTAATTATGAGATAAAGTATAAAGCACTATAAGATAAAGTATTACAGTTATGATCATCCTCATTTTACAGATAAGGAAAGAGGTTAAAAGAACTTGATGTGCCTAGTTTCATTGGGATAAGTGTATAGCATCCCAATGGTACTTCTTAGAAGGATGATATGGATAGAGAAGTAGACATTAGGAAGGGTTTTCCTTTTTAAAATTAGTCATATTACATAAACTCTAAAGGAGGGGGGATGGGGATGAGAGGTGGGATGAGGGAGGGGAGGCCAGGGGGGGAGGGTTGCTGGAAGCACACACTTCTGTAAAGGGACAGGGACAGGGTAGAGAATAGAACAAGGGGGGATGAGGATAGGAAGGAGGGACATATAATCAGTCTCTCACAATATGTCCATTGTGGAGATGTTCTGTCTAACTACACATGTACAACCTGTATTGAATTGCTAGCCTTTCCAGTGGGAGTAGGTGATGAGGAAGGAAGGGAAAGAATCTAGAATTTAAAGTTCTATAATCAAATGATAAAAATATATATGTATATTATATATATAAATGATTATTATTATTATTATTAACTACATGCAACTGGAAACTAAGATATACAGGCACTGGGATAGGGAGATCCACCTTGCCCTACCGGAAAGTCAGAGGAGTGATGGGGGAGGACATAGGAGAGAGCAGATTGGGGGAGGGGTTATACAGTGAGATGGCTGTTTTGGGGTGGTGGATGGGGGAAAGATGGGGAGAAAATTTATAACTCAAAATCACGTGGAAATAAATGATATAAACAAGAAAATAAATAAATGAATAAAGAAAAAAATTAGTCATATTACTTGATAACCAAGTTTCATACTTTTTGGTCCACCCAGAAAGGATTTTACCCAGAAACCAGGCCTAGTTTATTTTCAGCAGTTGTGTGTAAGGCACAGAATTAAGAGAACCAGAACTGTATAGAGATATTCTAAGAGCTAAAGATACTAAACTGGGGGGAAAAAATCTGTTAGCTTTTAAATTGCCTGATAATCTGTAATGCCATTGATCTGATATTCTCTCCAATGATGTGGATCTCAACCTATCTATACATTTTCGTGTTTTTAGGTTTGGCATAACTATCCTTTTAAAAAGAGACAAAAACCCAAGAAGGACAGTGTAAAATTAAACAAGGTGTCAGCCAATGCAAATACAACATGCCTTTGAGGATAGGAAGGCACTAACCCAGTCTGGAAGCTGTCTAAAAGAAGATAATTCTCTGAAGACAAATGACACTGAGATAAAGAGGAGCCAGACATCCTGAAGATGAAAGTAGCTATTTAAGTTAAAGCAAAAAGTTGTTGGTGTTTCTTGGTCAATAGGATGAGTCCCTCTAAGCTGACCTTCCCTGGAGAAAATAGAAAATATTTCCAGAGAGGCTAGGATTCATTGATTAGAGAGGACAGTTTTCCAAAAGACACATTACAATTTTTAAGTGGATGGAGAAACAAGGACTAAAAGAGATAAAGAGAGACAGAAAGACAAAGACAGAGAGAAAGAAAGAGACAGGGGCAAAAAGATAGAGATGGAGAGACAGAAAGAGACAGAAACAGAGATAGACAGAAAGAGACAGAGACAGAAAGAAGAGAAAGTATTTAAGTGCTTCATGCCAGGTGTTCTACTATGTTCCAGGTGTTGTGCTAAATTCTGGAGATACAAATACATTCAAACAGAATAGTCCACAACAATAAAAGGAAGCTTTTATTCTAGTAGAGGAAGAAAAGACATAAAGAAAAGGCAGAGCATGGAGGCAGCATATCCTAAGAACTTGTAAGAATGCTTGATTCCAGAGATAAGGCAAAACTCACTTAGCAGAACTCAGAGTTCCGGGAGACTGAGGCTCCAATTGGGGAAAATGGGAGTAAGAATAGGAGTGAGAGTAACATGGAAACCTGACTCCACCCAAGATAAGGCAAAAACTTACCTACTTGAACCTGAATCATAATATTTTAGATCAGAAATGAATCTTGAAGATTTTTTCATCCAAACTCATTCTTTTACAAGTAAGGGAACTGAAATTGAAGAACTTGTCTAAGGTCTAATATCAGGAGGAGGACTACAATCCAAGTCCAGGGTCTCTTTCATTACATTCTCCCTTTGCTCTAGAAAATTAAAGAAAAAGTAGGTCAGGGGCAGCTAGGTAGCACAATGAATAGAGCACTGGCCCTGGAGTCAGGAGGACCTGAGTTCAAATCCAGCCTCAGACACACTTACTTGCTGTGTGACCTTGGTCAAGTCACTTAACCCCAATTGCCTTGCCTGTACCACTCAAAAAAAGAGGAGGTCAGTCCTCACTGGTAAAAATTTCCTCAACCCCTGGGTTTATACTGTCAATAGGGAGGCAGTGTGGTATCTCAATTTGAAGTCAAAGAACCTGGTTACAGTTTCAACCTCTGCCACTAACTACCTGCCTAGGCCTTAGTTTTCTCATCTTTAAAATGAAGGGGTTGGATTACATGAACCCTAAAGTCCTTCTTAGCTCTAAATCTATGATTCTATGAAAATATCAAGGCAAATTCACATAAAGAAATTTCATCCCATCACTCTGCTAGGATGCCCACTCCCTGATACAAGAGAAATGTAAATGCAAAAAAATGCTTAAACATCTAGTTGCTTGTTATTTAAACAAGGAAGAATAAAGTGCCTGAATATATGCTTAGGGGAAAAAAAGGTGTTGTCCCTTCATGATGATTGATAGCTCCCTAGTCTTTTATTCCATAGATTTTTCCAGTTATTAGTATGTTGTCCCAATTTACATTACTTTACGTATAATATATTTATGGATTTGGGTATATGATATACCCTTCCAACAAAATATAAGTTCTTTGAGGGCAGGATCTATTTCATTTTCCTCTGTAACTAGCACATATTTGTTGAATACAATTAGATTTAATGAAATAGATCAATAGAGTTGAGGTGACCTTATAAATCATGTCCTTCCATAATAATCCCTTTCCCTCTCTCTCTACCTCAATGTGTACATGAAGTAACTGAGACTTAATGGCTTGCCCAAGGTTTAGTTAATGGCAAAGTGGACACATTTAATGGCATATATTAACATAGTTAGAAAGAAAATTGAGTTAAGATTTAGTTATTTAAATTCAGGTATTTAAGGCAAAGAACTTAGATGAAGAGTTCTCCACACCATTAATAGCAGAGAAATGGCTCTATTGTCTTAGGTGGCGCAACTGATTGCAAAGGCTCGGGATTCCAATAGCCACTATTTACTGAATGTGGAACCAGATTGCATCTAAATCTTTAAAATGTAGAGCTTGGAAAGGCTGTGTGGTTGTAATGGAAAGCAAAGGAATACTAAGCTCCTTGTTTTAGTTGTACAAACACTTAGCTCCTTGTTTCAGCTATTCAAAAGTCTTTGAGTCTTGTCTGTTATTATATCAAGTCTTTTGTAGAAACAGAACCTGTGAAACCCACAGTAGGAGGAACTTGCCAAATGAGAATATAAAAGCCTTAGCATGAGCTGGAACCAAGCAGAACTGGGAGGAAGGATGTCTGTGGTGTCATAATTCTGTCTGTCTGTTCGTCTGTGTTGTTGTTACATTGTCAGACCTGCTGACAGGGGATATTGCTACGATTACAGAAGCCCTGGGACCTTATAGCTGGTTCAGAAGCCTCAAAAGAGGACTTTCTTGCTGTGAGTTTACAAAAGTCCTAAAGGAGGGTTTTATTGATGTTTCCAGAGGTCCTGGGACTTTACTGATAATTTGTGTTAATTTCTCAGACGGAGGTCCTATCTGTTGGTCTGTGTTGATTTCACAGGCAGAAAATGAATGGATGATAATGCCAGTAATGTGTGTGAGTATTGCTGTAGCTCTGCCAAGTTTGATGTGTGGAGCTGGACCAGGAGCTAGACCAGGAACTAGGACCTGCCTACCTGTAAATACAGGTGACAGTTGGATAAATTCAGGCAAGAGCTGGGAGAATGGAAGAGGAACCATGGAGTTTGGGAGTCAGCCTCAAGTCAAGATGAAAGGACTTTTACTTAGGTACTTAGTGCTGATTGACAATATTAAGACAATGTGACCTAGGGGGTGGGAGACCTTTGTACTTTGTACTTTTTACCTCTTAAGGAAGATTGATTCTTAAGGATGATTGAATTAAGGATGATCAGAAGCCAATCTCCAATCAAGATGAAAGAAGGCTTTAGATGGGTACTTTATATTGACTGATTCAGATTGTGACATACTGAATAATATCTATTTTTAAGAATATGTGGCTACTTCAGTGATAAGTTGTTATGTTATATTGCTGTGAGTCTTGTACTTTGGTTTCTGTGCATGTTTTGCTTTAGTTTACTGTTGCATAAATAAGAGTATTCACTATACTATGTATTCAGAACCTTAAAACTATTCACAGCAGGAGTCTTCTGGTATACCTGCTCAACAAATATGTCATTGTGAAAATTATAGAACTTAGATAACTTTAAACTTTGGAATCTTTATAACTTTAAAATGAAGAAAATTAATTTTCAAAAATAATTGGTTGATTGATATTGGGAAGATATCAATTAGTTAAATGATATTAAGAAACACTAGTGGGGACTTTTGTTGGAATAACAAAAACAACAAGACTCAAATCTTCACATTTTTACCTAGGACCCTGAAGTTATTAGTTAGCTACTATCTAGAGACCCAATTTGTCAGTATTTGTAGAAGATGGGATAACAAGCCCAGAGACTAAACTACACACAAAGACACACACACAGACACACACACACAATACAAACTCCCACTTCCCTCAAGAAAGTCATATTTTTTTGAGGGGGGAAGGCAAGGCAATTGGTGTTAAGTGACTTGCCCAAGGCCACACATTTAGTAAGTGCATCTAGTGTCTGAGATCAGATTTGAACTAAGGTCCCCCTGACTCCAGGACCAGTGCTCTATTCACTGTGCCACCTAGTTGCCCCAAGCAAGTCATATTCTGATGGGAAAGACAACATAAAAATGGGGGCATTTTCTAGATATATACAGAGTAGATGGGAATTCATCTCAGAAGGAATAACACTAGCAACAACAGGACTAATGAAAGGCCCTTGCCCAAGGTGTGACTTGAAAAAATACAGGGAAACTAAGAGGTGGAGGTGAGGAAGGAAAAAATTCCAGGTGTGAATGACAGGTAATTTGAAGACTGGAGATAGTGTCATGTAAGAGGAACAAATAAGCCAATTAAGTTAACTCATACGGTGTAAGGAAATGAGTAAAATATAAGAAGACATAAAATATATTCAGATAAATATATACAAGGTAATTTGAGAAGGGAAAGAACATAATAAACTAAGAGGAACAGGAAAGGCTTCATGGAGGAGATGACATCTGAATGGAGCCTTGAAAAAAGATAAGGATTCTGTGGGGAAGGAGTGTATTCCAGGCATTTTTCTCATCTATAAAATAGACGTAAAAATATATGCGATCTATTTCTCAGGGTTGTTGTGAGGCAAGTACTTCACAAACTGTAGAATGCTATGTCATCTAGTAAGTGCTTAAACCATTTTAAATTTGGTTAAAAGGCTTACAAATATCTTATTGAATCCTCACAAGTATAGGTGGTTTTATTACCCTTATTTTATTGATAAGGAAACAGAGAAACAAATAGGTTAAGTGACTTTCCAAGAGTTACACAGCTAGTGAGTGCCTGAGGCCAGATAACAACAATAATAATAATAAAGCTAACATTTATATCATGTTTACTTTGTGCTAGCACTGTACTAAACATTTTACAATTATTATCTCTTTTGATGCTGACAACAACCCTGGGAGGTAGGTGCTATTATTGTCCCCATTTTACAGATGAAGAAACCAAGGCTGAGAGAGGTTATTTGGCCAGAGTGATTCAGTTAGTAAGTTTATGAACAGGATTTGAACTCAGGTGTTCCTGACTCTAGGTCTAACACTCTATCCATTACGCCATCTAATACCATAGTAGGCACTGATATATTTTTATTAAACAGAATTAAATTTAATGTGTGTGATTAGCTACTCATTAGATTAATGAATTGGCAAATTCAATTAATTTATTCATGCTGTCGAATACTATCTGGTCAACAAGTCAAAAATATCAAGAGTTTTTCTGAATATAATTGCTGCTTGTCTAAAAATTAAATAGAATCTAAAGTTTGAGCTCTCTCTTGTTCTCTCTCTCTCTCTCTCGTTCTCTCTCTGTCTCTTTCTCTCTGTCTCTTTCTCTGTCTCTGTCTCTCTCTCTGTCTCTGTCTCTCTCTGTCTCTCTGTCTCTGTCTCTGTCTCTCTGTCTCTCTGTCTCTCTCTCTGTCTCTCTCTCTCTCTCTCTCTCTCTCTCTCTCTCTCTCTCTCTCTCTCTCTCCTTCTCTCTCTCTGTCTCTGTCTCTTCCTTTTCCTGAGATAGTTGCAAGGTTATCAGACTTAAAGCGAATTGAACTTTTTCAGTCCTCACAATAATGAAGAAAGAAAGGTATTGTACCTAATTACAGGAGAATTTCAATCTTTCAAACAGCATGATTTTATATTCCATTTTGAAAGACTTTCAATATTGCAATAAAAAAAATGGAAACAGTGAGAGGAAGTGTTGCATAGTATTGGATTTGGGAAGCCCTGGATATGCTTGGAACACTTCCTAGCTTTGTGACCATGGACAACACCAAACCTCTCAGTGTCAGGAAACTCTCCAAGATTTACCTACCATGTTACAAATGGATTTCAATCTGCCTATCTTCCATGTTACCTGATGTAAAGAGAAATTAGTATGACCATATATGTACTGTATATTGTCCTGATTTCTGTGCTTCCATTTTCTTCTCTCTTCAATTCATTCTCCACACACCTTTCAAATTGATATTCTTAAAGCACAAGTTTGACTTGCCTTCTAGAAAGTCTCTAGTAGACTCATTTGGCAGTGCGGTTGTATTTATAAATGAATTTGGTGAGAATGATGCTATTTGTAGAAATTGAGTTATATCTGACCTCACTTTCCCTAGAGATTCCACTCCCCCAGCTATAGGGGAGTGTGTGTTTGCAAGGTTTGGGGAGAAATATTTGTACTATAGTTATTGTTATATATTTAAAGGAAATATCCCCTTGTGAAACAGTCATCTTGAGAGCTTTTATTCTGGTAGAGCTTTGGTAGAGCACACACAGGAAAGGAGGGAGATCCAGAAGATGACGAAGAATTTCTAATAAAAATCATTCATATTTATTTGGAACTTGTAAATTTGAAGAGTATTTATCTCAAAAAATTCTACCAGGTAATCAAGGTAGGTATTATTATCCCCATTTTACAGATGAGGAAATAGTACGCTAGAGTTCTCTTAGGTTTCTTTGTTATAACTCTAAATGTTATGAGCTCATTTCTTGAGTCCCATCTAGATAGGGGTGTGAGGGAGACAGTTTCAACCATACAGCTGATTATTACATTTTCAGTACAAGAATTTACATCTCTAAAATTGACCATTGCTGCAAAACAAGACTCAGTTTATTGTTTTATTGAATGTCTAGACTTAAGGTTTTAATAAGGAAGATCAAACTTAAAAGTGTAAGTTTACTGTGCCCAAAGAGCAATCAAACTGTGTCATACCCTTTGACCCAGCAATACCAATATTAGGTCTATATCCCAAAGAAATCATAAAAAAGGGGGATAAGATCCATATGTACAAAAATATTTATAGCAGTTCTTTTGCTGGTGCCAAAGAATTGGAAATTAAGTCCATCAACTGGGGAATGATTGAACAAGTTGTTATATATGAGTATAATAGAATATTATTATGCTATAAGAAATGATGAGCAGGTGGATTTAAAAAAAAAACCTGAAAAGACTTAACATGAATTGATGCTGAGTGAAGTGAGCAGAACCAGGAGGACATTGTACACAGTAACAGCAGCATTATGTGACGATCAGCTGTAATAAACAGACTTAGCTCTTTTCAGTCAAACAGTGACCCAAGACTATTGCACAACACTCATGATGGAAAATGCTGTCCACATCCAGAGAAAGAACTATGAAGTCTGAATGCAGATTGAAGCACGCTATTTTCATTTGGTGGGGGGTGTTTTCTGGTGTTTTTCCCTTTCGTTCTGTTTCTTCTTTCATGTCATGACTAATATGTAAATATGTTTAACATGATTGCGCAGACATAACCTATAGCAAATTGCTTGTTATCTTGGGGAGGGGGTGAGGAGGGAGAAAAACATTTGGAATTCAAACTTTTGCAAAAATAAATATTGAAAGTTATCTTTACATATAATTGGAAAAAATAAGATACTATTTAGCAAAAAAAGTATATGTTCACATAATATCACCCCACCTTGAGAGCCTGGTTGTTAAGCATTTGCTAACACACCTCTGTATTTCCCTAACAAATGCTGCTTAAACTCAGCAGGAGTGCAATAGAAGGCTCATGGAACTGAAGTCCTCACTATACTGGAGGCTAAGAATAATAGGAATAATTGGCATTTGTATTACTCTTTAGGGCTTGCAAAGTGTTTTACATCCTTTGTCATTTGACTCCCACAACGCCCTTGAATCTACCCTATGGGAATCCCTCCAGAACAAGAGACTTGCCAACTGTATTCCTAAGATAGAAGTTTCATGAATACAGTATCCCTTCCCTACTAGAAAAAAAATGAAGGAGTTGAATAAATAATTGAACTATTTGCCTACTCTTCTATGTCTCATCCTGGGGTTCTGTAGCACCATATTTTCATGATTTCTGAACAAAAATGTCATTGGAAAATGTCATCAATTGAAATATGTAATTTGAATGACTGCTACAACATCTTTGACCCAGCCACCTTCTTCACAGTGAAAAAAAAAATGAAAAGTTGCTCTTATGAGAGTTACAGCTCACCTAGAGAAAATATCCCTTCCATAACCATGAGCTTATATATAATAGAATGAATATAATAATGGATAATTCTACAATACTTTAAAATTTTAATAGTCTTTTCACTCAACAACCCTATGAGGCAGACAGTGCAAATGAGACTTGGAGAGGTTATAGGAACCACCCAACTTTGTCCATAAATATATATATATAGTAAAACCAAAACTCAAAACCAAGTTTTCCATATCAAAGGGATGACTTCAAATTTCTGAACTGGTTGTAATATTAGAGATATTCTTCCTGCCCTCTAGTCCTAGCTAACCATCTAAACTTACAGATGAGGAAATGGATGGTGAAATAAACCAAGTCATGTAGCTCATAATGAGTAGAGTAGGTAACAGAAATTCAGTTTCCTGAATCCCCACCCACCCTGATCTGTACTATTTCTGCTGGCAGAAGTAAACAAAAGAAATAGACAAGACTATATTTGAATGTAAGAAGCATTTATATTTACCACCCCTTTTACTAAAACAGACACTCCCCCCACCAATAAATATCTGTGCATCTAGAGAACATACATCCATGGAGGAAAAAAGGTGCATGCACACCCCCATGATCTGACAATAATTTATAATGTTATTGCAATTACTACAGAATTACAGGATGCTTGACACCTAATAGAGCTGTGCAAAGATTCTCAAGAAAGACGAATGTGTTCTGATATATAGCTGCAGAAAATAGATTAAATGGCACCCATTCCCAATCGTGCTATTGATTTCTCCAGTCCTTCCATTAGCACAATGCTTCAGATAAACACTCTATCATATCTGTGCACCACATACATAGTTTTAGAGTGTAAATAATTAGAACCCTCAAATTCTAGTTAACAAATCTCTCATGTGTCATCTTGCCATGATTCAGAACACATAAATCAAAACTCTTGTTATATATCTCTTCTTGACATGTATGGCATTGATGGAATGCACCTCTTTCCTCCACCTTGCAACTTTTGCCACCTGATCCATTTTCGGCCCTCTACTTGCTTCCATCCCCAAATTTAAAATTATACCTTAAAATGAAACTCATTGCTTTATGCTTTCTTCCTCCTTAGACTCCCCCTCCCCTCACCTTTTTCAATTTTCTGACATTCTCCCTGCCCTAAGACATAGTACTTCTGACCTAGGATAGAAAGAGCTCTTAACCAAGAAACCTGAATGTGTTCGAGTCTTGGTTCTACCAGTAGTACTCGTTATAAGTTTAGGCTGTCATTTATCTGAATCTCAGTTTACTCATCAGAAAAATAAGACCAGATTAGATGATCCCTTTTTTTCTTCCTTCTAGCTCAGATATCCCATGTATCCTTTTTTCTAATATTCTATTTCTAACATTTCATTTTTTAACATTCTATATCATAAAGTGACTTCTTGCTCTAACACTCTATATTTTTAAACTACATGTGGAAATATTGTATATTATAAAGTCCTTTTCCAAGCCAGCATCATGTTATTCTAAGCTTTAGAAGGAGTGGCCTGTCTTTTTTCCCTTGGGATTATAAAGTATGAGGTATATCCTCCATCAGAGATAAGCACAACTAACTGGATAATCATCATTACAATTTTCTCAATCATTACCATCACCATCAAATCACTTGTTAAGTATCTTTGTGTGGGCAGTACAAGATTAATTCTTTAGACACAGATTTCAATTAAATTAAATTTGGCAAACAATTATTAAGAGATAACTTGCCTACTGCATGCAATGTTCTGTTCTAGATGCTAAGGATTCAAAAATGAAGTAAAATCTAGTCCTTGCATAGAAATTCCTAGTATAAAAATAAGGTAACAGATGGCATATAATCACCATAAAGTACAGCTCGGAAGTCAAAGAATTAATTGAAACATTAATTTCCTCTTCCTCTGGGAACTTTTAGTCCTCACGTGAACATACCTGTGTATATATTCATTCCATTTGGAACAAGTAGAAAGGGAGCAATGAGTTGAAGCTGTGAAGAGGGCAGGTTAAATTTGCTGTCCAAAACTGGAATGGACTACCTAAAAAGGTAGGGAATTCCCTCTCCTTGGGGATTGTCAAACATAAGCTGGATGTTCACTTGACATTATATCAGGGATTCCTCTGGATAGGACTTTGACTAGATGGCAATTTAGATCCCTTCCAACTTGCAAATTCTGTGATCCTGTAATTCTTTATATAGTGTAAATAAGACAACTACACCATTATTGGGCAAGTACATACCACAATTTCACCACAGCTCCAGGAATTGTACTGAAAGCAGATCATTGGTTTAATAGGGATCAATGTGCCAAGGAGGGGGTGAGTGGCTATCACTAAGATGTTAGCAGTAGCATCATTAGAACCATGTATGTATGTGTACTTTACAACATTAGGTCACTTTAGCTGGATCTACCTAGGGCAAACCAAGACAAGTGGGCCGGCCACAAGCTATTTTCCCATTGAATTTATTAGTTGTATGATTGAATGAATTAATTGGTTATTTGGACCTAATACAGACATAATCTTTGCCAGTCACTACTCTCATCTGCCTTTAACAGTTACAGTTTACATTTAGGTAGCACTTTACAATTATATTGTGTTTCAGATAAATTGTCTCTTTTAATTATCCCAACATCCCTATGAGGAGGTTGGTACAAATATGATTATTCCTGTTTTATAGAAGATGAAACTGAGATTCATGGATTTGTTCTTGGGCATGTGGTTAATAAAAAGCAGAGCCAGATTTCCAACCTAGGTTTTCTGTCTTCGGTTTCAATGCTTTTTCCACCATGCTAAATTTCTGGTGACTCAAAGTCCTAATATTAGCTTTCAGACCCAAATAAGAGATCTCACTGAGGAAGGTGATGGGAGGGGAGAGAATGAAGACAGCTACATTAGGCTGGCAAAGGAAGTAGAAGTAGAGAGTTGTATTGGAGTCATTGTGTCATTCTAATTCCCAATATCTGGGGCCTTATCAGACTCTTGGTTCACTCTCCCAATCCTTAATTATAGAACCTGTCTTTCATATTACAAGGTTCAGGGCAAGAGTGAAACTCAGAATCCCATTCATAGTATTCAACTCTAGAATGCAAGGACAAGAGCTTTCAACTTCAATAATAGCAGGCATAACCATAATGGGCTACGTGATCTCTGAGGGTCCTTCTTGCCCTTAGATTCTATTATTGTCTACAGTCTTGGACATTGGTGCACAGCCATCTTGGGATGCATGTGTTGAGCCCAACTCTTATTCATTCCCTAACTGAGTCCAGGTTGCATAGGAGATGCCCAACTATGGTTAGGAAGATCTCCCGTAGTCCCTTTGTTCATAGTATTAAAGTACCCAGGCAAAAGAATTAACATTTAAACTGATCTATGGAAAGAAAATGCCAGCCCCCAACTAGTGCTAGGCACCTTTCAGGATTGCAAACATAGACACTCTCACTCAGTCATTCTAAATACAGACTTTGTTGAATTACATGCAAAACACTCACTTATTCAGGGAGGATTAAAAATGATGTGCAGATCTGCTTTATTTGCAGTCTTTGGCTTCCGTTTCTGTTCAGAAGTGAATCCACATATGTAGTTACTCCCAAATGTGCACTATCTATCTATCTATCTATCTATCTATCTATCTATATCTATATATCCATAAAGATATAGAGATAGAGATATATCATGGCTGCCTGCTGACCTGAAAATTCTATAATCACAGATTTAGAGCTTCAAGTCTTATAAGTTATCCAGTCCAATCTTCTCATTTTATAGATGAGGTACTAAAGCCACCAAAAGATTTGAGTGATTTTTTTCCCCAAGTTTACACAAGTACTGAGTTGCAGATCCAGGACTTGAAACAAGACCATAGGAACACTGAAACAAAGCTAGACAGGGCTTCAGAGACCATCTGAACCAACTCTTTCATATGGCAATTATCTCTTATGTGGAAAACGAAGCACAAAGAATAAGTAGCAGAGCCAGGATTTGAACTAAGTGAATTGACTCTATGTTCATCACTCTTTCCATTCTACCATGAGACCTACTCTCACTCTAGGATTTCTCTCTCTCTCTCTCTTCCTTTCTCTGTCTCTGTCTCTGTCTCTGTCACTGTCTCTGTCTCTGTCTCTGTCTCTCTCTCTCTCTCTCTCTCTCTCTCTCTCTCTCCATCTCTCTTCCCCCCCCTCTCTAAGACAGAGAGATAGGTATAGTAAGAATCCCTATGAATTCCAGGACTTTCCTAAATACCTATCAATAACTCTAATTGCTCTTATCTTTGTTACCCCTTCTGATCATAGGATCATAGATTAAGAGAGGAAAGATGGTATTAGAGGTCATCTAGTCCAAGGCTACCATTTTATAGAATTAGAAACTGAAGCCCATGGAGCATAACAGACTTGTCCAAGGTCTTTAGCAACATTAGTGAACATTCATGAGTCAATGTGTTTTTGGAATTAGGATTCCTAGAAAATTTCATTTGGGAAACAGGAGATCTATTAATACAGGCCCTGCCCCTAACCAGATGTGACACTGAAAAAATCACTGAATCTCTTAGAGGCCATCACAGATGACCTCAGATGTTGTGTCAAGGCCCAATACCACATATAAGGATAAGGTGGAAATGAGATAGGGGAGGGGAAAGAAGAAAGAATAAGGGAATTGAGATTAGTGATTAATGGAACAAAACCTGTCCAAGGGGAAAGTATACATCTTGGCACCAGGTGAAAAAGGACCAAATCAAGGACAAAATCCCACACTCATCCACCCATAGAAACAGTTCATAAAGGAAATCAACGCAGAAGGGCAATCTGGGAATCATAAACTGAATATGGAGAGCAAAGGACTATGATGCAGGGGAGATAGTCTTTAGTGTCTGAAACTGATGATATCTCATGAAAGGAACTAGCTCAAGACAGCAGTTCTTTATGGTGCCCTGTTTGGGGTTCAGACAAGGCAAATAAATCATTTAACTTCTCTGAGTGTCTCCATACTCATTTATGAGAAATGTCTGAAATACAAACTTTTTTCGTTTCCATTCTTTTCGAAAATCTGAGAAGTGCAAACACTTTGATGGCTTTGTGATCTCATACAGTATAAGGGTCTCCCTTTGAAAAAGCAGTCATATCAGCCTATGTCTATCATCCTATGAGTTTCTCACCCTTATCCTCCCCAAAATCCTCTACAGGGGATCAGAGTTCAACTTTGGAGTTAGAATTCATTAAGTCCAGCCCCTTTATTTCACTGATGATGAAAGTGAGGCCAAGAGAGTTACTTACCCAGGGTTATACAGTCTGAGGGAAGATTTGAACTCAAGTGTTATGACACAAAGTCAAGATCTCTGTCTGCTGCATCAACTACTAAAACGTTGAGTGAAAATCAAAGGTATTAAATTTATGTAAAAACAACTTGGTGTCGATTTTATGTTTAACTGCTTGTTCTTGATGACAATTTGAGGAAAGGAGAAATGAGTGTCTACTAAAGTCAGGGGTCAAGCATTCTGGGGACTAGTGCTATTTCCTTCTACCTCTATATTCTATTAACAGTAAATGAGAGAGTGTGTACACTTTGGGCATTTCAGAGGACTAGCTCTTTCTGAGCCTTTCAATGTCTTCCTTCTTTCCTTGCTTTCTTCCTTTATTTCTTCCTTTTATCCTTCCTTTCTTCTTGTCTTCCTGTTTTATTTTTTCTTACTCTATTCAATAATAGAGCAATCATTTCCTTATCCAGTCAGCTCCCTTGGGGAGCATGGGGGGAGGGGACAGCAGATTGAAAATCTTTGAGTGCTGGATGGAAAGTCACTTACATAGATCTATTTTCCCAATCATGCCTTTGATACTTCATCTTCCCTGTGCTCATAAAGATGTCTGGGAAAATGACCTTCCTTTCAATCCGAACAATAGTCTCCAGTAAATAATAGGATCTGTGGCTTTTCTAGCATTCCATGCATAGTGTTAAACACTGAGACCATTTGTTGTTTTTAGTTGTGGCTTTTTTCTATTTTTTTTCCAATCATCTTACTGAGAGGAAATATTTCATTGGATTCTGGCAGCTTCCCTGAGTTTACTTCTCTCTTGGCGCATGCGTACGCGCACACACACACACACACACACACACACACACACACACATTCCTGCTGCCTTGGAAACAGAGCTGTGATTGCTAAGTAACACTTCCTTTTATTCTTGCCTTTATTATGCAACAATTGTTTAATTCTTTTTATTACCATCTTCATTATCACAGAGTTCATAACCCTGAACCCCTATTAGGGGCCCAGATAGAGTCCTTGTGGAAAAGACCACAAGTCCCTTCCACACTAAGTTTATCCATTCTGTGTCAGAGGGTAGTATTGATATGGGCAAACAGGAAATCGTGGTTTTATATGGATTTCTTAGGTTGCTAGGTTTGGGAGTCACATGAGAAAACCCTGAATTCAGAGATCAAAGACCTAGGTTCAAGTCCTTTCTTTCACATATGTTGCCTGCGTGAACCTGGGCAAGTCATAATCTCTCAGTGCCCCTTTGAAACCTTCCAAGACTAAAATGCTTTGTTAGATACTTCACCTCATTCACATCTGAACTCTGGATTCTTCATCCTCCTCATATTGTCAGTTATGAGAATCCTCCCTCTTGGGATTCTACTATTTTCATTGGTGACTCCCTCCCCAGGACTAATCTTTTAGGAATGACCCAAATCATTCTTCACTTCACCTGAATTCTCCCTGAAATTCCCCATTCTTCTCACACTCCTCCCTTCTTTCTAATAGTCTTTTAATGTGTTATCTTCTCTCTTCAGAATATAAATTCCTTGACTTCCAGGAGCCAAGATAATGGAGTAAGTAGTAAGTCATTCTCCCTCTCCTTTACTGACCTTGAAAAGCCCAGACAATACTGCCTCAGGAAAACTCCTGCAACAGTGGAGCCAGCAGAAAGACAAGGTGCAGTACTTTTTTTTGGCTCATGACACTAGGGAATTAAGAGGAAAGTTCCATCTTGTTGTGACTGAAGGGAACCAGTGCAAGATGGGAGGCATACAGATAAGCCAGCAGCAAGCCCCAACTCAGCAAACCAGCAGGAGATCCTGAGCCTCAGGGTGGTGGAGCCAGCAAACACCAACACCAGGACCCCCCAGGTGCCTTCCTCAGCCAGGGGAATTGGCAGACAACAGCACAGAGAACCAACCCTGTGGATGGGCATCCACCAGTAGCTGAGTTTACCCTTGCTCTAGAGCAGCCCCTAGGGAGTAAAGGACCTCCAGTAACTAGCCCACCCCTCCCCCATACGTCATGCAACAAGCTTCAGTGTAACCCTGGGGAAATACAGAAAGATGTCACCTGGCCTTGGCACACACCAGTCACCACCACTGGCTTCAGTTCAGCACCTGGTAAGTTACAGCATTACACAGCCGCCAGCTGCCAGAACCTGAGGCCCCTTCATGCAAAGTCAGTAACCAGACCCCTAACCCCCATCACAAGAAGTGCTAGATGGAGGCCCTTGTGCCCCAGAAGCAGAGATTAACTTTAAAAGCAGTGAAAAAGGCAAGCACAATAAGAAAAAAGCAATTTAGAAAAGCAAAGACCTTAGATACTTACTATGGCAACAGGGGAGATCAAAACACAAATTCAGAAGAGTATTGTTGCTATACTCACATCTGAAACCTTGATGGGGAATATTCTGGAAAAACCTCAAGAAGGATTTTAAAAGTAGAGATAGAAGAAAAATTGAACAATTCCTTTAAAAATATAATTGACAAAATGGGAAAAAAAATCACTGAAGAAAACAGCTCCTTAAAAAGTAAAATTGGCCAGACTATAAGCTCTTTGAAGGTAAACGTTATCATTCTTAGTTGGATTTGTATCCCTAGCATTTAAAACACCACACTTCCTTGTACATGGCAAATGCTCAGTAAATGTTTTCTCCATATATCTATAAAGGGAGTTTCCGTACAAGTAATGAAATCACATTTTTGAACCCTACCACCATGATTCCCCATCCAACCAAAAATGGGAATAATAATAGCACTTACTTCAGAGTACTGAGGATCAGATGAGAATATATGCAAAAAAACCTTTAAAATCTTAAACTTCAGTCTTTAACCTCTGTTAGCAAAAGGTTTATTTTTTAAGTCAAGTATTTCTTTATATATAAGCAAAAAGCACAAGGCATTTGCATATTTGTACCTAGTAGTCAACTGTGGTCTATTATGAAATGTAAATTCTTAAATTAATTAAAAAGTAAATAAATAAATAAGTGAGTGAATGAATGAATGAATAAACAAATAAACAAATGAATAAATAAGTAAATAAGCAAATGAATGAATAAATAGAGAAATAGATTCAATAAATAAATGGATAGATAGATAAATAAATAAATACATGAAACGTATAAAGGAGGACAATGGAAAATTATGAGCAACATTATCTCATAAAACAGTAACAAGGAGTAACAGGAAAAACATTAAAAAAAAAGAAAAAAGTATCTTTGATCTGCATTTGAGGTTTAACAATTCTTTCTCTGGAGATAGAGAGCACCTTTTATTATAAGTCCTACATAATTGTCTCGGATCATTGCATTGCTAAGGATAGCTGTTATTCATAGTAGGTCATCATAAAATATTGCTATTGATGTATACAATGTGTTCTCCTGCTTCTGCTCATTTCACTTTACATCAGTTCATGTAAATCTTTCCATGTTTTTTGAGAGCATCCAGCTCTCACCATTTCTTCAAGTACAACAGTGTTCCATCCCAACCGTATACAACTTGTTGAATCATTTCCCAATTGGTGGGCATCCCCTCAATTTCCAGTTCCTTGCCTCCACTAAAATAGCTGCTATAAATATTTTTTTTCAAACACAGGTACTTTTCCTTTTTTCAAATCTCTTTTAGATACACACCTAGTAGTGGTATTGGTTGGCCAAAGTTTCTATAGCCTTTGGACATAGTTCCAAATTTCTCTCCAGAATGGTTGAATCAGTATACAACTTCACCAATAGTATATTAGCATTTTAATTTTTCCACATCCCCTCCAACATTTGTCATTTTCCTTTTCTGTCATATTAGACAATCTGACAGGTATGAGGTAGTAGCTCACAGCTGTTTCAATTTGCATTTCTCTCAACAGTGATTTGAAGCATTTTTTTCATTCAACTATAGATAATTATGATTACTTTGTCTGAAAATAGGCCTGTTTATCTTTTGACCATTCATGATAGAGGAATAGCTCTTATTTATTTATATAAGTTTGACTCAGTTTTCTATGTTTGAGAAATGAAGTCTTTATCAGATAAACTAATTTTTTTTCCATAGTAATGATTCCTGTCTCCCTCTATGCTATTTTCCCCATTTATCCTACTCTCTCTCTCCTATTACCCTATTCATTTTCAAGTGTTTTGCTTCTGATTTTTATCTCCCCCAAACTGCCATCTGTTCTATCAACTCCATACCTCTCTTATTCCCTTCCCTTCCTATTTTTCAGTATGATAAGATATATTTCTATATCCAACTGAGTGAATATATTATTCCTTCTTTGCATTAATTCTGATAAGAGCAAGGTTCATGTGCCCCCCTCCCCACATCTCCCTTCTTCCCTTCTATTTTAAAATCTCTTTGAGGACTCTTTTATGTCAAAATATTTATCCCATTCTACCTCTCCCTTTCTCCATTTCCCAATTCATTCTTCTTTCTCATCCCTTAATTATATATTTTTTAGATAGTCATATCATCACATTCAACTCACACCTCTGCTTTCTGTCTATGTATATTCCTTCTAACTATCCTAAAAATGAGAAACTTTTTAGAAGTTATAAATATCATTTTTTTGCATGTAGGTATATGAACAGTATAACCTAATTGAATCCCATATGAGTTCTCTTTTCTGTTAACTGTTTTATGCTTCTTTGGCATTTTTTCTTTGAGGGTCAAATTTTCTCTTCAACTCTGGTTTTTTTTTCATCAGGAATCCTTAACTGTCCTCTCTTTCATTGAATTTCCATTTTTCCCCTGAAGGATTGTACTGTATTGTTGGGTAGGTAATTCCTGGTTGTAACCCTAATCTTTTGCCCTCTGGAATATCATAGTCTAACCAGGGATAGGAAACCCGCAGCTCTTAGAGCATATTTGGCCTTCTAGGTCCTCAAGTGTAGCATTTTAACTGAGTCCAATTTTATAAAACAAATCCTTTTATTGAGGGAATGTGTTCCATAAAGTTTAGATGCCATTGAAGGGCTGCACTTGAGGACCCAGAGGGCCACATGTGGCCTTGAGACCACAGGTTCCCCACTCCTAAACCTAACACTCCCAACCACTAATGGATAAACTGCTGTATCTTGTGTTATACTGACTGTGGTACCATGATATTGAAATTGTTCCTTTTTGACTGCTTGCAGTATTCATTGCTTGCTGTTTCTCTTTGATTTTGGAGGTCTGGAATTTGGTTATAATATTCCAGGAATATTATTTTGGAATAATTTTGGAATCTATTTGGAATTTTATTTTGGAATCTATTTTATTTTGGAATCTCTTTTAGGGGATGATTGGTAGATTCTTTTGATTTCTATTTAATCTCTTGATCTAGAATATCAGGGCAATTTTCCTTAACAGTTTCTTAAAAGATGATGTCTAGTCTCTTTTTTTATCATGACTTTCAGGTAATACAATAATTTTTAAAGTATCTCTCCTGGACCTATTTTCCAGGTCACTTGTTTGTCCAGTGAGATATTTCATATCTCCTTCTATTTTTTTCATTCTTTTGGTTTTGTTTGATTTTTTTCTTGATATCTCATAAAATCATTAGCTTCCACTTGCCCAATCCCAACTTTTAAGGAATTATTTTCTTCAGTGAGCTATTGTATCTACTTTTCCATCTGGAAACTTTTGAAGACATTCTTCTCTTTATTGGATTTTTGTACCCCTTTTGCCATTTGGCCTATTCTGTTTTTTAAAGCACTATTTTCTTCAGTATTTTTGTGCTGTCTTTAACAAGCTACTGACTCTTTTTTTCATTATTTTCTTGCTTCGCTTTCATTTATCTTCCCAATTTTTTCCTCTACCTCTCTTACTTGATTTTTAAAACCCTTTTTGAACTCTTCCAGGGTCTGAGCCCAATTCACATTCTTCTTTGTGGCTTTGGATTCAGGAATTTTAATTTTGTTGTATTCTTCTGAGTATGCATTTTGATCTTCCTTGTCACCATGGTAACTTTCTATGTTCAGAAACCTTTATTGTTGTTTGCTCATTTTCCAGCCTATTTCTTGTCTTTTAACTCTGTGCTGAAGTGGGGGGAGGGGATCTGTTTATCAAGTTGAGAGGGCACTGTCTTGAGCTTCAGAGGTTTTGTGCAGCTGTTTCTAAGGTAATTCTAGGGACCTGTATGTTTTTTTTGGCTCTTTCAAGGTGGTATGATCTAGGGAGAAGTGTGTTTACTATTCTCCTGTACTATGCACTGGTATGTGAGTGACCATAAACACTCTTTTCAACCCTGGAACTGTGAACAAGATCCCTGATCCCCTGTGACTGCAAGCTCTGCTGTGCTAGTGTTCCTCCTTGCACTGAGACTAAGACCCAGGACTGTGACCCAGATAAAGTATTGGCAATGCAACAGAATCCTGTCCCTGGTACCAAGAAAGAGACTTCTGTAAATTTCCTTACAACTAGTTGTGCAATCCTCTTACCATCTGTGGGTGGAGAGATCTGGAAATGGCCACTGCTGTCATTGATTCAGTCACCCCAAGAACTGCTCCTAATTTGCTAGGGCCAAGTCTGTGCTGGTATGGCCTGACCTGGACTGTACTTCTCTCTCACCCTGGTGCAACAGATCTTTCCTGCCAACCTTCTACATTGTCTTGGGCTTCAAAATTGTTTTACTCCATCTTTTTGTGGGTTCTGATGCTCTAGAATTTACTGAGAGTCAATATTTAAAGGTATTTGGAGGGGTTTTGGAGACACTCAAGTGAATCCCTGCCTTTACAACACCATCTTGGCTCCACCTTGCAAAACTTTAGTATCCTGACCAGGATCACACAACTAATATGTATATAATAGAGGCAGATAGCTGTAGTTATTCTTACTTTGAAATATGAACAAACTCCAAAGTGTTCCCCCAACCACTTCTTTATGCCACTCAGTTGCTTCTCTTTTCCTTCAACAAACTGACTAGTCAATTAAGTGACCAATGAATAATCAAAGTATTTCTTGAGCAGCTCTCCTCTCTTCTTTTTCTTCCTCAAAGGCCCAAAATAATAGATGAATTAAGGAATTTGCTTAGGTAAGGGATATAGACAAGACAGGAATCATTATTCTAGTCCATTTTATTGCTCCCACACCAAACTCTCATCACTTAAGACCTGGTTTTATTTATGATGTGTCTCTAGTCTCACTTAGAAAGTTACATCAAGACCTTTGATTTGCTCACTGTAATTGGGGTCCTAAGACTGACTCAGCCCTTGCCTCTTAAAACTTTAGTATCTTACTTTACTGATTTGAACAAAGTAGATGCTTAATAAATGTTGCAAGAATGGATAGATGAATGAATGAATTGGCAATGTGACACACTAACATTGCCCTCTCTATACGAATACTGTACCAACTAATGATCATTCGCACATAAATACAAAATTGGAAAATGGTATCATAAAATCAAGCATAATGACCACTGAGTCAGCTTCATCCATGATGGCATAGAATCACAGAAGGTAGACCTGAAAGAAACCTCAGAACTTTTGCAAACTAATCATCTTAAACAAATGCTTTTATTCATTTATTCTAAAAACCACGGAACCTCCAAAAGAAGGAATTAGCAAACCAACCATTTTTCTGAACTATATTTCTTTTTTTTTTTTGCTTTTTTTTTTTGGAGGGCAGTTGGGGTTAAGTGACTTGCCTAAGGTCACACGGATAGCTTTTTGTGTTGTGGTAAGTGTCTGAGGCCGGATTTGAACTCAGATACTCCTGACTCCAGGGCCAGTGCTCTACTCACTGAGCCACCTAGCCGCCCCTTCTGAACTTTATTTCATTGCTGCATCCCATTGACTAGATCAATCTAGCAGTTAAATTAAAAAATATTAATTAGGCTACTTATCTGGGTGAGACACAAAGGTAAATGAGTCACCTTCTTACATTCAAGGATTTCATAA
>CM053594.1:85780400-85816035 GCA_028646575.1 Pseudocheirus occidentalis
ATTATTATTATTAACTACATGCAACTGGGAATTAAGATATGCAGGCACTGGGGTAGGGAGACCCATCCTGCCCTACCAGAAATTCAGAGAGGTATGGGGGAGGACATAGGAGAATGCAGATTGGGGGAGGGGCTATACAGTGGAATCATTGTTTTGGGGTGGTAGGTAGGGGAAAGATGGGGAGAAAACTTGTAACTCAAAATCTCATGGAAATGAGTGATGTAAACAAGAAAATGAATTAATTAATTTTAAAAATAAATAAATAGGAGAAGAGATAGCCAAGTTATTGTTGAAGCATGTGCTGAAGCTAAGTTTACAGTCACAAAGAAGTCTCCATAAAAATGATGACATAAAGAAGTCTAAGTGCTAATTTCAATTATGCTACTAACTGCTTTTATAAATTCCCTTCTCTTTTCTGGAATTCAGATTCCTTCTCTGTAAAATAAGGGCTTCAGATTAGAGCATGTCTAAGGTCTCTTCCTGCTGGAAGTCTTATCTTCCTTTGAATACACAAGATTAGACACACCATTTTAATGACTGACACTGATATACCAGGTCACATTCCATTCTATTTCTTACAAAAGTATAGTCAAAGAGGCAAAATCTATATAAACACTGTTTTTTTTATAATAAAAAAACTGACAAGTGTCAGTGTTAAATCATGGTCAATAATATTGAAAAATACTAGCAAACTAGAAAGTACTACAAGAAAAGAGAACAAATATCCTGATGTTCAATAACGGGAAGAACATGGAACCTGAAAACTCTAAGCCTATGACCTAGACTTCAATTCCTGGAAAAATTCTATGTTGTATTATCAAAGTGATTGTTAGGGAACACCTAGAAACAGAAGTAGTAATCACAAAAAATCAGCATAATTTCATGAAGACCAGGGCATGTCAACCTAAATCTATTTCCTTTTTTTACAGTTATTAAAATGGTAGATCTGAGGAATGCTATAGATATAATTCAATTAGAGTTTAGCAAAAACATTTGATAAACTGTATTATACTAACTTTTAAGTTAGAGAGATGGGAGCTAGACAATAGTATAATTAGGTGGCTTTAGAACTTGTTGAACAGACTAACTTATTAGTTATTCCATGTTGCCCAGCAAGAAAACATGTATTGAAGGACCTCAGGCACTTATATTTGAGTGGGCTGTTGGTATTCAACTTTTTTTACAATCCTGGACAGACTCATAGACGACATTATTATGAAACTGAGAGATGATAAAAAGCTAATAAGGATTGCTAACATACTGGATTACATCAGGTTCCAAGAAGATCATGAGAGGCTAAAGCATTTGGGGTGAGTTGACAGGGATGGGAACTGGACCTATGATATTACCGGTAAAGAGAAATCTTTTGATAAGGAAACTCCCTTTACGGATGGAGACCTTCTCTTCACTTATACTCTAGAGCAGCAGTTCACAGCCTTCCTAATGCTGCAACCCTTTAATACTCGTATGTGGGTGTATCTGCATGTGGGCAGATCCGCCTGGAGATGGATAGAGGAGCGGTGTCTTGGTTCCTAAGACCACCGGAAAATATATGTTTCCTGATGGTCTTAGGTGACCCCTGTGACCTCTGTGAAAGGATCATTCAACCTCCAAAGGGGTCGCTACCCGCAGGTTGATAACCACTGCTCTAGAGATTTACCCAGCGCACTGAGGTTACCTAACTTGCTCAAGATCATGCAACTAGTGAGCATCAAAGGAAGGACTTGAACCCAAGTCTTCCTGGTACCAAGGGTAAATCCGTACCCACAATGCCCTACTGCTTTGGGTGCTAAATTAAATAAGGTAAAATTTAAAAGAGATAGACTTAAAATTTTACACTTGGGTTAAAAATAACAGCTCCACAAATACAAGCTAGAGGACGCATGATTAGACAAATATTTGTCTAAAAAAAAAATCTAAAGGTTTAAGTGGATTGCAAACTCAATGGGACAATAGTAGTATGTTGATTAATTGACGACAGCCAAAAAAACAAAATGTAATCTTAAATTGCATTAAAAGAGGCATACTTTCCAGGCATTAAGGAGGTCAAAGTCTCAATATATCCACCCTGGTCAAACCACAAGTAAATGTTTGTGTTCAGTTCTGATCATTGTATTTTAGGAAAGATATGGCCAAACTAAAAAGCATCTAGAGAAGTGTCAACAGAAAAATTAAGAGTCCTGAGACCATGACATATGAAAATCACTTGAGAGTACTGGGAATGTTTAGCCTAAAGAATGATAGGCTAAATCTGGGAACAAGGAATGGAGGTGGCATTCATGGGTGACTGGGCATGGTATAGCCATCTTCAAATACTCAATATATTTGAAGAGTGCCACTGGGAAGAAGATTTAGAAGTGCTCAGTCTGCCTCCTAAGGGCAAAACCTGGAGCAATGTATAGAAGCTGTAAAGAAAACAATTTTGGCTTGGTTTAAAAAAAAAATCCTGAAGAGAATTATTCAAAATTCAATGGGCTGCCTAGAGACACAAAGGATTTCTCCTCATTTCAGTTCTTCAGGAAGAGGTTGAATAATCATTTATTCTCTTTGCTTTAGAGGAAATGTATGTTCCACAGTGGGTTGGACTAGATTGCTACTAAAGTTCCTTCCATTAAGAATCCTACAGTTTTCAATTTAAAAAAAAAATTTAAGAATCCTTTCAAGTCAATGACTAGTATATCCCAAAATTTAAGGAATTGTATCATTAAAATTATTATCATCATTCAGAGAGTATGCTTCATGTTTGTATGCCTTATCCCTCTATGCTGCTTCACACAGTGATCTCATTAGCTCCTTTGAATTTAATTACCATCTCTACACTGATTCTCAAAGGTACTTTGCCTGCCCCAATTTCTCTTGACCTTCAGTCTTGCATCTCCAACTGCCTTTCAGATACCTCAAACTGAATGTCCAGTAGACAACTTTGTTTCAGTATGTTCAAAACAGAATGCACTATCTTTCCCCTTAAACTGTCCCCACCCCCTGTCTTCCTTGTAAGTGGGGAGGACAATGCCATCCTCCTAGTGCCTCAGGCTTATAACATAGGAATCAACCTGGATTCCTCATTTTCTCTCACTATCCCGTTCCCATATCCAAATTGTTGCCATGTTCTATTAATTTCACTTTCACTACATTTCTCACATATGGCCTTTTCTTTCCTCTCACCCAGCCACCACTCTAGTAGGTCTTCATCATCTCACACCTTGATTATTGTAATATCATCATACCCCTTGCTCAATAAACTCTAGTAGCTTACTATTGCCTCTAAGAGCAAATGCAAAATGTTCTATTTACCATCCAAAACCTTTTATAACCTAGTTCCCTCATACTTTTCCATTTGTTACACCTTGCTCCCTGATATACAGTCTTCAATGTTGTGACATTGGCCTCCTGGGTGCTCCTGAACAAGACACTCCATCTCTCCAGCTCTCCATCAGCTCTAGACCTTCTTTCTCCTATTTCTAGAACACTCTCCTTCATCTGTTCCACCTACTGCCCTCTCTGGCATTCTTCGACTCACAATTATCTATAGGAAACCTTCTGCAGCTCCTCTTAAGTCCATTCTCTTCACTCTGGTAATTATTTCCTATTCATCCTAGATAGTTTGCTTTCTATCTTTTTGTTTGCATGTTGTCTTCTCCATTAGACTGTAAGCTCTTGAAGGACAGAGACTGGATATTTTTATCTTTTGTGTAAAATGCCTGGCACAGAATACGTGTTTAATAAATGTTTATTGATTGATTGTGGTGTGAGAAGGGGAGTCAGTTCCTGTATGCCAATGGCCCCATCTGTCAGTGTTTGCAGAAGCAAGTGGCACAGAGTCTAGAGTAGTGGAGGTACCTGGGAAATAATTGAGCTGTGCTCTTAGATTCAGCTGTTTTTTGCCTTACCTAATACCTGGGCCCGAGGTCCTTTCCTCAAGGGCCATGCCTAAAACCTCCAACTTGGCCTCTGATGACCTGTTTTGCAATTCTTCCTGGGGCAAACTCAGTCCCTTAGAGATCTCATATGAAAATTTTACTCTTCAGATGGCATGCCCTCCTTTGCCCTCAAAGTGTTAAGTCTAGATTTATCTAGCAAAATTTTGAAAGGGAAGGGAGTGATGGATGAATCATAGCATTGCATTACCTTAGTAATTCTTTGCATTTACACAGCACTCTCCATCATCAAAGCACTTTACAGACATTAACTTCAGTACTCACCACACCCATATGAGGTCAGTAAGCATTATCATGGCTTAAGTGGAGGAGGGTGGATCTTTGGGGTGGTTAGTTGAACAGCTGAGATGAGACTTTTAGTACACAGCAGAAAGAATCTGATATCTATGTGATAATCACTAAAATGTCCAATTTAACCTTGTCATCAGTCTCCTTAGACAATCACAGATGTGGAAAAAGAAGGAACCTCAGAGGCCATTTTGTCCAACTCATTCATTTTACAGATGAGGAATTTCAAGTTCAGGAAAAGAAAGGCAAAGTCATAGGTAACAGAGGCAAGATTCAACCCCAGATGTTGGACTTCATAGATATGACGGCTTCTCCTAGCTCTTTTCTTTTTTTTTTAAACTGAAACCAAGGCAAATTAATTAATAAACAAACCAACTGATTAATTATTGCCACCATGGTATAAAAATTTGCAGAAATTAAAGTTCTTTATTCTTCAGTAATTTTTTAGTCATGTCTCACTCTGTGACCCCATTTTGGAGTGGTTTGCCATTTCCTTCTGCAACTCATTTTATAGATGAGGAAACTGAGGCCAAAAGGGTAAAGTGACTTGCCCAGGGTCACACAGCTAGTAAGTGTCTGAGGTCAAATTTGAACTCATGAAGATGAGTCTTCCTAAAGGCCTGGCACTCTAACCACTGTGCCACCTAGCTTTCCATTAAATTTCCAAAAATTTCTTCTATTGTTTTAATCTGTGTATTTTTGTCAAGCTAAGATGTTATCAGATATAAAATTGCACATTGAAAAGTATAGCTTCAGACTGAATTCACATGAAATTTCTAGTTATTTATCATGGCGTGGGGGAAAAATATCTGGATTTAAAATTGCATTTTCTCCTTTCACACAGGTATTTGATGTCATATATACACAAACTCCATTTTGGTCTTGAATTTAAAGGCAGTTTGAATAGAATTTGATTCTTTTTACCTGATAAGAAAGAAAGAAAGAAAGAAAGACCAGATTGAAGATGGGGAAGAGACTCAATCTGCTCATTCCCAGTTGAAAAAACTAGGGACATTCAGTGAAAGTTTCAGAGAGTCAGATGTCAGCTTAATGGAAGTAGTTTCCCAAATAATTAGAGATGTCTAAAAATGAAATAGGTTATCTCCTGAAATACTGAGCTCCCAATGACTCAGCTTCATAGGGTCATAGAGGCATAAACTTAGAGCTGGAAAGGACTATAAAAATCATCTCCTCCAACCACTTCATTTTATCGATAAGAAAATATTAACCCAGAAAGTTAAGTGACTCATCCAAGCTCACATAGGTAATAAGTAGCAAAGTCAGGATTTGAACCAGAATCTTTTTACTCCAAAGTCAAACTAAGACTAGATGGCTATTGGTCAGACATGTTGTTTAGCAGATTCCTGAAGCAGGTTGAACTTGAGAGCCAAACTATTTCCCAATCCAAATCTATTCAAAAAGTATTTATTGAGTTCTTGCTATATGCCAGCCATTAGGCTCTAGGGATATCAACAACAACAACAAAAAAAAAAATCAATTCTTCACTTAGAGAACTTATATTCTATTAGTAGGAAAAAAACAAGTATATAGATGAGTAAACACATACATACTGAATAAATAGAAAGTAATTCTTGTTTTGTACAGGGGAGAAAATACGAACAACTGTAGGGTTCAAGAAAAATGTATCATTGAATACTACATCTGAGCTGTGCTTTAAAGGAAGCTAGGGATTATGAAATCAAAGGTCAAAAAAAGAGCATTCCTGGAATGAGAGACAGGTTTTATGGAAATGTGGGAGATGGCATGTCATTTATGCGGGGATGTACTGGTAAATGTTTAACAACTGACTCTCCCCCCTCCAAAAAAAAAATAATGTTCAGCAGGACATACTTTTAAGTTTAATGTACATTATTAACATTTTCCCTAACTCTAGACAATCAACAAAACAGCAAATCAAGCCCAAATTGTAGAGTTTGTCAACTTCTAAGGTGTAACTGCTCAAACTGAAAATTTAACAACCTATTCTCCAGAACTGGTAAAAGCTGAGTTCAGCACACCCTGTGCCATAATAGTCAAATGCTGGCAGCTATTTTATGGCCAGCAACAATCCTGAATAAAGCTCAAACCAGACTAAAAATGCAATTGGAAAATATTTAAGTAAATAAATTAAACCAAAATAGAACATAGATAATGTTAACATGTGGTTTTCTAAATCAGTATGCCCTTGGGAATCCTAATATGTGCTTCAGTGGCCCAATTTCTATTTGACATTGATATAACTTGCCTTGGGCTATAGGAATTACTCCACTTTGGCTGGAAAATTCTGTGGGTGAGTGGAAGTCATGTGATATCATTCAGGAGGAATAGATTGCAGACAGGTTGTAAAGCACTTTAAATGCCAAACAAAGAAATTTGAATTTTATTCTACAGGACATACAGACTCTCTGTAACTACTGGATCTAAAGAATGGTATAAAACATGCATATTAGGCTATGTGGGGTGTAGATTGGATAAATGAGAAGTAGAGGCAAGGAGACCAATTAAGAGGATACTGCAGCAGTCTAAATGAGAGATGATAAAGGTCTGAATTAGTATGGTAGCTGTGTAAGAGCAGAGCAGAGAAGGGAATGGATAAAAGAGGCATTGAATAGAATTGACAAGACTTGGCAATTGAAAATATATATGAGACAGTAGAAAATATATATATGAGATTGAGCATAATTCTGAGACTGTCAGCCTAAACCCTTGGAAGTAGTGTGGTAATAGCCACAGAAACAGGGGGCTTAGAAAGAAGGGGTTGGCTCTGGGAGCTAGGGGAAGATAACGAGTTTAGTTTTAATTCTACAGATATTCTGAAGTTTTCTCATCCATTTGTAGCTGGCATAGTTCAAGTTACCATTGGCCACAAGGTTTGGTAATGAATTTGACAGCACAGTTCACGCATCAGTATTTTCTTGGTTGGTTTAGTCACTTTCAATGGTACATCATAGTCAGGAAATAGAGCTCAAAGAAGATCAGCTACAGTATTAAACTGAAATACAGTCCATGTTTCATGCTCAGGGTCTATGATACTGTCTTATCCCTATTAGTCTCATCATATCCTGATCATTATGGCTAGCTACACACACCAACTTGTCTAGGAAAAAGAAAGAGAAAATATATATAGTTGAATCCAATTAAATAACAAAGAAATTTTTTAAAATGTTTGGTTTCTAGTTAGAATTTATTCAACTAAAGTAAATGGTAATATCTTAGAATTTACTTACAGATTAGTTTGGGTGTAACTGTGATATGATATATAAAAAATCTGAGAGACATAGATTCTAGGTAATTAATATTTTATTAATTATATAATTAATGATAATGTATTAATAATAATATAATTAGTTAAAGGACTCTTTAATCCCAAAGATATCCCTAAATGTTGAGGTTTGGGGTTTAGGGGTTCTCAGGACCCCAGAATACCCACATACCAACCAGGTCCTGCCAAATGAACTTGACTCAAGCCTTCCCTCATCCAAAGTAAAACAAAGTTTATTAAAGAGTCCTAGGTGAGGATTCTATGAAGATGGCAGAGTAGATCAGAAAATTCCAAGCTCTCAAGATCTTTCCCCACAAAAGAGTTAAAATAGCACCTTAGGGCAAACAAAGCATGGGTAAAGATAAATAAGAGGAGGGGCATTGGGTCCTCCAAGGACAATTTGAGAAGATCAGATGAAAAATCCTAGGAGGAGGTTTCTTCCCTGTGAAGAGTAAACACCTCCAGACTAGGTTCTGTTTTAACAGCAAGCCTCTTAAACAACAAGCTGGCAAGCCCTGGGATTAGTTGGCTTGAGAGGTTGCCTCAGCCCCAGCCAACAGCACTTTTACCTCCTGGATAGTGAGGGGAGTTGGGTGTCTGAGCCCAGGAAAATAGAGGGAACCTCTGCTGACTAGGAAAGCCAGAGCCAGCTGTGCTGTGAAAAGCAGTGGGGCTGAGAAGGAAGAAGCACAGTCCAGTGAGTGCAGAAGCAATGGGGCAGAAAGCCCCTGGCTGTGGGCACTTACAGGAGGCTAGAGGTTTGGCTTTGGTTTCAGGCTAGAGGGAAAAACTGAATCTGGGGCAACAGGCATCATTCCCCATGCACCAGGGCTAGATGTGACTACAAATAATAAAGCTACCACCACAAAAATATGCACAAAGGAGAAAGAATCCAACAATAAAAATTTATTATGGGAATAGAGATGACTAGGGTTCATCTTCAGAGGAGGAAATTGAAGAAACCCCCAAGAGTAACACCAAATGATCACTTGCCCAAAAAGAATAGAAGACCTTCAAAAAGACTTTAAAAATTAAATGACAGAGATGGAGGAAAAAATAAAAAAATAAAAATAAAAATAATCCAAGGAAAACAATAAGAGTATGAAAGGAAATTCAACTAACTAGAAAAGAAGATCCAAAATGTTAAGGAAGAAAATGACACCTTGAAAATTAGAGTTGGGCAAAGTAATTCCAGTAAAATTATAAGAGATCAAGAAATGATTAAACAAAATGTGAATAATGAAAAAATGGAAGAGAAAGTGAGATATAAAAAGAACAACAGATTTGGAGAATAGAGCAAGAAGATAAAATATAAAAATAATTGGACTAACTGAAAGTTATGATAAAAAAAAGAATCCTGATACAAGAATACAAGAAATAATTAAAGAAAATTGTCCTGAAGCATTAGAACAAGGGGGAGAAAGTAGAAATAGAAAAAAAATCCATCAATCACTACTTAAAAGAGATCCTATGAGGGAAACTCATAGGAAAATAGTTGTCAAATTCTGAAATCCCCAGCTCAAGGAAAAATTATTAAAGGCATCAAGATTAAAACAATTTAAATATGATAGTGCCACAATTAGAATTACACAAGACCTAGCAGCAAAAAACTTAAAGAACTGCAGGTTTTGGAATATAACATATCAAAGACCAAAAGAACTGGGGCTCCAGCCAAAAATATCATACCCTGAAACATTAATTATTATCTTGAGCCAAAAAAATGTAAATTTGATAAACTCAGATTTTCAAGACTTTGTTAAAAAAAATGAACTTACTAGATGATTTGACATACAAGAACCAATATAAATATAAGGTACATAACAAAAACTGATTATAAGGGATGCGTAAGGACAGACTATTTACTTTTTATATATGTAAAATGATACATATTAATCACTGGTTAGTTCATAAGAAATATTGGGTAAAATCTGGGTATGATGTGAATTTAAAAAGTAAAATCATTCAGGAACAGCTAAAAAGAGTAATTGTTTTATACAAATTAGGTACAAGAGGAAGTACTGATACATAGGAATTAGATAGGGGAGGAGGGCTGCTAGTTCTAGTAACTTACTTTCATCAGGAATAGGTGTAAGTGGGAGCAATACATACATATACATATATATAAACATATACATATACATACACATATACATATATAAATATAAAAGAGTATAGAAGTCTTCTAAATTCAGAACAAATAAAATGGTAGGGGCATGGGGGGGGGAAGGACAAGGGAGGGATCTTTAGAGGGGAGGGTGAGAGAATAGGTAAATAGGAGTATAGCAGGATGTTTAGATTTATGGGAATGGGAGGATAGGGGAGCGGTCCTTGGAGGGGGGTAGGCAAGTCATAAGAGGACAAGGTAGTGGGTAAAAGTAAAGGAGGGAGAGAAGTCAGGAGGGATAGGAAACAAGAAATATGCATATGCATAAAAACAAAGATCAGGAATAGAATAGGTTTGGGAATGCATATGTCTATATATGCATGTATATATGTATGTGTGTGTGTATATATATGTGTGTGTGTGTATATGTATATTTATATAGCTGTGGAGAAACATATCTAAATTTTATTGTGGATTTGGGGGGGTGGGGGAAGGGAAAAAAATGAAGTAAAAAATTGCACAGCGGAGAACAAAAGAAAACTCACAAGGAAACAAAGAAAAGATGGACAGCTCTCAACACAGCAAGTATTATTTATCAAATAGGCTTTCTTGAAATGAAAATTTATTGTTACCTATTTTGAATCCTCTCTTGTTCTGCTATGCACATGACATGCTTTTATTTCTTTCTTAACTTTGTATTTAACTTCCAATATTTAAGTTTATGATATGTTTTTGTTTCTTTTCTCTATTGTCTATTTGTGTTCTGGCATTTGAGTCTAAAATAAAATTTTGGAAAAAAAAAGATTTGCCATTTTGGGTAGACTCTTAAGGAACCTAAGCATTTGTCCTTTGTAATTTAAGGAGCCTAAGCATATGTAATCTGACAAGCAGGCCAGAACAATCTGACACATACCAGAAGTCTGAGTTAGAGTGAATCTGAGTGCCTTCAGAATGGTGGCAAGATGGATCTTACATACAGAAGGACTGTGGAAGGGGTCTAGGGGTGGTCTAGAGGAGTTTGGGGAGAGTCCTGAGGATCTTGCTGGGACTGGGGTCAGACTCCAGGAACCAAGAGAATGGGATTTTGATGGGATTAAGGGTGGGAAAGAGCCAGAGGCGACCTGGAGGGCCCTGTGGAGGGCTGGGCTAGTTTAAGGGTAACAGATTTGGTCGTAGATATTTTGATAGGATCAGGGAGGAAAGGTAGCTAAGGCTACCTGAAAATAACAGACAATGGAGGGCTGGACTAGGTTAAAGGTAACAGAGATTCACTCCTATTGATAATGGAAAGCTTTTGGCCTCTCCAGAATGCCAGATCAAGTGGGAAGATTCAAGGGTGTTCCCAGAGCCTAAACTCCACCATAAGGACCCCCACTCAATGCTTAGATATCTTTGGAAGAGTGAGTGCTCTTGAGGGTGGCAATGACTCTGATTGGTTAACCAGTAATGAGAGAGAATGAGTATTATAATGAAGGTGTATCTATTCTAATAAGGAAATAGGGGAATGTGACTTTGACCACATCATTTACTCCCAAATCACTTCCAGCCTTGAGCAATCTAATCAAAGAATTTATCCCTACCCAAATCTGAATAGAACACAGGTCACCTGGGTGGGGAAAGATGGAGGAGAAACTTAATCCAATCTTATTATCATGGATGTCTTTCAGATGCTGGCTTGGCCTAAAAGAGAATAAGATTTCAGAAAGGGATAAATTCTGTTTCTCCCCAATATTAACAATTATTTATTTAGTAATCATTTCTCTCATTGACTAATTTTATTTTCCTGATTCCATAATGAAACTGATCCTTTAAGGAAAATAATGGCAATGATATTGTCGCCAAAAAGCCCAGAAACATTTAATGTGTATCTGCTGAGAAAATGGCCTTGTGGTAAGTAATGAGTAATTACTAAGTAAATTACTAAAGGAAACACTAGAATAAAATGTGGCTCCTGCTCTCAGGGCAGCTACCCTTTAAATGGAGAGATGTCTACACAAATACATTTAAAATAAAAGGGACTAGTAGCCACAAAAAGTACAACACTTTATGAGTATTCATAGTGACTTGAAATTATTTGTCTCCATCCTCTTAGCATTTCTAACTTGGGGGGAGGGTTGAGAAACTGACATCTGAATATTTGAACAGGGCCTTGAAAAATGCATAGGAATTCAGCAGATATGAATGGCAGTTGGGGCAGAGGTGGCAAAGTGGGAGGTAAAGAACATAGCCAATGAAAGAAGGTAACAGATGGGACAATTCAAGATGTTGAACACATTGTAATTGTCCATTTTGATTAGTAGTCAGTCTGTAAGAAGCGCTAAGTTCCAGGCCAATTCAATTCAACTAACATTTTTTTAATAAAATATAACAAATTCTGGTAACCCAGTGAATAGAGTGTTGGATCCATAATCAAAAAAGATTAGAATTCAAATCCAAACTTTATACACATACTAGCCCTGTGATCTTCAGTGAGTCATTTGACCTGTCTGTCTCAGTTTCCTCATATGTAAAATGAAGATAATCTACTTAGCAGGGTTGTTGTGAAGACAAAATGAGATAAAATTTCAAAGTACTTAGTGAAATTTAAAGCATTGTGTAAATGCTAACTAGAATCATCATATTAATGAAAGAATTCACTATGTAGGAATTGCAGAGCCTTTAACATTTCTGAGCAGGGAACTGGTATGCCACAGAACTAGGCCATAGGAAGGGTCATCCATCACAATGTGTAGGAGAGATCAGTAGCAGGAAAACTGGTTAGGAGCATGTTGCAATAATAAAACCAAAAGATAGCAAAGATTCTAAAAAATTTGAGCAGGAAAGGAATATTTCATGGTTAGGAAATTCAGAAACTGGAGTTTTCTCAGTGATGCCCCAGCTACAAATGATGTGTTTTAATAGCCTCTCTAAATTTTGTGCCATGGAATTGTTGTTGTTGTTGTTGCTGTTGTTGTTGTTATTGTTTGTCCTTTGTTCTCAAAGAGGACCATGACACCTGGAAGGTTATACCATGACCTGCAAATGAATTGGATTTAAGTGAGGGAGGACTGTGCAAAGTCACTAGCCTCACTTTCTCCTTTGTAGTCATCTGGATTAGGTAACCAGACATAGATCAGGACACCTGGAGATGACCCCAGATGCAGTGGGAGACATTGGCCTTTTTAAGGTAAGGTCTTTGTGATATTTCGCTTTGACAGAGGCAATACCCATTCAATGGTTAAGGTTAGGTAAGAAATGAGCCAAGGAATGGCCTCTTTCACCTAATCAAAAAAATATCTATCTGGAATGGGAAGACTCTTAGAGTTTCTGCAAAACAGAAACAACTACTATTTACATTTATTCTCAGCCATCAGGGTCCAAACAATGACCACTAAGTAGGGTTTGGGCTGGTGTTGTTTGTCCTCCATTCTTGAAAGGAACCATGACATCAGGAAGGTGATACCATGACTGACAAGTGAATTGGATTTAAGTGAGGGAATGTCCAAAGTCACCAGCCTCACTTTCTCCTTTGAGCCATCTGGCTTTAGTGGCAAGATATAGATCAGGAAGACTGGAGATAGCCCTCAGACTTTGGTCTGGGACCTATTGTTGATCAATCAATTTAATTGGCATGGAGGTCCAGTAGAGATCCTAAGATTCTATGAGACCGGTGCCTCGGAAGCCATCAAAGAAAGAAAGGAAAAGGTAGGAGTGTAGGGAAGGAAGGTAGGGAGAGAAATCATGGTCTCTAAGTGACCCTACACAGTAAAGAGGCAACATTAAATTCATTTACCTTGATAGAAGTCACTTAATCTCTCTCAGTTGTCTCCATCTGTAAAATGGGACAAATAATATTTGCATAATGAACCTCATAGTGTTATTGTGAGATAACCATTGTTATAATTCATATAATGTTCTCTGAAAATGGTCGTGCTTTATATAAATGTAAATTATTTTCAAAAAGAAAAGAAAAGTTCCTAATTCAAATCACAACTGAGACACAGAGACAGAGATAGAAACAAGAGAGGGAGAGAGAGAGAGAGAGAGAGAGAGAGAGAGAGAGAGAGAGAGAGAGAGAGAGAGAGAGAGAGAGAGAGAGAGAGAGAAAGAGGGAGAGAAAGAGGGAGAGAGAGAGAGAAAGGAAAGAAGGAAGGGAGGGGACATGTTTGCTACTAGGTGCTAAACTTTGTTGTTCCTACTCAGCTAAAGAACAAAAAGCCCCTATTATTTTGGTGCCCTGGTTTGGAGTTATACTTGTCTCCAT
This sequence comes from Pseudocheirus occidentalis, assembly GCA_028646575.1. Classification (NCBI taxonomy): domain Eukaryota; kingdom Metazoa; phylum Chordata; class Mammalia; order Diprotodontia; family Pseudocheiridae; genus Pseudocheirus; species Pseudocheirus occidentalis. The sequence goes on from CM053594.1 coordinate 85,794,236, forward strand.
CCTAGTTATCACCCTAGAGCTTAATATTCATTCCTCTGGCATGCATCATTATTTGGGGGAACAAATGAAACTATGTCCCAAATAATGAAAGAAGCCTGTTAGGAGGAGGTGAGTTGTTCTGACTGTATTGGTAGTCCCAGCTGAAACCAAGAAGCTTAGCAATTCAGTATGAGTGCAGGCCACAGGTTAGTGATTAATAGCCAGAGGAATTAGAGGCTTACTTGCACACCTGCACAGTCCAACTACAGAGACTGATTGCCTCATAGTCTGCAAGGAATCAGGAGAACGTGCCTGACCATGACATTTTAATTCTAGCAGAAGAACATCCTTTCTGAATGTCACCAATTGAGAAAGGGGGTGTAGGTAGAAAGAATGTGATGAAAGATGAGCAATTCCACCCCATTTTAATTTGGACCTCTTGTTCTGGTCAGAGCCTTAAGTAATAGCCTTTCAAAAGTCAGTTCATAAATAAACAAAAATCCCTACTGAGTTCCCTGCCCCTGTTCTTTGTCTAGAGGAAAGAGAGTCTGTAAGGCAGGTAGGTTTTCAAATCACTACATTTAGAGGAATCTGGAAGATATATATACCCATCTTGAAAAAAAAATCACTCAATGAAATGAAGGGCAAAAATCTCTGAACTTAAAGAAGAAGCCATTGGGTCTATAGGAGCTAATTTCCCACTCTAGAACTCAGTTTCCTCATCTGTAAGATAAAAGGGTGAATTCTATGATCTCTAAATCTCTTTTCACCTCCATGAAGTAGTTGATTTAGACTGCAACTATTACTGATTGTAAAATGCTTGAAAGGCAGGAGTTGACACTGATGTGCATACAAATGATGGTGGTGGTAGTGGTGGTGGTCCTTGATTTTTTAGGCAATTCAATGACATCACAATATAAGTGAAATCTTGATTTGAGTGTGAATTGGATTTAAGTGGGGTAGAGTAGTACAAAGTCATCAGCTTCACTCTCCCTTCCAGATCAAAATCCATTGGCAGGACAAAAATCAAAATGACTGGTGATGATCTGGGTTGTAGTGGATGACCTTGGCATCTTTGGTGTCCGACCAAGCTATAAGTGTTCTACAGTGCCAGCTTTGATCACCTTCATGGCCATTGTAACAATTTTTTCTCATCTTTCTATCCATTAGGGATGTGGTGGGGTGGGGGATGAGGGAGAAGTTTTGCCAGTTACCCTCAATCTTGTTTAGCCCTGCCAAGATGATTTTTCAGAATGTGGCCCCTGGGCATTTCTTGGAGCCACAGAAGAAAGGTGACCAGTCAGGTGAACACCAAAGGTAAATGGGAAGTAACACAATGGATAGAACACTGTACTTTAAGTCAGGAAGACCTAAGTGAAAATCTAGCCTCAGTCGTTTACTAGCTGTGTGACCCTAGGAAAGATGCTCAATCCACTAAAAAAGGAAATGACAAACCATTCCAGTATCTGTGGGCTTAGGGTGGATGGCTTTCAAGGTCCCTTCCAACTATGGATCTTCATTTGTATGATCTCTACACACAGTGGCTGGTGATGCCATTTTTTTAATTTACAAATTTAAAGCCTATTTTAAAATAGTCTAGTTTCTACTAGACTGCTTTAGTCAAGTCAAGTCATTTGAGTTGTGGCAATGTTTATTGAGCACCTATCATGTGTCAAGAGCCAACCTATCCTTATCTGTAACTATTCCTCCTCATACATGACACATTCCAATGAAAAAGGAACTCTTTAAAGATGGTTTCAAAAAATCCTGTGAAGATTTATATTAACTGATACAAATTGAAGGAATAACATATGCAGTAAGAGCAATACTGTAATGATAATCAGTTGTGAAAGACTTAGCCACTTTGGTCAGCATAAGGATCCACTATAGTTCCAAAAGATTCATGATAAAAAATTCTATCCAACTCCAGATAGAGAAGTGAAGTACTCAGAATGTAGATTGAAGCATATGTTTTCTCTTTATTTTTCTTGCTTCTTTTTTTTGCAACTTGACTAATGTGGAAATATGTTTTGCATAACTTCATAAATGTACAATGGGTATCATATTTTTTGCCTTCTTAAATTTTCAGGAAGGGAGTGAAAGAAGGGAGAAAATTTGGAACTGAAAATAAAATTTAAAAATAAAACAAACAAAAAGGACCTCTTCAAAGAACATACCTTCCATTTCCCTCTCTCTCCCTTTGCTCATGACACCCCCTTGCCAGGAATGCCATGCCCATTATGATTTACTTTTTGAAATCATATCCATTCCTTCTTTTAAGATACTGTTCAAACATTACCTCTTCCAGGAATCCTTCTCTGATTCTTCTGTGCACCAAATCATAGATTTCTAGGGACAGAGAAACCTTAGTCCAACCCTCTCATTCAAATGATGAAGCTGAGGCTAAGGAATATAAAGTAACCCACCCAAAGTCAGATCATCAAGTAAGATTCAGAACTAGACCATCGGAAAACACATATTTCTGATGGTCTTAGGAACTTACATGCACATATGCCCACATACGAGTATTTCAGGGTCAAGGCGTTAGGAAGTTTGAGAACCACTGTCTTAAGGGCAGGTACCACACCTTCTATTTCTTTGGCAACTTACATAATACTAAGCAGGCTTGCAAATAATGATGAGGAATAACTCAATTAAAATAGCAATTTAAAATATATTTTCCTTGTAAGTACACATTTATTGAGAACATAATTTAATAATAGGGGAAAAATGAAAATACAAATGAAAGAATTCCATGAAATAAATATTTAATAGCAATGAGATTACAGCATAGTTCCATATGAAAGAAAGCATTGACACCATTGAATAGGGAAGAATTAGAGGCAGCATAATATCATAGAAAGATATAGAGGCAGCATGATATCATCCAGAAAGAACATTGGAATCTGGACTGGTAGACAGGTACAAATCCTTGAGTGTTCAGAGAAGAAAGTTGACTGAAGAAATCAGAAAAGACAAAATAAAGGACTAATGAATTTGTAAGTTAAAAAGCAAGGAGGACTTTTTTTTAAATTCATTTAGCTTTCGCTTGGATTTATTATTTAATTGCAAATTATTTAAATGTCTATCCAAATGCCAAAGGCTGCAAACCAGGCTGAAAACCGTAATCCTAATCTGTATTGTGCAAATTAATAATGCTTCATATTTTATTAAAACCTTATGTTTCATAAAGTTCTTACCTCAAAATCTGGGAGAAATATAGTGAAAATACGATTATTCCCATTTAAGAGATAAGAAAGTACATCTATAAAGGGTTGGTTTATGAACAATTAGAAAGTATAGCTGGAATCACTAAGAATCTGTATGGGTTTGTAAAAAAACAAGTCATGACATATGAACCTCATTTCCTTTCTTGATAGGACTAATTAACTAATGCATCAGAGGAACTCTTTACAGAGTCTCTATCTGGATTTCAGCAAGGCTTGGACAAAGTCACTGAAGTAATCATTTTGCACAATAAAATTGGCCTCGATTTGGGCTAGATGGTAGAAAAGTTAGTTAGATTATTGAATGATTAAACCTAAAAACTAATGGATTAGTGGTGATGATGATGATGATGATGATGATGATGATGATGATGATGATAGCATTAATATAGTGCTTGCCTTGTGCCAGGCACTTTGCTAAGAACTTTACAAATACTGTTTCATTTGATGCTCTCAACAGCCCTGGAAGCTAGGTTCTATTATTATCTTTATTTTATAGTTGAGGAATCTGAGACAAATAAAAGTTAAGTAACTTATCCAGGCCCATACAGCTAGTATCTGAGGGTACATTTGAACTCAAGTCTTCCTAACTCCAAATCTAGTACTTTATTCACTGTATCACTTAGCTGCCTCTAATATAGAGAATGGAGTGTTCCTGGTCTCTGATGTGGGCATTCTCCTATTCAACATTTTCTGAAAGTTTAGAGGGCATTTTTGTTAAATTTTCAGATGAAGTTGGGATATTCAACATTTTGAATAACAGTGAAGCTGCAAAATAAAAATCTGGACAAATTAGCAGAATGGCTCAAATTTCATAAGATTAATTTAATAATTAAAAATGTATAATCCTACACTTAGATTTTTAAAAATCAATTGTTTATGTAAGGAATGGGAAAGTCAAGGATAGACAACAATTCTTGTGAAAAAGACCTGAAAATTTTGTGGTCTGCAAGTTTAATACTAGTCAAGAATTTAGAGAAGCACCCAAAAAATCTAATGTGATTTTAAGCTGTATTAACAGAAATGGAGTATCCATAAAGAGTTGTTTTGACCGGCTGAGAACGAGAAAAGAAGGTAGGTGGTGCAATGGATAGAGTTGCGGGCCTGAAGTCAGGAAGACTCACTCAGACACTTAACAGTTATGTGACCCTGGGCAAGTCACTTAATCCTGTTTGCCTCAATTCCTCATCTGTAAAATGAACTGGAGAAGGAAATGGCAAATCAGTCCAGTGTCTCTGCCAAGAAAATCCTAAATGGGGTCACAAAGAGTTGGATATAACCGAAAAACAATGAATGAGAAAAATAAGAAAATGCCAGGAATTGTTGCTTTCAAGAATAATTGATGCTTTTATGAAGTTTAAGTTAGTATAAAAATTAATTTGTCAAATTTTGAAAGGAAAATACATTCAAAACACAAGTAAGTTGTAGTCATTCTTTCTTCTATAGTACATGATATTAACAAGTGGTCTATTTTTAACTCATGTGCAATAGAAATGTTTAAAATATTTAAGGTTAGGATCAAGTGATTTTTTGTTTTCTTACCCTATATTGAGATATATGATAAGGGCTAAGCAGAGTAAATATTAAACTAAAGAAAATGGCCAAGTAAATAGGAAGGATTAAGCTAGTGTTACAGTCTATTAACCCTTTTTATATGAAAAAAATAATGGTCCCTTCAAAAGACAAACCTAACTTGAAATGCAGTCTGGAAAAATCCTGTTAGACTGAAACCTAATGTGATTACCCTGTTAAGTTCTTCTAAGGAGTTCCTAACTGGCTCCAAGGCTCCCAGACTTCCCATAAAAGAGTTTCTCTCTCCTAAATGGGGAAATGCCACTTTTCAAGCATTCTTGCGGCTTTCTTTCTCTTTTTAATCTGATATAGAAACTATCAATTCCTTGGCTCATGTGCCAACAAAGGGACATAGAGAAAAACTTGGAGACTTGGAATTAGAAGATCTTAGACTCCAGTCTCTGTCCTGAAACTTACTAACATTGGTATCATGCACAAATAGCTTCTCTTTGAGTCTCAACTGTATCAGCTATAAAATGGGGATAATATCTATCCTTCCCAGACTGTTTGTGAGATTAGACTTTTATAAACCATAAGACACTATATAAACACAATGCTGGTTGTCATGGTTTTCATTGGCACAAAAGCAAATTGCTGCTCCCTGACCTTCCAAGGCCAGAGGGAGCTTCTGAACAGTAAATGACTCATGCATGTCCCATCCTCCATCCTACAAGCCTGTGACTGGAACTTGTTCAACCCTGTCCTTTCAGAGACCATCACTGACAAAAGGAAAACAGCCACTAACCTTAGAAGTTCATTACTTTCCTCTTGAGGCCACTACCAATACTAACATGTCACAGGAGTCTATGTAGAATAGTTTTATTAGAGAGGGTTATGTAGAACTTACATAGACCTTACCCAGTTTCTCAAATATACTTGATAAGATTAGATAGATATAAAGATACATATATAAATACAGATGTGAGAAATCTTTCTTACAATAAAATGCCCAGTCTTCGAACCTTCTACCTATAACCCCTGCCCCCCCCCAAATAATTGCATGTCATAACGATCCTTTTCAACCAACCTCCAATAGACAAAATCCCATAAGTTCTGGTCAATGGTAATCAGCATAAGGTGCATATTTTAAGAAATTTGATAAGCTGGAGTATCCAGATGAAAGTAGTCAGGATGGTGATGAGCCTGTAGTTCATACTTATGGGGATTAGGTGGCAGAATTAGGGATTTTTAGTCTTCAGAAGAAAAGATGGGGGAGAATGCACAGGGGTAAATAGGATGTCTAACTTTAACCATTTGAAGTATTGAACATAAAAGGATTTCTTTTCTTCTGCTTGGGTCAAGAGGATTGAACCAGCAGTACTAGGTACCAGTAACACTAGGTACAAACTTAAGGTAAATTTAGGATGTGCATGAGGAAAACTTCCTAATGACCAGAGAATTTCAAAAGTAGACCTGGCTGCCTCAGGATATACCATACACAGTGGGTTCCCTCAACAGAGATTTTCAAGCAGAAGCCAGATGGCTCCTTGATTGGGTATATTATATGAGCATTCCCTTGGGGTACTAGCTGACTTGACAGCTACTGAGATCTCTTTCAATTTTAAGATTCAGTGATTTTGTAACTTTGGGAGCTATTTACCCATAATTCCCCCTTCTCCACTACTTAAGTACATTACAAATTTCATCCTTTTAACAACTGTTTCTTTCTTCTGGGTTTCCACCAGTTAAAATGTGGCTGCCTATTTTTTTCTACTGTGCAGCTCACAACACTAATTATACAGTTGAACATTCTAAAATTTATTAACCTTTATCAACTGTGTAAACTTATAATACTAATTTCTTGATAATTCTTGGCAGACTAATTAATCACACAATTTTAATAACCTCCTTCTATTTTTAGACCATTCACCCACCATCATTCTTATCCCAATATGCTGACACGCCCTGTGTACAATCCTGCTGACCCTTTAGCTAATTCATCACTTTAGCCCAAACAAAGGAAAAAGAACTAAGTACAACTTTTGGTATAGCTCAATCAATTCAAGGCAATTAAAAAAAAAGGTTGAGTAAGCCTGTTACAAGTATGCACTGTGCTAGTCACTAGAGAAGACAGAGAATTTAAATAAGCTATAAGCCCTGTCCTTATTAAACCTATGGAGGAATGACACAAAAGTAGATGAACATAAAATACATTATTTCATTCCAAGTTTATTATATACTTGTTCTCTGTAAGAAATTATGACACCTGTTGGATATATAAAAAGGAAGAAGGAAAAAATAACAGCCAAGGACAATATTACCCTATTAGGAGGAATGTAATATGGATACAAAGTGAGTATATAAGATAGTAATGAGAGGCAGTATGGTATAGTGGATAGAGATCTAACAATGGAATCAGGAAGACCTAAGTCCTGCCTCCAGACTAATCACTTAATCTTTCATGAACTTACAAAATTATCTATGACTATCAATTCCAAAACTTTTGCTAATCTTCACTGGTAGACGTTCCCCACTCTCTAAGGTGATTAAATCACAGGTCCTACTATCCAGCAGAATAAAGAACAAGATGGGGCAAATGAAAAGTCTAGAAAGAAATATTGGCCAAATGAGCTAAGAACTGTTCATTAGCAGGAGAGTCCTTGAAGATTCTGGAAATCTATTGTCAGGGATACTGGGATGGAAGGAAATACCAAAGATCCACATACTGGATGCAGGATTAAAACAGATGATTCCAAAGATTCAAGTTATTGATTTGTTTTTGTGGAATTGGAGCATGATTGTTAGACCTGAACCAGCAGGTTACATGGTCACATGGTCATTCTTCTGGAGTTATAAGTGATTAAGCACTGTGGACAAAGGACCCTAGAAGGTTAGGGGCAGTTTGGGTGGGTCACTGTGAAATTGGTAATCAGGACAAGAAGGTTCAAGAAATTTAGTCCTTATTCTGAGATTTTGATGAAGTGAGGTAGTGTTCAGTAGGTTTAATTGGGGGGCTAGATCAAATGATTCACATGCCCAAACTCTCTAGAACCTGTGGTGAAGCAACCTGAAAAGAAGAACTGTTTGAAGATTCATTTCCTTTTTAGTTGAGATAAACTAAGTATGTTTTAGATAATGGGGTTCCATGGATAGAGAAAGTAGAGTGTTGGTCTTTGAGTTAAGAAACCTAAGATCAAATGCTTCATCAGGTACTTACTAGCTGTGCTCTCCCACCCTCAGTTTCTTCACATGTAAAATGGAAGGAAGGAAGGAAGGAAGGAAGGAAGGAAGGAAGGAAGGAAGGAAGGAAGGAAGGAAGGAAAGAAGGAAGGAAGGAAGGGGACAAAGATGATATTTCAGTTTTGGGAAGTGACAGGTATAAATATGGCAGGCTTTCTATGCCTGGCATGCTTAGAGTAAAATAAAATTTCCAACCTAAAGATTAGCTTCTTTTCCTTGCAGAGAAGCACTGATCAACACTTACATAAATACCCAGTCAGAACGTGAAGTTTCAATTTTGTCATTCTGACATGAGGCAGCTGGTTACCATGGGGATAATTATATCAAATCACAAATATAGCCTTCCTCCCAAAGGTTCAGAAATAGGGAGCAAATAAGGACCCCTATATTTTGGTGCTCAAACTCTTCCCACACTCACTAGCTTCCCTTTACTGATCTTGCATCCTTCCTGTCTCACATATAAGGCATCTGCCACATACAACAGATAGGAAAAAAGAGAAAGGACAACAGCAACAATCTACATTTAAATGATTCTTTAAGTTCTGCAGAATGGTCTTCTCATAATACTTTGTGAGGAATCTAGGTAGCATCAGTTATTGATACATTTACAGACAAAAATAAAATTTCTAGTCTTTTGTCATCTCCATAAGAAGAATTAGACATTGATATAGAAAACAATGAAACTCCCTTGGAGAAAGTCTTTACCCAAAATTCATAGACAATATTTATTTTGTATTCTTTCATTGTGTAAAACTGCACTAAACCTTTTGGAGCACATTGTATAAGTGGAGACAGCAGGCAGAGTAGACAGGGAGCCAGCTTCCAAGCCAGGGAGAACTAGGTTCATGTCCCATTTCAACACATACTGACTAATCCATTGGGGAAAAAATATCATTTTTTAAATATTTAGGAAAGAAAACAAAATCTCATTAGCTCATTAAAGAGAGCTTATACTAAACCAATAAAATCTCCTTTTTTGTTTGTTTTAAGTTATTACTAGACAGCTAGATCAGGAAATGCCTTTGACACGATTCACTTGGATTTCATAGTATAATTTGATGTCCAATAGGTATCTCAAACTCAGAATGTTGAAATTATCTTCTCACCAAAATCTTCCCCTCTTCTGAATTTGCCTTTTACTCTTAAGCACACCACCATCTTTTCAATCATCTATGAGTTTGCAATCTGAGTATCATTCTCTAATCTTCACTCTCATTCATTTCATAAATTCAATATATAGCCAAATTGTATTGTTTACTATACCTTCCACACCACTTTCATAGTCCCTACCCTAGTTCACCTCTTCCCTGCACTGTTGTAATAACTTTCTAATTGGTCTCACTGCCTCAGCTGTCTCCTCACTCCAATCTATCTTCTGCATAATGCCAAAATAATTTCCCTAAAGTTTAGATCTGACTATGTTATTCCTCTATTCCAGTGGCTTTCTATTATCTCTGGAATCAAATATCAATTTTTTTTCTGTTTAGCATTTAAAGCCTTTTTCAGCCTGGCCCCTTCTGATCTTTCTAATCTTTTATATATATTATTTTCTTCCATACATTCTACTGACCTATTTTTTGTTCTCCCATGCTTTTCTATATTTCCTATGATTGAACTGTTCTCTCTTCTCACTTTCAACTCTAAACCCTATAGGTTCTTTCAAGATACAAGTCGTGATGAATGAATAAATTTCAACCAGGAAGGCAGTAGGTCACTAAAGGAGTATCCCTGGGATCTGTCCTTGGTCCTAGACTATTCAACATTTTTCATTAATGACAGAGGAAGATGCAGGTAGTTATATCTGTTCCCTGTTGACTATTGACTATTTAGTGGCATTTTTCAATAATAAATAATAGCACTTTAAAATTCTCAAAACACTTACATATATTTTTACTTGGTCTTCATAGCAACCCTATGAGGTAGGTGCAATTATTATCCCAATTTTATAATCCCTCAGCTTAGAAAGCTGAGGCTTGGAAGCCAAGTGATAAAGCAGTTAGTAAACCCTAGAAGCAGAGTTTGAACCTGAGCCTTCCCTACTCCAAATCCAACACTCTATTCACCACATTCCACAGTAGTCTATTATTGTCTTGAATTATTTTGATCAAGATCTACATAGTAAAGAGGTCTGCTGGGTTGAAAATGTGTGATTTGAGAAGACCACACAATTGCTGCTAACAAGAGACTTGGGAAGAAGAATAAAAGGTCATGGGCATCTGTCTGCAGTCAATAAATGGAACTTAAGGCATCAGGGTGACTGGCATCATGAAGTCCCAATGGTGACTTCCCTTGTAGTCAGTTTCAAACCATGATCACAACAAATAGCATGAATACTCCAATCCCTGCCTTGACATCCAATTTATAGATAAAGGAATAGGAGGCTGAGGAAGAGAAGTAACTTACCTGTGGGAAGATAGTTAAATAATAGATAGTAAGAAAGATAGATTGAAATGACAGAAGCTTGAACAAAAATTCCAAAATCAGGGCTCTTTCAATTATAATGTAATTTCTCCCATGGTATTGTGTGAGTCTGACAGCAGATTCCAGGAAGGCAGGCAGGCAGCTTCATAGAAACTTGAACAAAGGTAATAAAGACTCAGGTGTGAGACTGGAGAAACCTGTGGGTAAATTAATTGGTCTGGTAATTAGAATGTAGCAATCCCCTGAGGAGCTCTTGAGAGACACAGGCTTCTTGTCTCTGTATTAAATGGTTCTAGGCTTCTGTACCTTTCTAGTTTGGAGTATCTTTTGTCTCTCATTTGCCATGAGCTATTATTTTTTATCCTTTTTGTCTACCTGTTTTGAATGCCATGACCTCTCCCACCCCCTCTTCGACGTCTGTAATTTAATTAATTGTGGATAAATTGGTAGTTTTCAGAGGAGAATGAGAAAGGCAATTTGCTCTATCACTGGTCATAGTTTTATACATTCTAAATACATAGGAACATAGAACCTTTTATTCTTCTTCCCAAGTCTCTTGTTAGCAGCAATTGTGTGGTCTTCTCAAATCACACATTTTCAACCCAGCAGACCTCTTTACTTAGAAGGGAATTTAGAGATTATATAATCTGACTCCTATTCAAGAAGAATTCTATTCTATATCATCATTGGAAAATAGTCAGCCAGCCTCTGCTTGAAGAACTCTAGTGATAAGAAAACTAATTTGGGATGTTAATTATTAAGATAGGAGCTTTTTGATACACTGGACTAATGCTTTTCCCCTCTCCAATTTCTATTGTTGGCACCTTGTTCTAAATGTAAGCAGAATACAGCTAATCCTGCTTCCACATGCTAACCCTTCAAATGGTTGGATGTGGTTAGTCTCCTCCTTCTTTCTTGCAACACAGACAATTTCAGCAGATACTAATGAGACTCCAGTCCTGCCTCATCTTGGTTCAACTTGCATTTGTCTAATCAATAGTGATTTAGAGCAGTTTTTTATATGAGTATGCATAGTTGTGATGTCTTCAACTGAAAACTGCCTGTTCATATCCTTTGACCATTCATCAATTGGGGAATGGCTTGTGTGCTGATAAATTTGACTCAGTTTTTTATATATTTGAGAAATAAGGCCTTTATCAAATAAACTTGCTAGAAAAATTTTCCTACAGTTATTATTGCTGCTTATTCCTCTCCATCCTATTTGTCCCCAGTTTATCATTCTCTGTCTCTCTGTATCTCTCTCTCTGTCTCTATGTCTGTCTCTCTGTTTCTCTGTCCATCTCTCTCTCTCTCTGTCTCTGTCTCTCTGTTTCTCTGTCTCTCTGTCTCTGTCTCTCTATCTCTGTCTCTCTGTCTGTGTCTCTGTCTGTCTCTCTCTGTCTCTCTGTCTCTCTGTCTCTCTGTCTCTCTCTCTCCCTCTCTGTCTCTCTCTCCCTCTCTATCTCTCTCTGTCTCTCTGTCTCTGTCTCTGTCTCTGTCTCTCTCTCTCTATCTCTCTATCTCTATCTCTCTCTTTCTTCTCTCTCCCTCTCTCTCTCTCTCTCACCTCTCCCTCCTCAAAAGGTGTTATGCTTCTGACCACTGCCTCCCCCAATCTGCTCGGCCTTCTATCAACCCCCATCACCCTTCACTTCCATTCCCCTGTATGGTAAGATAGATTTCTATATGCAATTGAGTGTGTATATTATTCCTTTTTTTAGTCAATTCCAATAAGTATAAGGTTCAATCATTGTCTATTGCCATCCTCCATCTTCCTCTCCATTGTAAAATATCTTTTGTGTCATGACCCTTTTGTATAAAATAATTTACACCATTCTACCTCTCCATCCTCTTCCTCCCAGTGAATCTTTTTTTCTCACACCTTAATTCTATTTATTAACTATCATCCCATTCTAGTCAACTCACATCTATGCCATCTGCCTATGTATACTGTTTTTAACTGCCCTAATAATGATAAAGTTCTTAGGAAATGAGTATCATATTCCTGTGTAAGAATGTAAACAGTTTAACTTTATTGAATTTTTTATTACTCCTCTTTCATGTTTACCTTTTTTTTGCTTCTCAAGTCTTGTAATTGAAAAATCAAATTTTGTATTCAGCTCTTTTCATCAAAAATGCTTGAAAGTCCTCTCTTTTATTAAATATTCATTTTTCCCTTGGGTAAATAATTCTTTATTGTAATCATAGCACCTTTGTCCTCCAGAATAACATATTCCAAACCCCTTACCCTTTAATGTAGAAGCTGCTTAGTCTTGTGCAATCCTGATCGTGACTCCATGACATTTAAATTGTTTTGGGCTGTTTGCCATACTTTCTCCTTGACCTGGGAGTTCTGAAATTTGGTTATAATGTTTCTGGGGGGTTTCATTTTGGGATCTCTTTCAGGAAGTAATTGGTAGATCCTTTCTATTTTTATTTTACCCTCTAGTTCTAAAATATAAGGCAGTTTTCCTTGATAATTTCTTGAAAGATGATTTTTTTTCCTTCTCCTGGATCTATTTTCCAGGTCAATTGTTTTTCCAATGAAACCACATTGTCTTCTATTTTTTTTATTCTTTTGATTTTGTTTTTACTGTTCTTTGATGTGTCTTAGAGTTGTTACCTTCCACTTGCCCAATTCTAATTTTTAAGCAATTTTTCTTTAATGGAAATTTAAGGAATATTTTCTTCAATGAGCTTTTGTACCTCCTTTTCCACTTGAACAACTCTACTTTTTAAGGAGTTCTTTTCTTCAGTTAATTTTTGTACCTCTTTTACCGTGTGAATAATTCTGCTTTTTGAGGTGTTCTTTTTTTAAGTGAATTTTTGTACCTCTTTTACCATTTGGTGTATTGTGTTTTTTTAAGTGTTTTTAAAGTGTTCTACCTCTCTTATTTGACTTCTTAAATCTTTTCTTGGACTCTACCAGGTATTACTTTGGGGCCTATGAACAATTCACATTATTCTTGAAGGTTCTGATGTAATTGTTTTGACTTTGGTGTCTCTGTTTGTGTTTTGATCTTCCCTTTCACCATAATAACATTTTATGGCCAGGTTCTTTTGTCGTTTTTGTTGTTTGCTCTTTTTTCACCCTATTTCTTAGCTTTTAACTTAATGTTAGAGTTAGGCTCTACTCTCAGGGTAAATGGAGCACTATCCCTAACTTCAGAGTTTTTTTGTGCTGTTTTTTTTCAGAGCTAGTTCTGGGGGGGTCTGTAAGTCTTCAGTTCTTCCAAGGTGATTTAGAGAAAGATATAATCACTGTTCTAACCTGTTCTCTATCTGTGAGTGGCCATAAGCACTCTTCTCCACCCTGAAACTGTGACCAGAGCCACTCTGTCCCTGTAGCCACAAAATCTAGTGTGCTAGTGCTCCTCCTCCTCCTTGTTCTGACTATAACCCTGAAGCACATATGGGCAATGCAGTAGAGTCATGCAGCAAAAGGTTCCTTGTAATCTCTTTTGGACAAGTTATCTGACTCCTTTACCACTTGTATGCTGAGAGCTCCAGAAGCTGTGACCGGTCAGCCCTGCTGATTCAATCTTCCCCAAGGTCTGCTTCTTTTAACTTGCTGGGGTGTGACCCGCCTGGCATGGCTTACATTTGACTGTGCTCCATTCTTGCCCCACTGAGACAGACCTTTCCTGTTGAACTTCTAAGTTGTCTTGAGCTGTAAAATTATTTAACCCCATCCTTTTGTTTTGTTTTGTTTTTAGAAGGATTTTTTTTGGAGTTTTGTTTTGTTGTTTTGCTTTGTTTTGGGGTTGTTTGGTTCTCACATTCCAGAATTCATGTAAAGATGTTTGGAGGAGAACTTGCTAGATCTTATGTAAGTTGCTGCCTTTCCTCTGCCATCTTGGTTCTGTCCCCCTGTGCTTCTGTAATTGAAAGATATTGACTTTTTTGGCCACCACACCATACTATGGACTAAACATGAGTTTTCATTTCATTAAAATATTAAGATTTTTTCACATGAACTAATATCTAGTTATACTTCCTCCTTCTAGTAACTGTTTAATTACTTTTTTAACCTGCTTGTTGGACTTTGTCTTTGTCCCTTTAATCTGAAATTCATTTTAAGCAATTTGTCCCATTGTCCCAGCATGTCATGATCATTTGAATGCTGGTCTTGTAATCCATTTTATTAGCCAATAGTATTATGTAGTCTGTAAGAAATTATAAGATGTATGACAATAACTACTTTCCACTCAAAGGCCAAAAACTTTATGATCCTTTCAATAGATTAAGTATTGTCCAAACATTGTAAAGATGTTAGAGGAAAATTTTGTACAACGTAATTTACTCTATTAATTGAATGACTATTCTAAGATGTCTTCCACAGTTACATTAATTGCAGTGGGGTAAAAATTCCCACCCAAACATAAATAAATAAACAAATGAATGAATGAATGAATATATATAACATTATATAATATATAATAATTATATATATATACATTTATATGTATATATGTGTATATATGTGTGTATATACGTATATATATACATATATATGTGTGTGTGTGTGTGTGTGTGTGTGTGTGTGTGTGTGTGTGTGTATATAATGTAGTTTTGTGACAGAGGGCACTGGAGCCTGACAGAGGCAGATTAGAAAATGTTTTGTGTAGAAGATGGCTCTTGAAATATAATACAGTACTATTTATTATGACACAAAGCAACAGAACAACACAATGTAATGCTAACAACCAATATATTCTAAGGCACCTAGCAGGTGCTGTCCTAGGTGCTGATGAAAATACAAATTTAATATTAGACATAGTCTCTGCCTTCTTAGGATTTTGTGTTTAGGAGATAGAACCAGAAGCATTGCTCTAGAGAAAAGAGGAATTCAGAGGTGTGAGCAAGAGTTAGCTGTATAAGCTCATAAGAAGCACTGAAGAAGACCCTTTCCCCCAAGATGGC
Organism: Pseudocheirus occidentalis; assembly: GCA_028646575.1. Taxonomy (NCBI): domain Eukaryota; kingdom Metazoa; phylum Chordata; class Mammalia; order Diprotodontia; family Pseudocheiridae; genus Pseudocheirus; species Pseudocheirus occidentalis. The sequence goes on from CM053594.1 coordinate 85,809,538, forward strand.
ACCAAAGGTGAAGAAGGAAGCCATTGTCCCCCTGAGACAGAAGCCAAGTCCAAGGCTTTGAAGGCTAAGAAGACAGTGCTAAAGAGTGTCCATAGCCACAGAAAGAAGAAGATCCGAATATCCCCCACCTTCTGGAGACCCAAGACACTAAGACTTTGAAAGCAGCCCAAATACTCTCAGAAAAGTGCCCCTTGGAGAAACAACCTTGAACACTATGCCATCATTAAGTTTCCTTTGACCACTGAGTCTGCTATGAAAAAGATTGAGGACAACAACACCCTAGTCTTCATTGTGGATGTCAAGGCCACCAAGCATCAGATCAAGCAGGCCATAAAGAAGCTATATGAAATTGATGTGGCCAAAGTCAACATGCTGATCTGGCCTGATGGAGAGAAGAAGACCTATGTCTGTCTTGCTCCAAACTACAATGCATTAGATTTTGCCAGCAAAATTGGAATCGTCTAACTTACTGTGTCCAGTTGTGTCCCATTCCACCTACAATAAAAAGTTTTCCAAAAAAAAGAAAAGAGGAATTCATAGCACCCTCCTGCCCCTCCAAGACTCAATATTTTAGCTGTGCATAAATACTCTGCTCCATCCCACCCCCTAAGCACAAGTGGTTTTGTTCATGTTGTTCTCTATTGTCTGAAGTATCGTACTACACCTTTCAACTTATTGACAACCCACTTTTCCAATTAAATACTCAGTTTAAATGCTACCACCTACATGAAGCCTTTCCAGATTCATACTATCCATAATACATTAAGGGTTTTGTTTTTTTCTTTCCCATAGACATAACAAAGCACTTTGTTTTGAAATTCTACAAACACTGATCGTTCACATTACATCTTACTCCATATTGGGCTATAAGCAAGGATGCCTGGAATAAAGCAAATGCTTAACTAAGTCAACAAAGTACTTATTGTGTGCCAAGTACTATGGTAAGTGTTGAACATGAAAATACTAACAAAAAGACAGCCCCTGACCACAAAAAAAGCTTACATCTAATGAGTTTCAAAGTCCAGGGAGTCAGAAGTGGAGGTAAGAGAGGAGTAAAGCATAAGTGCTTGTTGATTGACTGCAATGTGTTATATAAACTTTGTATCTCCCAAAGCATTTAACCCAATGCCCTTTGCATGGAAGGGGTTTAATGAATGTTTAGGGGCAGCTAGGGAGTGCAGTGGATAGAGTACCAGTCCCAGAGTCAGAAATATTCTTTTTCCTGAGTTCAAATCTGTCCTCAGACACTTACTAGTTATATGACCTTGGGCAAATCACTTAACTCTGCCTCAGGTTCCTCATCTGTAAAATAAGCTGGAGAAGAAAACAACCAATCACTCCAGTATCTTTGCCAAGAAAGCCCCAACGGGGGCCATAAAGAGTCAGACAAAACTGAAAAATGACTAAACAACAAAACCAAAAATAAATGTTTATTGAATTGAATTGAATGATGCAACAAAAGGCACCGGACTTGGAGTCAGATGACCTGGATTTGAGTGTTATCTCACTGATAATTCAGCATGTAATTTCACTTTCTCTGTCTGTATAATGGGTATAAATGCTATTTTTACCACTTGCCTCACAATAAGCATTTTTAAACTATAAAGTTATTTTTTAAATAAATATGTTGTATTAATATCATTACTAAACTAGAATATGTTATCAAATATGAGATATTTTAAAAGTAAGACTGATATACACATTACTTATAATAAAACTATAAAATGTTATATAAATATGAGTTATTATTAAACTGAGACTGATATACATATTTCTTAGTATCAAACTGTTAAGCATTATGTAACTGTGACTTATTTTGCACTTCTAGTCCCTAGGCCAGTTCCATACATGATGTATGTACATAAACATCTGTCAAGTTCTTAAATTCGAGGATCTGACTCTATAATTGTAATTGATCAACTGGAATAAGAGCATCAGAGGAAAAATACCTACAAAAGGGAAGGAGAATAACGTTAAGGCCTTCCCCCTTCCTTGCAGTGGTCTCTTCCACAAATGCTCTTAAGTCTAAATACCCTCAAGCTCCCCAAGTTTTAGCTATTTAAAGGGGGAGGGCTGGCAATTTGTTTAGTAAACCAATTGCATTGTTATTTCGCTTAGTCCTCTTCTGGTTCACTCAAAGAACTTATTTGCAACTAACTCATCAAGGTGTGGCCCCATTTTTACAGTTAGTTTAACATCTTGTTACCATATCAACTAAATCCCTGATTATATCACATGAAGCTAGGAGAAATCAGAGGTAACCACACTCCCCTCTCTATTACATACCCCAAAATAGGCATTTAGAAGGAAGAAATAAAAATTAAATAATTCATTGACCTAGGGTCAATGAGGAGCCAAAGAAGTTTGTTCAGAAAGGGAATGACTTGGAAAGACTTGTGTTTTAACAACATAATTTTGGTAGTGGCATGGAGGATGGATTGGAATGAGGAAAAGATACGAGACAGAGAAACTAATTAAGAAGCTATTGTAATAGTACCACAGGGATGTGATAAAGGTTTGAACTAAGACAGTGGTTGCATAAGAAGAGAGAATGGGACGGATGGGAGAAACTTTATGGATGCTAAAACAAGAATATAAACCACCGATTGGATATGTAGTGTATGGCAGAGTCAAAAGTCACAAATGGCACCAAGGTCCCAAATCTGGATGACTAGAAGAATGGTGGCACCTTTCATAGTAATAGGGAAATTTAGAAGAGAGATGGTTTTGAGAGAAAATGAAAGAAAATCTATGGTTCAGCTCAAAATTATTTTACTTTTTATATTGTATCCTACCACAAGTGAAAATGGGTGAGGTGAGACTCTCACTCACCAGACATTGTCTCTAAACTCAGAGCCCCTTCTCCATGGGTACTTGTAACAGCTAGCATGTAATTTGAGGGAAAAAGGATAGGTTTGAGATTGGTGCAGAATTTCACTATTTGAGGTATCCAGGAAGATGGCTAAGATAGGAGTGGAGTAGACCAAGGGTGGGGAGGAAGAGGACGGAACAATGATGGAAGCTAGTACCATTGTGATGGAAATAAACCCACCTCTGACTTTTTGGGGGAAGAATGGTACGGGACCTATCTTTCTACCCACTTCTACCCATAGTTGATTGTGTACCATTGGGGTGATGCCATAAACTGCTTAGAGTCTTGTTAACGTCCTCTCATACAAGATGACCCACCACTTTGGAGATCACTGCACCACCCTGTGCTGGTCCGAAAAGAGCAAGGGCTGAGTTCCCAGGACTGAAAAGACATTTTCCATAGATCTCATATGAATGGGAATATTGCCATTAAAAAACACAGGAATGGCTGAAGGAGCTTTAATGGAAACATTTCTGGTGAATGACAATTTGAAGGAAGAAGTTTTCTTTCTCTTTATATTCATCAACCTCTCCATGTTAATGAACATTGGAAAGAAAAGAGGAATGTCAAAAGAATTCAGATTTCAGCTTTAAGAGTTGGGGATGGGGAGGGGGAGTGTTTGGATTTGACTACTGCTCCAATTTCCTTTCATGAATATTTCATTTAAATCCTGTATTAATCATTAAGTCATAATGACTGTCTCTGTCTTACCCTTGCTCTCTCAGTCTCCCTGTCACCCAGACATTCTTTTCTCTCCCTCCTGCTCTGTATTTCTCTTTCCTCCTGCCTCACCTCTCTTCCTGCCCTCCAACCCCACCCCATATCCTTCTAATAAGAAAAAGAAATATAAATGGGTTGTATGAGCATTAACTGCCTACACTCCTTTAGAAAAATATCCCTGTGGCTTTAAGCTGTGCCTGTTACAAAGACACTGCCTGAATGGGAGCTGGAGGATTGCATTCTGGGAGACACTTACTAGTGCATCAAAGTCAAGGTCTGAAGCCTTCCAAGTGTTCCCTGCCATTAATAACTAAGAAAATCATGTACACAGAAAGGCAATGTACCGTACTTTCAGGTGTACTTTTTTTTGTTTTTGTTGCTGTTTCTTGTCCTTTTTTCCCCAATAAGAAGGATGCCCATACAGGAAAAACAGTTCCACTAAGGAAAGAAAGTTGTTTGACCTTGCCCACTCCACACTTGACAAGACAAAATCTCAGAGGCAATCCTCAGGATATCTGAAAAAGTGGAAGGGGGAAGGGGGTGGTGGCAAAGAAAGGAAAGACACAGAAATCTATGTAGTAGTTTACATACATATCTGATTTGATCTTCATAACAATCCTATGCTGAAATTGTGCAAGTACAATGATTCCCGAATTTCATTTTCCTCATCTGTAACATGAGAAAACTGACCAAGATCAGTGGTCTCCAAAGTGGAGCTCTATACGTCTAGGGAGTCACAGCCTGATGTCAAGTGGATAATGAAGGGAGAACTAATGAAGAGGTTCAAAGATGGCTTCAACCCCAACATACAAGATCAGGTCCTCATCATCTCCACACATGATCTCTTATGGTACCATCATGACTGACCTCCTTACTGGACTCTCTCCCCGCTCTAATCCATTCTTCTTATACCTTATTTTTTGCCTTAAAGCACAAGTCTGACCATATTACTCCTCAATTCAATAAATTCCAGTTTTCCCTTCTTTGGATAGCAAACTAAGGGCTTGCTGCCAACACAATTCTCTCTCTTCTTGACCACTATGTGTGAATCCTACTCTAACAATTCTACCACCTTCCTATGATTAGGAAAGCTTTCAAATGCTTGTCTTCTTTTCTGGGTACGGCCTCTTAGATTGAGTTTAATTTAATCATGAGCTAAACACTTCCAAGCAGATCAAATTATTCCTCCTCTAGCCTATCCACACACTACACCCTAGTTTATCTTTGTGCCCTTGAACAGTGATGACTGAATAAGAACCCAGCCTTCCCTCTGACACTCCATTCCATTTTCAATGGGTTACAGTGAGTCAAATAGAATGAGTAGGAATGGGTGAATGGACCAATCTATTCATCTCAATCAATGGATCAAAAGATGGATGGACATATGGATCAATGGACAGATCATCATCTGCAGCACAGACTTCTTACATTATCGTGCTCCCATAACCAATCACTTTTCACTCTAAGAACTTTTCCTCTACTCATTGAGAGCATCACCATCCTTTAGGTGACTGAGGTTCAAGACTTCAATACCATTCTTGACTCCTCACTCTCCCTCACTCCAAATAGCCAATTAGTTGTCAAATCTTATCAATTCTACTTACACAATATCCCTATTATCTATCCACTTCTCTCCACTCACATGGCTACCATCCTAGAAGTTGAAAAAGACCTTTAAAAAACTGACTGGCAATTGGGAGCACAAAATGCAGCAAAATAAATAAATTAAAAAATTAAAAAAATACTGACTGGACCTAATTGATGTACCTTTTCCTTTTTCTTACATACAGCAGCTTCCCATAGTGAAAGGATCTATGGTTAATATTCAATTCATCCTGGATAGAGTGCTTAAAAAAAGAAAAATTTCCTTCCTTTTTGCTTATTCCCGTCTCACTATGGTTCCAAATTTCTGAAGACTGAATGGAGTATTTTTCTTCTTTTAATAATTATCTATCTTTTGCCCTTCTGTGAAAAACAATGGAATGAAAAACAGTAGGGATGGAATGTCAATACTGGTCTGAGAATGGAACTCCAGATGTTTTTGTTGTGTTCTACCAGCAGCTGGTCTCATAGTTTTACAGACTTGGGAGAAGGGAGAGAGTAGTCCAGGAAGAATAATGTAAGAGTCTATCTGTTTGTTTGAATTACTGTCCTCAGTACTGAGGGGATGAGACAAGAAGAGAATCCAACAATCCATAAGATACAGAAGAAGAGAGAAATAAAGGTCATGGGATCTACACTCCATGATTAACTACTCTCTTGAAAACCTTTCCCAGGGAGGTGGAGAATTCAAAGAAGGTCTGTTTCAGCTACTGAGAAGAGGGACAGTAGTGTCACATCCTACCCAGCCAGCCACCAGGAACCCAGGACCTACTTTGGCATTTTGCCATTTGCCCTACTGCAAAAGCATTTTGCTCTAAGAACAGTAATTCAGTCAAAACTATCATCACTAGCTCTCAAACTCACAAAAACACAGAGAACACATCTCTCGCTGAAGGCAGCTCAGCAGCAGAGGCTCATTAAGGCAGGCCGGGAGGTGAGGCCAGCCCAGCCCAAAACTGAAACTGAGGCCAGGCCCCAGGGTGGTCAGGAGGAGCTGAGCCTCCCAAGCCACAGTGTGAGTCTAATTCAGAGAAGATCTATTGCAACTGGAGCTATCTTCACGTCTAGCAAGCCAGGATTAGAGAAGGTCAGTGAAAGTGAAACTTTCAGGCTAAATTTGGGGGAGGAAAAGCAGTTCGGCCAATCTGCCCCCAGGGCAAGGAAGCAGTGGGGGAAGGGCAGGAACTGCTAAAACTAGCAGCTGCCCCCAATGGGCTGCTTCAGAGTCCCTGGTCTGCAGACCCTGCAGGAGGGCTGAGTCAATTGATCAGGGCTAAGTGCTTTTGCATTGAGGGGCCTGTATC
>CM053594.1:85816535-85885444 GCA_028646575.1 Pseudocheirus occidentalis
AGAAAGATCAGAGTTTAAAAGGAGACTGAAGCAATGCATGCTAGCATTCTTTTCGATGTCTGGCTTTTGTTTCTCTTTTCTCACTGTTCACTCCATTGACTATAACACCTATTCAATCAGACTAGTATACAATGTGAAGGAGCTTGCAGATACTATACATGATTGTATGCCACCATAGTGGGGGTGGGGAGTGGGGAGGAAGGGGAGAAAAATCTGAAACTCAAGTGATTCTGGAACTGAATCTTGTAACCTAAAAGTAGACAAATAAGTCAATAAAAAATTAATTAATTAATTAATTAATTAAAAAAAACAATATTACTTTAATCAATCAAACATATATCATTTACATAGTTCAGGGGAAAAAGTCAGTACCCTGAACTTCAGAGAATACAAACACAAGTTACAAGCAGAAGGTACAAGCAGATAAACAAACAGATCAACAGATAGGGTTCCAACTGTCTGACCATTATATCCATACCTAGTCAGTTACCAAAGAGGGAAGCACCAGCATCTGGGTTTTCAAAGCTGGGAGGCTCAACAGATGCCCAGAGCTTTGTCTGGCCAAATCACACAACTCTTTCCAAAGTGAGCCCCAAAGCAAAAACTCATATCAGAGTATATATAGCCTTCTCCTGGGTCAGAGAATGTCACAACTCTCTTGATCCATGCCCAACCACAAAAAAAGGCATGGGCATGCCTGAAAAACAAGCTTCCTGCCACAGGCTCCATGTGACCACATTCAGCCTATTAGGGGGCAGAGTATAATTTCAAATCAAGGAAAATTCTCAGAGTCACTTAAGCCTATCGAAGGGCCTAGGGGCAGGGAAGATCTTCAGATTCCCATAACAGCAAATAGCATAAAAAAAAACCTCAGAATACAGAACCTTACCTTGGTAACAAAGAAGATCACAACATATAACCAGAAGAAGATATATATATATATACATACATATTTATATATACATATATATATATTGTGATATAATATATATATATATATATATATAGTGATATATAATCACAACAAAGTCAAAGGTCCTATTAAAAAAACCCTACAAGAAAAATATGAATTGGTCACAGGCCATGGAAAGGCTCTAAAAGGATTTTGAAAATCAAAAGAAGTAGAGGGAAAATTGGAAAGAGAAATGAGAGTGATGCAAGAAAATAATAAAAAATTAGTCAACAGCTTTCTAAACAAGATCCCTCAAAATACCGAATAAAATGATACTTTAAAAATAGACTAACCCAAATGGTCAAAGAGGTGCAAAAAGCCAATGATGAGAAGAATGCCTTAAAAATCAGAATTGGCCAAATGGAAAAGAAAGTTCAAAAACATACTGAAGAAAATAATTCCTTCAGAATTAGAATGGAGCAAACGGAAGTTAATGACTTTGTGAGAAATCAAGAAATTATAAAGCAGAACCAAAAGAATGAAAAAAATAGAAAAATATGAAATATCTCTTTAGAAAAACCACTGACTTGGAAAACAGATCAAGGAGAGATGATTTAAAAATTATTGGATGACCTGAAAGCCATGATAAAAAAAATAAGAGTCTAGACATCATCTTTCAAGAAATTATCAAGTGTCCTGATATTCTAAAACCAGAGGGTAAAATAGAAATTGAACGAATCCACCAATTGTCTTTTGAAAAAGATCCCAAAAAGAAAATTCCTAGGAATATTGTAGGCAAATTCCAGAGTTTCCAGGTCAAGGAGAAAATTTTGCAAGCAGCCAGAAAGAAACAATTCAAATATTGTGGAAACAAAATCAGGATAATACAAGATCTAGCAACTTCTATATTAAGGGATCAGGGAGCTTACAATATGATGTTCCAGAGATCAGAGGAGCTAGAATTAAAGTCAATAATCACCTACTCTGGGGAAGCGAGGTTGAGCAGTGAATAGAGCACTGGCCCTGGAGTCAGTAAGACCTGGGTTTAAATCTAACCTCAGACACTTGACAAACTTATAGCTGTGTGACTTTAGACAAATCACTTAACCTCAATCAGTATGTGTCAGCCAGTATAACCCTTTATGCCTTCCAAAAAACAAAAACTAAAACTAACAAAGAATCACCTACCCAGCAAAACTAAGTATAATACTTCAGGGAGAAAAATGGCTATTCAATGAATTAGAGGACTATCAAGCAATCCCGCTGAAAAGACCAAAACTGAGCAGAAAATTTTGACTTTCAAATACAAGAATCAAGAGAAGAATGAAAAGGTAAACATGGAAGATAAATCATAATGGACTTTTTGAAGTTGAATTCTTTACATTCCTAAATCGAAAGATCATATTGTAACCATTAGACTTTTCTCAGTATTAGGGTACTTGAAGGAAATATATATGTATATGTAGACAGAGGACATGAGTGAGTTGAACATGAAGGGATGATATTTAAAAAATAAAATTAAGGAGTGAGAGAAGAATATATTGAGAGAAAGAGAAAGAGAGAGATAGAATAGGGCAAATTATCTCACATAAAAGGTTAAAAAAAAACCTGTTATAATAGACAGGAAGAGGGGGGAGGTGAAAGGGAATGAGTCAACCTTACTCTCATTTGATTTGGCTTTAGGAGGGAATAACGTGCACACTCAATTGGGTATCTTATCCTACAGGAAAGTAGGGGGAAGGGGATAAGAGGGACAGAGATGATAGAAGGGAAGACAGATTGGGGGAGCAAGTAATCAGAAACAAACACTTTTGAAAAGGGACAGGGTCAAAGGGGAAAAATAGAATAAGTGGAGGGAAGGATAGGATGGAGGGAAATACAGTTAGTCTTTTACAAGATGATTATCATGGAAATATTTTGCATAACTACATATGTACAACCTATATTAAATTGCTTGCTTTCACAACGAGGGTGGGTGTGGAGGGAAGAAGGCAAAGAATTTGTAAATCAAAATTTAAAAACAAATGATAAAAGGTGTTTTTACATGCAACTGGGGAATAAGATATACAGACAACAGGCTAGAGAAATCGATCTTTCCCTACAAGAAAATATGGGGGGAGGGGATACAGGGTGTGTGTAATAGAATGTAGGATAGACTGCAGGAAGGGGTAATCAGAATGCAAGCTATTTTGAGATGGGGTGGGAGGGGAGAGATGTAGAGAATATTTGGAACTCAAAATCTTGTGGAAATGAATGTTGAAAACTAAATATAAATACGTTAATTTTAAAAGAAAATAAAATGGCTTCTCAACCATGTTCCACACACACCAAATCTTCCTGCAGTTGGTTGATGTGGAATAGTGTATCATGTGCTGCTGGATTGTCAGTCAGACATTCAAGTCCTTTTTGTGACACATACAACTTAGGTGACTCCAGGCAAGTGGCTTAGTTTTTTGATGGACTTTGTCCTAGAGTTCTTGCTCTTTCATCTACAGAACTTCCAGCCTTAGCCCCCCCCCCACTCTTCTGATTGATAACTGCCTTTTCCAGACCACTAGTTCATGAAAGTTGTAATGATTTATTTTAATTTTTCTCCCTCCTCTCTGGCCCTCTCCTCTATAGCCTTACTAATTGTATTACTACTGCCTTTTCCTCCTCCATACACCCTCCAGTTTTGGAACCAGGAATCATGATTAACTCAACTCTGTCCTTGTTCTTAGGTCATGACAATGAACTCCCCTATGATCCTTCCCACCATTCCTGTAATTTTATGGACCCAAGACCTTATCTCTCCATGGCCATCAATTCTTACTCTCCCTATGTGCCTGGACTCCTCAAGGTTAAACTATATGTTCCTTGAGGACAGCAACTGTCCTAACATTTGTATTTGTAATCTCAGCACTGCATAGTACTTGACATTTAGCAATCATTCAATAAATGCTTTTTTTCTCTGATTTATTTGTTCATGTATTCATACATTCATTCCAAAACAGAAAAAAAGGAGTGAAAAACATTATTTGAGGATGATGAAGAATTCAGTTGTTTCCTTATTATAAGATGAGGGCCCTTTGCCCTTGTTTTTATCTGAACCCTACCCCAACTTGAAAAATATGTCCTCGTTTTATCAGCAAGAGTTATCATGCTTTCATAAAAGTGATGGTGAACTTAAGGTGTAGACTGCAGTTCCTTGAAAACTAAGCCATCAGGACATAACTTCTGGCATGTTCTACATACCAAACTTAAATTTCTCAAGTGGAATTCTGGCGATAGACTGTTTGCTATCAAAACCTTCACCTAACTTACTATGGAGAGATATATCAAAAACAGGTTGGTCACCAAGTAATGAATTTTTTGAGTGTAGAAAATCCATAAAAGAAAGGAAAAATAGGAAATGACCCTCAGTCCTGGGATGTCTCCTTTTGCTTCTACAGTGGTGGGGATAGAATGACAGGGGAAAAAAAGGAATGATTAACAAGTTATTCCAAAGATATGTGAAGCATAATTAAAATCGAAGCATGTCCATTGAATCCTCTAGGGAATTCTATCATTTCCTAGTTGCCTTGTGCATATATGTCCTTGTTCCTCCAAAACAAAGGGCTGAGCATTTGAAAAATGCAGTTGAATCAACCCAGAAGCCCAATATAGGTGTCATCTTCTCCATGAAGCCTCAAAAACAGAATCAACGTCTCTTTACCCCAAAATCTCATAGCACCTTTATTATGTATTTGTTTGTTTGTTATGCTGGGCATAATTTGTTGTTATTGAGTTGTTTCAGTCAAGTCCAACTCTTCATGACTTGCTTAAGGTTTTCTTGGCAAAGATACTGGAGTGGTTTTCCATTTCCTTCCCTAGCTCATTTTACAGATGTGGAAACTGAGGCAAATGGGGCTGGATGACTTGTCCAGGATCACACAGCTAGTTACAGTCTGAGGTCAGATTTGAACTAAGGAAGATGAGGCTTTCTAAGTCAAAGCCTTGCACTTTATCCACTGTACCAATTAACTGCCTTTAATATGCACTTAATACATTATCACATGTATTGGTGTGGTTACAGAATGGGTAAACAAATATCAGTCTAGCTAAGAAATACTTGGTGTTAGAAAGCTGGTCATCAAGTCATGATTTTTTATAGCAATTTATGAAGAGTGTATATTAAGGCATGAAGGGATTACAATCTGCATCTGTTTAAAGACTCTCAACCAACCAAGCAATCAATAAGCGTTTTTTAAATTTTTTGGGGGGGGAAGGCAAGGTAATTGGGGTTAAGTGTCTGGTCAGATTTGAACTCAGGTCCTCCTGACTCCAGGACTGGTGCTTTATTCACTGTACCACCTAGCCATCCCAATAAGCATTAATTAACTGTTTACAATATTCCAGACAGTGCACCAGGTGCAGTGTGCTCCCACTCTGTGGGGAAAGGAGGAAAGGGAAAAGGTAAACAACAGTCCCTGTTCTCTAGAGGTTTATTTTCTTTTTGGAGGGGGTAAGGCAGAGCAATTGGGATTAAGTGACTTGCCCAAGGTCACATGCCTAGAAGTGTTAAGTGTCTGAGGTCAGATTTGAACTCAAGTCCTCCTAACTCCAGGGTCAGTGTTCTATTCACTGCCACCTAGCTGCCCCAAGAGGCTTAGTTTCTAATGAGAGACACAGCATGTACACAAGTCAACACCTAAAAGATACTTTTAAATTATATGGAAGGCCATATTACAGGAGGATACACCAGTACCTGTAAGGTCCAGTAAAGGCCTCCTGAAGAAGGTGATATTTGAGCTAAATTGTGAAGGAACCCAGGAATTCTAAGAAGTGGAAGTGAGGAGGGAAAGTATTTTAGGCCTGGGTGACAGCCAGTGCCAAGGCACAAAGATGAGAGATAAATCATTTTCATGCAAGGAACACAAGTAGATTGGCATGACTGGACTATGGAAAGAAGTCATATGTAAGAAGACTGGAAAAGCCTTTGCAAGTTCCTGATGCAAGCTTATTTTTTTTATTGAATCAGATTAAAGGATATTCTATCACATTCCTATCTTACAATTTGCTGAACGATTACTGAATCTATAAACACTCAATTAGTTTCTCGGGGTTGTTTTTGGTTTTTGTGCACACACACACACACACACACACACACACAAGTGATCTTCAAACCCTTCCTAATAGATTAGCCACTACAGGTAGCTTTGCTCTGTTATCCTATTTTGACACACAGAACTCTGTGTTATTTACTTCTCTGTTCCCAAAGGAAATCTAAAGCATCTCTCAAGATGCTTAATAGGACATTTCCAGTCCATTTGACATTCATCTGGGAGGAGGAGAACACTCACTTGGCTTAGTGTCTAGCAACACTAATAATAGGGTTGACATAGAGGCCTTAGTGCTGTTTATAGCGAAGGGACAGCTGCATTTGTCTGGGCTGCAGGTATAACTTATAGTCTCATGCCAGGGTCGTAGTAAGATGGTACTGAGAAGGCATGAGGTTGGGGGGAGGGGAGAGAAAAGGTATTTCCATGTCATTGTTTTCGCTTGTATCTGTGGTCTTCTGGAAACAAGAGAAAAGCAGTAATGGGAATTCAAGATGAAAGCTATCTATTAAGTCAAGTCCCACCTGCCTGATAGGGTACCTCAATACAGTGTCCTAGAGCAAAGGATGTCACTCAGTGAAATTTCAGTCTCATCAAAAGCATCCGAGTCAGCCTGCCACTGGGAATGTGTGTGCCTGGAATTATGATCATCCCAGAGAGAATCCAGACAGCTTTACTCCTCCCTTTCCTCCATTCCTTCAAATCAGCTCATGCTGCCTTTTTTTTTTCTTGAAGACAGAATGATTGATGAGTTTCCCGGGTGATGCCTCTAGATTGCCCCGAAGATATCAGATGACGTCCACTAGAGCACACTGATCTCAGTGACACCCAGAGTCCTGACACATGATCCATTTTAGGAAAATGAGAGGATGCTTAGGGAACCTTGAAGGTGCATGGTTTAGAGGAACTGATCCACAGAGACTTGCCCCGAATGAGCTTGTCATTACCCAAGAATTCAGAACTTTGTTGTTCATTGCTCAGAACCCCTAAATACAATTCCCAGCAGGAACTCAGCACTTTTGTGTTTTGTAGTGTGACAAGTTGAATGGCAGTGGTTGGTATACTCTGCAAACAGTTCTGGGGGAAGAGGGAATCTGGAGACAACATGATCTGAAGGAAATTGAAATGAAGTGAAGAGCCAGGAGACCTTCTTGATCTCTTCTCACCAACTCTACCATCACCTAAGAGATTGTAAGCAAAAACATATCAACATTCCGTGGCTCAGTTTATTCATCTGTAAAATAGAAAGTATAATGCTGAATCTAATTTGCTTCCCCAAGTTGTTGTATACGTAAAATGAGAATATGTGTGGGAAATAACTTTGGTGATTTAAAAGTTCAATACCAATATAAGGGATTATCCTTATTAAGTCTGGCAGAAGGCTCTTGGACCAGTCCTGGAGTTTGTTATGAAAATCTTGGTCCAGGACATATCAAAGGATTTGACCATCTCAGATCATATCCCTAATATGACTTCAGCTGCTAATAAAAATCACTTATAATAAGGGTAGTGACCGAAAGTAACCTCAGATATCCCCATGATGGATCTTCAGCACTAAGAAGCAACTCCAGGGAGACTGATATATGAGAAGAATCTTGCAGATATAGTCTACCTGGATTTTAGAAAATCTTTTGATAAAATATTTCATACTATTCTGTAGTAAATATGGAGAGATATGGAGAACATGGATTTGATAAAAATATCATCATGTCAGTGGCACAGGCTTTATATAGTGGAGCATCCCACAGATCTATGCTTGGCCATAGATTTAATATTTTTATATTTTTATCTTATTATAATAATTAATAATGAATAGAATATGTTTAATATTCTTATCAGTTACTTGGATAAAGGCATATATGGTATATTCTTCAAATCTACAGCTGACTCAGAGTTAAGATGCTGAATTAGAGTCAGGATCCAAAAGAATTTCAATAGGTTAGATAGAGGGGTGTGAAGCTAAAAAATAAAATTCAATAGAGGCAAATTTAAAGTCTTCTCCTTGGATGCAAAAATCAACTTCAAAGTCCAAGCTTAAGGAGGAAAAATGAAGTAGCAGACATCTTAGAAAGGATATAGGGTTTTAAAGATGTCAGTTCAATGAATATCAATGCGTAATTTTTCAAAGGAGGAAATCCAAGCTATCAATAGTCATAATTTTTAAGAAGTGCTCTAGAGACAGAGTCAAGATGGTGGAGCAAAGTCAGGAAGCTGCCTGAGCTCTCCCCAGTTTCCCTGAGAAACAACATTAAATCAGGTCCCTAAACAGATGCCAAATATAAAGAAGCCACAGTTAATGATTACACAGGACTTAGCAGCTTCTACATTAAAAGATCAGAGGGTTCGGAAATATATTGTGGAAGGCAAAGGAGCTTGGATTACAACCAAGAAGCAAAATTGAGTACAATCTTTCAGGGGCAAAGACTTCACTTAAATAGGAGATTTTCACACCTTCTCATTGAAAAGACCAGAGTGGAACAGAAAATTCAATATTTGAATACAAGATGCACAAGAAACATAAGTAATAAAAAGGAAAGAAAAAAACCATGCTGTTCAGTAAGGCTAAACTGTTTACATCCCTATGTAGGAAAATGATGCTTGTAACTCCTGAGAATTTGTCTATCATCACAGTTAGAAGGAGTATAGATAGATAGAGGATGTGGGTATAAGTTGACTTTGATGTGATAATATAAAAGAATTAAGGGGTGGGGGAAAAAGGATTGTACTGGGAGAAAAAGAAAGGGGGAGGCAGAATGAGGGAAATGATATAACATGAAGAAGCCCCAAAGACCTATTATGATAAAGGAAAAGAATGGAGAGGATGAGCATTGTTTGAATGTTATTCACATCAGATTGGGCTCAAAGAGGGAATAACATACACATCAATTCAGTATAGAAATTTATCTTACCTTATAGGGAGTTAGGACAGGGAAAGGAAAGGAATGGGGGATAAGAGGGGAAACTGGTAGAAGTAAAACATTAGTGAGGAGGGATAGAGTGAAAGGAGAGAGAGAGAAGTATAAACAGTAGGGAAAGTACTAGGAAATACACAATTAGTAATCCTAACTGTAAATAAGAAAGGGTTGAACTCTCCCATAAAACAGAAATAGATAGCAGAGTGAAATAAAAGCCAGAATCCCACAATATGTAGTGTGCAAGAAACACACTTGAAGCAGAGAGACACACAGGGAAAAGGTAAGGGGCTAGAGCAGAATCTATTATGCTTCAGCAGAAGTAAAAAAAAAAAATGGGGGGTAGCAATACTGTTCTCAGACAAAACCAAAGCAAAAATAGACTGAATTAAAAGCAATAGGGAAAGAAGCTATATCATGCTAAGAGGTACCATAGACAATGAAGTAACATCAATACTAAACATATGAACCAAGTGGTACAGCATATAAATTCTTAAAGGAGAAGTTAAGTGAATTACAAGTTCACGACCAAGAAAAAGATAGAGAACATTATAAAATATAAAATAGATAATTTTGATTATATTCAACTTAAAAAGTTTTGCACAAACAAAACCATTGCAACCAAGATTAGAAGGAAAGCAGAGAGCTGGGAAACAATCTTTACAGCAAGTATCTCTGATAAAGACCTCATTTCTCAACTATATAGAGAACTGAGTCAAATTTATAAGAATACAAGCCATTCCCCAATTGATAAATGATAAAAGGGCATGAGCAAGAAGTTTTCAGAAGAAATCATAGCTACCTATAGGTATATGAAGTAGTACTCTAAATCACTTTTGATTAGAGAAATACAAATTAAAATTACTCTGAAGTACCCCCCTTTATACCTATCAGATTGGGTAATATGACAAAAAAGGAAAATTATAACTGTTGGAGAGGATGTGGGAAAATTGGGACACATGTACTATTGGTGGAGTTGTGAACTGATCCAACTATTCTGGAAAGCAATTTAGAATTAGGTCCAAACTGTGCAACCCTTTGATCCAGCAATACCACTACTATGTCTGTATCCCAAAGAGATCATAAAAAAGGGAAAAGTACCTACATAGGCAAAAATATTTATAGCAGCCCTTATAATGATGCTAAAATATTGGAAATTAAGGGGGTGCCCATCAATTGGGGAATGGATGAACAAGCCATGGTATATGAATGTAGTGAAATGCTATTGTGCAATAAGAAGTGATGAAAAAAGGCAAATTTCAGGAAAAACCTAGAAAGACTTACATGAACTGATGCAAAGTGAAATGAACAGAACCAGGAAAACATTGTACACAGTATCAGCAACATTCCATGATGAGCAATTATGACAGACTTAGCTCTTCTCAGTAACACAATGATCCAAGACAAGTACAAAGGACTCACAGAGGAAAATGCTATCCACATGTAGATAAAGAATTGATGAACTCAATGCAGATTGAAGCATACTGTTTTCACATACTTTATTCTTTTCTTTTTCTTTTTGCTCTGCTTTTTCACAACTGTGACTGATATGAAATGTTTTACATGACAGCACATGTATAACTTATATAAAATTGCCTACCATTTTAGGAAGAGGGAAAGGAAGGGATGAATAAAAATTTGGAACTCAGAATCTTATAAAAATGGCGCTAAAAATTATCTTGACCTGCAATGGGGGGGGGGGGGTAGAATGTCCAACTCCTCGTGAAATCATTTGGAATTTTCTTGGCAGAGATACTGGAATACATTGTACATTATTGTTGTTAACCATCTCACTCAAACGATACTCTTCATTAACTTATCTAGGGTTTTCTTGGTAGAGAAAATGGAGTTCTATTTCCTTCCCTTGCTCATTTTACAGATAAGGAAACTGAGGCAAAGGAGGTTAAGAGACTTGCTCTTAAAGCTAGTAAATGTCAGGGGTCAGATATGAACATGAGAAAATAAGTCTTCCTGATTCAAGGCCCAGCACACTATTCACTGCACCACCTAGCTGCATGCTTTGGTCATAGTAAGCACTTAAAAAATATCTCATTCATTCCTTCAGATATATAAGTGTGTGTGTATGTATACATCTATATAGATATAGATATCTATGCCTACAGACACAGATATATACACACATATACATATGTAAAGTTGAAGTGACTTGATGTATTAGCTTGTGAGTCTGTGGTCACAAGCTAATACATAAAAGGTAAGTCTATATGAGTAAACATAAACAGGCTTGGCTGTTTATGTGGAGAAGGTTAGAAAACCTGCTTCTGGAAACTCAAAAGGATGGATAATAGAAGTGCTTCATAGAAATTTGAAGCATTCAGAAACATTTTGTAAGTAATTCTGGTAAACTAGTTATGTGTTAACAAGGAGACTTTTTTATTAACTGCATAGTCAGGACAGGGATATTTCAAAAGATACTACTCAACCAGATCCTCTCCTTTCTTTTGACCTGACCTCTTCTTACCTTGGTACATTCTGATGAGGAAAGGGAGACAAAACTGTAAGGGTGGGGGCCTTTGTTTTTTGTCTCAGTGTCTCTTATTTTAAGTGAAGGAGAACGGAAATGTTGGTGGTCTTATGAGATTCAAGGAGTCTGAGAGTTCCGTTCATGACAGCTTTTGCAACTAGCCAGCCCAGCCTCAAAAGCAGCTTTCAGGACTCATTCCATAGGTAGTTGCAATAGGGGTTCATTCAGCATGGATTCCATATTTAGGCACGAACATGATGGAACCAATGCCATGTAGAAACTGTGCTAAATCTGGACCCATTCTCTTTAGGAACTGTGGTGGGAGAGTGAAAAGTTTGCTTCCCAGGTGGTGGTGGGAAAGTTTGTACTAGTATTTTTGCTCTACCTACAAAATAAATGCCCTTTTCTAAAAACTAATCAATATTCATTGGTTAAGTGTAACTGGGACATTAATCACTAACAACAAAGCAAAACAAACCAGAATAGGAACAAGAGCCAGTAGGATTAGAGCAAGAGCTCAGTCCTTCAGGGGTACCAATTGAATGCTGAGGGGAGAGATATAGCTGGCCTTGTTATGGAAGAATAAAGCTGGAGCAATTAATGGATGTGTGTATGCAGATAGAAGATAGATAGATGTGATTTAAAAAAAAACAGATAAAAATGGTGTGAAGACATTTATATATAATATATGTATATAATATGTATATATGTACGTATATGTATGCATACACATAAATGTTTATTACAGGATAAATATATACAGAATAAATACAAAATAAATATAAGATAGTTAAATATGGGCCAGCTAGGTGACACAGTGCATAGTACACTGGGCCTGGAGTCAGAAAGACTCATCTTGAGCTCAAACCTGTCCTCAGACACTTACTGTCTGTGTGACTCTGGGGAATTTAACACTGTTTGCTTCAGTTTCCTCATCTGAAAAATGAGCTGTAGAAGGAAATGGCAAACTACTCCAGTATCTTTGCCAAGACAACCCCAAATGGGGTCACAAAGAGTTGGATACAACTTCAACAACTGGACAGCAACAAAAACATAGACAAAAGAGGCAGCCAGGTACAGTGGATTGGCATCTGACCTTAGTGTCAGGAAGACCTGGGTTCAAGTCCTACCTCTGACACATACTGTTTGTATCACCATAAGGAAATCCCTAAACTTCTCAGGGAACTCTCCTTATAAATTATAAATGAGTTGCCAATCAGCATCAGTGAAGGGCATTTCCACACCAATACATTCCTACCTTGGTAAAATATCAGTCCCAGCTCAGATGTACATAGATTATAGTTGTTGGTTGTTTTTTCTTCATTTGAACCAGGACCTATAATTTCATTAGTTTAGAAGTTCCCCAGAGAGGAAACTTGCTCTTGAAATCAGTCTATATGCCTGCTTTGTACTTTAGAGTCAGGAAATTGCCTGAGGTACTGAGAGGTCATTTGTTCAGGATCACACAGACAGTTACTTGTCTGTGACAGAACTTGAACCCTGGTCTTTGGGACTTTGTGTGATATTGAATCAAAAGGATATCTGTATATTTGCTATCACATACACATACACACACAAATACACACAATTTTCAGTTTCTCCTCATTCAACTCTGCTCCTTTTTTTAAATTTAAATTTGGTGAGAGGTTGTTTAGATGTACAAAATGTTTTGCATTGTTTTAGGATCACTAACCATCTACTTCACCATATCAATACATTTCAAGCCCCTCAAAGTAAGGCTGACGGGAGCAGTGAACCCCAAATGGTTAATGTCTAGGTGACCACAAACTTGGCTATTGCAGAGGGCTGCGGATCCTCCAGGATTCCCCAATCAGTCAGTCTTTAGAGCACGGCAGGAAGTTTCTGTTTGATGCCTATCTCATTACTAGCTATAAACGCCATCCCCCTCCAGTTTCCTACCACCATTTGGGGGAGGGGGAGAGAAAGAGGGAGATAAGCTGTCTGCTTGTTTGGGGTGGGGGGGTAGACTGGCAACAGAGGGAAGGCTCCATTATCAAATTGCATGGGCAGCCCTACAACTTTCTGGGTTTACTGATATTTGAACAGAGGGTGATGGCCAAGGGAAGTCTGGTGGACTTTAACATCAAGCAGGGAGGAGGAGACTACTAGAAGCAGACTTGTTCAAAGCACTAGCCTACAATAGGCGCCTTTCCCCAACATACCCCAGTACTGTCTTTTGGAGTCCCTCCCTTTCTTCAAGACCCAGTTTGGCTGCCTTCATGAAACCTTCTCCAAATACTCCAAATAAATGTCATCTCTCCTTCTTCATATTTCTCATAATCAATCAATCAATTAATCAATCAATGGCATTTATTACATAACTGCTACTTGCCAGGTATTATGCTGTGTGCCAGAGATGTAATGACAAAAATGGCACATTTCATGCTCTTTGGGAACTTTCCTTCTAATGCAAGAAGTCACATGTGCACATATCTGCATGTGTATCAGTTTGCTCTGATGACTCTCTCTCAGGACCAAGTCTGTTGCATTTCCATCTCTCCCCTGGGTTCTCCAATACTCTGAAAGGTTGGGAAGGGGGGGGGGGAGGGTTGGGTGGGTCTCTTCTCTGTTACTGAATACATCAACCACTGATATTCTGGTAGTACTCCCCCAATTTTAGGGAGAACACTAGTTCCTATATAACTACTTAAAAGTTTGATTAGCTTTTAAGAGGAATATTTACTTCAAAGATATAACAAATAAACAAACATTTCCTCCAACACCTTGGAAGTATTAACCACCTCTTAATCTATTAGTTTATTCTGGGGAGGGGAAGGGAATTATTTCACAGTTTAACCCAGTTCCTATATTGCAATACTCTAACTGAGTTCAGGTCCAAAAGCCTATCTGAGTCCTGAGACCTCAAAGCTTCCCTGTGATGTTGCCTGTAATATCCAGCCTAGAATTCTGGGCTATAAGATCCTCATGGCTCTAGCACCTGGGTTGGGGACTCCTTTCTCTGCATCTAGAACTGAAGAAACAGCATGAAACAAATCAAAACCCCAGACTTGTTTCTCAAGCCTTTCCTTGCTTACTTCAGTGAATAAGTTACAGATAGCTCAGGAAAGAAAATGAGTCTGTCCCAGTCAAATAGTTTCAAAAACACATTCAGGTCTGGCTACCCAGTCCAGGAAACAAGGCTGCTCCCAACTGATTTGTAGGCTAATTCTGAATGTCCATAAGGAGCCAATCCTTCTGTCTCCCAGAAGCAGGTCTTCACTGTCTCCCATGTGGCTGATAACATTTTCTCATATGCTCTATTAACACATGTTAATGCCAAATAAACAGAAAAGACAGTTAAGTACTAGGGACTTGTAGAGGGAAGATATTAGCAGTTGGGGGGATCAGGAAATGTTCATGAAGAATTAGTCCCTGAGTTTAATCTGAAGGAAGGAACAAGGATTCTGAACTTTGTATCAGAGACCCCTTTGACAGTATCAGGAAGTCTACAGATCTTTATTTAAAATGTTTTTTAAATGCATAAAATAAATACAAATGAGATAATATTTGTAAAAGTGCTTAGCACAGTGTCTGGAGCACAGTAGACTATATATAGATGTTTATTCTCTCCTTATCTAACTATATAGGATTACAAGGAAAATCAAATAGATTGAAATATGGTTATCAAAATATTTAATTTAAAAATATATTCATGATGCATCATTTGCACTCTCATTGAATTTAGCTTAAAAATGAAATAGCATATACGCTCAATTAGGTATCTTACCCTACAGGAAAGTAGGGGGGAAGGGGACAAGAGAGAGGATGATAGAAGGGAGGGCAAATTGGAGGAGAGGGCAGTTCAGAGCACACACTTTTGAAAAGGGACAGGGTCAAAGGAGAAAGTAAAATAAGTGGGGGTAGGATGGGATGGAGGGAAACATAGTCAGTCTTTCACAATATATCTACTATGGAAACGTTTTGAGTAACTACACATGTACAACCTGTACTGAATTGCTTATCTTCCCAGTGGGGGTGGATTAAAAGGAAAGAAGGGAAAGAATCTGGAAATCAAAGTTTTAAAAACAAATTGTCTTAAAAATGTTGTTTAATTGTCTTTTTTACATGCAACTTGGAAATAAGACATACAGGCACTGGGGCATAGAAATCCATCTTGCCCTAGTAGAAAGTTAGAAGAGGGTATGGGGGAGAATATAAGGGAGACCAGATTGGGGGAAGGGATACTCAATAGTCTAGCTATTTTGGGGTGAGTGGCAGGGGAAAGACAGGGAGAATCTCAAAACCTTGTAGAAATGAATGTTGAAAACTAAAAATAAACAAAAAAATACGTTCGTGAATCTTGGGTTAAGGGCCTATGGTTGAAGTATTCTATGCATTAGAACAGAAGAGGTGAGTCATTCTAGTGCTGCTGGACAGACATGAACAAAGGTCAAAGAGAAGAGATAGGACACTGCATGTGAGGAACAGAGAGAAGGCCAGTTTATCTGGGTCATAGAGGGCAGAAAGGAAAGTAACCATTAATGGCACAGAATTATTCCATCGCACTCATAAACCACAATCTGGTTGGCCATTTTCTAATTGGTGAGCAATCCCTAAGTTTCTAGTTCTTCACTAACCAAAAACTAATATAAGTTTTACATATGTGGACTTTTTACCAATTCCTTTGATCTATTTGGGGGATAGAACTAGAAGGGTATCATGGGACAAAAAGGTGTGCATAATTGAGTTACTTGGGGAGCATAATTCCACATTGCTTTACAGAATGGCTGAACCATCAATAATTTTGGAAAAAGCAATTTCAGGCAAGTGATAAGGTCAAAAGCCAGACTATAAAGGGTTGATGAGTGAGTGAGAGGAAAGGAAGTAGAGGTAAATGGGGCTAAACATTTTTTTTTAGGATAGAAGAGATTTTGGATGATTGCTTTTGCAAAGGATACTAAGGTCTAGTCTTTTTTTTTTTTAGAATAGGGGAGAATTAGGCACATTTGAAGGCACCAGGGAAGGAAATAGAAGATAGAGATTTAAGATTAGACATGTGGATGATGGAAGGGGGCAATCTGCTAAAGAAGACAGGAAGAAATGGGATCTAAGACATGTAGAGGGAGTTGGTTTTGGCAAGGGAAGGAGGAAGAGAACAGAACAGAACAGCAGGAAGTAAGAAGTATTTATATAGAGCCTACTATGATGCCAGGCATGTGCTAAGTGCTTTTTTACAAATATTACTTCATTTTATCCTGAGAGCAACCCTGTAACCATTTTACAGTGGAGGAAAATGAGGCAAACAGAGATTAAGGGATTTGTCCAGGGTCACACAGCTAGCAAATGTTCAAGACTGAATTTGAACTCATGTTCTCCTGATTCTAGACCCAACATTCCATTCACTGCATCTTCCACACCAGGAGAAAGGGCACCTCGTTTCCAGCAACTGGAGTAAAGGAGAAGAGAGTGGGGTGGGAGAGGGCTTGGGAGTATGGGGGGGAATCCTCTCAAGAGGTTTTCAGATGAAGAGGAGGAGAGAAAAGAGAGCTTACAAGTACCTTGCTCAGACCTCTCCTTTATCACATTCTAGCTTCCCTTAAAGTGCCTTCTACATAGCAGATTGCAGATTGAATTAAATAGTTGTTGATTTTAAAATTCAATTTAATATAATTTAATTCAATTCCAATTTCGTGCAGCACTTGTTAAGCATTTACTGCTTATCAGGCACTGTGCTAGGCACTCCAAATACAAAGACAAAATAGAAATAGGCACTTGCCCTTGATGACCTTGTAGTCTACATTCTCTTAATTCATCTAACTCCTTATCACAGAATTTTAAAGTTTTTCTGGAAGGCCTCCATCCGCTTTACCTTCTCTGAGATGTAAAGTGCTTTACATTCCTTACAATGCTATGTGTTCGCTATTGTTATTATAAATGCTGTTAGCTTCAGAAACATAATTCAAACTCAAGTCTTGACTTTAAGACCAGCATTCTTACCCACTATACAACCTAGCTACAACAGTGTTCAATAACTAAGAGAAATAGATGAGTCGGGAGACTAAGATAGGTCTGCTGTATTGATAAGTAGAACTTTAGAAAGAGTAGCATCAGTAAGATGATAGGAAAAATGTCCTATCATATTCCTATCAATAGAAAAAATATGAAAGGAAAAAATAATCATTCTCCCCATGGATTTTGTTTCATACTACAGTTTACAGCATATACTGTATATACACTTCTGTAGTACAGTATAGTACAGAATGCACTTCTAAAGTACAGTGTGTAATATACTATAAGCATAGTATTATATACTATAATAGAATAGAATAATGTAATAGGTACATAACTTCAGGCCCAATGTGCATAGATCCCAGGGAAATCCCAGGAAGTCAGCTTATTTATGTTTCTGACAAATCTCTGATAGTATGTTTTCTTTGATTTATCCTTTTCCTAAAAGTGGACCACTGAGAGGCAGCTAGGTGGTACAGTGGATTGTGCACTGGACTTGGAGTCTAAAGGATCTGAGTTCAAATCTGACCTCATATTTGCCAGCTATGTGACCCTGGGCAAGTCCCTTAACCTCAATTGCTTCGAAAAAAAAAGTGTGTTATATCAATCTACCAAAAGATTATTTCATAGAGCTAAAAAAAATAGTAACAAAATTCATCTGGACGAACAAAAGGTCCAGAATATCAAGGGAATTAATGAAAAGAAATGCTAGGGAAGATGGCCTAGCCATACCAGGTTTCATACCCTATTATAAAGCAGCATTATCAAAACAACTTACTACTAGATGAGGAATAGAATAGTGGATCAGTGGAATAGATTAGGTACATGAGACACAGTAGTCAATGACTATAGTAATTTACTGTTTGATAAGCCCAAAGACTCCAGCTTCTGGGAAAAGAACTCACTAAATGACAACAACTGCTGGGAAAACTGGAAAATAGTATGGCAGAAACTGGGCATAAACTAATTTCTTACACCATATACCAAAATAAAGTCTAAAAGGGTGCATGATCTAGATATAAAGACTGATACTGTGAGCAATTTGCAAGGGCAAGGAATAGTTTACCTGTCAAATTTATGGAGAAGGGAAGAATTTATGACCAAACGGGAGATATGGAGCATTATGAAATGCAAAATGGAAACAGAAAAGCTTTTTTTTTATTTTTGTTTTGTTTTGTTTGCTTTTTGGAGGGGGAAGGTAGGGCAATTGGGGTTAAGTGACTTTCCCAAGGTCACATGGCTAGGGTTAAGTGTCTGAATTCAGATTTGAACTCAGGTCCTTTTGACTCCAGGGCTGGTACTCTATTCACTGAAACACATAGCCACCCCAAACTGAAAAGTGTTTATAGAAATAAAACCAATGTAACCCAAATTAAGAGGGAAGTGGAAAATTTGGAAAGAGCTTTTACTCTCAGCATCCCTGATAAAGGCCTCATTTCTAAAATGTACAGAGAACTGTATAAAATTTATAAGAATACAACTCATTCCCCAATTGATAAATGGTAAAGGACATGAACAGGCAGTTTTCAGAGGAAGAAATTAAAGATATCTATAATCATATGAAAACTCTTATAAATCACTGTTGATTAGAGAAATAAAAATCAAAATAACTCTGAGGTACCACATCTCACAGGTCAGATTGGCTAACATGACAAAACAGGAAAATGATAAATGCTGGAGAAGATGTGGGAAAGTTGGGACACTCTAATCCATTGTTGATGGAGTTGTGAACTGGTCCAATCATTGTGGAGAGCAATTTGGAACTATGCTCAAAGGGCTATAAAAATGTGCATATTCTTTGACTCAGCAATACTATTTCTAGGACTGTATCCCAAAGAGATCATATAAGTGGGAGGAGGACCTGTATATAGAAAAGATTTTTATAGCAGCTCTTTTTGTGATGGCAAAGAATTGGAAATGAAAGGGATGCCCATCAATTGGAGAATGGCTAACCAAGTCGTGGTATATGAACATAATGGAATAGTATTGTCTTATAAGAAATAAGGAGCAGATGGATTTCATATTTATCTGGAGAGGCCTACACAAACTGATGCTCAATGAGAAGATAAGAACCAGGAAAAATTTGTATACAGACAGAGACACATCATATGTGTGACAACCAACCTTGATAAATTAGACTCTTCTCAGCAACACACAGTTGTTCCTTCTTTCTTGTTGTTCATTCTATTATAATTCTCCTTTACAACTTGACTAATATTGAGTGTGAAGGAATTGGTAGAACCTATATCAGATTGCATGACACTTTTGTGGAGAGGTGGGGGGAGAAGAAGGGAGAGAAAATTAGAAATTCAAGGGATTGTGGAACTGAATGTTTTAAACTAAAAGTAAATAAATAAATTTAATGTGGAAAAAGTGGCAATTGAGGGGGAGAACAGAGCTGATTAACTGAGATTTTATTAGACACCGAAGGTCCTGGTTAGAAGCTACAAAATGATTTTTTGAAACAATCTGTGCCTATCCCCTGCCAAGAGGATGTTTTGGAGACACCATAGATACTGTCTCCTGGATACCAGGAAGTCTTCATCTCCAGCTGATTAGCATCCTGTCTCGCAGCTAGAAGGGTAGAACAAGAGTATCCAAGACTTTCTGTTGATTGGAATCCTGATATCCCCTTCTGTTACCTAGCAAAGACATGACCTTGGATTTAGGAAAGCTATCCCAACTGAGCACAATTTTTGCCATGTCTGACTCAATTTAAAGATTTCAAGTACAGGCCAGCAATGAATTATGTGTTTGTTGCCCAAGAACCAGCCTATGAAAGGTCAGAAAAGCCTATCAACAGGAGGTCGACACTCGAAATTATGACTGATTTCAGTCCCATCAACTCATGAACAACAGAGGAAGAACACTGAAAGGGGAGCCAAAGGGCCTAGGTTTAAGTCCTAGTTCTTCCATATACATTATCTCAATTTTATAGATGAGGAAACTGAAGGCTGAGAGATTGTGACTTGCCCAAAATCACATAGGTTGGATGTAGCCAACTCCAAATGAGCCCAGGTCCTTTGATAGCCCATCCAATTCCTTTCTACTCTTCCACATTGTCTCTTCTGTATCCAAGTTCTGATACTTGCAGTTATATGAGCATGAACAAATATTTGTATCTTTCTGAACATCAGCTTCTTCAGCTACAAAGTGCAAGTAGTGATATTTGCAACATCTAACTCATTGGATTGTTGTACTAAATGGAATAATGTAAGTCAAGGGTTTTATCCTTCCAGAACACCATGCAAATGAATTATTTCATCCATATAGTTATTGCTTACACTCCTTGGGCCCCAGTTCCCTCCTCCATAACTTAGGAGAATTGTACTAGATGACCTTGGAGGTTCCCTGGATTTCTATTCTTCCGCCTACAAGCCATTGCTTCACACCATTTATTTTTTTAACAACTCCAGCAAATAAGCTTTTACATGTATACAATGGAGCAAAAGCAATTATGGCACTGTTTCTTTTTATAAAAATAGTGGATGCCACTTTTTTCTTTGAAAAGCATCAAACAGTAATTAATAACCTCCATCAAACTGTTGATCAAACACTCTTAGCTAGTTAATATTGACTGATTAATTAGAAAGTTTCAAATGACTAACTCAATTTGGCCAAGTCGATAGATTCTTTTTCATTCAAAGAACAGGAGTCCAGTTAATGTTTAAAAGTCATCCAGGTTCTCCTCCACTAAAACCCAGCAGGGCACATCAGCCTCATCACAGAAGACATCCCATTCCTGAAGCTAAAGGTGAGGATTTTTAGTAAAAAGTAACCAGGAGATGAAGTTAAGGTTCAAACATTTCATGTTTCCATTAACTAGAATTGCACAGAAACTTGTTAAAGGGGAGTGCTGTTCTTCCTCCCCTCTAATTCTTCCCCCCACCTCAATCTCCTGACACTACCCAGCCACAGTTTCTCAAGGGGGCCCTTACTTAAGTCAAGGTAATCAAATTCTCTTAGGAATGTTTTCATAGATTTAGAGCTGGGAAGGCCCTGAAGGTCATGTGGCCCAACCACCTCCTTTTATAGAGGAAGAAAGTGAGTTTCACAGTAGTGTGCTGATTTCTCTATGGACAAGCAAGAGGATTACAGCCCAGTTTCTTTATTATTCATATATATATATATATATATATATATATATATTTTAAGTGTCAGGAAAAGAAAATGGAGTGTGATCATGTACTATGTACCTGCCCCATTGGTCTGCCAATCTAAGCAGCATCAAAAGATTCTAGAACTTGATCTCAGAATTTCTTAGAGCTGAGATGACCTTAAAGGTCATCTAATGAAATGAAATTAAATGCCTTTATTTTATACACAAGAAAACTAAGACTCTGAAACACAGCTTCCCAAAGAAAGGTGGTAATAATAGCACTTTAATGGTTATTAAATGGTGGTGATTTATATAACACTTTAAGGTTTGCAAGATGTTTTACAAATATTATCTCATTTTATCATCAGAACAATCCATCAGAACAATCTTACCATCTCCAATTTACAAATGAAGAAATTGTGGCGAACAAAGGCTAAGTGACTTGCTGATGCTCATGTACGAGAGAATGGATTTGAACTCAGGTCTTCCTTACTTCATGACCAGTACTTCATCCACTATGCTACCTTAGTGATTCCATTCATTTAACATGACTGAAATGCATGGTAATAACTGACATTTCTGTAATGTTTTAAGATCTAAAAATTATTATCTAAGATCTAGGTTACAAATAAATTATTATGCACATTTTATTAATGAGAAAACTTAGATTCTGAGATATGACTTGCCCACATTTGCACAGCTAGTTAGATGACAAAAGCCAAGATGATGAACCCAGGTCATCAAGTTCCAAGGATAGTAGTCTTTCCAGTATACATCCTACCTTTAATCATAATTCATATTTATTTTATAATTTTACAAATTTAATGTACAATTTACAAATGCATTTTACAATTCACATAGAACTGTCCTTGGAATCAGGAGAGTCTGAGTTCAAATTCTGCTTTCTACATTTATTACTTGTATACCCCTGGATAAGTCACAATCTCTATGCGTATCAAGTAATGCCCTAGACCTTATCTACTAAGTTATAATCAGGTTGCAATCTGCCAGGATGAGGATCCTTTGACTTCAAGTTTAAAACCAGAGTTCCTCTTAACAACCCTGAGAGATAGGTGGTAAAAAGAGTATGTCAAGTACCCAGGGGACCAACTCCCTTACAGATCCATAATTTTACTCCTGGGCCTCAGCTTCTATTTCCTCCACTGTCTGGGGGAAGGCCCATTTATCAGCTTTTAGAGTGCAGAGCATACAGGCCTCCCCTATCTCACCCATTTGAATCTGTATAGCTCATAGTTACCAGCTGGAATATTTTCTTCCTTATCTCACACTGGCAGAAATGCATTCCCCATCACTTCCCTTGGTTGCATGGAAAAGTATCTGAGTTCCCAGAAGAAAGCATGCTGTGATAGCACAGGGCAATGTTCCTAGGAGGCAAGCCTGGTGTCTTGGATCTTGGCTAAAAGGACCCATTCATAAGCAACAAAGAAAATTCATCCCTCCTAAGCCTTTGCTCTTTGGCATCCCTGTTGCAAACTGCCAACTTTCCTGATAGACAGCCCTGAAGCTATGACTAGCCTCACCCAGGATTCCTTTCATCAGGGCACAGATATGCCCTTGCTAAGTTTGATTACTAGAAGTCCTAGGTAGTTCTTGGAAGGACCATGCTTTTTTGTGCATTCACTTGGGCCTTTTGTCTAGAGTGCCCTTGGCCTAGAATTTTCCACAACCATAAAACATACAAACATTGGTCATATGCTGCCCTGAGAACAAGTTTATTATTCTGGGTTCACTCAGGAAGTCTTAGAACTTGTTGATAGAATGTTGGAGTCTCAAGCAAGGTAGTGACTCTCTCAGAGAAGAATTGCATCAGCATCAGAATATGGTTCCATTAAGGAGCTATTTAAGTTTGAAGAGTCTTATCCAATCAACCAACAAGCATTTATTAAATGCCTACTATGTGCCAGACACTCTAGTAGCCACCAAGGATAGAAAAACAAAGACTGAAACAATTCTACTTTCAGGGAACATACATTGTATCTGGCCAGAAACTTTTAACCTCATAATGTCAAGAGTTGCTACAAAGTTTTGAATTGTGACCTTAAGGAATTAATAATATTATCAGAATACGTTCATTTAGTAGTCCACAGCGCATAAGGACTAGAAAGTATTTTATTTCATTTGTGCCATTTGGTAGGCTCTATGTAACAGTGGGTAGAGTGCCAGAGATGGCAGGACAGTGGTCTCAGTTCAAATCCTGCCTCTGACATTTACTATGGCAATATTGTCTGCAGAATGCTTTGCAAACATTAAAGTTAGATATTATTAAACTTTAAATTAGGTGTTATTAACATTAAAGTTAAGGATTACTATTGGCCTTGCTTATTTTAGAAATAGTAAAAGTAACAATAGCATTTGTATAATTCTTTGAAACTTGCATGGTCTTCATAGCAAATCTATGAAATAAATGTTATTATTATCCCCATTTTATGGATGAGACTCCAAGCTCAGAGAGGCTATGTAATTTGTCCAACCAAGGTCTAAACCTAAGCTTAGGTCTTCTTATTCCAATTCAGGAATTCTTTCCATGACACCTTGATTTTACTGTTATTGTTACTATTAGAAGTACTGCTACCACTCACTACTAATATGTTTATATGACATCTTAACCCTTTTAATCCTTTAAAATGGATATAGAACTTTAATTTTTCAAGGTATTTTCCTTAGAATAGCCCCATATGTTAAACTTAGTATCTTTCTAGCTAGCATTCTGTATCATCATTTCAACAACCCAGTATCATCACCCCATTCTACAAAAAAGAAAATCAAGACTCAGAAAACTAAAATAATAATACTTACTAATAGCTAGTATCTATATAGTGTTTACAAATTTTGCCTCATTTGAACCTTTCAATAGCTATGGGAAATAGATTCATTCTGCACATTTTGCAGATGAGGAAACAGGCAGACAGAGGTTAAGTGACTGACCCAGGGTCAAACAGCTTAGTAAGTATCCAAGGAAGGATTTGCACTCAGATCTTCCTGATGTGAGATACAGCGCTCTACCCACTATCTCATCCAGCCTCCTCTAACGTAAATACTTGGGCCTAGATCACAACTCCAAATTCAATATTCTTTCTAGCGTAACACAATGAGTCACCCAATGTCATATAGCTCCTAAGTGTCAGAGCCAGAATTCAACCCTAACTTGACTAACACTACACCAAATATTCTTTCTACCACAGTATTATCTCTTATTGATAGGAACTGTGCCCTACTGGTCCACATAGTTAGTTTGTGGACAGCCATAAGCAGTACCAATCTTATGAGATCTTCCCTATTACATTATACCTTAGTGTGAGTAAATTTAGTAGAGACTTTCTCCCAAAGTAGGCTTAGAACACTGAAGAAGCTGAAATTTTATTTGGGCCAGTATTAAAAAAAATAACTCTGACCTAGACCAGATGAGCGGGCAACAGAGAAATGATTGAGTAGGAAGAGCCCTGGTTGGGAGTCCAGAGAATTTGGTCCTTTACTCAGTTCTACTATACTAAAGAACTGTGTGACATTTATCAACATAATGAATGATTATGTATCAACCTCTATAGTTCTTCCTGGCTCCAAAATTCTATGGATCAATGAGGAAAAACCCAGATGCTGCTGCCTAGCTAATAGAGTTAACATAGTTTTTGCTATACAATAAGGCACTTATTTCATAAAATGACCAGTGTTGATACATCTTTAAAAAGATTCTCTTCCAGCAGTGTGCTAAACTTTAGGCATGCTGAGGCCCAAAGAGCAGGGTATAGAAGTATGTACTCTATTTGGAGGGCTAAGGCAGAAGGAAGGACTCATGACCAAAGGGTCACCATAGAACCATTGAAGGACACAACAAGCAACTGCAATTTGGATAATCAGGTTAAGACACACAAATATTTGCATGCTCAGAATTCCTTGTATTTTGGCTTCTTTGGCTAAAACAGATTATCTGCCCTTCAGTCGCTGCTGTGGTAATAGTGTCTCTCAAATATGTTTTGAGAATTTATATTGTTTTCTTCCCGTTTTAGACTGGCCACCTCCAATCCAAAATGGAAACTGGCATTTCCCCTTCAAAGGATCATAGATTAAGAGATAGATGGGCATCTTAAAGGGAGTCAACCTCCTGTTTCAACTTTTTCCCCTCGCAAATCATAACCTCTCTGAATTACCCTGAGGAAGTCATTAAACTTTTACAAACCAAAAAACTAAAGCAGAAAAAGAGGAAGCAAAGTCCATCACCTGCATATTATTCAGTGATAGAATAGAACAAAAAAACCACTGTAATGGACATCAGGAGACCTGGCTTCTAGTCCCATCTCTTCTACCAGCTGTGTAATCATGGGCAAAGAACTAACCTTCCCTGGACTTATATTTCTTCATAAATGAAGAAAGAAAATATACTATGTAACTTTCAAATTGTCTTGCAATTCTTATGTTATGATTCAATGCTTCTCATTCTTACATTGAACCAGTAATTGTTTCCTCTTCTTCTGAAATAATAATAATCATTCATATAACATTTGAGGCTTTGCAAAGGTCTTTCACAAATATTCTCATTTTTATCCTCACAACAATCCAGGGAAGCAAGTACTATTATTATCCTCATTGTACAGATGTGGAAACTGAGACAGAGGTTAAGTTTTCAATTCAATAGACACTTATGTAATACCTACTATATACCAGATCATGATAAGTGGTAGGGGAACATATTAGAAAAAGAAAGTATGCACCAACTAGTTATCCTGGGCCTCAAAGCTGAGACTGCCCAGGAAACTTCCTTTGTCTATCTAAAGGCTAGACATCAAGATCCCAGTCTAGAGAATCTAAAATCTCTCCTTCACACAGAAGTTTGAAGATCATGAAAATATTGTCCATAAACTGCCCTGTTGGGTCAAGTAGATATGCCCATATTTGACTCTGCTTCCTGCTTCTGCAGGAAATTTATTGGTGCCCCACCAATTACTGCCATTCAAACTAGGAAAGTCAATTCTCAGGAACTCTAGTTTAAGACATGCTCAGACATTGTGAGAAAGCACATATAACTCCCATGTATTTCTACTCCAAGACAGCCATTAAACTTTCTGAAAGGAGTATACATAAAGGAGTATACATAATGGATATTGAAAATAATGAGAAAATATTGAAAATAATTGAAAATATTGAAAATACCAACAAGCCCTAGAACGTACATCTGCTCTGCTTCATGCTTGTCTGTCCTCTTGTGATTCCAGGAAGATACTCAAATAGAGCAACAGAGTCCATAATAGTGCTGGGTTCACAGCTCAGTTTTACATACTGAGAGGGGTGTCTCCTATGATAAATTTCCATTTGCCTAAATCACCCTGAAACCTTCTATGCACTCTCAGCAAGGTAGCAATAGGAATAAACACATTTCATGTTAAGGTCATCACCATATGCCTTAAAACAATGTTACATGCCCTCTAACACTAAAGATGGCTAATATTTATATAGCACTTTAAAGGTTGCAAAATGCTTTACATAGGTAGGAGTATGCAAATTAAGTGATGTAATTAAAATAATTAGATCTGACACAATAGATTTGGTATTAAAAAACTTTTAATATATAAAAAGGAAAGTGTCCTTGCCCTTAAAAAGCTTAAGGTCTAATGGGGGTAGACAACACCAAAAAATAGAGCTAAAAAAGGTACAAGGGACCATGATGGAGCTAAAACTAGCAAACCACTGATGGAAAATGGAAAGCTATCTCTAAAAACTCTGAGACATGAACTGATGCAAAGTGAAGTGAGCAGAACCAAGAGAACATTGTACTCATTGTAAAATCAATGTTATATGATGAAGAGCTCTTCTCAGCAATCTAAGACTATCCCGAAGGACTAATGGTGAAGCATGTTATCTGCCTCCAGAGAAAGAACATTCGTTCTTTCAGTTCTGGTCAATCAGTTCAATCAGTTATGTATTGCTTGAATATAGACTGAAGCATGCTATTTTTCACTTAATTTCTTTCATTCTTTTATCTTTTGTTTGATAATCTTCTCATAGAAAATTACTAATATGAAAATGTTTTACATGATTGCATAGGTATAACTCATATCTGATTGCTTACTTTCTCAGGGAGATGAGAGGAGAGGAAGGGAGGGAGGGAGGAATAGAATTTTGAACTCAAATGTTAAAAAAAAAGTAAATGTTGAAAAAATGCTTTAACATGAAATTGGGGAAAATACATTTTAATTATGTGTGTGTGTGTTTAAATTGTGATGTGTGATACACTAAAAAGAGTCTGAACTTGTAATCAGAGGATTAGGGTTTGCCTGCCTCTGAAGCTTTTTACTTGTGTGAACATGGATCAATCACTTAACCTCCTTGAGGCCTCAGTGACCACGTCTGAAAAGTGAATGAGTTAGAACACATGAGCTCTAAGGTTCCTTCCATCTTTAGATCTGTAAATGTCTGATCCTATGACCAAGATTCATGTAACAGCTTTTCCATTTGCTACCTGTGTGACCTCAAACAAATCATCACATCTCTCTTGTCTTTTGTTTCTTCCTTTGAACAATAAGGGAATTGAGCTAAATTATCTCTAAAATCCATAACAGTTCTGAATCTAGGATCCAGTGACCTCTTGGGGCCTCTGTTTTGTCATTTCTATATTTAAAAAAGAGGATATACTTCCTTTTATCTACCTCTGCCCCGCAGGGATGCTATCAAAAGCAAACAAGGTAATGGATATAAAGTACTTTGAGTGGAAACATTGCGCAAACATAAGCTATTATTATTCTATTGCATGCGGAAAGAAAACTGCATCAAATATATGGTGACAAATTCATGAACAAATCACAAAACCCCACAACTCTTCAGTCAGCTGAATGAATGAAACTTACTTCCTAGTTTATAATAATAGGAAGTGGAAGGAATGTAACTATCCACAAAATGATGGTTGATAATCCTAGAAATCATCAGGAATTTTCACAAGGTGTGTTAGCAGAATAGAGAAGAATCTCTACTCTTGCGGCAGAATGATGATAACTCGGGATGAGCGAATCTTAGGAACCCTAATGGGCTGGAGAAGATGGAGGGAGAGAGAAGCCACCTTTCAAAATGTGGTGAACAAGAAGGGGAGATCTAGGTTCTCATCCCAGTTTTGACACCAACTAGCTGGGTAATCTGTAATAAATCCAAATGAACAAGCATTTAATGTTTACTATTTGAAAGGCATTTTGCTAGGCATTGGGGTTACATAGACAAAGAAAAAACTCTATCTTCAAGGCATTTACCTTCCATGGGTGAATCACTGATTTCTCTGTGACTCAGTTTCTTCACCCATCAAATGATGATATTGGACTAGATCAGGTGTTCTTAACATTAGGCTCATGAATTTGTTTTATTTTTAAATGTTCTGGTAGCAGTATTTCAATATATTTGGTTATCTTGGCAATTCTATGTACTTTATTGTATTCCTCTATTTTGCATAAAGCACTTTTCAGAGGATAGGTCTTTTCCCAGACTGTCAATGGGGATTATGACACAAAAGATTATGAAACCTTGACCTCAACCTTATGCAAAATTTCTCCCAGCTTTATGTTTGAAGGATCATAGATCTAGAGCTCAAATATTTTGAGAAATGAAGGGATCTGCCTTAGGTCACAAAATAGCATTGAGCAGAGCAAGAATTCAAACTTCATTTCTATGACTTTGAATTCAACACACTTTCCACTGCACAATCTAATCAACCTTGCCTTTCCTTCATTTTAGTGAGCAAAATATCATAGAAAATTTTCAGTGGTTTTAACTTACTCTTAGCTTAGTTGTTGAGCCTAGATCAACATGTTTAAGCATATACTAAGGGGTAGACCAGGGTTGGTAATCTGCAGCTTCAAAACTACGTGTGGCTCACTAGGTCCTCAAGTGCGGCCCTTTGACTGAATCCAAACTTCATAGAACGAATTCCCTTAATAAAAGGATTCGTTCTGTAAAACGTGGATTTAGTCAAAAGGAAGGGTATATGTGGCCTTGAGGCTCCAGCTTCCCCATCCATGGGGTAGGCACTAGAAAAGCAAATATGAGACTCTCTTGGCATTGCCAGGGTGTTACCTAGATCTTCAGGTTGATGAGTGCTAGACTTTGATTCACAAACTAACCCTTCCTATCCTAAAATATTGGCAACTTGGAACAGGGCAGCAATAACCAGGAATGAAAACAGAGCCAGAGAAGTCATAGATAGAATTAGCTGCCATGAGGAAACACCAGGGAAAGAAACACAAAACAGAAGAAGTAGATAGGGGCTTGAAGTTCAACTTTGTCCACATGTGACTATTATTACCATGTATGAGAAGCCACCATAGCTTCCACTAAGAAGAGCGGCTCCACCCTTCTTCATGAAATGTCCCAAAAGGAGAAAATTTCATGGCACATGTTCTTGAGAGAGGGAAAATAAAGAATAATAGTTACTTCTCATTTTAAAGTATATCGAATGGGAGGATCTTCCTATCTCAGTCGCCAATCCTCTTTGATACTGGCACTCCTTGCTGCCATTCTGGAGACCACAAAACTAATATTAGCATTGCTTCATCACCTTAAAGCACAAGTCCTTCAGCACTGAGACCACATGTCACTACAAGTGGCCAGGGCAATTCAGCACAGCTTCATGAATGCTTTAATGGAAGGTCCTCCAGCTATAATAGATCAAGGGGTCCCTAACTACCCACCATTACACAGAGGTAACTAACTACAACAAAGGTCATGCTCTACGCTTTGATAGAGTTTACAATGTAATGCAGGGGTACACAGATTACCATCACACAAGGGAGAGTGAGGTAAATACAAAGAAGGCGAGACAATGTATTATTGAGAAGTGGGAAGTGAAGAAGCCCAAAAGATCCAGGTTTTAGTTCAGACTGTATCACTTTTATGTGTGACATATGATAGCATACCTATTAGTGTAAGGGGAAGATGACACAAAGACAGAGAAACAAAGATAGAAACAGAGAGACAGAGACAGGAACCCCTTTCACTGGGGAAGTGGTTGTTTGTGGGGGGATGCATTAAGTGAGGTTTAATAGAGGGAACACTTGATTTTAACATTAACCAAAGCTAGGGTCTTCTAAAAATGAAGACTTCATGGAACAGGAGAGAATACAATTCAAACATCAATTAGTGATATGAGACTAAATAAAGCTCAGGAGAGAGATTAGATATGAATATGTAGGTCTGGGAACGTAGAGGTAAAAATAATGAACAAAAGCATAGAGAAACAATCAAAGGGAGAAAGAGAATGGAAAATTACAAGGAGCTCTGCATAACTGAACTTTGGGATGCATGAATGGGATTACTAAATAAAGTTAGATTGTCATTGTTAGATGACAATGTTAGAATAAAGTTAGATTGTCCAGAGGACCATAGTTGAAACCATATTGAGGAAGACCTCAATATCTACATCAGGAGACATGTTGACAGGAAGTAAGCTACTTTGATGGTAGTTAAGAAGTGGAAACCAAGAATTGCAAACAAATTATGAACTTCTTGAGAACAGGGATTTTTTGCCACTCTAAAATTCCAGCACTTGGCACAGTGCCTGGCATACAGTAGGCACTTAATAAATGTGTTGACTCTGACTTTGAATGAAATGTAATACTATTGTGTCATAAGAAATTATGAAATGGACAGTTTCAGTAAAATCTGAGAAGACTTATATGAACTGAGGCAGAGAGAAATGAGCAGAACCAGGAGAATAATTTATACAACTACATCATAAAGACAAAGAACATGGAAAGACTTAAGGACTCTGCTCAAGGACCATCCATGATTCCAGAGGACCAAAGATGAAACACGCTATATACTTCTTGATAGATAGGTGATGAACTCAATATACAAAATAAGACACATATTTTTGTCACAGCCAATGCAGAAAATTGTTTTACTATTCATATTTGTTATAAGAGTTTTGTCTTTCTTTGTTTTCTCCAGTGGTGAAGGGAGATAAGAGGAAGAGAAAACATATTCTTCTTCATGGAAAACATAAATTTAATTTTAAAAGAATTCCATAATGGATTTCCTAACTCTAAGTAAGCCATTAGTGTGAAGTCACCTTAGCAGTCAGTGAAAGCCAAACATTAAATCAAGGGTCTTGGACTATGAATATCTTGCCCTATTGTAGGGCAAGATACCCCTGCCTGAGCTCACCCGATATACTCAGAGAAAGAAAAATCAACTTTCTGATTCTGAATTTCAATGATATGTTTGTTCAAAGCAGCCTTACTGGGAGACAAGCTCAGAGTTCAGGGAGAGAGAAAGGAAAGGTTGCCCTCACCATATAATTACAGCTACTTTTTTCCTCCCCTCTAACTAAAAGCAGGGCTTACTTTAACAAAAGCAACATTAACATCCTGCTTCTGTTCTGGCAGGTTGAAAAAAAATAGTTATTGTGAGAACATGCTGAATATGAACAATCTATATACCATAGAATCAAATAACTAAAGTCGAATTCCTTAACTTTGGTGAAGTTGAAAGATTTGAAAACTAGAAGGAGACAGCATAATCTGGGCACCTCTCAAGCTCCCCCCTAAGCCATACTAGGCAGCCCTCTGCCCCTTTTTCTCTCTCAGGGCCATAGAACTGAATTCAGAATTCTTTGAATTCAAAAGTCTTTGCAAATAAAAACAGAAATTTAGATATTAGTAATTAGGTAAACAAAAATTTAGATATTATTAATTAGATAAAATTTAGATATTAGTAATGCAAGTAGATTCCTGATAGAAACTGAAATATGCAGCTTGCATTTCAGAACAGTGACCTAAAGTCCTAAATTGACATCCAAGAATGGCTTGGTATACTATTGCCTGGAAGCCAAAGATTAGTAGACTGGATGACCCCTGAATCCCTGCCAGCCTTTAGTTAACCATCTGTTTGCCTTTCTATGTCATGGTCTCTCCAAGCAGGAAGATGAGAATAGATGCAGTTATCAGTGTAACAAAACCACTCATCTATTCCAAAAAGCCTTCCCTGACTTGACATACCAGACTGTTCTTGGATTCCAAATTCCCTCTGTACTCACAAATTCATTTTACAGAATCTCAGATTTGGAAAGCACCTCAGAGGGCAGCTAGTCCCACAGGCATCCCTAGTACAAGTACTCAACAAGTTGACTAGATACTATTTCACCATTCAGTTCAATAAGCAGTAATTTAGGTGCCTGCCTTGTACCAGGCACTGAATTTTCTGTTACTTAATAGGATTTTCATGCATTCAAAAAATATACAATGATTAGGACTACAATTAATCAATCAACAAGAATTTATTAGGTACTTACTGTGTACATTAACTGTTGGGCCCTAGTGATACAAAAGCAAAAATAAAACAATGCCCTCAAGAACCTTCCATTTTATTGAGGCAACATGTACACATACAAATACGAACTGAATGTATATAAAATAAATGCAATAATAGTTGTACTTACTTTTTTTTTACTTTATCTCAAAATCTACCATGAAGTGGGAGTAATTTGTAAATGTCTTTAATGCAAATAAATAATTTTTTAAAAAAAACTTTTAAAAATATGTACATACAAGGTAATGGGGAAGGAGGGCAGAAAAAGCCCTAGAAGCTAGAAGGATTAGGAAAGGTTTCATGTAGATGTCACTTGGGCAAAATCTTGAAGGAAACTACATATTCTAAGGGGCAGAGGTAAACAGGGAGTGTCTTCTAAGTATGCATGATACATAGATAGATAGATAGATAGATAGATAGATAGATAGATAGATAGATAGATAGATAGATAGATAGATAGATAGACAGGCAGACAGATACATACATACATAAATACATACATACCTGCATACATACATACATAAATGATTCAGATAGATATAGATGATGATAGAGAGATAG
Source organism: Pseudocheirus occidentalis (assembly GCA_028646575.1). Classification (NCBI taxonomy): domain Eukaryota; kingdom Metazoa; phylum Chordata; class Mammalia; order Diprotodontia; family Pseudocheiridae; genus Pseudocheirus; species Pseudocheirus occidentalis. Next base: position 85,849,831 of record CM053594.1, read on the forward strand.
AGATAGAGACAGAGATAGAGATAGGGATAGATGATATATTCAGAGTGTGAGGAGGAATATCAAGAAGGCCAGTTTGACTGAACCAAAGCATTTATAGAGGGGAGGAACGTATGATAAGCCTAGAGAGTTAAGTTGGAGCCAGATGGGGAAGAGTTGTACGTATTCATTAAAGATGTTATATTTGGAAAACATACAGGAACACTATCAGAGTTCTGAATCCTTCTGAGAGAGAGACAGACAGACAGAGACACATAGAGATACAGACACAGACACAGAATGAGAATGACTTTCATCTAACTATGTAAAGTCATTAGATTGTGATTGTTCAGTTGTTTCAGTCATGTCCAACTCTTTGTGACACCATTTGGCATTTTCTTGGCAATATTGGAGTGGTTTGCCACTTGCTAAGGTGATCCCGTGTTCTTGTATGATGGGCCAGATAGGTAGAAATATCATAGAATCAGAATCACAGAGTATCAGATCTGGAAGGGACTTTTAATACTCCTCATATTATAGATGATGATGATGATGATGATGATGATGATGATGATGATGATGATGATGATGATGACAGCACATTTATACTTTAAGACTAACAAAGCTCTGAGGAAGCTAGGGTCCACAGAATTGGTTTGACTTACTCTGAGATCACACAACTCATAAGCAGAAGAGCCAGGACTCAATCCAGATTCCCTGAATTCAATTTCAATCAGTCCAATCCAATTCAGTACACATTTTCTACTCATCACCTAATCTAGGTACATGGCCCTGCAGTGAATTTAAAGCCAGTATTCTCTCCACTACCCTCACACCAAAAGACCTTAACAAGATCTTTCTCCTCAAATTTCTCATAGTACTTTGCCTAGCTCTACTCTGTCCCTATTATATTCTACTTTGCATCATGCTCATTTAGAGGGAGCTGAATGTCATAGTGGCTAGTGTATTGGACTTTGAGTCACAAAGATCTGAGTTCAAATCCCACTTCAGACAGGAGCTATGTGTCCCTGACAAATCTCTTAACTTCACTCAGAATCAGTTTCCTCATCTGTAAAATGAGGTGTAGAACACCACCAACCTCCTAACATTGTTCTGAGGATCACGTGAAATATTCTATGCAAAGCACTGTGCAAGCCCTAGAACACCATGTAATTTCTAGCTATTATTTACATACATGCCATATCCTCTTCACTCCAACTATCAACTCTCTGAGGGCAAAGATTGTGCCATTGTTTATCTCTAATTCCAACTCAGAGCACAGCATTCTAAACAGATACTCAAGAAATGAACTCATGGATCTCCCTTTATCTAAACAGACTTCACCATGTCTTAGTTTACTCCCTGCCATCTGCTGACCAGCCACTGTGCTACTTCATGGTCCAGAGAGCATGCCCAAGTGGACTTAAGTCTTTTCCGCTCAGAACTACTTCTCTGGGACTTCTCTTGATCAGTGAGTGCCTCATGTGGTTCACTATATCTAGGTGACTCCAAACATGCTTTACTTTACTCTCAACTTTTATGGCCTTGACAGTTGTCTCAGTACTGTTAGTACTTTCCACCACCACCACAACCTTGTCTGCCCTCACAAGCACCATTGTCACCAACATCACCATTGCCACCACTCTTTCAAGTTCTAGAACTGTAATCAAATAATTATCACCTGATCTCAGAGTAAGTCAAATATTATCCTTCCCAGGTCACCACTCCTGTATCTATTTTTTGTCCTCCATTAGAATATAAACTCCTTGAGGGCAAGAATTGTTTCTATTCTTTTTTTTTTTTGCCTTTATATCCTTGGTGCTTGGCACAGAGTTAGCATTTAAGAAATGCTTTTTCTTGCATTCATCCATTGCCATTTAATTTAACAAATATTTATTAAATGCCTGCTATGTATAAGGTTTTGTGCTCTGTGCTGGAGAAAGGACAAGAAAGAGAGACAGATAGAGACAGACAAGAGACAAAGAGAGAGAATTAGCAAGTTAGAATTGGAAAGGTATCAATAAAGTCTTCCTATAAGATGCAAAGACTGTATTTGGAAAGAGGAAAAGGATTTTAAGAAGAAGGCATGAATAGGAGGTACACTCTAAGGGATGAGACTTCAGATGTGGGGAAGTTAGTAAGTCAATTTTATTAGAAGGAAAAGTGGGTAAAAGAAGAGAAGTATGGATTAAGATCAGAAAAGTAGATGGGAATCATTTTGTGAGAAGCTTCAAATGCAATGAAAAGTCACTGATAATTCTTGAGAAGAATAATGACATAGTTAATCTTAATGAACTGACGTTGTAAAGAGTGAATCTTACCCCTTTGTTTTATAGATTAAGAAGCAGAAGTAAATTAACTTGCTCAAAACCTTAACACGGTGCCTAGCACATAGCAGGTGCTTAATAAATGTTGTTCCTACTCCCTTCCCCACTCAGCTAGTTAGCAGCCACTACAATAATTCAGTCTGTTGACGAGTTGCTGCCCAGTGTCCTTTCCACTACACTTTACTACCTCTTCCAAGCAAAATATTTTGAAATGTCCCCTTTGAAAATCTTCTCATTTATTGCCATTGGAAAGCATTTACCAGTCTGTTTAGTTTGGTGGAATTGCTGAGAGTATTTAGGTTGCCCATAAGCCTTCTATGGGGCCTCATGTAAGGTTTCTCTCTATATTGAATGTGATTGAATTGAGTCAGTCAATGGTCCAGACAAAAGTGATAACTGAAATGTTACTATGCAAGTACAAATCCCAAACTTTGGAATTCTCTAGGGATTAACTATATGTTAACCATTAACTCTCAGCTTCACAAAAATACCCATCTTTATTAGCCTGCTGGAGTGATTTCACTACTCTTATTAACTAGTGATAATTCACTATTATTAACCAATAATCATTCTAGGTCACCCTAGAGTAATGACCCTTTTCTCCCATTATGTAAGAGCTATAAGGTCCATCCTTGAGCCTTTGAAGCTCTGTCTGAGGCAGATTTACCTTGGAAATGATTCACCACCAAAAGTAATTGGGAGCCACATTAAGCTAGTGACCCTCCCTTGTCTTCACTTCCAAGACAGCAGGGTGGAGTCTAGTCCAAATCCTTGCAGCATACACTCAGATGTATTTTTAGCCCCAGCAGAAAATACAGGCAAGCGTGCATTTAATAAAAAATCAAGATCCACTGTCAGTTTTTGTCACAATCAGGGAAGTAATATGTTTTCAATTGAATTTCTATTGTGGTTATAGTTATAAAAAGAGAGAGGGCAAAAGAGGAAAAGAAGAGAAAAATGTTGGATGAGACAGCTTTTCAGGAGCATTTAATTTTGGTCATCTTAATTTCAAAGTTCATACCAAGACATGAGACAAACACTGCTATTTAGAAGTTATTTCAAGGGGACTGGCCAAAACCAGAAACAATTGGAAGGGAATGTCATACAGCTGCATTGATCAGTCTCTTTTTTTCCTTTTCTGGTTTTGGCATCAGTGGTATTCTCATGCTTACAAGCAGATGACACACTATGTGAATCAGAGGGATGGAGGTAAATTTAGATCAAGCCAACCCAATCCAAGAAGATTTAATTAAAGCATCTACTATGTAAGGCATTGAGGACACATGTGCTTCACTACCAATGTACTATGAATTTGCATCCACTCTTCTCCTCAGACTTTAAGTGAGGTTTGTACATGCATTTCCCTCATTTGTAAGATGACAGATTTAGAGCTAAAAGTAGCCTCAGAGGTCATACAAGCCAAACTCTTCATTTTAAAGGTGAGGAACTGAGCTCCAGTCAGTCTCAGATTCCTTATCTGTAAAATAGAAATGATAATAGTTTTCCTGCCTACCTGAAAAAGCTGCTCTCAAGATCAAATGAAAGAAGGCATGAGAAAATGTCTCACCAAGTGCTACATAAATGGCAGCTATAATTGTTACTGTTAATAATTCTTCTGGGTTTCTTCAGAGATCTGTGATCTCTTCTTCATGGGGACATTCTACACAAGTGCAAATTCAAAGTCAACAAGCATTCATTGAGTTCCAGCTCTGGGTAAGGTCCATTGATGAGTGCTAGGTATGTAAAAGCAAATCCTTTTTTAAAAAGTCCCAACAACACTTAAAATGAAGGTGAGTTTTGCCCTAACTACTAACATGGAGAGTGGAATCAAGGAAGGACGCTTCCTCCCTATTAGGGTATAGAAACTGCCATCCCTATTTGTAGATCCCTGATAGCCTTGGATATAATTTTTTTATACATTTGGATGAATTAATTAATTAATAAAAACACTACAGCTACAGTGAGTTACTTTCTGAGATAATTGGAAATAAGGAGAAAGCATCCTAGCTTCATGGAATTATAGACAGTTGGAAGGGATTTCAGAGGCTGACTAGTCCAAACCTCTCATTTTATATATGAGGCAGATTATATCCATGTGCTCTGTCTCAATTCAATAAAAATTGACTAAGTGTGTCTATGTGTGTATAAATGTAACCAGTGGCTCAAAGGTCATTTACATAAAGTTATTCTCATTGGTGGAGATTAATTACTCAATGCTCTGTACCTGTGTGAAGGGCAGAGTTGATGAGACTTGAAAAGAAGAGAAATGCTGGTTATCTGACTCCTAGCTTCAAGAGAGGAAATCCATTTCCAAAATCTCTTCAGGCCCCTGAGGCAAGATAAAGACTCTGGCATGAAGCTGACATACAGAGGAGGAAGATACTTCTATCCTGTCCCTATTCCCAGCTTGCTACTCTAGAGATTTGGGGAAATTTCCCCTTGGGAGAGAATACTCTAAGACTCTCTCAGTTGAGCTGAATTATCTGGTTCCCAATGGGAGAACTCCTTCATTCTATGTATTCTCTGGTATATATTCCCATATGTATACTTTCTCTGGTTTCTGATTGCTGTTTAAATAAGTGGTGGGGTTTTTAGCTAATGTTATTGTTGTTTCGATTCAATATGTGAGTTCACTGTAGAAATGGCATTTGGTGCAAAGAAAGGCAAGCCTTGGAGTTAAGGGAGGGTGGTCAGGAGCATAACTTGAGCCTTAAAATTATTTCTCCTAGAATAATGGTATTTAAGGGATCAGATAGATATAATTCTAGCCTGATACCCTTTCTCTGGAGAGACCAGAATGGCCAGACTCTGAGCCCAACCTACTGCTTCTCTTCCTGGCAAGAATAGAAGTCTCCCTTGGAGAATGCAGGGGGAGGAAACCCTAGATGTATTTCTTCTTGTCTCCCAGTGAGCCACACCTAAACAGACCCATGTGGACACATACACTTTACATGGGCAAAAGAACACACGGGTAGCACATACCCCATCTTACAAACACATGCGCATACAGGTACATGTTATATGTATATGTGTGTACATATAAGTGTTATTGTATACACATATATGATGCATTGTATAGCACTGTGCTAATTGCTGGTGATAAAAGATGAATGACATAAACCTTGCCCTGAAGGTACTTTATGGTCTAATGGAGAGAAAAACAATGCGATACAGTAGAAAAACAATTGTATATGATCTCAGGGAACCGGGATTTAAGGCCCAAATCTACTGTTTTCTAATTTTGTATTAAGTCACAAAATCCCAGGCCCTCAGCTTCCTCATCTGTGAAACGAGAAGCTTAGGATAGTTGGCCCCTGAGTTGTAAATCTGTAATCTTGTGTACTTAAATAATTATGGTTTGAAGGAGAAAGATCTAAAGAAGGGGTCCAGGGAAAACGAGAAACTTAAGGTAAGAAAGATCATTCTGCGATGAAGGGGAACAGGCAAAAGGGGCATAATGACATGGAAGGCTTGATTGGGATGGTGGAGGTGATGCCTCACCTGGGTACTGAAAGAAGAAGTTCAGCGGATGAAGACACTGATGGGTTCCAATTCAGCCTTAATAGATTCTGTGAACAAACACACAGTCATGAGAGGACAGGATGAAAATAAGTTCAATTCTCCTAGAACGAAGAGTATATAAAGCCAAACAGTGTGAAATAAAGACATAAAGGTCATCAGGAGCAGGAATCTGTATTGTTTTTTTTTTCAACAGATCATTGAGAGCAAGAGAGAATTTTTGAGGAGTGGAGTAATTTGATCAGAATAGTGAATTAAAACGATTAGACAATAGCATCAGGGATGAAATAATGTGGGGAAGCTAGGTGGCGTAGTGAATAGAGCATTAGCCCTGGAGTCATGAGGACCTGAGTTCAAATCCAACCTCAGACACTTAACACTTACTTATGTAACCTTGGGCAAGTCACTTAACCCCAATTGCCCTGCCCTTCCCCTTCCAAAATAAAAACAGGAAAAAAAGGGTGAAATAACGTGAGGGAAATATAATGGAGACTTAATGGTGGACTATAGCAATGACCTAAACAAAAAAAAGGCAGTGTTGCCTAATGGAAAGACTACTGGACTTGTGGCTAAAAGAGATGTTGTCATTCAGTTATTTTCAAGCACATCCAACCCTTTGTGACCCCATTTAGGGGTTTTCTTGGCAGAGAGACTGGAATGGTTTGTCATTTTCTTTTCTAGTGTATTAAGGCAAACAGAAGTTAAGTGACTTGCCCAGGGTGACACAGCCAGTAGGTGTCTGAGGCTAGATTTTTACTCAGGAAAATGATTCTTCCTTACTATATAGTGCACCACCTAGCTTTCTCTATCTAGTTTGAAAAGACAATAATTCCTGATTCTGACATTTACTAGGTCTGTGACTTTTGTCAAGTAAGGTTATTTCTCATAGAATTTAGTTTCCTCATCAAAAAAAGTAAAGATGGGAAACTAGATTAGGGGTTCTTAACCTTTTATTGTGTTGTGGACCCCTTTTGAACCCTTTTAGGAGTCTAGTGAAACCTCTGGAGCCCTTCTCAGAATAATTTGATGAAACACATAGGATTACAAAGGAAACCTATCCCATCCAAATACAGTTATGAAAATATTAAAAACAAAAAAAGGCAAAACAAAATCCATGAACTTCAGGTTAACAGTCTCTGGGTTAAATAATCTCTTAGGTTCCTCCAAATCCTAATGACCTATTCTTCTATTCTAGAACAGGTAGTAATATTGGGAGTAGGAAAAAAACCGAGAGGTTCAAGGGATATTAAGAAAGAATTGATGGGACTGTCGGCTGATGGGGAGAAGGGGGAGAGGAGAGAATCTGAGAATAAGGGAAACATCAAAGATGTTTGCAGGGCTTTGAGTCTGGATTCCTAGATGATGACAGCGCCATAAACAGACTAGAGAAGTTAGAGTTTGTGGGGGAAGAGGATGACCTTAGTTTGGGACTCATTGATCATGTTGTCACCCTCTTCTCATGGTTTTTTTTTTTTTGGTTTTTGTTTGTTTGTTTTTGTTGTTGCTTTTTTTTTTACCCCAGAGTAACATATCAATTTGATCCCTGAGCAGCCTAAAGATCAAGACAATCTCTATTTCCTCCAAATCCAGTGTGTTATTTTGTTCTAAATAAGAAGAGCTGTCAAAGCACCTGGATATTGCTGTGTGGATATGGGCAGATAGTGAGGGAGACTCATTTGTTCAACAACCTTTTTATATGTGGGAAACAGCTGCTATCTTTACTTGAATCTCTCTGCTTCCTAGAGTTTGACTCTCCTTATCTCTAATACACCTAGATGCTGGCACACTCCCTGATCAGAAACTATGTATATATTTAAGTGAATGTACTGGGCATTAGAGTACTATGTCAGATCAGAAAATCAGTGTGTCTTGTGAGAAGTGATTCTGGTCACCTCCCCAAGACATCTCATGGGAGGAAGATGTAATGAAAAGATCCCTGCTGTCTCACACACACACACACACACACACACACACACATACACACACACACGCAGGGGCTGGGTTAGGGAGAGGATGGTGTGACCTTGGACACATAGGACTTCACTTGTCAGAGTGCCAGCTCCTCATATATAAAATTTATTTTACATGCCTTACAAGACTTTTGTGAGGATCAGGTAAAATTAAAACAGAAAAACAAATAAGAAAACTTGATAGCTTTTAAAATACTTTTGATCATACTAATCAACACATTTCAAATTTGGAGGCAAGAATTTTCTAGGCTATTGACAACATGTAAATGCAGTATCATTAAATTATTCTATAAACATTTATTAAGCACTGCAAACAGGCCTTGGTCCCTGGATGGCTAGATATGGGCTGAGGGATATATTTCCTCTCTGCAGCTCCCACATACTGCTCCTGGCTCTACCTTCTGGCCTAACAGAAGCAATCTAACCTTCCAATGACAGCCTTTCAGATACTAGAAGACAGCTGTTCTGGATACAATCATTGAGAAGAGTCCAGATCCTCCACAAAGTCCACCAAAGTTCAAAAACTGCACCACAAGGAATAATGATAAATAAAAAAGAAACAGCTATTGGTTCCATGGAGTCCCAGACTACACAAAAAGTCTGCAGAAGCTTTTAGCAGAGACAAGGCAGGAGAGGTAGAAGGCAAAGTATATGAACAGCCACATAGGTCCAAACAGCATGAGACAGGACCAGAGTAGCACCCAGCAAAGGGTGCCATCATGAGCCCCAGTTGCAGTAGAAATCAGGGTCATACCCAGGCCAGACAGCATAGTACACAGTACTAGAACAGTACATCACACAGATAGCTCAGTATCCAGTATGCCCTAAAAAGCCCTCCCATTTAACAGCTGAGAAAAATGGCTAAATCAATACATGGGCATTTTTAGAATCCAGGCTTGGACGGTTCAACATCCTAGAAAACAGTACCCAGGCACCTGACATTCCAAGCCACAGCAGGGGAAAGGGCTGGGACAGCACAGGGGCAGCAAAATCCTGGGGATTTCCCAGGATGCCTGCTACCAGCTCCAACAACATCAGATTGGGGCCTGTCAAGTTCAAAGCAAAAGATGAAGCTAAGCCCTGATGCAAAATTGTGCAAGGAGACAAAGAAGGAAGGAGAAAAGGTTAAAAGCTAAGTTAAGGCCATAGGAAACTGAGTCAAAATCCAATTCTTCCTACAGAAGGTGGGATCTAGTCTTATCTGCCCATTCAGAATCAAGCAGTGCCCAACCACATTCTCCAAGAGAACAGAAGGGAGCAGAGTCTGAGTCAAATACAAAGGCCCACTGCAGAGAGTAAGATTGGAGAAATTTGAAAAAAGAAATGAGAAAATACCAAACACAATGAAAAAGAAAATATCTTAGACTGAGAAAAACCAAAGGAATGAACCTGAAAGAGAAAATGGTAGAAGAGAAAATGGTTTGTTCTCCAAACAAATCTAAATGGAACCCCAGAGAAAAGAATGTCCCAGTCAGAAGACATGAAACAAAAGATACAAAGGATCTAGAGAAGAAAGAAACACAAAGAAAATGGATAGATTAGAACAGTGGTAAGTCTTATCCAAGAACTGAACTCCTTAAAACTTGGAAAGGCAGCTAGTGGCACAGTGGATAGAGCACTGGGCTTGGAACCAGGAAGACTCATCTTTCTGAGTTCAAATCTAGCCTCAGACACTTATTTACTAGCTGTGTGGCCCTGGGCAAGTCACTTAACCTTGGTTGCCTCAGTTTCTTCATGTGTAAAATGAGCTGGAGAAGGAAATGACAAACCTTTCCAGTATCTCTGCCAGGAAAACTCCAAATGGGGTCACAGTCAGATATGACTGAAACAACTGCACAGTAACAAAACTTAGAATGAACCAAGCAGATTACAAGACAGTCATCACACTTCCCTTCAGTTTTCAGTTAAATATGCCTTAGAATTAGAGCCATAACTAGGTAAGGCAACCAGAGCTTTGCCATAAGAGCCTCAAAATTTAGAGAACACAGAAATTTAAAATAATGATCAGGAAATTTTAAAATCATCACATTTATAAAGCACTTGCATGCCTTTAGCTACTTAGAAACAGGCTAGGAAGTATAACGTGTCTAAGGCGGCATTTGAACTCAGGTCCTCCTGACTCCAGGGCCAGTGCTCTATTCATTCTGTGCTACCTAGCCACTCCTTTAGGCTATCCTTTGATTCACTCTGCCTCATACAAAGCATAACATCTTCAAGGGCAGTGACAGCATCTCCAACTCCACACTGTCTTACATAGAGATAGAACACACAGTAGATGCTTGATAATTGGTGGCTTACTCATTGGGAGACAGCACAAAGAAACATGGGCTCTGAAATCAAAGGACCTAGGTTTAAATCTGGGCTTGGTCTCACTACTTGTGCGTCCTCAGGCAAGTCATATAGCCCCACTTAGCTTCAGTTTCCTCCTCTATAAAATGGCAGGGTTGGATCAGAAGGCCTCTGAGGTGCCTTCTAGGTTTCTCCAAATACATATACTCCATTGAATTTGTCTCAATTTATATATTATTTTCGAATCATAAATTTTAAACATTGATTTGAGGATGCCTTTTGTGGTATCTGTCCCGGGCACCAAAATTGTTAGCCATGCTTCCATATGAGATTATAAAGCCTTCCAGCTTTAGTCCTACAATCCTAGAAATAAAAACAGCCACCCTCTGCAAAACAGTCATGGCTGGCAGCAACAAATGATTGTTCCAAAGATGCATAACCTAATTGATTATATTCAGACCAAAAAAGTTCTGGTAAATACCTGCAAAGAAACACACATTGTTCTTTCTTCTCATGAGCCCAGCGCTTTTCTGGGGGAACCATAGAGTTACATGTGAAAATAAAAGCTGACCCACACAGGGGGGAAGGCAGGGCAATTGGGGTTAAGTGACTTGCCCAAGGTTACAGGGCTAGTAAATGTAAAGTGTCTGAGGCAGCATATGAACTCAAGTCCTCCTGATTCCAGGGCCAGTGCTCTATTCACTGCACTACCTAGCTACCCCTCAATTTCCACCAACTGTTTTTCCTTTATAATCCTAAATTTTAAATTTTATATACTTAATAACATGATTCTGAGAAAGAGTCTACAATATAAGCTTCACCACACTGCTCAATGGGTCCACGAATCAAAAAAGGTTAAGAAACTAGATGATCTTTAAAGAGCTCTTCCAATTCTAAATATCATAGCTGTATAAAATTAGTCCAACTGTTTCTGAGTGTATTGGACAGTATAAGGAGGCACCACAGGAAAATTGAGTTCTGGTGAAAACTTGCAGAGAAACACACATTGTTCTTTCTTCTCAGGAGCCCAGTGCTTTTCTGGGGACCATAGAGTAACATGTGAAAATAATAAAAGCTGACCCACAGAGGACTCACAAAGCATTTCAGTTTGGTGCAGGGGTAAGGAACCTGAGGCCTTGAGGCCATATGTGGCTTTCTTGGTCCTTGGGAGCAGCCTTTTGACACCAAATTTTACAGAACAAATTCTTTCTTTTTGCTTTTTGGAGGGGGGAAGGCAGGGCAATTAGGGTTAAGTGACTTACCTGAGGTCACATGGCTAGTAAGTGTTAAGTGTCTCAGGTCAGATTTGAACTCGGGTCCCCCTGACTCCAGGGCTGGTGCTGTATTCACTGTGCCACCTAGCCGCCCCAACAAATTCTTTTGTTAAAGAGATTTGTTCTGTGAAGTTTGGATTCAGTCAAAGGGTCACACTTGAGGACCTAGAGGGCTCCATGGTGGCCTGGAGGCTGCAGGTTCCCCACCCCTGGTAGGAGATATAGCAAAGGACCTAGAGACAAGAAGAGCTAAGTCCTGCCTGGCTAAGTTTCAACAATAACTGTAATAATAACGATTATTATTATTAGAGCTGGCATATATACAGAATCCTGTGGTTGGCAAAGCACTTCTTGTTATCTCATTTAGTTTTCACAATAACCACAATAGCTCATATTTATATAGGACTTACTTCCTGGCTAAATGTGGGTTTCTCTCTCCTCCCTTCTCCACAATTGGCTATGGGACTTAGTCAACGCGCATTTATTAAGCACTTAATATGTTTCAGGCACCATACTGAGTGCAGGGAGCACAAATCCAAGCAAAAGGAAAGACAGTTGCTGTCCTCAGGGGGCTTACAATCTAATGTAAGAAGACAACCCATAGAAGAAAGCTGAAAAATGATAGGGGGAGGTACTCAATGGGGGTACAGGGAGGGTGAAGAAGTCCAGAGGAGTCTAGTTGGGTGAGAATTAAGGAGGAGGGCATCTCTTTGAAACCTCCTCTTTGAAACAGAGCTACTCAATCAGTAGATACTATAACAAAGTAGGGAGGGTCACAAATTCTCCAGACAAAAAGGCAGTCACTCAAGGCAGGAAAAAGCTGACTCTGGACTCAAGAAATAACTAGTCCTGATAATCGAGAGCTGATCTCCAGAGAGAAGCAGACCTAGGAGCCCAGCTGAGTAACCTACCCAGCAGAGACAATATGAAGACTACATGATGGCAGAAAGGACAATGATTTTCTGCATGTATGCCTCATGGCCAGTGACCTTGAATTTGTACTTCCAATAGGTACTGTGCATATTCCTTAGAGAGTGTGCCCTAGGCTTATGAGGGGAATGTTTTGAAGCTGCATTGCTTAAAATGCCATCTTAGTAAATGTCTTTGCTTTAGCTACTTGCATCTGTTGGTTGCCTGTGATAGGAAGCTTACTGGTCCTGGGGACTTGTAATCTCTAATGTTAAGAGTATGAACCCACAGAGCACTCTTTAAATCAGGACAGGCATCATCACCCACCTGGTAATCTAACTAGCAAGTGGTGAACAAGAGTGGGGGGGAGGGCAGGGTAGGGACATAACCCTGGAAGAAAGCCTGTATTATGTACTCATTTTACAGATAAGGAAATGAAGCTCAAATAGGTAAAGCAAGTGACCCATCATTACTAGGTTTCAAGTCTAGTTCTTTTTTTTATTTAGTTTAGTTTTCAACATTCATTTTGTAAGATTTTGAGTTCTAAATTTCCCCCCTGCTCACTCCCCATGACAGCATGCAATCTGATATAGACTATACATGTACAATCATATTAAACATATTTCCACATTAGTCATGCTATGAAAGAAGAATCAGAACAAAAGGAAAAAGCCATGAGAAAGAAAATGAAGAGAGAGAAAATCATATGCTTCAATCTGCATTCAGAGTCCCATGCTTCTTTCTCTGGATGTGGGTAGCATTTTCCATCATGAGTCTTTTGGAATTATCTTAGATCCTAAAATAATTCCTAAGATTATCTTCTTAGATAAGAGATAAGTCAATCAAAGTTGGTCATTGCACACTATGGCTGTTACTGTGTACAATGTTCTCTTGGTTCTACTCTCTTCACTCAGCATCAGTTCATGTAAGTCTTTCCAGGTTTTTCTGATGTCAGCCTGCTCATCATTTCTTATACTAGAAAAATAGTATTCCATTATATTCATATAATACAACTGGTTCAGTCATTCTCCAATTAATGGATATGCCCTCAATTTCCAATTCTTTGCCAACACAAAAAGAGCTGTGATAAATATTTTTGTTCATGTAGGTCTTTTTCCTATTTTTATGATCTTTTTAGAATACAGACCTAGTATGATATTGTTCTATCAAAGGGTACGCACAGTTTTATAGACCTTTGGACAGAGTTTTCAAGCCCAGTTCTTGACTTCAAGTCAAGTTTGAAGTTCAATTTCACATAACAATCTCCTTTTAATTATAATATCAATTGCTTCTTAATTTCTTTGAGCTTCAGTTTCCTCATCTGTAAAAGAGTTATTAATAATATCTGTAATAATTACTGAACAGCATAGTTGTGAGGTTCAAATGAGTTAATGTCCATAAAGCTTTTCACAAACTTTAAAGCACTGTATAAATGGCAGGTATTATAATGCATAATTACATTTGATTCTCACAAAAGCCCTCTGAGGTAGATAGTCTTATACCTATTTCATGGTGTAACAATAATGTAATATTAACAATGCCCATGGTGGTTATGAACATGCTGGTATAGTTGTGAATCAAAAAATGTAACAGGCTCTCCACATGGAGAATAGAACCAAAGCCTTTATTCAAATATCAGAAAACTAAGTCCCAGGACCAGAAAGCCAAAGTCATCATAGTAACCACAAAGTTGGTACACAGGGTTAATGCAGTGAACACCTACATTCCTAAGCTTTCACAACAGAACAGGCTCCCTCAAGCAGGGATCCTCCTTTCTCATACAAAGTAGCTCCTCAGCCTGGTTCTTGGAAATTCTCAGCAGAAATTCACAGAGGAAAGGTCTCAGCAGAATTTCTCAGAAGAAAAGTCTCAGCAGCAGCTCTATTCTCAAAATCAAAATCACTTTCTCCACAGCAGTTCTAGTCCAGCAGCAGCAACCCAGCCTTCAGATGCTTGTCCCAAGAAGTTCTGCTATGCCCAGCTGGGACTTTTCCTCACATATGCCTCCCTGTTTCAGCCCCTTCCTGTTAGCAGGAAGGGGTTCATACTTTCTCTTTCTTAACAGAGTAATTATTAAGTGCTAAGTATCTGTTAGCTTGTCAATACAAAGGGGCATGGAAGAACTTCAGATTCCCTTAACATTACATTTAATGTAAAGCCAGGCATGAGCAGCTTTCCAGAGCAATGCTCCTATGAACAACTTTTCAAGGTTCTGATTACACAGTATAGTGAACTCTACTTTTTCAATAAAAATCAGAGCAAAACATTCACAGAAAAACAAGGTACAGCATTCAGAATGTTACAACTTCTCACAGAAAATCACCATGTCAGCTCAACAACTTATCACTAAAATGGCCACATAGTTTTCAACAAAGTACAATCATTTAGTCAATCACAAAATTCTTCATTCAATCACAAAGTACAAAAGTCAAAGTTCTCCACTAGGTCACAGTAAATCATAATTTTCTCAGTCAACACAGAGTATCCAAGTAAAGTCTTGTTTTACTTGACTCGAGGCTGGCTCTCAGCTTCCATGGATCCTCTTCCATGGTCCCAGCTCTAGCTGTCACCTGGGTTCAAAGGCAGGCAGCTCCCAGTTCCTTGTCCATCTCCTTGTTCAGTTCTTTGTCCTGTTCCCACTCCATATTGAAGTTCACAGTGCCCAGTCCACCTCAAGTCCTTCACAGTTCCTGTTTCTGGAAAGACAAAGCTTGACAGAGCCACATCAATATTCATACACATTGCTGACACCATCATCAATTCATTATCTGCCTGTAAAATCAACTCAGACCCACCAACAAGGTCTGAAAACTCAACACAAATCATCAACATAGAAATCAACATAGAGCCACAAACAAGGTCCAAGAGGTCAGCACAAATCATCAGTAAAGTCCCAGGACCTCCAAAACTCTCCTCCAGGACTTCTGTAAACATACAACCAGAAAATCCTCTTTCAGGGCTTCCAGTCCTGCAGCTTCTGTACAAAGTATCCACAAGCAAACATCAACACAGACAGAACAGACAAACAGAATGCTGGGAAACCACAAGTTTTCTCCTCCTTGACTGCCACTATAAGAGTTGTCTTCTCAATTCTGCTGTCTATAGCTTGGGCCTCCCCTTCCTGTTGCGGGAGTTCAAGAGTTCTAGGGTCCATAAGCTGTGGGGTTCAAACATTCTATTTCTTAACAGACTTGATACAAGACTCAAAAGAAACTTTAACTGAAAAAAGGTGCTAATGCAATAGCTAAAACAAGGTGTGAACTACTTCCATGCTTGCCATTACACATGGATAAGGAACTTGAATTTTAAGGATGTTGGATGATTGGCTACTGAGCTATTCAATATAGCTACTGAGTATTAGAGCAGAGATTTGAACTCTAATCTTCTAACTAAAACTCCACATTCTTTTCATGTACCACAGTCATTACCAGGCTGTGTGAGACCCCAGTGGAAAGTGCAAAGGAATTTGAATCAGAGGGCACAGGTTCAAATTTTACCTCTGACAAATCCTATCCTTGCACAAGTGAAAGAAAAGAGAGACAGATAGAGACAGAAATAAAGACAGAAAGCTAGAAAGAAAGGGAGAGACAGAGGATGGAGAGACCAAGAAGAGGAAGAATTAGAATTAGAAGAGAAAAAAATTAAAGAATTAGAAGAAAAGAGGAATGGGAAAAGGGAGTAAGGGAAAGAGGAGGGGAAGGAAGAAAAGAAAAACAGGAACGAGGGAAGGAGAAAGAGGGAGAGAGGAGTAGAGAGAGATAGAATCTGGAAAATGACCTCAAAGTTCCCTTCCAGCTCGAAATCTATGATCTCATGAAAAGTGTGTCACTCTGTGGTACTGAGAGTTCTAACTTTAGAAATAATCTTAATAGTATCAAATAAACACTCTTCCATTTCCCTTTGGGTCAGAGGTATGTGTCTGGATACAGAGATATAAAAAAGATCCATCTACCTGTGGGGACATTTTTCATCTCATCTTCAAACAAACAAACCTAGTGGGGCAACAGTCTTGAAAACAGAAACTGGCAGGTGTAACTATTCCCCAGATTAGAGGCATACTTAAAAGACAGCAGGGAAAGAGGGAGCCTGCAACCAATCAGGCACCATCAAGCGTATTAAACTGGACTTATAAGACAATCAGAAAAGAGTACCCTCCTTAGGAGTACAGATTGGTTTGTAGAAATAAATTAACTATGATGCAAGGTAGATCCACTGGTAATTCCTTAGGGCCACTGGAAAGCCACTTAGTTCTTTGGAAAGCAATTTATTAAAACTTTCAGTGACCTGGAAAAGAAAATAACTAACTTCATCCCAAGAATGAGCTTAATGACTATGCCAAATTTCCCTGAATTTCTTAGTTGAAAGGCTTTTGGCAGTCACCTTGTCCTACCCACCTCTGAACAGGAATCTCCCTTAAAATAGCCCCAACAAGGTCATCCAGTCTTCATCAAAAGACCTTCAGTAAGTGGGAATCCACTACTTCCAAAGGTGATCCACTTCACTTTGGGAGAACATTTGTGATTAAGATGTTTTTGTTTGTATATAATGCAATCATGGGATTATAGGGAGGTAAACATGACATTGTGGTGAGAGTGCTGGATTTGGAGACAAATATCTAAAAATTAACAAGATCAGGAAGCAAATCCACTTAACTTTGAGCCTCATTTTTCACATCTATAAAATGCTGAGGGTGGAATAAATAGTCTCTAAAGACCTTTTCAATTCTAAATCTATGACCCTTTCTATGCAACTTTGATTATTTTTTATTTACAAAAAAAGGCAAGGGATGGGGAGGGGAAAATTGAGCTGAAAACAAAGAGGGAAGGAGAAAGGGAGAAGAGGTAAAGAGAGGGAGAAGGATGGAGGCAGAGCGAGAGGAAGGAGAAAGGGAAGGAGAAGAAGAGAGGAAAGGAGAGGGAGAGGGGAGAGAGAGGAGGACAATATTCTAGGCATTGTGTTAGGTGCTGGGAATACAAATATAAGAAAGCAAAACAGTCTTTGTTATCATAGAGCTTATATTCTAAAAATGGCTGACAAAATATAGAGGGAAATAGCAAGGGTTGGGAGAGGGGCAGGACATGACCAAGAAGTATCATGAAGGCTAGGATCTAGTCAAGATAAAACTAAAACCACCTATCAGAGCTAAGGGTGGTTCTAGACAAGGAGTCCAAGGTTTCTGTGAAAAGGAAGTAGGAATGATGACCAGAGCACAGGCTGCACAGCATAGCAATGACCAGAATATATTAACAGCCATTAATAATCTCAATGAAAGGGCTGAGCTCATCTCCTAGGCCTGCATACTTGTCCAAGAACCCATGCTTCATTAAGGTTGCATAGCTTAAGTCTCAGGATCCAGGAATGATGATTGGGTTGGCTGAAGGTATTATTGGTTGGGCAGCTACATGGTGCAGTGGATGAATTGCCAGGCATGGAGACAGGAAGACTTGAGTTCAAACTGTAATAGTAAACACTCTAGCACACCCAGCATGGCCTGCTAGCACAGGTTCTTTTATCTGCTTTGCTAAAGGAAAGACAACTTTTAAAGGAGTAGACAATCTTACTTTAATTATAGATAAATAGAAAATACAAGCAGAGAAATTAGCACAGAAATTCAACAGACAGGGCTCCTACTGCCTAAACAAAGTAATACAAACACTTACATACACCACAGGATCAGGAGAGCACAAACCTCTGCATAGTTGGGGGGTTCGGGGGGGGGGGGGAGGCGGGGAAGGGAGGCTGTTAACAAAAAGCTACTCAGAGTTCCATGAAGGGAATCAAAAAATCCTTTTCATGAGCAAAGCCTCAAAGCAAAATGCTAACCTCCCAGAATATATAACAAAGACTCAGCCCCTGATTGGCTCAGAGCTGTAAGACAGGAAACCTACCTGACTCAGAACAGCTGTGAATTATCAGGATTCGAAGGAGATTAATCCTTCAGATGTTGACAATTTAACCTGAGCCTGGGAAACTGAACTCCAGAAAGAAAATGACAAATATCCCACCTTACTTACACTTACACAAATGCAGCCTCAGACTAACTGTGTGACCCTGGTCTAGTCACTTAACCCTGTTTACCTCCCTTTCCTCATCTGTAAATGATGGAATGAGCTGGAGAAGGAGATGGAAAACCAATCCAGGATCACTGCCAATAATACCCCAAATGGAGTCACAAAGAGTCAGACAGGATTGAAATGACTTAACAACAAGCCCTATTAAAGGAAACAAGAAGTCTTTAAGTGGAGAATAAGAAAGTTGGTGAGATAGAATGGACCTGGATCCCAGGGGAGCAGAAGATGGAGGAGTGAGGAGGAAGCCTGTTCATCTGCACAGCTCCCTAAGGAGAACTGCTAATAGCAGCCTTGCTAACGCAGGGCCAGTGGTGTGCTTCAGTTGAATGAGCTCTCAGACGTGTAGGCTGTGAGTGTCAAAGCTTCCCCACCACATGGTCCCCAGAGAGGAAGAAGCCATGTGACCCAGCCTCCTAGAAAGGAGGGTAGAAGGAGGGGAGATTTCTGGGACAATGCTGAATTCCAGGACCCAGTTTTCCATAGAGAAAAGAGGGTGTTCCTACAGCATGCCAACCTCTCTGAGAAAAAAGAATCAAGCACTTGGCCAGCCCCAGAGCTAGATGAAAGAGGGAAGCAATAAGAAAATGAGTTATGATATAATAGTGTGATGCAGTGGTGAGAATGCTAGTTCCGAAGGCATAGGACCCGCTTTCCAAACCCACCTCTGCTAATTAGTACATGTATGGTATGACCCTGGGCAAAGCACCAAACTCTGTCAACCTGATTTTCTCACCTATAAGATGACACATTAGGACTACTTGACCTCTGAAGTTTCTTCCAACTCTACATCTATTATTCTAATCATCCTATGATCCAAATTTACCTAATCCAACTATATGAGTCATTTAGTGGGTATAGATTCTGTGGGGAAGGGAGTTTTCTCTAGAGCGAAGTTTGTTAATCTAGAGTCCATGTGGGTAGATTTCAGTGTGTGTGTAAACCTGGATGGGGGAAAATTTTATATCTTTATTTTCACTGGTCTCCAACCAAAATATAGCATTTCCTTCTGTATGAGTTTTTTTTAAATAATGTTCTGAGAAAAAGTCCTTGGGCCTCACCAGATTGCCACAAGAGTCCATAACACAAATGATTTAAGGACTCCTGTTCTACAGCAACGCCAAATTCACTTTTCTTCTGAGAAAACTTTTAAACTTTAGAGTAGTACTATAATAAAGAGGCCTGTAAATACCCTAAAATAAGGAAGATCTTACTCATCAGAATGTGAAGAGTTTCCTTTCTAAAATTGACAAATTTATTTCCATTCTGAGGAGAGTCTAACCTCTTAGAATAGTACAAGTCAAGAGGCTTCTGTAGATCCTAAGGATGGAAGATGAGACTTATCAAAAATGAAACAATTGCATTGGTGGTTGACAGGCTAGTTTGCTGGAGTTTAGCATTTTCTCTGAAGTAATAAAGGCTATCTTTGACATAATATGCATCGTTTCTTCACAGTACCCAGAACACAGTAAATGTTTAATAAATACTCATTAATTGATTGGTTGGTTAGAACTAAAGGTCCTTTTACCTGTATCTGTGGAGAACTAAGCATGATCTTAATTCTGAGACTCACAGAGGAAACTCTGGATGGAGGCAAGATGAGCTAGAGTTATGGTTTTTGAGACAGTTTCAAGACTGAACCTAATCTATCAATCCAGATGTGGGATACCAGGTCATGGGTTACACCTACATAAATCTACCTCTCTCCCACTTCCACCCACTGTTCTCACTTCTGTCCTCCAAAGGGCAATCACAAACAAATCTAATCCCTCTTCCACATGGTCTATACAAACAACAAGCCCTCACCCCTGAAAAGGTCCCTCCTCCACTTAAAAATTTTGCCTCTAGTAATGCTAAGTATGTCTCATGTACTTTCATATTCTGCTTGGTGTTAGAGTTATGTGGGTACATCCATTGATCAATTGACAAGCAATATTAAGAACCTATTATGGGGGCGGCTAGGTGGCGCAGTGAATAGAGCATCAGCCCTGGAGTCAGGAGTACCTGAGTTCAAATCTGGCCTCAGACACTTAACACAAAAAACTAGCCGTGTGACCTTGACCAAGTTACTTAACCCCAACTGCCCTCCAAAAAGCAAAAAAAAAAAAAGAACCTATTATGTACCAGGCACTGTGTTAAATGTTGTGAATAAAAAAACAAAAATGGAACAATAAGCAAGACAATGTATACCTATATAAATGTAGACATAATTTATTTCTAAGAGGGGAGGAAGGAGGCTGGCTCAAAGTATGGAAATCCCAGCTTGTACAGAAGTGGTTCTCAACCTTCCTAATGCCATGACCCATTAATGCTCATATGTGGGCTAATCTGCATGTAGGCAGACTTGCCTGGAGATGGATAGAGGAGTGATGTCTCAGTTCCTAAGACCATCAGAAATGTGTTTTTCAATTGTCTTAGGCCACCCCTGTGAAAGGGTTGTTCAACCCCCAAAGAGGTCGTGACCTACAGGTTAAGAACCGCTGTTGTACAGTGTTCTGTCATATAACTTTTCAGACGTTTCCTGGGTGTTAGCTTCTGAAAGATAGTGATGATATGAAAAGGAAGGGCCTGAATGTTCTTTTAGAGTGCTCTCCCTCCCTCCCCCCCTCACTGTCTTTATAGCTCTGTTTCTGACTCTCTGTCTCCATGTCTCTCATTTTCTCTCTCTGTGTGTGTCTCTCTCTGTCTCTCTCTCTCTGTGTCTCTGTCTCTCTGTCTCCATCTCTGTCTCTCTGTGTCTCTGTCTCTCTCTCTGTCTTTGTATCTCTGTCTCTCTCTCTCCCTTCTCCCTTTCTCCATCCCTTCCTTCTTTTCTTCCTGCTTTCCTCCAAGAAGATCTTGCTATATTGGAAAGTTTCAAATGAAACCCTGAAGATAATACTATTAGTATTTATATAACATTTTAAGGTTTGCAAAGAACTTTACAAAGATCATCTCATTTTATCTTCACACCGACACTAGAATGTAGGTGCTATTATCATTCCCAATTTATAGATGAGGAAAGTAAAGCATATAGAGGTTGAGTGACTTGCCCAGGATCACACAGTTAGTAAATTTCTGAGGCAAGATTCAAACTCTGGTCTTGGTGACTACAAGGCATACCAACACCATACCCACTGTGCCACATAGGACCAGCCTCTCTAAGTTGATAAATGTTCATCACCAAAGGGCCACTAAGTGATAAATTTGTTTAGCCATAGTAATTTATAAATATAATTTATTAAGGAGAGCTTGACATTGGCACTGTTAGGGGAATCTCTATAATAACTAACTAAAGTAAGTTTTGAAGTATCTAATCAAAATAGAAAGTATCTAAATTTAATAAAAATGAATTCCAATAAAATGGTCAAGCTTGACACATAAGAAGAGATATTAAATGCCATTTCCCAACCTTGTTTAAAGAGGAAGGGGACCGTGCCGATAAAACATTTAAAATAATATCAGAATTTTTCAATGTGTTAGTTCTGCTGAAGTTTTTTGCCTCTTTATTTTTTATTATAAAGGATAGTTCTCTAGAGGGGGGGATCAGAAGAGAAATATATTAGGACATGTAGATAATACTAAAACTTAAGATATCAACAAAATTTATTTTTTAAAGCAAAGAGTTCATATGCAACCAAAGATTTTTTTTTTGCTATTGTTCAGAGTCTATTGTAATGGTTTTGAAGCTACAGGTTGATATACTATCCTTTTTGACACCTAAATGTAGCCCTTATATTCTTCTTGAGAAAAGAGAGCATAAAGAGTGAAAAGCTTAAAATAATGCCTTGTCTGCTATTTTCACAGGTTCTGGTTGAGGTTAGTTTTGGAGAAAGTTGCTAATGGACAAGGTCTGGGGGAAAGAAAGAAAATAGGCCTGAGGTAAAACATTAAGGCTTTTTCAAGACTGATGTAGCCTGACCCTTCTAAACAACAGGAGGGCTCTGCTGTTTGCCCAACCTTCCACCAGTGCCCCAGTTTGAACAATGGTCCCGCAGGATGAAAGCTACTTAGAGGCTTCAAGTTGGTTATGGAAGATAAATAAATAAAGAAGAAAAAGACATTAGAAGATGGAGTCATCTTTTATCAGGGGTTCAGGTTGCCATTTGCTGAGGAACTAACACCAGTCTGCTTCTTCATTTCCTAGACCCAGCAATAACTTCATCCCCATGACCCAAGTGACAGGCTTTGCGTGTTTGGTGAGCTCAGCTTGCTTGCTAATGGAGCTCAGGGTCCATTATCACATGCAATTGATCTTCATTTCAGGACCTCCTGAGGATCACTACACAGAGGTGACTCAGCAGTCTCACCATCTTTTCTTCTTCCTGGAGAAAAGCTAACTCCCTTTTCTTGTAGCTGGATGGACTGAGCTCCCTCTGCCTGCTACCTCTACTGGCAATGGTCTTCAGGGTGTGAAATTCCCTGTAGCTCTTTGTGGAGTCATACCACTGTCAGTTTCAGTTCTGATTTTGTGTCTAATAGTCCTTATGATTCATCTTACTACATCTTTGTCACCCTCAAACAGCTGGAATGTGAATGGGGGTGGGGGTTTTTTTTGTTTCCCAATGGATAGAGTAGAAGATCTGGAGGCAAGAAGACCTGAGTCCAATCTATCCTTCAGATACCTATTAGCTGTGTGACTCTGGGCAAATCACTTCACCCTCTTTGCGTCGGTTTCCTCATCTGCAAAAAAATGATCAGGAGAAGGAAATGACAAACCAGTCCAGTATCTTTGCCAGAAAATCCCAAATGGAGTCCAAAAAAGTCAGACACAACTGAAAAAACAACTGAACAACCACCACAACCACATAATAATAAACTTTCCTATATGTGTACTTGGAATTGTTGTGTAGCTGTTCTATATGGTGCTGTGACAACAACACCAGACTAAGAGTCAGAGAACTTACATCTAAACTCTCCCAAGCTATATGACTTTGACTAAGCTATTTAACCTTTCCAAGGCATCCATTGCCTTAGCATGAAGATGAGTACAATGACAATAATTTTATTTATACTTGTTAATCTCACATGGTTGTCTTACAGGTCAAATTGGATGTCAGTAAATCAGGTTGTTATTAATTTGTTGCTACTACTACTGATAATAATAATAATAATAATAAATAGTACATAGATAGTATTGCCAAATGCCTTTTAGATTTCCTATAGGAATCTCCAAATCAACATACCCAAAATAAAACTCATAACCTTTTCCCAAAACCCTACCTTCTTTCAAATGTCCCTATTGCTAAAAAGGACTCGAACAACCTCAATGCTATCCTCGAACCCTCACTACATATATGTAATCTATTCCTGTCTTGCCATTTCAACCTTTACCACATTTTTCATGTGCCCTTTCCCCTGTGCTCACACATCTAACACCCTGGTACAAACTCTCATCACCTCATGTCTATACTTCAGGCTGGTCTCCCTGCCTCAGGCTTCTCTCTGCTCCAATCCACCCTCCACTCAGCTACTGAAGTGATTTTCCTAAAGCCCAAGTCTGACCATGTCACTCTGCTACTTGATTAACTCCCTATTCCCTCCAGGGTGAAATGTGAAATTCTCCTTTAGGCATTTGAAGTTCTTAACAATCTTATCCCCTTGCTATCTTTCTAGTTTCTTCCATCTAATTCTCCTCTACACTGACTATCCAGCAATAATGGCCTCCTTGCAGTTCTTTGGGAAGGACATCATCTCCTTGCTCTGTATGTTTTCATGGGTCATCCTCCATGCCTGCCTGGAATGCTCTTCCTTTTCATCTTTGTTCATGCTTTCCCTGGTTTCCTGCTAGTCATAGCTTAAATTCTACCTTCTATAAGAAGCCGAGGCCCCTTCTCCCAACTCTCATCCCACCCTTCCATTGCTAATGTCTTCAATCTAGATTGCCTTCCATGTACTCTCTACACATCTCTTGTGTACATAATTGTTTGCATCTTGTCTCCTTCATTCAAATATAAGTGCCTTGAGAGCATCCCCAATGCTCATCATGGTGCCTGGCATATAGTAAGCACTTAGGAAATGTTTGTTGATTAATATTTATATTTTAAGCACTATATTGCATAAACATTTATACATATATATGTGTGTGTGTATGTGTCTATGCTTATATATGTCTCTGTGTGTGCATATACATATATAATAATAGTATCTGTATAATCTCATTTGGCCAACCCAATGAAGTAGTTAATGGTATTATTCCCATTTTACAGATGAAGAAACCAAACTTATGAGAGAATAAGTGACTGGTCCAAGGTCGCACAGCTCATATGTGTCTGAAGCAAGATTCTAACTCGTTTATGCATAAACCCAAGTGGAACACTCTATCTATTGTCCCTCAAACTCCCTATGCTACTTTGTTTTGCTTCTCCTGATTATTTAATCCACTTCTAATTTGAATTACAGTTACTGGTGTTCATATCCCACCAACGATGTCTGCTGCTATTTACGTAGTAGGTGTTTTATCCATATTTGCTCAAATGGATTAAATTCAACAGAATCTGGAGCTTTGCTTTTACAAAGTGCTTGCAGAGCTAGGATGTAACCCCATGTTGTGGGCTCCAAGTCTATTGCTCTTTCTACTCCTATATGTAAGCCTAGAATCAATGGTCAGGTTGCCATTTTCTGTATTCTTTGGAGCTGGCATTGTCCCAATAACCCTTTCTCCAGTAAAATAAAACTATCCACACAAAGGGAATATCTAAACTGTATATAGCATGAAGGTAAGGGTGAGTTAGAGTCAAGAATGCGCTAGAGACTGGTCAAATTAACTTCTGAAAGATGGTTGTTAAATTTTCAGTGTGAGCACTTACACCTAACGAATAAACAAATGCCACAGATTAAGGATTGAGATATTATTGTGTTCATTGTCTAGTCTTAAGAAAATGATGAAGAAAACATTGATAATGCAAATTAAACCTGTATGCATTTCCCCCCCCCATGCACCCTGAGAGAGCAGATTATTCAACATTTACCAACATGCCCCTGGATAGAATTATAGAATAATATAATAAAGCACTATAGAAGCTCAGAATTCAACTAATCCAACCCTTACTTGAAAAATGAATCTTGCTACATTTCAAACAAGTCGTCAACAAAATTCAATTCAAAGGAATTTACTTTCAGCCAAGGTAAATTCAGTCCATTTTTAGACAATCCTGATTATTAGGAAATCATTTTCTTATATGGACTCAATATGTTCCCATTGCTGTAACTTTCCTCCATTCTCTTAGGTCTGTTCTGTGGGTGCAAGAAGACTAAGGTGGTGTGTGGGCTGGCTCTGGAGTGTTATGACTGGGCCCCATCAGTGGCAACAACCCAGGAGGGGATGAAGGGCAGAATTACATTCAGGGAAATGGGGGAAACTTAGCATGGGGGAGAAGGGTCAGTCTTCTTCATCTACCCAGGCCACCATATTCCCATAAATCTTTCTATAAGATACCTCCTACCTATGATAGTTCTTCAGGTGATTTTAAAAAAATACTATCTTGTGTCTTTCACTTTGGCCATATTCCTATCACCTAGCATCCACCTCTGAGCTGCTGCTGCAGCTGCTGTCCAAAGGACCCTGCTCTCCTGATGAGTGGGAGCTTACTGTATCTAGCTGATCCCAGACCCACCTCCCTGCTTTGCCACTGTGGGTATCCCTCTGCACTTATCTCTTTCTCTGGGAACAATACAAAAAAATCAAATCAAATCAAAGTTGGCATTATTGGAAAGGGTGTGTCTACTGAATGCCATATAATTCATCATCCATATAATGTTCATTATCTCTGTGCAGTCCAAACCAAAATACCTTTCGCCTGGCCACCACTTGCCAATGTGTTGTCTTCTTTTATTAAAATGAAATCCTCTTGAGAAAAAGAGTCATCTCCCTTTTGTATTAATATTTCCAGTACAGTAATATCCCCAGTAGAGTAGATGATACATTGCAAGCATTTAATGAATGCTCATCAGTTCATCCCTTTATAAATGTTGTCTTCTCCTAGTAAAACATCTCTGTTTCTTTCCTTATACTGTCTAGTTCCTCACCATGCTTTTCATCCTCCTTTAAAGGAATTCTAGCTAGCCAATGATGCTTTGGTTCTCGTTTAGATATTGATCAAATGAAAAGATAAATTGGGTTTATTCTATCAGTGAACATTTTTGAAGCGTGCCATCAGAATTTCTAACATTCATCTGCCCCCATTGTGACAAAGTTAACTCTCTCAGCCAAAGGGATGGCTCTGCTCAAAAAATTAATGGCTCCATGTAATTCAGGTCTCAGCCTTGACAGTTATTAATCTCATGAAACTAGGCAAGTCACTACACACCTTTGTACCTTTGTTTTCGTATCTGTGAAATGGGCATAATAATGTGGTTACTGCCAACTTCAAAGGGGAAAGGGGAGCAGACCTTAAGGCCAAAAAAAATATGAGTTGTTATTATTGTATGTAACTGTACCACATGTAGTATGTATCCTATAGAAAGATTTGTGGGAACACAGTGGCCTGGATAGATGAAGAAGACTGACCCTCCTCCCCATGCTAAGTTTCCCCCATTTCCCTGAAGGTAATACTGCCCTTCATCCCTTCCTGGGTTGCTGCAACTGATGGGGCCCAGTCATGACACTCCAGAGCCAGCCCACACACCACCTGAAATGCAGCCTTGGCAGTAATTAGTGCAATTAAACACTTGAGGGAGAAATAGAGATAATCAGGATCATAATTGCCTAGTTTGAAGTCCGGCCAATCCATGGAGACTAGCATCCTCACCCTGGAAAGGGGTGGAATGAGGGGTGGGGCAGGACAGAGAATCCTACAGCAAAAGGAGTTTAAGTGTGGGTTTGTTTCTTTTTCAACAGGTCTAGAAAATATTCACTGAAACTCAGAGTACCAAGTACAGATCCTTTCCAAATGATTAAGTGGGCAGGTAATACAATGTTCTTGAATTTAACAGGATTTTCTAAGCTGAAAACTCTGAAATCTCTGCTAAAAAAAATTCCTGTGTTTTTCTTATCTGTTTGGCCTAGTCTGCTGTGTTTGAATAAGAGGCCGGCACTGCTGTCTGGAATATGTTCTTCATTGTGTTCTTTCTGTAGAGAAAATTACAACAGGAAAGAGAATGGGAGGGAGAAGAAGAACATTATATTCTAAACAGTCTCAGAAAGATAATTGCAGTGATTCTCTCCCTCCTCAATCAGCCTCTGGTTTCCCAGTGTTCTCTTTTTTCCTCTTAGCTCTGCATCCTGGCTTGGTCTAAGGGATCCAGGGATTCAGACAATCAGAGAGGACCAGAGCCACAAAGCACCTTAGAAACACAGGATGTAATTAACCCAGAACGTTTGACATGAACGGGTGTTTAAAACATAGAATATCAGAACATAGAACATAAGAAGCAGGAGATGGGAGGAGCCTTAATAATCATTTAATATAATCCCTGTGTTTTATTGAGGTCATGCAAAAAATTAGGGGATGATCCAGGGCTAGAATCTAAGTCTCCTAACTCCCAAACCAATTTTCTTTCCATTACATGACATTAGGCTTGGCATCAAGACTAGGGTTAGCAAGTTAAGCAGTCATCATTTAGACTGCAATACTTAAAATTGTTCATGGGATGTGTATGTATGCAAGTATGTATGTTTATTTGTGTATAAGCATATATGTACATTTGCATATATGAATGTATAACAGTGATTATCTTGCACCCCACTGGCTAAAGGTCAGGCATATCATATTTACACGCCTTGATTCTCCAGTACTTTTAAGGGGGTTTGGAGGTATCTAATCTCTGCCACTTGCTCAAGCCCTCACCTATGATATTCTCCCAGTTTTAAGGATCCTCTGTTACATTTAACCACATAACAGTCAGATAAGATTTACAAAGGAATAGTTACTCCAAAGGTATAGCAAGAAAAAACATATAATTATCCCCTCCAAGGTTGGGGGTAGAATAATCCCTCTATGCATCACCTCTCTTGAAAGGAGAAAAAAATTAGGTTCATAGTTTTACTTAGTTTCTACACAGCATTAGCCCTTCCAAATTCTAAATCCAAAGGCACCTTGGGCTCAAGTCCCAGTACTTTGGCTTCTTGGGGCTTCCCTACTGGGCCAGAATCCAGCCTGGAATTTTGCCTCCAACATCAACATGGGTCAAGTTCCAAGGTCTGGAGACTGTGCTGTCTACACCTACAACTGAAAAGAACAGATGAAATGGACTAGAACCCCAAACTCAATTCTCAGGGCTATAGAGAAGGGAATAGGGGGGAAGTTAACCCTTCAGTAGGCAGTAAACAAAGAAATGGAGCATTTAAAAAACTGTCCTAGAACACATATGTGCCATATCCCAGATCTAGACAATAAGTTCAATTTTTTTATTAGTCATTTTTCTTTATGTATCAATACATGACCCACACAGGCAGTTAAAAAAGTCAAAAGTCAGTAAATATTGTCTACAAGAAGGCTATTCAATAAATTCTGCAAATATCTATTAATTACTTTGTTCAGGGGAGCATTCTAATTGTTGGGTAATCCTGTATCAGAGGCTTTCACTGGACATTCAAAATTCTGATAGGTTTTGGGGTCAAATAACATAGGCCTACCTCTGCTACATGGAATCAGAGAATCTCAGAGGTGGAAGGCACTTCTGAGATCCTTTGGTCCCACACGACTAAGAATCTCTTAATTTCCAAGAAATGGCCATTCAGTGTTTGAATAAAGACCTTAAGTGAGGGTTAATTCATTATTTCCCAAAGTCTTCTCATTCCGTTTTGTGATAACTCTAAGTATCAAGAATGTTTTATTTAAATCAAGTCTATGTCTGTTTCTTTCTACTGCTCCTAGATATGTCTTTTGGGATCGAGCAAAAGAAATCTAATTGTTCTTCTCCGTGATAACCCTTTGAGTTCCACTATCATGTCTCCTCAAGTCTCCTCTTCTAGGCTAAATTTACCCAATTCTTTAAATCAATCTTCAAATGACATGAATTCAAAACTATTGACAATTCCAGTTGTACTTTACACTCAAACATATAAATGCTCTTCCTAAAGTATGGCACCCAGAAATACACATTCTACTCCAAAGTTGGCCTGAGCATTAAATTACATTAATTTTCCTGGCTTATCTAATGAATCTTAATTGAAACAAGGCAATTCTTTTACTACTCCTACTCACCCCCAAAAGCTACTCTAAGCTTTCTCTTCTTGCTTCAAACCTCCTAAAGCATTCTCCTGAATCCAAGCCATCAGCTGAAAACATTACCTACAGCTTTACTGAAAAAATCAAGATCATTCACTCTAAGTTTCTCTTCTCTCCTTCCCTCCATTGTACAGCTCCTTGACATAGTTCCACTATCTCCTCCTTTACTCTCCTCCTTTACTCTAGTCCAGTAGTTCTCAACCTTCCTAATGCTGAGACCCTCTAATACTCTTATGTGGGGGTATCTGCATGTGGGCAGACTGCCTGGAGACGGATAGAGGAGCATGTCTCGATTCCTAAGACCATCAGAAACATGTGTTTTCCAATGGTCTTAGGAGACCCCTGTATCCCCTGTGGAAGGGTCTTTCGACCCCCAAAGGGGTCGCGACCCACAGTTTGAGAATCACTGCTCTAGTCTATGATGAAGAGGTGGCCCTTCTTCTTGCCACTGTCAACCCTTCAACCTGAATGGATGAAAAAAGGAATAAATCAATGAATTAACGAAGTATTTATTAAGTGTGAAACACCATAGTAAGCACTAGGGTGACAAATAGAAAAGTAAACTAATACTTGTTTTCAAGGAGCTTATATTTTAATGGAGAAGACAACATAGAAGAATTCAGCTGTAAGTCAGACGGAGAGGTCCCATGATAATGTATTGTAGCAAAGCAGATTTACTGACTCTTCTTTAATATCATTCCTACTGATAAAATCATCATTGAATCATTTGACAGTGCCAAAGACTTTGTTGACAAGGACACCGGTAACTAGAATTTTCTTTTCTGTGTCTTTGGTGGTAGCAACTGTAGGAGCAGTTGCCAGGCTACATCTCCACAGAGATCACTTCCCAGGATGATGGCTAAGGGCACTGAGCTGGAAGCATTGCTATACCTGAGTCTCTGGGGTTGGGGTCTCCTAGGCTGTCTCCTTCAGAATCTGAGGGGAGATAATGGGCACAGTGGTGGTAATGCTTTGACTTGCCTGGCATCTGTTGCTTTCTGTCTCTCCCTTAGGGTGTCTTATTGCTTTTCCTAGGCTGGTTCACCTCTCCTGTGAGTGGCAATTGGTTGGCAGCTGGCCCCTTCTCCACAGCAGCCACCACACTTGATGGCAGCTATGAGAGCTGAGATGGAAGTAGGAATAATAGTAATCCAGGAAGGAGGTGGGATGTTGCTGCTTCTAAGGTTTCTGTGTCTCCCCATCCTTTTTTGGTAGTTGATGAGTAATGATTGCCAGTAGTGATGAGAAAGGTAGACCCCTTCTCCAAAATATGGCTAAAAGCAGCTATGATGCCCTGAGGAATGCTGTTCTTGGGTTCAGGGTCCTAAACTATCTCTACCAGTTTCCAAGATAAGGTGGTGGTTAAGGTGTGGTGGTGATTTGATTTACCTGGTGATGATGCTTCCCAGCTTTCCCTTGATCCCACCCTCTCTCATCTTCTTCAGCAGGTTTGCCTCCACCCTACCCTGATCATACCCATCCTCTCTTTAAGCTTTAATCTCTTCCTACCTACTTACAATCATAAGGTCTCTTCCCTGCTACCTACAATCATAAGGTAATCTCTGCCATCATTTTTTAAAGCACCTTACCAGATCCAACAGCCCCCGCTAGTATCGTCCCATATCTCTCCTCCCTTTCTCAAGACTCCTTGAAAAATTCTTCTACAGTGATTGCTTTCCTATTGCTTTCCTACTGTTCAGCTATGTCTGATTCTTAGTAATTTCATATGGGGTTTTCTTGGCATGGTTTTCCATTTCCTTCTCTAACTCATGTTGCAGATGAGGAAACTGAGGCAAATGGGGTTAAGTGAGAGTCACAGAGCAAGTAAGTGTCTGAGATCGGATTTGAACTCAGGTCTTCCTGACCCCACTCCAATCTACCTCCTCAGAGCTGCCAAAGTTATTTTTCTGAACTGCAAATCTGACTATGTCAAACCCTGATTTCATTAACTTCCTATTATCTTTAAGATCAAATATAAATAAACTCCTCTAAGATCTATAGTTCTTCATCACCTGGCCCCATCCTACCTTTCAGCCTTACTACACCATACTCCCTTCTACTTCCATGGTCCATCCAAATTGTTCTCACCACTCTTCTCGTAAGACAAACCATCTCTTTTTTCTATGCCTTTGAAGTGGACATCTCCCATTTCTGGAATGCATTACTTCCTAACCTCTACCTCTGAGAATCCCTGCTATCCTTCAAGGCTCAAATCAAGCACTACCCTCTGCATAAGACATCTCCAACGCTACCTCTCCCCAGCTCCAACACCATCTAGTACCTTTCATTGCAAGTTTATTTGTATCAGCTCTTTATATGTGTTGTGTATCTGTGTATGTTCATATGGTCTCCAGTATTAGAATATAAGTCCCTTACGAACAAGGGCCATTTCAATTTTTGTACTGGTAGAACCTTGCACAGTGCCTTACACATAATAGATGCTTAATAAATGTTTGTTGATTCATTGACTGATTGGGTTGATTACTGCATAAACCACAAAATGTTCATAGTGACTTTGACAACGTAATCATAGAATCCTATCATCCCAGACCTATAGGGGACTTCAGAGGTCATCTCTTCCAACCCCTTACCTGAAACAGGAATCCTCTCTAAAGCATTCCAGACAAGTAGTCCTCTGGCCACTGTTTGCAGATGGCCCCTAGAATCCTTTCCTGTTTTAAATCCAATGATCCTCTCTCCTCCATTGACTGAGGGGCTTACAAGGCAGCCCATTACACTAAGTCACTGAAAACTCTAGTTCATAAGATGATAGATTGAAACCTATGAAGAATTTAGAGGTCATTTGGATCACAGACTAGAAGCAACGTTAGAAATCACCTAGTCCAACACTCATTTTATATATGAGGAAACTGAGGCCAAGGAAACTTCATAGACTTTCTGAAAGTCACAGAATAAATGGCAGAGCTGGAGATTTGAACTCAGGTCCCATGACTCCAAATCCTGTATTTTTTCTCCTTCACCAAACAAACTAGAATCACAGAACATTAGAACCAGAGAGTAACTTGAAAGTCATCAAATCCAGCCTCTTCATTTTGCAAATGAAGAAACTGAGGCCCAGAGAGGTAACCAGGACTTGCATCAATTCAAGAAACTTGTTGTTAGTATATGTGACAACAGATCTGGTCAAGCTGATTCTTAAAGTACCATTTTTAAAATATCATTTTTCCTGACTTGCTACACTGAGAGTATTTCATAGTTCAGAACAGAATTTCATAATAACTAGAAAATTGCCTAGTGATTTTTTTTCTTGAATGCAAATCTAAGTTTTCAGATTGTTGGCTTTGGGGTTTTTTTTAAGGTTTTTCATCTGTAGAGGAAGATTGCAATAATAACACTTACATAATGCCTTTCATTTTCAAAGTAGTTTCCTGGCACAATACTCTGAAAACTGGCTCTGCTTTGGTTCTTTTCAAAACTGTGAACACTTGTCCTGGACCCAAACTAGATACTGTTTGGGGAGGAAAGTGAAAATTTAAAATTTAATGCTTGTCCTCAGGTTGCTGCTAATCTAGTTTGGGGGACAAGACTGAGTTGTGTGTAAAGATTAGCAAAAAGGATGAAGTTCAAATCTTAGTCTTGTGACCTTTGGGCAAATCTCTGGGCCTTGGTTTCCTCATTTAGAAGTTGGACTAGATCATATCTGAGTTCCCTTCCTTGCCTTCTCTAAAAGACTGCAACAGATATCTGCTTTTTCTCCATGTATCCTGAATGGTTCTCTCTCTTCTTGAATCTTTCATTGCAATCCCTTTGGATATCTCCTTTTTCTTTTCGTAGAATAACTTGTGTTGTATTTGTTTATGTACATGTCCTTCCCACATTGTGAGGGTCAGGGAGTTCAGTGTTCTACCACCACCCCCTGACCCCCGCATACACATCCCATCCCCACAATCTGGAAAATCCACATAAAATGTTTTGACCCTACCTTCACACCCGAAAAAAAGTTTGATTTTTTTCTTTTTCTGTTATAGAGTGTTTACAGGGCCTCATTATAAAATCTGGGTTAAATATTTGATAATAGGCTCTGTGTCTTCTGCTAGCCATCACTTATGATCTGCATCTTCTGCAAAACTTCCAAAATAAAATCCCCATTTGCTTTCTTATGCTGACCCAGGATACATCAAAACCATCAACACCACGATGGGGACAATTGTGATGTGGGAGGGATAACTGTAATTATCTTACCCTTACAAGACTGGAAGCTCTTTGAGGGCAGGGATTGTATCTTGTTTTACCTTTATATCCCAATGCACAATGCCTTTCTACATGAAGCTTTTCTTGGTTCCTCCCCTCCACTATGATAAATATTTGTTACTGTCTCCAAGCATTTTACATATATGTGGGTATACATGTATATATGTGTATATGCATGTGTATGTGTGTGTATGTGTATATATTTTTTATCAGAGTATATTTTTCCATTCCATACTATCCCTCT
This sequence comes from Pseudocheirus occidentalis, assembly GCA_028646575.1. Taxonomy (NCBI): domain Eukaryota; kingdom Metazoa; phylum Chordata; class Mammalia; order Diprotodontia; family Pseudocheiridae; genus Pseudocheirus; species Pseudocheirus occidentalis. The sequence goes on from CM053594.1 coordinate 85,883,769, forward strand.
GTCAAATGAGGAGGCCTTGCTGGTCCTTCTATTGGTGCAACTTTGTGAAGAGTTTGTCACTGCAGTTGCAGAATTCAGAGGTGACTTTCAGTCCTTGTCCCTGATCACAATCATTCACTATGGGTCAAATTTTCCACATGTAGATTGATATATAATCTCAGGTGTCTTTAGAAATGGCCACAAGTCAGGGGTGATAGCAAAGCAAATGATGATATATTCACGGAATCGCAGAAGACATGGAGCCTGAAAGCTACTGAACAGAAATTTCTGTGACATCTCCTGTAAGTGACCATATGACTAATGCTTGAAGACACAGAGGGAGGGACTCACATACTAAGCTACAGCTCATTGTATCAATCAACACGCATGACTTAAGGGCTTATTAAGTACCAGGCATTGTGCTAGGCATTGGAGACACAAAAGCAAACATGAAATAATAGCCCTTACCCTCAAGAACTTATATTCTATGGGGGAAGAGGAGTGCAAATAATAATAATAACATTTACATAGCGCTTTAAAGTTTACAAAGTACTTTGTATTCGTTGTCTCATTTGACCCCCACAACAATCTTTGGAGGTAAGGTGTTATTATTATCTCCATTTTACAAGTAGAGAAAGTAAAGCTAAGAAAAATTAAGTGATTTGCCCATGGTCACACAATTTGGAAGTATTTAAGCCAGGATTTGAACTCAGGTCTTAAATGAATCCAAGTCCCATGGTTTATACACTACACTTATCTAGTTGTCCCACATACAAAATAAAGAAATACAAGGCACTCAGGAGAGGAGAAAGGCACTAGCAGATGGGGGCATCAAGAAGCACTTCATCTAGAAAATATGGCAAAATATTACTACCAATTACCATTTACTAAAGTACAGTGAGTCTTCCTATCAGAATCTTTACAGAATCTCAGAATTGGTTAGGGCCTCAGAGACAATCTAATCCAAACCATTTCTGAACAAGACAGCCCCCATACACACATACCACACACACACACACACACACACACACACACATACTATACATCGTCATGTTTTAATCATAATATTAATATTAATAATGATAGCATTAATGTTGTTAAGGTGTGCAAAGAGCTTTACAAGTATTAATTCATTTTATTCTCAAGACAACCCTGGGAGACAGGTGCTATTATCATTTCCATTTTACAGATGTGGAAATTGAGGCAGAAGGTGATTAAGTGACTTGCTTAGTATTATATAACTAGTAAGTATCTAATACTTAGCACACTGTCCATCACAAAGCTGGGGTCTAAATGTGTATGGATTGATTGTTCACTAAAAGTATTTGAAGTGAGATTTGAACTCAGTGCTTCCTGATTCCAGGCCCTGGGTCTGTGGGTAATACTATAACAGCTCATTTTTTGTTATACTTGATTTACAACAACTCTATGAGCCATGAGGTACAATTATTATTATCCCTGTTTTACAGTAGAAGAAACTGGCTCTTTGCAGACCTTAACAACAACATTAATGCTAACTATCATCATTATTAATATTATTATTAAAATATTACTATGTATTGTATGTGTGTATGTGGGGGGTGGGGGAGTATCTTGTTCAGAAATGGGTTGGATTAGATTGTCTCTGAGGCCCTAACCAATTCTAAGATTCTATTCTGAGAGTCCCATCCCAGTCCTTCCCACCACCACCCCCCCAT
>CM053594.1:85885544-85908212 GCA_028646575.1 Pseudocheirus occidentalis
GATTTTTTTTAAATACACTTTAATAATCCCTATGTGATTCTATGTATTTTGTTTTATGTGTTTAAAGACATTATCCTAAGAAGGGGTCCATGGGCTTTATCAGACTGCCAAAGGGGTCCATAACAAAAATAAAGTTAAAGACCCTTGGTCTAGGACGTGTTTGACTTTAAACTGACATGCTTTGAAATAGACCTCCAGGGGTGCATTAATGCCCCTGAGGACTTTAAAAGAACCAGAGGAAAACCAAAAGGCATTGGGTAAGATGGCATCTAGTATAGTTAGCATTTATATAGCCCTTTAGAGGTTCCAAACCACTTCACAAATATTGTCTACTTTTATCCTCATAGGAGGGCAAGGATTAGAATCTTATAGCAAGGAACAGTGCCTATGGAAACTTGGTTCCGTCAAAGCATCCAAGGAAGCTGGCTGCATTGAGGGGATCATTGAGTGTTTGCTTGCTAGGGTCAGAGGGACAATCCTAGTTTGTTTTTCTGTCCCTAGTAAAAATTGACCGTTGTTCCTTGTGTCTCAGTGAGCCCAAATCTGGAAGGTCTGAGAGATTTAGAGGGCAATGTAATGTGATTCTTACTCTACCCCACCCCAGACTAGCTGTTTGACCTTGTATGGTTGTCATTTACCCTCAGTAAGTCTCATTGGCTCTCACCTGTCAAGCAATTGAGTCAGGTTAGTTGACTCTTAGGTCCCTTTCAGCTCTTAAATGAATCCCTTTGTGGTGTTAGCTCTGCAGGTCTCCTGGTCAGAACATTAACCTTAACATTGTTCTTATCTGTTTCAATTATAGCAACTGAGCCCTACAAAAAGATTGGAGGAAAGCAAAAGCTCTGAATTATTTCCCTGCTAAGGTCATACGTGGTCCCCTTCCACCTCTTAGGGAATTTGAGAGAGGTCATGGCCCATCATTAGTGGCTTCACTACTTATTTCAATATGACAGGATGTGGAGGGTGGAGGTGAAGCCCTGGGCAAAGAGCACTATAAATGTTATAGTTCTTGGTACAACTCTGAGTTCCTGGTAACTGGTGGCTGATCCTTGCACAGAAACCATTTGGGGTAGATTGAAAAAAAAACATGTCAGTAAATATGGCAGGTGAGGAATGATGTGTGGCAGGATGTTCATTCATGACAAAAATGACTCCCCCAGAAAGATCAATTATGGTGTCAGAGCAGCTAAGACAAAAGGCAAAAACAAAACCAAAATCTGTGGTCTGAGGAAATTGAGCCCACTGCCCACACCCAAAAAAAGGAAATAAGGAGAGCATTCAAAAAAGGAAGTAGTCCTTTAAACCAAAATTCTAGTCCAGAAGTTCAAAATTGAGCAACCCTTTTTTTTCTCAAGAACTTTTTCTCTTGCCTCCTCTTTAGCCCTCTAGAAAGGTCAGCTCACCTCCCATCTCTCACTCTGCCTTCTTCACTTCCTCCTCCTTTCTTGGGGAAAGCCCTTGATTAGACAGGTGCTGTTACTCAGACCTTGGACAGTCCCAGCTGGCTAGTGTGATACTGACTCAGGAGGAAGCCTCTGTTAGTGACCAAGACTTTAGCATTTAAACTGAACTTTGGGGGACCTGAGGGCCAAGAGAATCTAGTTTAAAAAGAGAAAGAAGGCTCATAGAGTGTATCTGCTTAAGTAACCACACTCTATATTTACTGCTGTTAAAATACTGGTTTATCCAGTTGGTTGTACCCGATGGAAATCTGGAGCCCATCCAGCCTTGGACAATTGCCCATTGCCTAACAGGTATCCTAACAGGTATATGGCATGTTAATCAAACTGAGACCAGGGAAAGACCTTAGCTTAGAAAAGCCAAGGTCTCCCACTGTAGCCAGGGCCATCTCCAGTCATCTTGATCTATATTTTGCCACTGGACCTCGATGACTCCAGAGGAAAGTGAGTGAGGCTGGTTACTTTGTCCAGCCCTCCCTAACTTAAATCCAATTCGCTTGCAAGTTAATGGCATCACCTTCCTGATGCCATTTCAAGAATGATGGACAAAGAACAACAACACTAGGGACAGCCAGGTGGCTAAGTAAATAAAGTATTGGGCCTGGAGTCAGGAAAACCTGAGTCCAAATCCAGCCTGAGACATTTCTAACTTGCAACCCAGGGTAAGTCACTTATCCTCAGTCTTCTTATCTGTTAAAGTTCACTAATAATAGCACCTACCTCCCAGGGTTTTTGTGAGAATAAAATAGTAGTTGTAAAGTGCCTGACATAATGCCTTGCATATAGGAGGTACTATAAAAATGTTAGCTAGCTATTTAGAATAGTGGAATTCATCCTGGATTGGGAGTTGGGGGTGTGGGTCCATATCCTGCCGCTGCTACTTGTTATCTCTGCAACCTTGGGTAAGATATTTAACATCTCTGGGCCTCAATCTGTTCATCTTTATCATGACGGGGTTGATCTAGATGATTGGTAAGGTCCCATTCAGCTATGAATCTTTATTAGGGTAGTGGAAAGTTACTTCAGGTATGTGAGGTAGTGCAAGGGACAGTACGGTAACCAGCATCATTGGATGCTCTGGTCTCTTGTACCCTCGATGAGTAGAAGAGACTTCATTAAAGCAGTTCAAAATCAAGGTCAACTCTATCTTTAGCATTCCACAAATCTTTCAGACTAATAACTGTCAAAAAAAAGTCTGGTTTGACTTTTTCTTGATGAAGTCATGTTGTCTCCTAGTGACAACTGCTTCCTTTTCTAAATGTTCACTAATTATTCCTTTAATAATGCATTCTAAAATGTTTGCCTGTGTCATGAGACTAGAAGAGGACGTAGGTTGGTCATGTAGCATGAGCATAGGCTAACAGATGGATAGCTTATATGCTTCTTTGGTGCCCATGGAACATCAGGGCTAAATGAAACTGACAGTATATTTGGTAGGTTTGTGTAGGGGATTTCTGGATTTCTAGAAGAATTTCTAAAAATTAAAGGAGTTCTGGGTTTGGCTTGCTGCAAACTATAGGCAGCTCATCTCCTACTTATACTATGTATAACAACACTTCTTTCATTTTTCTCAAATTTTCCCCATACTCCCTTGGTTCAACATTGCACATTCTAGCATTGTGGTCATATTAGTTGTATCATCAACCAATAAATAGCTAATATAAAGCATTTCCAGGTTAAAAAAGAAAGCATGACACAGAAGCTCCTAGGATTCTGAACTCATATGGGCACAGTGCCTGTACTTGATTATACTAGACTCAAATGTTTAAGCAATGGGAGTAGAGAAAAGAATTACATGCAAAAAATATTATGGACTTAAAAATAGCAATATTTAGCAATTGGTTGGATATGTTGAGTGAGTGAGAGTGAGAAGTCTAGGATAATGCTGAGTTTTTCTGCACTGTTATTATTCATACTCTTTCATTTATCCTCCATAGAGGATCCATTCTATGTAACAGGGACTTTCTCTTTTTTTTTAATATTTAGTAGATTCCAGTATAATCTTTTGTGCTTAAGTCTTGCAGTGACACGGTGTGCCATGGTGAACCTTGAGTTCTTGAAGACTGTACCTTCAAACCAATAGATCCTATCAAACTTTAAAGGTTTTGAACATAATACTGATCCTGTATTGTAATCATAGTATCATCCTAGGACCAATTCGACTAAATTGTAGCTTGGCAAATGCTCAGACCAAGCATTATAGCATACAGCCCTGCGGTAGAGAATTGATCTTTATTTGAGGACTAGCCCACTGAAACTCTAGTTCATCACCTTATTGCAGTCATAAGCCATTCCCAATGCCTAGAACCTACTCCTTCAGCTCTATCTCTCTGTCTTTTTCTTCCTTTAAAACTGAGCTTGTATCATCTCCTCTGCTTAGCCTTCCATTGTTCACCTAGTTTGCAGTTTACATTGTGGTAGAGCCCAATAGATATAAGCTCCTCGAGGGCAAGAACCGTTTAATTTTTGTGCTTGCATCTCTAATGAGCATGATGTCTGGCACATAGTAGGCTCTTGATAAATGCTGGTTTAATTGAACAACCCAACAGAGAAACAAATTTCAGAACTCTTGGGGAGAGTATGGAATGTCCAGATTCCTGAGGTTCTTGGGCACTCCTTTGTATTTGACCTTCAGACCTGGTCATGAGGGTCCCTCTTTGACTAATGAAAAATCATCTGTTGTGCACTAGGTTTTGATGATTCATTACCAAAGTTACAGGTAAATGAAACCTCTTGGCAGGTGGTCTGGGAACCTCATTGCGCTTTTTCCCAAGCTTGGTTTGCTTCTGTTTTCACTCTTTTTGAAACCAAATTTGTATGTGTGCTTGGGGATGGGTACAGAAAGCTAGTCTTTATTCATTATTAAATTAAAACATCTACTTTTTATTCACTGCCCACTAGCAATTTCATTCACTTCAACAAGCATTCATTAGCAATCTATTATGTCAAAACTAGAATAAAAAGAATAATCAAAATCTATTATATACGGTTATATGCTAACACACACACACACACACACACACACACACACACACAAAAGAAATGTAGGAATGCCTTGAAAAAAATATTCAGACTAACAGAAGATGAAAAAGAGATCTTAAATAATCTAATCTTGAAAAAGGAAATAAAACTAGCTGCAAAGAAATCACAAAAACAAGAAAAAATATCCTAGTTCTTTTGGATTCATGGGAAAATTTTATCAAAATTTTAAAGAACAATTAATACATATATTATGCAAAAAATTAATTTGAGAAAGGAAACACTCTACCAGATTCCTTTTATGAGACAAATATATGTCTAATACATAAATCAGAAGAGGATAAAGCACAGGAGAACTATAGACCAATATTATTAATGAATATTGATTCCAAATTTTTAAATAAGATCCAATCAAACTGTCTACATCAATTTATCTTAGAAATTATTCATTATGACCAAGTTGGATTTATACCATGAAGGCAAGGCTATTAGGAAAATAATCAACATATTAAGAATAAAAATATCATAAACAAAATTATATTCTAAATGGATGAGGGAAAAGCCTTTAACAAAGTGCAACATTCATTTATGCTAAAATTTCTACAAAATATAGGCATAGAGGGAATGTTACCATATCATAAAAATCTATCTAAAATCAAAAGCAAGAATGCAATAGGGAAACATATATAACTCTTTCCAGCAAATTTGGGAGTTCAGCAAGGATGTCCATTCTCACTACTATTGTTTGACATACATCTGAAAATGCTAGCAATAGCAATAAGACAAGAGAAAGGCACTAAGGTAATAAAGATAAATAAAGAGTAGATAAAACTATCCCTATTTGTGGATGATATGATGATTTATTTTTAAAATCCTGGGAAATCAGCAAATATAACAATAAAGATAATAGCTGCTCAGAATTGCAAAATACAAAATAAACCCTCAAAAATCAATTGTATTTCTATTAATAATAATAAAATCCAAAAAAACAAAAAAAGAAAGAGAAATCCAATTCCAAATAACTGCAATATGCACAAAATACTGGGAACTGATCTACCAAAACACCTAAATGAGTAATATAGATTCAAATGCAAAGTTCTCTTTAAAGAATTTTTTAAAAAAACTTAAATAGTTCTGGCTTCTGACTGGGTCATGTCAATATAAAAAAAATGACAAGACTGCCTAAGTTAATTTATACTTTTAATGCTATGCCAAGTAAGTTGTCAAAATAATACACTGTATAACTTAATAAAATAATAACAAAATTAATTTTTAGAAAACAGAAAATGTACAATAGCAAGGAAAATTATGAAAAGAAATAGGGATGGAGAGGGAATAGCACTTCCAGACCCTAAACTGTATTATAAAGCATCAGCCATTAAAACTATCTTATATCAGTTAAAATATAAATATATATGTATATATATATTTATTTATATTTATATATATAGTGGTAGTTTAGTGAGACAGACCAGGCAAGGAGAACCAGTGGGAAAAAAACAGAGAAGTGCATGACTTAGGAGAGAATTCCCTACTCAACAAAAACTATTGGGAAAATTAGAAGATATGTGGCAGAAATTAGATTTAAATAAATCAGTACTTAATACCATATTCTACAGTACATGCTGAAAGAATATGTGATTATAGATTATGTTATAAAAAATTAGAAGATAAACAAACCATATGCTTCCCACAACTGTAGGTAGGAGATGCATTCTTAACCAAACAAGTGATAGAAAAAATTACATAATATAAAACAGATAACTTTGATTAAGTGAAATCTAAACTTTTGCACAGATAAAATTAATACAGTTAGCATAAGAAAGGAAGCGGTCAAATGTGGAGGGGAGGAGAGAAATCTATGAATCAAAGTTCTCTGCTAAGGGTTTAGTATCCAAATATGTGTGTGTGTGACATATATGCATATATGTATGTGTGTATTGGGCAGCAAGATGGCACAGTGAATAGCGTGCTGGACTTGGAGTCAGAAAGACTCATCTTTGAGTCTAAATCTGGCCTCTGATTCTTACTAGCTCTGTGACCCTAGGCAAGTCACTTAACCCTGCTTGTCTTAGTTTTCTCATCTAGAAAATGAGCTAGAGAAGGAAAATGCAAACCACTCCAATATCTTTACTAAGAAAATCCCAAATGAGATCATGGAGATTTGAACTGAAAACAACTAGACAACAACATCCAAAATACATAAACAATTGAGCGGTATGTATATCATATGTATATATGTATGTATTTACATTTATAAAAGTCATTAATGATCAGAGGATATGAACAAACATTCCTCAAGAGAAGTATTACAAACTACTAACAATCAGATGGAAAAATGCTCCAAATCACTATGAGAGAAACAAATCAAAACCACCCCATGTATTTACCCTGCAGATTGACAAAGATGACAAAAGATGACAGAAGTCAGTGTTGGTGGGGTCATGTGAAGATAGGCATACTGGTTCATTGTTGGTGGAGCTGTGAACCAGTACAACTATGTTGGAAAGCAATTTGGAAACATTCAGGTAAAATGATTGAAATGTCCACAATGTTACTTCCTGTAGAAGATGGACTTTTAACTGTAAATTAACGTGAATACAGAGGAAGATGGAAAGATCTAAGTGAGCTGATGCATAGCAAAGTAAGCAGAGTCAAGAAAACAATATATACAGTAACTACAACAATATAAATGAAAAGAACAGCTACATACCAAAAAGTCAAAAGTGAATGTTGCAGATTTATAAAGAACAAAAATGGCTTCCAAAAAGAGATATGAAGAGATGCTCTCCCTCCCTCCTCTTTGTAGTAAAGGGGGGAAGTACACAAACGTTGCACCTGGTGCATATTTTCAGTCATTTTCAGTATATTGGTCAGTTATACTGGTTTTTTCCTTTCTTGCTTTTATCTTTTAAAAAAAATACTGTTATATGGGATGACTTTCTAGGAAGATTAAGGGAAGAAATACCAGGGGAAACTATGATGATGTTGTTTTAAAAAAAAAAAAGAAACTTTAAAAAAAAACCCACAACTTTTATGCATCAAGAACTGTGCTAAGTGCTAGGATACAAAAACTCAAACTGCCCAAATCCCTCACCTTAAGGAGTTTGTATTCTAATGGGGAAACATGGTTGGGGAGAGGAGATAATAAAGTATATTTACAAATAAAAGACATAGATTCTTATTCTCTCTTGTGGTCCAAGATGAACTATACAGACAACCTAAACTGCCTACTAGGCATTTCAAACTGATGTCATGTAAATGTTTCAGATTCAGAGCTTATTATCCACCTGCTCCCCTCCCTTCCTCCGAACTTCCCCTTTTCTAGTCAGCACTATTTCTCCAGTCACTGAGGATCAGAACCTTGAAGTCAACCTCAGAGTCTCACTCTTCCTCACTTCACAAATAGGACCCACTGCCAAGACTTCAGTTTTGCCTCCACCACATCTCTTTCACCAGTCCTCTTCTCTCTCCAAACGGTCCCCACCCTATTCAGGCTCCAATCACTTCTTGCCTTGACTTATTGTGGCTGTCTCCTAATGGCTCTCTCTGCTTTTACTCTCGATCTTCTTCACACTTTCCAAAGCTCTAAAGCATAAAGAAGATGAAATTATTTCCCTGCTCAATTAGAATCCAATGGTTCCCTACTGTCTACAAAGATTCTGCCTATTCCCTATTACTACAGAGAGCAAATATAAATTCTTCTACTTGGCATTAAAAACAATGCCATTTAAATCCAACCTATCTTTCCAAAGCTTATCATACAAAGGCCTCCTTCACATGCTCTTTGGTGAAGCCAAAGTGACCTTTTTAATGCTTCTTCACATGCAACCATCAATGTCTCTTTTCCATGCCCATGAATAGACTGTCTTCAATTTCTGGAAAGCATTCCTTCACCATCACCTTGCAGCATCTCTAGTTACCTTCAAAGCTCAGTTCAAATACTACCAGTTGCATGAAGCCTTTCTTTATCCTTCTAGCTGCTACTGTCTCCTGTCCGAAATAACCTTGTGTTTAGTTTATATGTGTTTATGTGGGTGTGTTTTGCATATATTTTTATGTATGCATGCTGCCTTCACCAACAGAATGCATTCTCTTTTAAGGCAGTCTTTTTTTCCTTTTTGTATTTGTCTTCCCAGTGCCTATCACCATCTTATTAAGTAGCAGGTAAGTAAATACAGTAATTTCAAGTGGAGGTACCAAATATTAGAAGAATCAGGAAAGACTTCAGGGAGGAAATGTCACCTGAGTTGGATCTTGCTAGAAACATGAGATTCCAAGGGGTAGGATTGGGAAGGGAGATCATTCCATTGATGGGAAAATCTATGCAAAGGCATGGAGACAGGAGATCAATCAATCAATAAACATTTATTAAGTGCCTACTGTGTACCATGCACTGTGTTAAAAAAGAGGCAAAAGACAGTCTCTGCCTTCAAGGATCTCAAAAAAAATTTATAAAAACAAACTACAAGATAAAGAATAAATTAAAAATCATTAAAAGAAAGGGTTCATTAGATTAAAGAAGGGTTGGGAAAAGCTTCCTGTAGAAGATGGACTTTTAACTGTAAATTGAAGGAAGTCAGGGAAGCAAGGAGGCAGAGATGAGGAAGCAGAGCATTCCAGGGATGCAGCAACCAGCAAGAGGTTCCTGGAGTGGAGAGATTGATTGCCTCAGTTTGGGAACAGCCATGAGGCCAGTGTTACTGGATCAAAGAGCACATGTCCAAAAGAAAAGTGTCAGAAGACTAGAAATATCAGAGAGGGCTACGTTACAAAAGACTTTGAATGCAAAACAGAGGGATTTGTATTTGATTCTGGAGGCTGTAAGAAGCCACTGAAATTTATTGAGGAGGAAAGGGGAGGGAGGAGGATGACATGATCAGACCTGCACTTTAGGAAAATCACTAAAGGGACTCAATGGAAAATGGATTGGAGTGGGGAGAGACATGAGGCAGGCAGACCCATCAGCAAGCTATTCCAGTAACGAAGGCACAAGGTAATAAGGGCTTGGACTAGGGGCAATGGAAAAGGAGAGAAGGGGACATATTCAAAAGATGTTACAAATGTAAAATACAGGTCTCAGCAACTGCTTGGGTATGGGGGAGGGGGATAGAGAGTAGAGATAGGAGTCAAGGATAACTCTTAGACCTAGATTGTGAACTTGTGCAACTAGAAGAGTCATGTAGCCCTTTACAGGACTAGAGAAGATAGGAGAGGGAAAGAATTTAGGGGGAAAGATAATAAGTTTAGTTTTGGACATATTGAATCTAAGATGTTTTTGAGACATCCAATTCAAGATGCCTGAAAGACAATTGGAAATGTAAGATTGGAGATCAGCAGAGAGGCTGAAACAAGACAGATTTGAGAGGAATGATTAAAGGTTCTTGAGCTAGAAAATGACATGACAGTCAACAAGCATTTATTAAGCACCTACTGCAAGCCCAAACACTGTGCTAGACACAAAGTGGGCAGGGGGATTCTTTGCTCTCAAGGAGCTCAAAGTCCTATACTTAAGGAATATCAAGCTATGTTGAGGGATGGCTTGGAAAGAGAGAGATTGAAAGCAAAGTGACTGAAAATGAGACTATTTCAGTCCTCAATATGAAGGGTACATTACTTTGAATAAAGAATAAGAATGGAAGTCTAGATCAGAGGTGAACAAGCTATGGCCCAAGGGTCAAATCCAGCCCAATGCTTATTTTTTTTTCATTCTTCTTACTTGTGAAGACAACATCCTAAGACTCTTCAAAGTATTTGAGATGATCTTCTATAGGGGACAGTTTTTGTACCGTTTTGGATGTTTTAAGACTTTGAAATCAAGGACATGGCATTTGCAGTTGGTCTCTGAGTAATTCACAGAAATATAACATGCAACTCCACCATTTGTAAAGAGTTTTAGTTTCCCCCCACGCCCACCCCACCAGGACCTAGGATCAGATGTCAAAAGTTTAAACAAACTTATGAAAGCCAAAAATGTACCTGAAATACACTAGGATGCATGTAGAAATGGCCTTGGAGAGGACTTGCTTAAAGTAGAAGCATTCACACACACACACACACACACACACACACAAACACACACTAACTCACAATTCCTTGCAATATTCCTCATTCTCCTGATGTCTGGTATTAATGGACCATTCCAAGACCTGTTTTTGTATGGCTCTTGACCTAACAATGGTTTTTACATTTTTTAAAATAAACTTTGTTTAAAAATAATATAAAAATCATTTTTGGCTCATGGACCATTCAAAAACACACAGCAAACCAAATTTGACCCAGAGGCTGTAGTTTGGTGACTCTTGGTTCAGAACCAAAGGTTTTGAGCTCATTCTATTCTTGAGAGATGTTAGCAACTCCTCTCCACGTGCTTGCTTACTTTCTAGATTCTGTAATTCAATGAGCATGGTCTTAGTCCTTTTATTTATAATAGTCATATTTTCTTAGAGCAAGAAATGACTTAAGAACACACCTGTTCTAACACCTGTCTTCATTTTATACGGCGGAAGCTAAGGGGAGTAACTTTCCAATTCAAACTATTTAGCAAGTCAGGTCTACAACAATATCTGCCTCCTATCAGCTGACCCAGGTTTGAATTATTTTCCTACTTCAGCTTCCTCATTAGTAAAATGAGACAGTTGTACTAGACTAGGTACCCTCTAAGGTCTCCTCCCACTCTAGATCAATCACCCAAAACCATTTTTGGCTAACAGTTTTCATTCCAATTTATTGTTTGGGAATAGAATTTCTAGTAGAATATAAGCTCTTCCACTTAGAATATGGGTTCCACTGGGGCAAAGATAATGTTTTTGCCTTTGTATCCCCAGAGCTTATCATAGTGTCTGGAATATAGTAAATGTTTAATAAATGCTTGATGGCTGACAGGTGAATCTTACCACTGATCTTTGGACACTGGTTGTATATTGAAAGTACCAATAGTTAAGGTACTATTAGTAGAGAGAGCATAATGTAGTGGAAAGAGCCTTCAAGCCTTAGAATCTGGGTTCATTCAGTTCCTGGATCTGACACTTACTAAGTGTGTGAAGACAATCAAGTCATTGGACCTCTCTGATTCTGTATCTCATCTTTAAAGTTAAGAATAATGATACTTGTACCTCATAGGATTGTTGGAAGAAAAGGAGAGCCAAAAACCTTAATGTATTATAGAACTGTGAATTTTTATTATAAGATGGTCTTTTAAAATGTGCTCTCTCCACAGTGTTAAAAGCAATGTATCCTGGAACATTATGATCTCAGAAGAATTAAAATGACAAATAATAGTCCCAAGGGCAATGAAATATCATGGTGGGTGTAAGCAGGCAGCAGCATGTTATCAACAAAGACCCCAGTTCATAAAGTGACCTGGGAGAAAATAACCACTTAACCAAGTGCTTTTGCACATAATTGTAGGTGCTTAATAATTCTGTTTGTTGAATAGAACCTAATTCATTTTCAACAATATGTATGACCTAAAAAGGAGGTGGGCCTGTCATTCACTAAAGACAATACATAGACAATCTGTGTGGAACACTGGTGAGCCAGAGTGATTAGAAACAGCCCCAGCGGAGAAGAGATGGGAAAACATGGACAACTATCTCAAAGTGGGGAAGGGAGGTGAAGGGAGAGGAGTGATTTGATTTAACTAAGTACAAAAGAAAACATCTATTTTTTAATGGAATTTAATACAAAATTAGATTTCCTTCTCTCTCCCAGAACCAGGAAATGTCCATTTCCCCTTAGTTTCAGGATACTCTGAAGGTTTGTGGGTGCCATCAGCTTGAGCCCCCAGGGGTTGGGTTCTCTTCTTTGTTAGGCACCTGTGACTAGCTCCCTCCAAATTTCATTTAAACCTCTTACTATCAATTAGTTTCCAGATAGAGACGTTTACTTCAAAGAAATAGCAAAAACAACCTCATTCCCACACAGAGATATACACATTGGAGAATCTTCTCCCCTATACTTACTTCAGTCTCTGGAGGAGTAAATGTGAAACTTAGCTCACTTCCTACAAGCCTTATTCCCACCACATTCATGTTGAGATGCGCTACCACTGTTGGATGAGATCAGATCTCAGCTATCACTGGGCTGGGGTCCTGAAGGGCACTACCAAAGATCCTTCCTTGTTCCTCAAGACTTCAATGCTGAGGGGCAGCTAGGTGGTGCAGTGAATAGAGCACCGGCCCTGGAATCAGGAGTACCTGAGTTCAAATCCGGCCTCAGACACTTAACACAAAAAACTAGCTGTGTGACCTTGGGCAAGTCACTTAACCCCAACTGCCCTCCAAAAAGCAAAAAAAAAAAACTTCAATGCTGAGCTGGCTATGAAACTCAGCCTGATTCTTCGATTTTCGTGGTTCAATATCTTGACCTTTCAAAACTCCCAAGGTCAACATGATGGAATGTGAGCTAAGGAGTCACCAAATGAAGTCAAAGGAGAATGAGACAAAAGCAAGTTAACCAGAACGAAAAGACCTTTCTGAAGATCTCTGCCAACAGCCTCTTCAATATGTAATTAACTAACTGTCATGCATTGTAGAATGTCTTTGCATGTGCCAAAATCTGTCCAAGTCACCCCCCCTTTAACTTGATTTTCTTGGAAGTTTCCTAGGTTCTTTATGTGAAGAGACATCACCCCATTTCTCTGTGCCTACAGCAAATCACCATTACAAAGAATTGTGAGTATTTAGTATCATGTCACTCTTATCTTAAATTCTGTGAGATCATCCCAAGTAACAGCACAGAGCGGACAGAGAGTTGGCTTTGAAATTGGAAAAATTCGATGCATATTCTGCCTGTGACACATAACTGTTCAACCATGGGCAAGACATAAATCTCTATTCCAGGAAACACCCCAAGACTATAATCTACAGATACTTCAGATTTCCTTGTTATAAATCTACTCTAACTAGTTAGTCAGGCAATAAGTGTGCTAAGTGCTAGGAATACAAAGAAAGACAAAAACATGGAGCTCACTTTCTAAAGGGGTAGCCAACATACAAATGACCATACACATATAAATTTATACAGTTTAAATGGTATGTAATCTCAGAGGCAAAGAACTTGGCGGGTGAGAGGAGAGCTGTGAGGGGTAATGGTAAAACAAGATAGATAAGCCCGATAAAGTTTTTCTCTCTAAGCTAGGATTTGAGTTGAGTCTTGAAAGAAGCCAGAGAAGTTAGGACTCAGAGATTAGGAGGCAGAGCATTCCATTCCAGGTATGGAGTGAGGAGATGGGATGCTGTATGTGAGTAATAGCAAGCAGACTCTAAGACAAACAAGACTGACTAATCAGGTAGAAAAGGAAACCAGGAACTAGGAAGGAAAATTTTATTGAAGAGTTAAGTTTTGAGTTGAGTCTTAAAAAAGGAGTAAGATTGAGGTATGGACAGAAGGGGGCAAAAGGCTTTTCAAGATAGTGTGGGGATGGGGAAGCATGAAGACAACTGTGTAAGTTAGGAATGAGCATGTTGAACCTCTGGAACAATGAATGATGTCCTCCGACTCAAATTCTTCTATAGTACACATCTCTTTTCTGTCTTTATCAATCTTAAATACTACACAAATCATATTCATTTGTATACATGTTATATGATCCACACATTGTAAGCTCTGTGAAGGTAGGGATTGGTCACTTTCTCTCTTCCCCTCTGTTCTATGCTTTTAACTCCCAAAGCTAAGCACGGTGCCTTCAGTTCAACAAATGTTTATTAAATGCCTTTTTCAAGCAATGAACTGTGTTAGGAACTCTGGGGTCTGAGAGACAAAATTGAAATCAGACAGTCCCCTGCCCTCAAGGAGCTTATGTTCTTCATTGACCGTGTTGTTCAGTTGTTTTAGTCATGCCTGACTCTTTGGGACTCCATTTGGAGTTTTCTTGGAAAAGATATTGGTTTGCCATTACCTTCCCCAGCTCATCTTATAGATGAGAAACTGAAGCAAATACGGTTAAGTGACTTGCTCAGGGTCACACAGTTGATAAGTGTCTGGTATCAAATTTGAACTCAGGAAGATGAGTCTTCCTGGTTCCAAACCCAGGGTTCCAAACTCTGGTTCCAAACACAGTATCCACTGTGCCATCTAGCTGCAATGGAGTGGAATAGGTGCTTAATAAGGAACTTATAGATTAGCCAGGGGCAGGGATGGGAGCAGATGGGGAGGTCCAATAATAACATAGCAGAGGCACGTTTTAAACCAATGCCTTTTATCTCCAGATACAGATTTCTTTCCATATCATCTCCCTATGCCTCAATTTCCTCAGCAGAAAAACTGGGATAATAAAAATTGAACTACCTTTTTCACAAAGCTTCTGTGAAGACAATGCTTTGCTGATTCAGATGGTAAAATGTTTTGTAAAAGTGAGCTCTTATCATTGCAGGCATTCAATAAGTCTTCTGAAAATAGAATTAGCTCTATATTCCATAACAAATTAACACTGCCAAACAGATTTCCTTTTTTGGCAAGCTGCATTTTGCACACTGGTTCATCCAGGTCATGTGTTGTGGTTGAAAAGCATAGTAGTAACAGCGACTACCAAATGACCTTCTCTGGAGTTTATCAGGTGTCACCCAAGTGAACTGAAGAAGTTACTCGTTGTTTTCAAGTGGTGAGGAGAGCAAGTAAATTGAGTCACATGAAAAGAGAAAGACTGGTTTGGGTGAGAAGTTTGTTTGCTGGGTGACATTTGTGATTGGTCCTCAGTTAAGGAATAAGTGGTTTTAGTAACCCAACAAACAGGAAGACCCATCCTCTGAAGAGAAATGGTCCCAGATGCTATAAGGTCAACACCCACACATCAGCTCAGATTCATTGAACACAGGAGGCCACAATGTGAGAGAATGGAAAACGCAAATCATTTTTGCTCCCTACCCCACCCTTCAAGAAACTTTAATATAGTACCTGTTATAGGAAGTTTTCTTTCTTTATTTGTTTGTTTGTTCATTTATTTACTTTTTTGTTTTACCAAACCTGTAATACTGTTGGTGTAAGGAGTTCTTAGGAAGAATATTTCTAGCTGTGTAGATCTCCAATTTATAGTTTTAGAGAGCTACCTGACAAGCAGAGGTTAAGTGACTGGTCTAGGATCTTTGGGGTAAGGGATAGGAATAATGCTAAGTACTTTACAGAAAGTAGGGGCTGTTATTACCTCCATTTTATAGAAAAGAAACTGAGTCTAAGAAGGGTTAAGTGACTTGTTCAGTATCACAGGACTAGTAAGTTTCTGAGACTGTATTTGAAATCAGGTCTTCCTCACTCTAGACCCAGCACTCTAGCCCCTCTTCATTATAGGTGGACATATAGGTGGATACACTGTGACAGCAATGCCAATAAGAATTTATTCTTATATCATTCTGTATCTATATCTACATTATTCTACCCTTAAAAAATCAATGGATTCATCAAGAAATCATTCTGTTTGAGAATTTGGCATAGCCAAATCAGGGATTTGCCAATGGTCAGAAAGAGTTTACTTTTTATTCTCAAAATGGCAGCCTCTCTAATAGAACTGTTGAAATGGAAGAAAGGGAGGAGGGTGATAAATGTGGCAATTGACTTAGTAGCATGACTAATGGCTATTTTATACACCTTCAAAAAGACGAGTGAGGTAGACATCTGAAGGTGGTAAGTGTTATAATATAATAGGGTTAGACTCAAATAGAAACAACTGCCTTGATGGTAGTATTGATGGAAAAAAAACATAAATTAACATTATCTATGTCATATTGTATTTTTATTTATTTTGTTAAACATTTCCCAATTACGTATTAATCTGGCTTAGTTCAGTCCAGAGTATTGTAGCTAACAATACTAACAGCTCTAGAATTATAAATATATATAGAATGACATATATATAGAATATATACATATTCTATATATAAATATAAATATATTTATATGTATATATTTATAATATGAATATATATAAATTCTAGCTAGCATAATTAGCTGTTTACTCAGCCCAAAATATGAAAGGCATTTTTTTTTTTGCCATAGGGAGTCAGTGTAGTATGGTTAAAAAAAATATAAGTACTGAGTCTATAGTTGGAGGAACTGGATTCCTGGTTCCTAGCTAGAATTTATATAGTTTGATGCTTTATATATGACTCCTCATTTGACCCTCACAACAACTTTGTGAGGTATATTATTAGCCCTATTTTATAGATGAAGAAACTTAGACTGAAAAGAACTTGTCTAAGGCAGGATTTGAACTCAGTTCTGCCTGACTCCAGCTCCAGTGTTCTGTCCCTTCTACTGTGAGTTCTTCAAGGACAGGGATTATCTTTTACCTTTCTTTGTATACCCAATGCTTGGTTACAAGACCTGTCTTACAGTGAGTGCTTAATAAATGATTGTTTACTGTCAACCACTCTAGATTGTTTACTGTCAACCATTCAGATACTTCCAAAGACACCTGTGTATTCTTGGTGGACACATTTAAATTCCTGGGGGCAGCTAGGTGGTGTAGCAAATAGAGTGCCAGCTCTGGAGTCAGGAGGATCTGAGTTCAAATCCTGCCTCAGACACTTAACACTTATTAGCCATGTGTCCTTGAACAAGTCACTTAGCCCCAATTGCCCTGCCTTACCCCTCCAAAAAAAAGATTAAAAAAGACATTTAAATTCCCTCAGCTTCAGTTTACTTACCATAAATATAATGAAGTGGATCTTGGTAGTTCCTTCCAGTTCTAGATTTATGACCCTATGTAAATTGCCTTCACTTGAAGAAAGGGGAATCCCACAATATCCAAAGATAGTTTATTCCACTTTTGCATCATTCATTTTTGGAAAGGTTTTTTTTTTCCTTTCCTGAAAGTTACCTAGCACTCTCTTAATTACTCTTGATGCTGCCTTCAAAGGCCAAGCTGAAAAAATTTTATTCCTATTCCATATTGCAGACCTTCAACTACAGAGTTACTGCTGTCACAGACCCCCAAAGTTCTCTCCTCTTTATCTTGCTCACCCTCAGTTCCTTCAGTAAATTCTCATATGGTATGATCTCAAGCCCTTCACCAACCATTCTGGTCACCTCCCCCTTCTTTGGACACTATGCAGATCATAAACATCTATTCCTAGAATAAAGTGTGTACAGTTGAGCACAATACCATAGATGTGGTCTGACCAAGGGGTAGTAGAGTAGAACTATCACTTTTCAAGAGCCAGACATTAGGATTCTTTCTTTCTGCAGCCTAAGAACGTTCTCCTTCTCCCTGTCCCCTCCCCCCAAGCCTTATCATAAAGATTCATCAAGATTATAATTCACTAAAAACCCCAGGGTTTTTTTTTCCAGATGAACTGCTACCTAATTGTGCTTTCCTCATCTTGTATGTATAAATTTGATTTTTTTTAACTCAACGTAAAACTTAACATTCATCTCCATTACATTATCTCCGTCAAATTTCATCTTATTACATTTGGCTCAATGTTCTATCTAGCCTGTTGAGACCTTTTGGGAACTTGTCTCCATGTGCTAACTTGTTAGCTATCCTTCCTAGTCACAGATCCATTGACCTTCAACCTATACCTTTATCCAAGTCATTGAAATATATTAAATATCATAGGACTAAGGACAAGTCCCTAGGACACTCATTTAGAAACTTCCCAGGAGCAGCTAGGTGGTGCAGTGAATAGAGCACCAGCCCTGAAGTCCAAGAGGACCTGAGTTCAAATTCAACCTCAGACACTTGTCACTTAACCAGCTATGTGACCTTGGGCAAGTCACTTAACCCCAATTACCTTGCCTTCCTCCTCCTCCCCCCCAAAATTTCCCCTGACATTGAAATTTGAACCATCAAGGACTATTCTTTGAAACCATTCAACCAAATCCCAAACCACCTATTTCTACTACTGCCTAGAGACCATGTCTCACTATCTTGTCTATATCACTAGTATGAGCCACTTTGTGCCAATGCAGATCACAAATCCTCCACGCAGCATAGCAAATTGTTTCATGAGTTATGATGATGAAAAAGAATTCTTTAGTGCTATTTGGGTGATCAGTTTCTCCATTTATAACAAGATTAGTGTATGAGTGATGGAAAAACAGATGAGGAAACTGAAGGTGGGAGGAGTTGTTACCTAAAGTCACATATTTGGTAAATGGCAGAGCTGTGACTCAAAGCCATGTGTATGCATATATACATACATGTGTGTCTGTATGTGTATATGTATGTATGTATATATGTATGAATGAATATATTGATTTCTTTTATTGGGCCACTTACTTGTAATATTGCCTTGGACAAATCAACTCTTTTCTCTGAAACTCTCTTTTATCATGTGCAAAGTACGGAGCTGGACAAGATAATCTCTAATATTCTGAGATTTGGGGGATGTCATTGGGTCATGTTGACCTCTGAAACTAAAGCTATATGAACCAAAATAGATGAAGTAGATTAGCCAGCTACTGGAAGACATGGTTTTTGCTACTAGTAATGAGGATATCTTTTTAAAAATTAATTTTTTTCTCTCTTCCATCTTACCTATGTGGGTGGTGCTTGTCACAAAGAAAAAGACAGCTTGGAGCAGGTTATGGAGAAGGAGGTATAGAAGCTTGGCCTTGAAGGATGGATAAGTGGGGAAAAAAACAGAGAGTTCCAGAAAGTATAAAAGTTAGGAAGCAGGAAAAACAGAAATAACTTGCATTTCTAAAATGCTTTAAATTTTTCAAGACAATTTTCACAAAATACCCCTAAGGGCTAGCAAGTGCTATTATCATTATCCCCATTCTGAAGAGGAAAAAAGTAAAGTTGGGGAAGTTAAATACAGAGTGCTTGGTCACACAGCTAGAAAGTAGCAAAGCTAGGACTCCCTTTTGTAAAAAGAAGGAAAAAAGACACCCTTTTGTCGATAATAGTCCATTTAAAAACCATGTCATCAGGCAGCTGCCTAACCTGGCTGCAGGTTCAGTGCTTTTCCTACTGTACTGTGTATTGCCTCCTCTCAAGTGAGGAGAAGCCTGGGAAGAGAGGATTGTGTTCGATAATATGCAAGGTTCTGTTTCTTAACCTCAGAGACCCTCTTGTCCGTGAAAAACAACGTATGACAGACAGGTGCACACACTTCAGTTTTCATTGCTTTGTGCCTGTTGGCTTTTGTTTGAGTCAGTTGTACTTAGGTATAAATGACATCTCAGATCGGGAGAAAACCAGTTTTGGTTTTGATTTGGACTTTTTAACAAAAATCTGTTATTCCTTTGTTCTTAAATCTTACCAAAACAGTGAAAGCTGAAAAATATTCTTTCTAGGCTTCAGGGCAAAAATCTGGGCATATTTATGTTCTCTCCCAAATCCACCTTGTCCAAATCTTCGTGGCTCCTTTAGGGATTTCCTTGGCAAAGATAATGAAGTAACTTCCCTTTTCCACCTCTGGCTCATTTTACAAATGAGGAACTGAGGCAAAAAAGGTTAAGTGATTTCTCAGAATCACATAGCTAATAAGTATCTGAGGCCAGATTTGAACTTAGGAAGAAGAATCTTCTTGATTCCAGGCCCTGTTTCTACGCATTGTACCACCTAGCATAATAGAAGGCTGGAATTGAGGTTAGGAAGACTGGGGCTCAAGTCTCATGTCTGAAACATCTGGAAAAAACACTCTCTCATTGCTCCAAACAACTTTCTGAGATTGCTAAGTTGTGTAGCAAGTGTTAGGCCCTGAAAATGGTAAGAGAGATAATAAAATAATCGTTGCCCTTGTAGGGCTATTGCAGTCTGAGGTGGAAATGGAGATCTGACATGTTCCCAGCAATTGTAATGTGAGTTAAGGAAGAACAAGGCAAAGCCGAGCTTCCAAAAAAATTGCTCTATGGACCAAAAAAAAAAAAAAAAAGGAGGCATGAGATTTAAGCCTTGAAGGAAGATAAGAAATCTGAAAGGCATAGATACAGAGGAAGATCATTCTAGGCCTGGAGTAAAGCCAGTCTGAATGCAAACATAGGCAAAGGAATGTTGAATTTGAGGAATAATGAACCAGTTTACCTGGAACAAAAACTGCATGAAGAAGAATAACATGAAAAAAGATTAAAAAAAAAAAAGATTGAACCCATATTGTGGATGGGACTTAAATGCTAGCCTTAGGAGGTTTGTCTTATCATGAAGGCAATAGGGAGCCACTGAGGTTTTCAGAGAGAGCAATGACATATGCTTAGAGATATTATGTTGATTTCTATAAGGACAGAGTGGAGACAAAAGAGACTGGAAGAAGGGAGATCAGTAAGGAAGGTATTACCATGGGCCATATAAATAAGAATGAAGGCAAAATACAGTGGTAGCAATATGAGTGAAGTAGAGAAATAGAAAAGTATGAATGTAAAAGATATTGTGGAGATAGAGTCAATAGCATTTGAGACCTGACTAAAGGAATAAAAGGGGAGGGAAGAGCCAAAGATAACTGCTAGGTGAGTAATGTGCCTTCCTTGGAGGACGGTGGCATACTGGACATAAACAGGAAAGTCTGGCAGATGGACAGGTTTGTAGGGAAAGATGAGTTCAGTTTTAGATGTGATGACTATGAAGTGCTGGCAGAATACCCAGAAGAGAAGTCCAGAAGACACTGGGAGAGAGAGGCTTGAGTTTTGATAAAGAGATTACAGCTGAATATATAAATCCTAGTGTCATCTGTACCACACTGATAATTGAACCATTGGGAATGGCTGAGGTCTTCAATGGAGTAGAGGATCACAGAGAGCCAAGAACAGGGCTAGAAAGCCAAGCTTAGGGAATAGGAGATGGATGAGGAAGCAGGGAAGGACACAGGATTAGCCAACTAGGCAGAAAGTTAACCAGAAAAACCAAGTCTTTTTCAGGTTAGGAAAGAGGAAGCATCTAGAAGCGTCATCAACAGTGTCAAGAGAAATTGAGAGGCCAAGGCTGAGGGTGATTTAGAACAGGCCATTGCCTGTAAAACAAAGGGGCTGATTGAATGTGGGGATTGGAAGTGTGAGGAAAGTCCAGAATGACTCCGAGATTTGAACACAGGCCAGATAATGGGGCTGCCACATCACAGAATTATCAAGTTTCAGCTCTAGAAAGGACTTCAGAGGAAACTAGGACCCAGAGTGATGAAGTGATTTGCCTAAACTCACATAGTTAGTGAAGTGGCAAACCCCAGGCCTCCTGATTCCCAATTCTATGTTCTTCCCATTGCAATAAGCTGACGAATCAGATCCCATGCCTACAAATCAATCCAGTTAACTACAACCAGAGCAGAGGGGTCAGAAAAGCTGCTGTTTATAATAGCTAACATTTACATAGTGCTTGGTATAGCCCAGGCACTGTGCTTCACAATTAGCACCCAATTTGATAGCCCCAATAATCGGCAAGGTAGTGCTATTATTATCACATTTTAACAAATGAAGAAACTGAGGTAAACAGAGCTTAGGGGACTTGAGGGTATGAGATCAGATTTGAACTCAGGTCTTCTTGACTCCAGGTCAAGCACTCTAACCACTGAACCATCTAACTGGACCATAAATATGTGTGTTCAAATGTACACTCAAATACTCTGTACCACAAGTCTCCAAGGGTAAAACACCAGAATACTGAGTATTGGTTTACTCCAAGGGTAAAATACCAGAATACAATTCTAGTAATCAGAGATAGAACCGAAGTTTGAGTAGGAGACTAAAGACTGCAGGCAAAGTGCCAGAGGTTTATGTAATTGACAAGCAGCTGGGAGCTGAGCACTGGGGAACATGTACCCATGGGACTTCTACAGGTTGGAGACCTGGGACCAGAGAACATTTACCTGAGTACAACCTTGTCATTAGCCCAGAAGCATTGTGATTCACAATAACAGTGATCCACTCTTATTGAAGGATATCTGTTTCATTGTGTATTGGACCTTAAGTAGGAACTAGAAGGACCAATAAATGGCACAGAGTTTTGTTTTGGCTTCCTCTGTGTGTCTCAAAAGTCAGACTTCCATAACCTTCTTCAATTTTTCACCTTGGTGTGTGCATCTCCATGCCTGGCTGACTTTCTCTTCTGGCTTCTTAATTAGTTTTTCGGGAGTGGGGAGAAGAGAGGAGGAACTCTAATTCATGGTTTTCCATTTTCTATTTCAAAAGTTTCTGAGTCAACCAGTGACTAGCAAGACAATATTAATAGCTGTGAATGTGTCTGTACTGAAATAGATTCACAATCGGGCTGGTAACTGATTGATTTTTCAAGGTAAGTTGGTACACAGTGCATTGTAGGGGAGAGAAAGAGAGACAAAGAGAGAGAGAGAGAGAGAGA
>CM053594.1:85908712-85923892 GCA_028646575.1 Pseudocheirus occidentalis
CAGATACAATCAAAACCTCTACTTTCTAGACACCAAAAAGTCTTGAGAAATCCAACAGGTCTTTAACATTTTAAAGGCATAAACAAAGATAATGCAAATGAGAGCAGGTTTCAAAGCACCAAGGTTTGTCTAACACAAATCTAGGCCCAAACCACTTCTCTAAGACATCTGCATATGAACTGATCCCCCAAATAAAATATTTTGGCTTTCTACCATAAGGGATGTGTCTTGAAGTTTGGGGGCAATAGTTTTGATGTCAGGATCTCAGACAAAAGTCTTTTTAAGTGCACCCCTGAGGTTCTTTCGGGGGAGCCAGCCTTTGCAAGCCACGTCACCACAAGAGGAATTAGGGTACATAATTAAGGTCTTTTATCTGAGTCCTGGATCAGGCCTATTTGGCTTCCCACAGATGAGCAGGTGGATTTCAGAAAAACCTGGAAAGACTTCCATGAGCTGATGCTGAATGAAGTAAGCAGAACCAGGAGAGCATTGTACACAGAAACAGCCACATTGTATGATGATCAACTTTGATAGACTTAACTCTTCTCAGCAATAAAGTGATCTAAGACAATTCCAAAAGACTTGTAATGGAAAATGGTATCCACATCTGAATGCAGATTGCAACATTCTATTTTCTCTTTTTTCTTTCTCGTGGTTTTTTTTCCTTTTGTTCTGATGCTTCTTTCACAACATGACTAATGTGCAAATATGCTTAATATGATTGTACGTATATAGCCTATATTGGATTGCTTATAATCTTGGGATGAGGGAGGGAAGACAGGGAGAGAAGAAAAAGTAATTGGAACTCAACATCTTATAAAACACTTATATAAAAGTGGATGTTAAAAACTATTTTTACATGCAGTTGGAAAAAATAAAATGCTATTAGGTGGGGAAAAATCTGTATTCCACAATAGCTCAGAAGTAAGATTTTCTCGGAGTCATAAAATGTGGATTCAAATTCTATTTTCAACATTTAGTAGTGTGTGATGAATGCATGGATAAGCTGCTTTCTCTCTTAAAGCCTTAGTTTCTTCATCTTCAAAATGGGGGAAATAGTGCTTACATGATCTATACCATAGGAAAGTACTTTGCAAACTTATCTAAAGGCACTTAATGAATGAGTCATTATTGTTACCATTTGGGTCACTATTTCCCTGCCAGCACATTTCCATCTCTGAAGCTTTGCACAACACAATTCATTTCGAACCTTGTGGCAATTATTCTTTTCTGAAATGAGTTCTAAGCCCACTATGGTCTGGGGTCCCCTC
This sequence comes from Pseudocheirus occidentalis, assembly GCA_028646575.1. NCBI lineage: Eukaryota > Metazoa > Chordata > Mammalia > Diprotodontia > Pseudocheiridae > Pseudocheirus > Pseudocheirus occidentalis. Next base: position 85,909,984 of record CM053594.1, read on the forward strand.
TCCTATGTGTTCAGAAAAAAAAATGTAGACAAGCATACTTTCTTACAGAGCACAGTTACTGAAGGGAGTTTTAAATGTATTTTAAGTTCTCTTTAGGCATCCCACAAGGAGCATCCTTTCTGCAAAAATAAAGACTGTTTTAAGGTTTGCAAAGAACTTTTCTTGTGTTTTTCATTTGATCTTCACAAGGACCACCTGAGAGAACTGCTCTTGTCATCTCCAAGGAAGTTGAGGCTCAGAGAAGATGTGAATAGTTCAGGGTCACACAGCTAGGACGTGTCTTTAGCAGGATTTGATCTCAGGTCTTCTTAACTCCAAGCACTATCCACTGTGTAACATTACCTCTTAGACTATAAGCAGTTGGCCTTGAAGGCGTTAAAGAACAGTGGCTGCTCAGCTAGAGTTTATTGTCTCAGATGTGACAATAGTGTCTACTGTGTGACAAAGTAAGCATACAAAGACCTGAATGACATAGGCCTTGCTCTAAAGCAGCGGTTCTCAACCTGTGGGTGGCGACCTCTTTGTGGGTCGAATGACCCTTTCACAAGGCTCCTAAGACCATTGGAAAACACATATTTTTGATGGTCTTAGGAACTGAGACACCGCTCCCCTATGTGTCTCCAGGTGGGTCTATCCACATGCAGATATGCCCACATACGAGTATTAAAGGGTTGTAGCATTAGGAAGGTCGAGAACCACTGCTCTAGAGGAAGGAAGGAAATAAGCATTTATTAGGTGCCTACTATTTGCCAGTTCTTGTGCTAGGCACTTTACAAACACAATCTCATTTTTGTCTTCCCAACAATCCTGTAGGATTATATAATTGAAAAAACTGATGCTGACAGAGGTTAAGTAATTTGCCCAGAGGAGAGAGTGAGGCTGGTGACTTTGCACAGCCCTCCCTCACTTAAGTCCAATTCCCTTGTAAGTCACGGCATTACCTTCCTGACGTCATGGTCCTGTTTGAGAAGGAAGGACGACCTCCCCCCCCCCTGCACCCCTCCCACCCCCAACAGCAACAGTAAGTACCTGAGGATTTGAAATCAGGCCTTCCTGACTCCAGGCTCAGCACTCTATGCCCTGTAACCCTTTAGAGGCTTACATTAGGTGGCTCAGTGGATAGAATGCTGGACCTGGAGTCAGGAAGACCTGAATTCAAATCTGACCTTAGATAATTCTTAGCTATATGACCCTAGGTAAATCTCTCAACCTGTTTGCCTCAGTTTCCTCATCTGCAAAATGGGGCTAATAATAACATCTACCTCTCATGGTTGTTGTGAGGATCAAATGATGCAATAATTGTAAAGCATGCAGGGCCTGGCACATAGTAGGCATTATTTTAATATTTATTATTATTATTATTATTATCATTATTACCAACCACAGTGAATACACCATAAAGGATAGGAAATGAGTATTTGAAGCTTTTCTTTTTTACATGACTAATGATCACTTTGAACTGTGATGAAGTGAAAGTAAAATAAGAATTAATATCATTAAAAACAGTACCACTCTTACTGTGAATGGTTCATCAGGTCAAGGTCTCATGACTTCAGTGGTGTGGTCACTCACTCCACTGATGCACATCTCCTCTGAGCCTTAGTACATGTCTTCAATAGTTGTGGTCAACAAAAATAAAATATGTCCCATCAGAGCTTGGCTAGTTGGATAACAGATGTGCAGTTTGGGGGTGGGATGGGGCAGAAGAGGTCAGAAGGTTGCCTAGACTGGCTGAATCACAGAGTATCTAATGGAGATCATTAGGAAGTGAGGATGGAAAGACGGGGTAACAGTAGTTTGGGAAAGGCCTTGGGCCAGTAACATATTTCCAAATCCTACGGTCATTTATGTAGCCTTTGTCAGAGACATGATCGTTAGGAGTCTGGCATCAACTCTATGTTAAAAGTAGGTACATTGGTAAGATTTTAGCACACAATTGTTATTATTATTTCCAGTGAATGCTGTGGTAGAAAGAATGTAGGATTTGGAATCAGAAGACCTGAGTTCAAATTCTGGCCATAAGCTTTCACAGGGTTCAAGGGCCACAAGTTCTTCTAGCTGCCTTGAGGAGGAAGGAGCTGGTGATGGGAATGTTCAACCAAGATGTACCAATAGAACTGACCTATGATCTATGAATGCCTAGGAAAAGGATTTGAACTCTGGCTTTGCTACTTACTATTTGTGAGACCTTCAAGAAATTATTTAACTTCTTTGGGCTTCGGTCTCTTTTTCTGCAAAATAAGATGGAATTGGATTATATAGCATTTGGTATTCTTTCCAGATAAGCTATCTAGACAAAAGGCCTAAATTAAATCAAAGGCCAGGGGGATAGGAGTTCTAGCATATTATGCTTTTTTTTCAGATTAATTCAGAAACAGATAATGTATTGTGGTAGAAAACTGGGTGGGCTTAGTAGACTCCTTATGTGGTCTCAACCTTCTTTCCCTCAAAGCCCCACCTTGTCCCACCAATATGCCATACTTGGACCTCAGCTTTTTTACTTATGAAATGAGAGTGATGGCAGGCTAAGATGACAAAAAAAAAGAAAAAACGGCAGTTGTAGAGGCTTCCGGAATAGAGGCACGCTAAGGCCCTGTGGTGGACCTATGAATTAGCCTATACCCCTAAAGTCACTAATCTGTAACAGCAATACCATCGTTAGTCTCATTCCCCAAAGAGATCAAAGACAAAGGAAACAGGTCCAAGTGTACAAAAATATTTACAAGAGCTCTTGTTGTTAGAGCAGAGAACTAGAAACTAAGCGAGTCCCTGTCAATTGAGGAGTCACTCAACAAATTATGGCAAATGAATGTAAGGGAATTTTGTTACGCTTTTAAGAAAGGAAAAAAACAATTTAATAGAAACCTGGACATATTTGAATGAGCTTGTGTAGAATGAGGTGAATGGAACCTGGAGACTAATTGACAATGACAAGGGTATTGTAAAGAAAAATTACTTCGAAAGATTTAAGAACTCAACAACCAACCACAATTACAGAGAACTAATGATAAAGTATTGTATTCACTTCCTAAGAGGGAAAGAAGTGATAGACTCAAGGTGAAGAATGAACTGGGCATTTTTTGGATATGGACAATGTCAGAATCTATTTTCCTTGACTATGTATATTTTGATTTTATTTTGTGGAGTGATTAGAAGTAAGAGGAGATTTAGTGGAAGAGTTATGGAAGAAGGTCATTGAAGCATTTTAAAAAATGTGCAGAAGAAAACAGAAGCAAAGCCAGAAAGAAGCAAAGGCAAGCATGACAACTTGGAGAGTTACTTGCTGAATTTATAACATTATTAGATGATCATATATTTATTTATTATTACTTACATATGTTCCTTTATTCTAATATTAAAATTAAATTAAACTTAAATTAAAAGGAAAAGTAAATTATCCATCCATAAATTATTGGGAAGGCCATCACATTCCAGAGAAATAGGGACCTAACCTATCTTTAAAGACCTCAAAAGGTAGTTGGCTCAAGAGTAGACTCCTCATTAATGTAGAGACAAGTAAACGACTCCTGTCTTTTCCTTACTTAACTAATCTCAGACCTCTTTTCAACATTGCCCTCTATTTTCCAAATGCGTTAAGCATTTTGTTGCTCAGTTTGCAACCTAAATAATATTTCTGGATGCATTCATTTCAAGAGGTATAGATTTTGCTTCAGATAAGAGGTCAATATCCAGGTGATCAATGGAATTCTCATAAGTTGTTAAATTTGTGAGAAGTTCCCTGAAGGGGTGAAGGTGGATATTGTCTTGTACCTCCTCACAATCATCATAATGCATATTGATAATAAGCTCTCTCACTAGGTTCTTGGGAAAAACAGGTACTTGACCTCCAGCAAATTCATTTAACCTCTCACTGCCTTCATTTACCTCAAAGGACAAGAAGACTAAGACTTGCCCTAGATAACATCCAGGAGGTACTTTGATATCTTCAGATAAAGCACAATATCCTTATTCTGAACCAGTCCTTTGAAAATGAGAAAAAGGAGAAAGTGGGGCATGCATTTCTTGCTGAATAATTACAATCCAGGGTTCATCATCCTGTTTGGTAAAAGTTGTATGTTGACAAAAGTCCCCAGGTGATATCTCCAGGGTGAATTTGGCCTTGTTAAATTAACACTGTGAGCCCAGAATACTTCTGGGTAGGAGTTAAAATGGCAGAATATTTGGCTTGGCCAGGCAGTTAACATTTATTGATTGACTTCTGTATATGAAGACCTGTCCTATGTATTGTATGGAGTTATAAGAAAAAGAAAAGAGTCTATCATTGGTCTCTCCCCTCTCAGAGAAAATGATTTGATGAATCTTTAAGCAGAATCTCTAAGTAGACATTTGCATCGATAAAGAATTTATCAAATGCTTGCTTTGTGCCAAATACTAGGTTAAGTTCTAGGAATACAACTACAAGTAAAAACACCATCTGTATCCTAAAGGTACTTACATTTTAATAGGAGCAGAAAACACATAAAGGAGAGTTGGAAGGGGGTGGGAGAGTTAGGACAAAACATCAAGAAAAGAAACAGTTGGTGTAGAGATCTGACTTCTTCATGATAAAGTAAAAGTTCACTTATCAGAGCTGGGGGACTCAGGGGATAGAGTTCAAATTTGCGGTTGCAGCCAGATGGTTAGAGTATATTTATCATGGTAAGGGGATGCTTGGGAAGTGATAGGGTTAGCCTGGTTCTTGGTAAGACAAGGTGAGAGCTCACATATCAAATATGGGAGACCCAGGAATGAGATCCAAAACTGACATTGGGAGATGAGAATGATAGCAGAAAGTTGTTAGGAAGTGTTGTAGAGGTCTAGTTCTGGACGAGGTAAATATAAGACAAAAGTACTTCTCCCATTTAATAGAGGCGTATACTACCTACCCTTCAGGAAGTATGGTGAGGAAAGAGCCTTATGAATTGTAAAATATTAGATGGATATTTGATTCAAATAAGTATCTATTAACTATCGTTTAGGTATCATGCACTCTGGTTAGGTGTTAAAAATTCAAAGACAAATAGTCCTTGTCTTCTAGGAGCTAACATTTTACTTGGGAATGTACAGAGCAAATATAAAACTATATCCAAAGCATATAGAAAGTAAATCGCACATATGTAAAAAGACATTTCTGGGCACAGGGAGATGATTAGTACCTGGGTGACTAGGGAAGGCCTCTTGCAGGAGATGGTACTTAAACTGAGCCTGGGAAAAGGATAGGAAGAGGGAAGGATTTCAAGAGGGAGAGGTGAGAAGAGGAAGCATTCCATATCACAGCCTTTCAAATACTTGATGACAGAGATTATGTTGTCCCCTCAGTCCTCCCCTCATGCCTTCTACATTTAGAGAAATTGGAAGACAATGTATTGTCTAAGAGAAATGGAAAATTGCCATCAAATATGGAGACTAAAAGGCAAGTAGTAGATTTGAAATGGGAAGGAAATTGCCTAGTAAGAACCCGTGAGTCAGGATTCCAGTCAGGGAAAGCTTGCCCCTCTAGATATCTTTCCTGAAAATGCCATTGAATTAGGCAGTACCTTTTGCTTTTAAGAATATATTTGATTAGCTTTAATGAGTCAAACCAGAAACAACATGGCGTTGTTTGCAGATGATGTCTGTTTGCAGATTGGTAGGGTAATGAGAAAAATGACAATTAGGCATGGAAGGATGTCGATTTTGACTTAAGTGCCCAGCAGCAGATGGTACATTTAATAGAGAGATAAATGCAGAGCAATGGTAATAAGCTGATGGGCACTGAGTCAGAGGAGTAGGGAGCAGGTTAGATGAGAGAGGTCTAGCGTACAAAGAGCAGCAACATTGGGAGAGATATAGGGAAACATTGTTCATTTTTATGATGTTCCTTATTATTGTTATTATTTTTTACAGCACTTATAGTAAAGAAGGGGCAATTAAGTGCCATAGTGGATAGACCACCTGGCCTGGAGTCAGGAAGACTCACCTTCCTGAGTTCGAATCCAGACTCAGACATTTCCTTAGTTGTGTGACCCTGGACAAGTCACTTAATGGCTGTTTGTCTCAGTTCTCTCATCTGTATAATGAGCTAGAGAAGGAAATAGCAAACCATTCCAGTATTTTTGCCCAGAAAAAGTCCATACAGGGTCACAAAAAGTTGGACATGACTGAAAAATGACTCAACAGCAATAACAAAAATAGGAAAGAAGGGAAAGTGTTTTTTTTTAATCTGTGGAGTTTGTAGCATATCTGAACCTAAATATAATTTAGAGCTAGAAGGACCTTATAGCTTGTCTAGAAGCACCTTCTCATTTCAGGTGTAGCATCCCTTCCAGTACTTAGCACAGAGTGATTTCTGGCACATAACAGCTGCTAAATAAATGCTTGCTGACTTTACTTGACTTCAGGGCTATTTCCCTTACTCCCATTTGCCCCAATGAATAGGAGTCCCAGAATACAAATGTCTACTTTTTCCCCTCAGAGTTTTAGGATTAATCTAAAGAACTGGCATTTCTAGTTGTCGTTCTTGAGCCTCCATCTAGTACACTCTTCATTGATTACCAGTCAGTCAGGCTTATTCAACAATTAGAAAGGATAATTACTAGATGTGGTATAATAAGAATAATTGGAACAAAATGTCTCCTCAAACTGGGCGTACACTCTCCCCATGTTCATATAAGGTTTCTGGGGAGAGTAGGCTTTCATGTAGAGAGGCTATGTGGTCAAAGGGTCAATTTATAATTATCAGTAACTGGAAGTCTTTTCCTCTCTTAGAGCCTCCTTGAAGTTCCTTTTAAATATGGCTCTCTGCTGGATTAGAAAGGTCAGGGCTCTTGTAGAGTATGGAAACTGCCTTTCTTTAATGTTGTCTATGGACTTTCTCTTAACTGCCAATGCAGATGGTGCCATTTGCCACTGGTACTCTGGAGATCCAGCTACCATCTCCTAGAGGCACTGTTACCCACATTGCTGGGAACTTCAGATATTCAGACCTTTTGAAATTCACAGGTGTTGTCCCCTGATCAATGGGAGGAGTGAATTTAACACTCCCTCTGGGGTTCATTCACACATTCTTTTCTCCCCCTTTTCTGCCTTCTGATGCAGAACCTGTTTAGAAAGGTCTTTTCTCTTCAAGGTCATCTTGAGCCTAGAAGCTCCCCTTATTTGATCACTTTGCTGATGGACTACTTAAACTCCAAGATTAGCTTGCTGTTTTATCCAATAACCATATAGGTGTGTCTGATTCTCTTCAACTAATCATAAATATTTCTTGTGTGGCATCATCTCCTTTTATCCAATGAACAAAGCACTTGACTCCTCCCAAGTTATTAAGACTTGTTTTCATTTTTAGGTCATTGATCGATTGAGTAGAGAAGTCTGTGACTCTTATGTTTAATGAGTTTTGGGTAGACTCTCACTCTTACAAATTGATGAGGGAACTGAGACCCAGGAAGGGGAAGTGATTTGCTATGAGTCTGGAGCTCTTTTGACTTTTCTTTGTTTTCTTCTTCAGTATGTAGGAGGCACTTGGTGGCTCAGTGGATAGAGAATTAGGTATGGAATCAGGAAGAGTTGAGTTCAAATTTGACCCCAGTCTCCTCAAATGTAAAAATAGTGATAATAGTAGATAGCTTCTACCTTGCTGGGCTGTTCAAATGAGAAAATATTTGTAAGCTGTGCTTAGCAAAGTGCTGATATCTAGTGGGCACTATGTAAATGCTTACTCCACCTCACCGAACAGTTGTTACATAAGTACTTAATCATATATTTGGGCCTATAGCTCCAATTCTATGCACATAGTCTGGGAAACAATGATGGGAATAATGACAGTGGAAAGGTCATTGGACTTGCCTACCTCACATGCCCCGGCAAGTGGCTGAATCTATTATTGTTTGTGATATTGCTTTGTACATAATAGATCCTTAATCGATTATTTGTTACAGTAGAATGTAAGCTCCTTGAGGGCAGAGATTATTTCATTTTTGTCCTTATAGTTCTGGTGGCTAGTACAATTCTGGGCATCACGCAGAATTTAATTAAATTTGCCGATTCAAAAAGGATTGAATTCCAACCCTACGCCCTGGCAGGGGTCTGACTACTACCCTGTGCTATCATTATAGAGCTCATTCTATGGCCAAGCTTGACATCTTACCATATGTATGACTAGGCAAGTGCTCAGATGGAATTCTTACAGAGATCTGCTGATGAGCTTTTTTGGAGTCTTAGATAAGATAATCTACTATCTCTGTCCACTTAGAAGAAGGTATTAGGCACATGCATACTATTTAGAAGAGTATCTGGTGTTAGATGGAGGACCTCTGCATGGGGTAATAGAGAGAACATTCTATCTGGATGGCTGCAGATCTCACTTGCCTGACTCTGAATCTTAGCTTTCTTATTTCTAAACTCTATGACCATGTGCTAGTCATTCCACTTAGTTTCATCCTCTGTACAGTACAGTTACTAATACTTTACTGAAAAGAAGGGTAGCATAGTGGATGGAGGACTAACCTGGAAGTCAGGACTCAATTCAGGTTTTGCCTGTGACTCATTTCAGATGTTTGGCTCTGGGCAAGTTTCTGGAACTCTCAGTATCCTTGTGTGTACTTTCTAAGTCTGTAAGTCATAGACAAGTAGTTGATCTTCACAGATGAAAGGAATTTCCTCTCAGGGATTTCCCTAAATTAATCAAATGACAAGTCCCCACCAGAAACACCCCCCCCCAACAACTCCCATTCAAAAAGATGACAACAATGACAACAACAACAACAACCACCACCACCACCAAAGAGTACAGATCTACTTTCCAGTGTTGTTGTGGGGACATCATTATAATGAGCTGTGGAAATGAGAATTATGGAAATTCACTTACCTTCACAGAAGCAAATAAATAGACTGGGATAGTTATTCAATCCAATTTAACAAGTACCTTTTATTTTTTATTTATTTTTATTTTTTTAAGTACCTACTAGATAATATTGTGCTAGGAACTGGAGATGCAAAGACAGAAGTGAAGCAGGTCTTGCTTTCAAAGAGCTTACATTCTACTAGAGAATACAATTCAATGTAATGAATTCAACATTCATTTATCCAACAGATGCTCCTTCAAGCACTGGGGATATAAAGAAAAGAAATTGGTCCCTGACCTCAATTAGATCATATTCTCCATTAAATTCAAATAAACAAGCATTCATTAAACAGATGGTCCCTGCAAAGCACTGTGCTGTATGCTACAGATACAGACTCAGCACCATAGGCCTTGCCCTCAAGGAGCGTGCATTCTATTGGTAGTAATGTCTGTTGTGCCTCTACTTGGCATTTCCCTGGAGCAGGATGCTCTTCTCCATCTTCATTTGGAAAAAAAAATTATTTTTGAAAAAATTTCAAGAGCGTGCATTTCTTCCACTTAGCTGTAGCTCCTTTGCATAGGGGACCCATTTTGTCTATGACACATTTATTCAGATCACTTTCACTCTTGATTCTACTCAGTTGTGTATTTTCCTGTGGCTCAGAAATAGCTCTCCTTTATTTGGGGAGAGCTTTGTTATTAATAGTGTTTCCAGTGACTTGTTAAGATAGTGGATTTGGGGCCCAGACATATTTTCTTTAAAAAAAATTTTTTTTGCTTAAAATCCAAATTTGGGCCTAACTTGCTGTTGGGCCAGGTTCTTCCCATGTTGCTTAATATGTAGATGTTTTATTGAGTACACTTGGCACCAAGCACAGGACAGCCTAGTACAGTGGAAAGAGGGATGGTTTTGGAGTCAGAAGATCTAACTTCAAATCCTGATTCTACTGCTACTTGGGCAAGTTTTTTTCCCTTTTCCAGGCCTCAGTGTCTTGATTTGTAAAATGAGGGGGTTGCCTGGAACATCTTTAAGGTCTTTCTCTGCTCTGTTTCTATAGTGACATGCCCATGTCTCAACTGGGTCTAAAATGTGTTGAGTTGAAATGTGTGTGTGTGTGTGTGTGTGTGTGTGTGTGTGTGTGTGTTTGGGGGTGGGGATTCTAATCCCTTCAGTCTCAAGCTGCTACTATTCCTGTAGAATTGTCAATCAAGCTATGAATGTATGAAGTGCTTAGACCAGAGGATTTAATTACAGACTATTTTGGGTCAGCTCTTGTGACTTTTAATTTTTTAGATCTATGATACAATGAAAGTTAGGAGCCCTTTAACTACATGGTCTTAGGTACTTTCCACCTCTAGATCCTAGGGTTCTATGACTATCATCTTTGTGGTCCCTTTCAGCCTAGAGATGTCATGAACTCACCTGTCCAATTAGATCAGGCTATGCTGAGTACACCCATATCATTCCTCCTTCTGACCCTTTATTCATTCTTTTCTTCCCCAACTTCAGTTGCTTCTGATTTCCCCTTTCCCTGTACAAACCCCTAAATGCAGCTCAAGGCCCATTTTCTTCATTAGGCTTTCTTTCTGTTTGGCTCATACACATTCAATTTTCCTTTCTCTTGGTATATGCAACACTCCTTAATTGTCTGGATAATTCTCTTAACACTTATATGCCTGCTACTTTGTCCTACTTCAGAAATGGTTTCAAATATATGTATTATTTTCCTAACTAGGTTGTAAACTCCCTGAGAACAGGTATTATAAAGAGAGGACAGTGAAGTTAGAGTTAGAAAAGACCTGGTTCAAATCCCAGTGCTGTTTGTCCATGGGGGAAAAAAATCTTTTGGGCTGTATAGAAAACTTCTGGGAGTCAGGGACTCCAAAAAATATAAAGTTAATTGTATGTATGTAAGATGAGGCCAGAAAACAGTTTACCTGAAAAAGATCTGGGGGCCTTAGTGTGGTTCAAAGTCAAACTAAGTGAACAGTATTATATGGGAATCCAAAAACACTCATATGATTTTAGGCTGCATTTCAAGGACCATAGAGTCCAGAAGGGAAGAAGTGAGTTCTGTTCCTTTGGTTCAGTAGTTCCAAAGCTTTTGTGGTTCCAGGAACAGTATTATTATTTGCTGTGTGGAATCACACATTGGTAACACACATGCTTATGATGGTAAGTATAAATTACATACAATTTATGGTTCCCCTAGAAAAACGTGCAGCACACTGGTGTGCTCTTCCAAACATGTTGAGAGCCATTACCTAGGTCAGGCCACACTTGAAGTGTTATGTCCACCACTCCTTATGAAGAACAATGACGAGTTGGAAAGTGTCCTAAGGAAGGTTATCAGGATTCTGAGGGAATTGGAGACCATTCTATATGAAGATCACTTGAATCAGTTAAAACAAGGGGTTATGTAACTTGGAGAAGAAAAAACTTAGGGGGATAGCATAGTAATCCTGAAGTATTTGAAGGCTGTGATGTAGAAAAAGATATCTAGGTGGCACAGTGGACAGAGTTCTGGGTCTGGAGTTAGAAAGACTCCTCTTCTGGAGTACAAATCTGACCTCAGAAATTTGTTAGCTCTATGACTTTGGGTAAGTCATTTAACCATGTTTGCCTCAGTATCCCCATCTGTAAAATAAGTTGGCAAAGGAAATAGCAAACCATTCTAGTATCTTTGCCAAGAAAACCCCAAATGGGATCACAAAGAGTCAGATATGACAGAAAAACAAGTAAATAAAAATTAAGTATCTGGGCAAGGCAGAGTCCTATGAGACTATTACCTCCCTAGGTCTGGATACTTATTATATTTCTCTAGGCTCTGAGGGAAGGCTCTGATAGCCTTTCCTCACTTTTTTGACTGCCATGTCACACTGATTTGTGAACTTGCGTTCAATTTAAGGTCCCCTTCCACATTTGTATGTGTATGTACATATACATATGTATATGCACACACATACCTTGTACTTATAATGCTTATTTTAAAATTCCAAATAGGGGGCCATTATTAAGCATCTACTTTCAGTAGCTCTGAGCTTGATTAAAAAAAAGGATATTAAAAAGATGAATGAATCATAGGCCTTGTAACTGACTTGAAGAAATAAGCCTAACACATGAGAATGAGAATATTATTATAAAAGCAGCAGTTGACATTTGTGGTCATATCAACCCTATGGAAAGGGACATGCAAATGGTAGTATCTATATTTTATAGATGAGAAAATTGGCTTGAAATGATTTGACCAAGGTTGCATAGATGGTAAGTGGAACAGCTAAAGCTACAACTCAAGTCTTTTCCATCTAAGCCTAATGAACATGAGCTTTCATCTGTCAACCCTTAGCATAGTTTGTTGCCCAGAGAAGGCAGTCAATGGATATCTGTTTATCTAGTCATTGGTTACCTAGACAAATGTAAGATAAAAAGGCATCTAGACAGACAGAAAAATAGATTTGTTGTTCTTGTTTTTCAACTCAGGACTTCCTGACTCTAGACCCAGTGCTCTATCTACCACCTAGCTGCCCAGAAAACAGATAAAGATAAATGGATGGATGATTAGATAAATCATTCATTAATTGCTTACCATATACAAGGGAAGGGTAACTGGGGTGGTGCAGTGGCTAGAGTACTACACTTGCAATCAGGAATACCCATCTTTGTCAGCTCAAATCTAGCTTCAGATATGTATTAGCTGTGTGACCCTGGGCAAGTCACTTAACCCTGTCTGCCTCAGTTTCCTCATCTGTAAAATGAGAAGGAAATGGTAAACTTCTCCAGTATTTTTGACAAAAAAGGACCAAATAAGGTTATGAAGATTGAGACATGACTGAAAACAATTGATGTAGAAAAGAAATTCAGCCAAAGTTGCTGAGGCAGACCAGCTCAACAATGTGAAGAAGGCAATTTCTTGACAATCAGAGCTATACCAGGGTGGAACAGGCTGCCTCAAGAGGTGATAAGATACGTCTTCACTGGACAGCTCCAAGTAGAAGCCAAAACACCATTGTTAATATGATTAAGAGGAGATTCTTGCTCAGCTATAGGTTAGACTCAAGATGGCCACAGAAGTTAGTGACTTTCTGTGATCTGTGAATCTATCAAAGAACTAACTGACTAGTCATGAATGTGTAACAGTGTCTATCAACCCATAGATGTTAATTAAGTATTTATTGTGCACAGACAGCATACTAGGGGACTTGGAGACAAAACTCAAAGTCCTTACCCATAGGAAGCTTACATTGTATCTGGGAAGATTGTTGTTTATCAGATAAGACTTTATGAATCCTCTTCCTGAACCCCGTTCTCTCAGGTATTTCTATGGCAGAGGCTGTGGGATGGTGACAACCTATAGTTTCTGGACTCTGTCCAGTGAAGTCAGTAAATATTTATTAAGTACTTTGTTCCAGGCACTGTGCTAAGCACTAGGAAGACAAATATAAGAAGAAAGATTGTAATTGCCCTCAGAGAGCTTACATTTTAATGGGGGAAGAGATAGACAAAAGGAAGCTGAAAAGTAAGGATGGTAAACTGAGTCAGGAAGAAAGGTGAAAAGGAAAAGGAGAGGTGGAGAGGAAAGATAACTGATCTAGGCTGTGATAAAGAAAGTCTAGAGACTCAACAGTACATCCTAGAGAAGAACGAAGACGTGACTGCTCTGGGCATTCTTAAAATAGAAGTTTCTGGGAGGAACCAGACAATCAGAGAAAGAAACCATAGAAGTAGATGATATTTCTAATGTGAGAAGCCCAAGAATAGAGTGAACTTCCAGGGAGAAGAGATTTCTGTGACATGATGGAGTCCAGAGAGTCAGAGTGCACCCTAGAGGGGAATGACAATCTGTCAGATTGGATGATTGCTTTACCATTTCTGGTTCTTACGGTCCTCAGCTGCAAATGCTAAGCCTGTAAACTTGCTTAGAGCTGACAACTGAACAGCTCTTTTCCTTCCTAGCTATTTCAAAGGGAAGTTCCCTCCCTCCCTCCCTCCTTCCCTCCTCTCTCTCTCTCTCTCTTTCTCTCTCTCTCTCTCTCTCTTTGTCTCTCTTTCTCTCCCCTACAATGCACTGTGTACCAACTTACCTTGAA